>BSBN01000025.1:20000000-21200000 GCA_027924645.1 Cunninghamia lanceolata
CCTATCGATGTGTTGTCTATCCCTCATAGGTGTTGGTGAAACTACTCCCAAATCGAGGGAATGATAAAACTCTCTTCCATCATCGCTATAAAGACTAAACATGCCATCATGCCTACTGGCACTGCAACCTCTCTGAAGCCATAACTCCAATGGAAGTTTTCGAGACAAAGAAGTTGCAAACTCTGTCTGGTACATATCAGCATGATGGTAATCTGATCTCTGACCCTGCAAGTAATCCTCTGAATATATCTGAGTTAGACACCTGCAATCTCTAGTTCCATCTTCTGTAGATGGTAACCCTTCATCCCACAATGGATGGCATAAATTCCAAGCCAATCCACACTTACGCATCATCAGGTCATCTATGTGTGGACTAAAGGAGAAATGATGAGCACTCCTCACTATGTAGTCAAGATAAAAAGCACCTGCCTATGTCAACGGTTGACCGTCATAGTCATGGGGAACACACTCCTCATCACTCTCATCACTCGAATCAGATGATGGCTCATGTCTCTGATCCTGAATGGCTAATTGGGTAGATACTCTACAAGTCCTCTCTGCATACCCAATAGCAAAGTCCCAATCTGAAAGCAATTGGAGGTATTCTGATTTAATCCACTCTATGGCATGCTGGATAGTTCGCAACTTAGATATAGAAGTGCCCACTGCTACCCCTATCTGCCTTTCCTCCAACTGTGTCGTCCAACAAAGGTCTTCCACAAACTTGTGGGTGATGTCGATACGAGTTAAGGTTTGAACAACCTTACCCTCGGTAACCTTCAACTGATCTCTCCATCTTTGTGGCTCAATAAGCTATCGATCAAAATCAGCTGCATGGGATGTAATCTCTGATTTGCTTCCAGGAGAGAGAAACAAATCAACATGAGAACCGATCTTCCCACTGAATGATGCCTTGCATATCTCTTGTGAAAATGGAGTAGTGTGGTGATCTGTCACACAACCCTTTGGGGAATCCACCAATTCCTCGCACGAGCTATCAATAACCTGCTCTGCATCACCTATCATGGGACTATTTTCAGAGACCCCTGTTGCAACATCTGGTTCTCTGCTACTCTCAACCAAAGCACCCATCCCATCTATATTACCTGCACCAGTAAATGAAATGGATGTCTCTACATCCTCAACATGCACATTACCACAATCCGTGGATGTATGCCCATCACCAAATGCTGCCATAGATATCTGAATCGTATTTGTAGGTGACGAGGACTTCGCCATGCTCAAGTCCACGGTAAGCTCATCTATCTGTAACTTTGACTCTTGAAGGGTTGTTTGAGCGCTCTTCAAAGAGTCTGTGGTGACCTCAAGCTCATAGGTGAGCTCATCAACCTCCTCTTCCTTTCCCTTTAGAGCATCATAATAGATACCATCAAGCATGAGAAGATGATCTCTATCTGATAATAGCTATAGGTAATTATTCTTCATTATCCCCAATGCAACTCCAAGTGCCTGAAACTCTGCAAGGGAAAATTCACTATCAAAGTGCTCATGTGTTTTTGGAGTCTTTCAACAACAGTTTGCCAACAACTGCTAAGCAACATTAAAGTGTTCTATGGTTATAGCAATCATGCCTTCAGTTGCCCTGCCAAATGATGAGACCCCTGTGACAAGTCATTTCCACACAAATATTCTGATTTGTAATCAGCACTATGGTAAGAAGTCGAGTCACCATCACTCACTGATTGATAAGCATCCTCATGTGTGCTATCAACTTCGCACACATCCTTATCAAGTGTACTATTGTTATGAATCTCTAGGGATGGCTCAAATGACATGCTAGAGGCTGCTGATTTGCCAATATCAATGCACACCTCCCCTCTCAAAATAGATGCACGCACATCCGTCAAACAATCCTCGGAACCATCTCCATTAGGCAACTTTTCAGTTTTGTTCCCATCTTCCAAGATCTGATATACAAAATCAAACTTGTGGCTTGAATCCACAACACCTATTGCATCAATATCACCCGAAACTTGAGTGTCTGCATTAGGTGACTCCACACAACCATCATTCTCATGTGTAATGGCAGTAACCTCAAGCTGATGCAAATAAATCAAACTACTGTCACCCAAATCAAAACTGTTATGGCTTGTATTCTCCTTGCTTTCCTCGTGTTTGACACTCATATCTTGTGTGCCAACATTAGAAATCTCTTCTACAACATTTGCCTCATGTTCCATAACATTTAAATCACAACTACCCTCAAAAGAGTAACTGTTGTCATAAAGATCAGAATTGCTATCAGGGCTGATAACCTCTTGAGCGCTAAAAGTAACTTCAAGAGCTTCTGCCAAACTATCATCAAGTTGTGAGTCCTTTTTATTCGTGCATTGGTGGTTAGGCTCCCGAAATTCTTTGCAAGAGAAGCATAGACCTTATCTTCTCATTTGGTTCTTGCTCATTCTTGTAACCTGTAAACCACAAGCAATATATTCTTCTTCTGTCAAGAGATGTTTAATTTTCTCAATTTTCTGATCAACCAATTTCTTTGACAACTCATGAGCTACCGGTGAAACATATTGTTCTTTTCTCCAAATACTCAGCAAGTTAGATAATAACAACTTGGAGATATCATCATCTTCATCTAAAATTAGAGACAAAATAGATTGCATTGCTGCTTTAACATTATCCACATGATATTTTCTGATTTTGTCAAAGAAACAATGGAACATTTTGAGAATTAAATCATCACACTTGAGATCAATCAAAAAGACATATGACCTGACCTGAGCCATAATTTCTAACATCTAAGCAATCTTTTTGAAAGATAGGCTTCTAGTATCACCCAACCCATGAAAGCTTTCGATAATCAGCTGTAAAATCTCCTTCATTAAATCATCATTGTAGGGTACTTCAGGACCTGAAATTCTTATGATTTCACTAATGCATGTGATAACCGCCAATCTTACATTCTTGTCTGGATGCTTCAACAACTCAGGCTCACACAAAAAAGTCTTTGAAAGCATCAAAACCAGCGGCAATACCTAAAAAGGTGACTGAGGGACTTTAGATAAACATTTCTCAACTTCTTCCACAGTGTTGAGAAGACTCTTATCTAACCAGTGCAAAGATTTGAGCTTCAGACCTGCATCAAGAAGTCTTCTACACAGGATTTTGTCCCAAAGAGATGCCATAATCTTACATACACAAATAAAAATATTTCAACTATCAAATCACTGAACACGCATAAAAGTGCTGATCACCCACAGGCAAAGCTATAATTTTTTCCACACTTGAAAATCTACACTGAATGAGAAGTAACCCAACAAGCTAACAAGATACACCAGCTCTGATACCACTGTAACGTGCTGTACCTGTTTGTAATTTTTTAAGATCTTTTTATGTGTTATTTTTATTATTTTAATGTGATCTTTCAAAACTCGATGTAATGTCCCAAATTATGAGCTAAGTGTGTTTTTGAGCTACATGGGAAATGCAATATTGGAATTGTATTTTCAATTATGAGGTTGGTTTTGATTTTTAATGATTGCATATGATTCATAGCTGGCCGCCAAACATGAAGGAAGGATATATTAAATGCAACATTTATTTATTAAATGATTGCATTGGATCGATGGAATATGAGGTCGATTGGGTTTGTGGAAATTAAATGATTGCATTTAATTTGATATTGAGCTTTGAAAATATTTTAAATGCAAATTTTATTATTAAATATTTGCATTGGAGCAGTTGAGGGTTTTTATTAAATGCAAATATCATCATTTAATGCATGCACATGAGGTAGTTGTGGATTGAAGCAAGAATAGAGGAGCATTTTAAATGCAAGTTCATAAATTAAATGCCAAGTTGGTTATGTCAAGGATCAAGATTTTAAATGCTTTGAAGGTTATTAAATGCTTGCATTTGGATAGATTGGTTTATTTAATGCAATCGCCCAATCATTGCAAGTACTAGTTGGAGGTTAGAAGGATTTTAAATGCATTTCAAACACAAAATTAAATGCATGTAGCTGATCGCCCAAGCAAAGAGGAAGATTTTAAATGATTGCAATCTCAAAATTCAATGCAAGTGTCAAAAGCCAAGCTTAAGGAGGATCGATCCATAGAGGAGGAGCAAAATTCATTTAAAATAATTGAAGATTGTTTTAAATGAAAGCATTTCAAGTGAAGATCATTCAATATTGTTCCATTTCCTTAATTTCTATTGATGGATTTCAAAATGCATTCCAAAATTGCCAAAAGGATGGACATCAAAGCTTGAGGAGTTTAAATAGATGACTTGAGCTTCATTTTGAAATGAATGATGCTATGGTATGTTTTTTCTTTATTATTGTTTATGACTGAAAATTCCGATTTTCTAGTTATTTTTCAAGGAGATGTTCCCTTGAGTGTTGTGGTGATGATCCCATAACAATTTGTGAGATGTTAGTCATACAGATTTCATCATTGGATTACATTTGCAGGTTATTTGAAGAGTTTGGAAGTGACATTGATATCTATTTGAAGCTCTTGGTGTAGAGGATTGACTACCAAGGTAGTTTAGTGAATTTGGAGTACATTTTGGATGGTATTTTCATGTTTTGCAGGGTCTGATTTTGCAACAGCAGGGTCTGATTTTTATAACAGCAACTTTACATTGGAATTTGAGGGCTTTTTAGGTGAATTTGATCAAGGGTTTGAAGATTGAAGAGTTGTGCTTGATAGAAGACATTCCTATGCATCCATAGAATGCATTTGGAGGAGTTATTTCATGATATTTCATTGTAAACCCTTGGCTGGGCAAAAAGTACACTTTCAGCAGTCATATCAGCATACAAAAAGTTTACATCAAAATTTTATTGAAGCTCTTTCAAGGGTGTTTTGTGTCCATTTGATAGCCATCAACATTCTATAAGCTTTGGGCTATATTTGTATGCAAAGTTTGATGTATTTGGGCTTCAAATTGATTTGTAATTAAGTTTGATATAAAATCAGACATGGACTGAAATAAATTCCAGCAACTTGACATTTCTTGTTTCATTTATTTGTCAGTTTCATATATGCAAAGTTGATGTGAGTATCATTTGGTGAAGTTATTTAATTGATGTTTTTGACTTGGTTTTTGCATATTGAGTTTATCTCTTGGCTGAAGACAAATTTCAGTCCAATATCCATTAGGGATATTACAGTGGTATCAAAGCATTCAAAATTTCAGTCCAATATCCATTAGGGATATTATACTAGACAAAAGTTGCAGAAGGGATTTCAGTTTTCTTGCAATGTTTTTTTGTCAAAAATACATGTAATATGAAGCATACATTGAAAACCCAGAAAAACTACAACATCTATCAACAAAATAACAATGACCCAGATAGTATTTTGGCCAAATATGAATTATAAGAACATACCTATGTCAAGATTGAAATATTCCGAGCCAATTTTTTCATTTTTTCAAATTACAAATACAAACCAATGCACCCGTTAAGGTTAGCAGCTAAACCCAAACGATGCTAAAGCAACTCTAACCAGAATGTACACCAGGATCCCGATGTGGGCAAGGTGTGAGCATTGGTCAGAGGATCTTAGTCAAAATGCTTATGCAAGAACTCTAACCAAGAATGGCGTCGATGATGGCGAGCATATGGTCAGAGGGTCTTCTACACTAAGTACTGAAAGGGAACTCGACACCAAGTATGTGCTACCCAATCCAGTATGGAGTTGAGGCGACCATATGGCGGAGTATTACAAATTACAATGCTTGAAAGAAATAACTGTGATGCTTAAAGTACTCAACACCCAGAATGTGCTTTCTAACCCGGAGTGGGAAAGTAGCTACCATAGGGCGGAGATAAAGCAAATACAATAGCAAATACTGAAAGTAGAGTTGAGCATTACAATTTGATAGAGCAAGATCATAAACTGCTGTCAGTACCACTGCCAGCTTACAATATGTTAGACAATGCCTTGCTATCAATACAATCAAAAAGTAATAGAGCTGCAACAATATTTATAGGATTCTGTTCAATGAATAAGGAAGATTAAATCAGAAACTACAATATTGAGGCCAACCTGATAATCTGATTTTTGACAGTCTGTATTCCTTGAGCATGAACAGCAGCCCTGAAACTCACAGATTCATTCACAACTTGTTCCAAACTTAATCAAATCTCATGAGACGGATTGCATAATGATCCTAGTATGATGGCAAACCAATTAGAACACTGAAAGCTGATCAAAACCCTCTATTTAATTTATGCACGAAAATCAATGCAAGGGCAAATGGTACGGCCCAGCAAGAAGTTCGACCTCTCCTTAAAAATCCAAAGCTTTACTAAAAATTCTACAAACTGGAGAAAAGTGTCGCCCCTACCAAACAGAGAGAAGTAGACAGTACCCAGAAGGATCTTTTTGGTATTTTTTGAGTTATGAATTAAAACATCAATCTGCTGCAACTAAAATGCAATTCTGGAAAAAACTCTAATATGGAAAACTGAACTAAGCCAAAAGCTGATTACAATGCACAAATCCCAATGTAAACTCACAAACTAGACTATTTCACCACTAGTCGCTATCTTTCAAGCGAGAAGCAATGCCAAGCTAGGAGGCATACATTCCTCGAAGCAATCCCAAGGCCAATCCGGCAGCATAACATTATCAAGATTTCGGATGCCGAAATGAGAGCACTCTTCCTCCTTTTATACTTTTCCAACTGGGAGTCTCTAAAATCCTCTTGCATATGGGATAAAACATGAGAGGGAAAATAATATAATCCCCTTCAATTCTTTTTCAACCTCAACATTAAGTCGTTGAGCCTAGGCACCAAGGTCCAAAATTAAATAATAATGTTTAATTTACGGACTTTAAAATGGAGGCCAAGATGATGTCGGAAACCAATGATCTATAGCTCGTTGGAAAGGTCTTGACAAGACGAATCCAACCCCACTCAAAATCCCGTTCCGGTGCCAATCCCAAACTTACTAAAAATAGTAAATTCCTGAATGTCGAGAAAAACACATCCCTGCGAAGCTCTCTGAAAACCCCAAAAAGAGATCGCCAACCAAACCACATCCCTGAACAAAAGCAACCACCAAAACATGAAACCCCAATTTCAACCTCCGAGTAGCCTACGGGTCTCCGGAATATGCCAACGGTCAACTATAAAAGATCAAGCTGGAAAACGGAACATTACAAAGATTTACAACTTCGTGTTGGGTCATAGCCGGACCAGCAATAAAACACCATAGAATGACTCCTAATCACCACCAATGAAGGGATCTTCGAATAAAATGTATGTCAGCAGCATATAGGACTCTAAACATCCAAAATACATATAATAGCAGCCACAAAGTATGAATAATGGATCATATTGGAACACCCATGACTCCTTTCAGTTGTACGGCCAAGCTGTAGGCATAAATCAGCAGCAAATCAATGAATAACAGCCACTTTTAACTCTGTTCTTTATCAGCAATAACTGTACCCTGATGGCGACCTCCAACAAGGGATATAACTCCACCAAAACCTTCAAAATCTATTCTATTCAAAAGTATGGCTCCTTGGTGTGGTACGACTAGCCTATGGGATAGTACGACCTGCTCAAACAATGACTGCAGCAACACAACTCTCATCCAAAATGCATAAATCTGCGTTCTCCATCTCATTCCTCAGCTGCATATGAATCTGCAATAATCTAGAAAATGATAAATTCCTTTTGCTCCAAAATCTTCCAATCTGAACCAATAGAGTGCACCTGCGAACTCTATGTGAATTCACCGAGGATTGACCAAGTGGGTTTTCGTCCACAAAGCCAAAGACCCAAGGGTTTTCGTCCTAGGGTTTGTTGAATGTGAAAGTTCCAGCTCTCATGGAAATCTCCAATGAAATATCAAGTCAAGAATAATAATCCCAGCATATCACAAATGAGGCACTTTTACCTCTTTTATAATTCTCCAAGAGGGTGGTGTTGTGACCAAATCACACATTGCCCCATTGCGAATGTGGACCCCCTTTTTTTTGAATTCCAGTACTTTGCTAAGTCCAGGATGATGTCCTTTGTATGATGAAGTCAGTGGTGTTTAAGTCTTAAAGCCCCTTGATGACCTGATCCTGATGTTTGAGACCCTGAAAATGACTAAGTCTGGTATCCTGATCCTGAAGATCCTGAAAATTGGCTAAGTCTGAAATCTGGTGGATCCTCAAAAATCTAGAATCTGCATGTTAAATCTAGTGGATCTGAGACCTATCTCAAACATCCTGAAAGGTATATTGAAAAATATTTAAAGTATAAGAAATTCGACTTGCATTTTTGGGTGCGAATTTCCTCTAGTACTTGGGCGCATTTTCCCACCTCTGCCAACTCACATCAGCGCCTAGAGGAGATCAACTTTCAAACACTCTAGAGGATGGCGCCTTGACTAGAATTGACATAAGGAGCCTTCAACATCAAAAAGGTTTGACAAAGGAATGATTTAAAGCTTAGGCACCCCTTTCCATGTCCAAATGATCACTCAAATGGCGCCTTCAATTGAAGTGGGTAAGCTTAGGCGCCCATTCCTTGTTGCTCCTCTCCACTTTGGCGCCTTGATGTAGGATGGAGTTCAGATCAATGATAGATAGCGCCTAAGGTTCAAGTAGTCTCACAAGGATGTAATCAAGTGCTGAAGAAACTTAAAGACATCAACAATGAGCAAATTCAAGTCTAGGCGCCTTCATGCATTAAACTATCTCCACTTTGGTGCCTTAGCATGAAGAAATGTTCAGACTAACCCAAAGTTGCGCCTTAGTATGAAAGAGCATGATATGTTTAAGCTAACTCCTATCATGATGTTTGAGATCCTGAAAATGACTAAGTCTGGTAGCCTGAAATCCTGAAACACTGAAAAATTGGCTAAGTCTGAAATCTGGTGGATCCTCCAAATTCTATAATCTACATGTTAAATCCAGTGGATCTGAGACCTATTTCAAACATCCTGAAAGGTATATTGAAAAATCATTAAAGTATAAGAAATTCTTTCTTATACTTAAATATATTTTTCAATATACCTTATGCTCTGGGACTACTATCTCTAGGCGCAAATTTGCTCTGAAAGACCTTAGGCGCGTTTGCTCACTTGCAGACACTCAAAAAGTGTGCCTTAGGTTGACTTGGATGTGCGCCTTGATGGAGGAGAGGTCCAAGTCAATTGTGGATGGCGCCTAAAGAGATATTTCCTTCCTTAAGACTCAAGGATTGATCTAAGTCCACAAAACCTACATTTCAAGTTGGGCGCCAATTTCACACTCAAAGGATCACCAACTTGCGCCTTGAACTTTTGGCGCCTTCATCTATATTTGCGCCTAGACAAAGATACGTTACCTCCAGTAAGGGCGCCCTATATTAAAATGTCCAAAATAGACAAGTTTTAGCAAAAGATGTTTGGGCGCATTTCTTGTTGATATAACCTTGCATTGGCGCCTAGGTGAGGGAGTCATACTAAGGCCCACACAATTGTTTGAGGCCTAAAAATGACAAGGATAAAACTCAAAAGTTAGGCGCCCATTCTTACCTTTGCCTCCTCTAGAAACCTATATTGGCGCCTAAGGAAGAAATTGCATTTAAAGGCACCTTTTGGATGAACCTTATAGAGGTTGTCTTCTTTAAAAGCATTACAATTGCTAGAAATCATTTAAAGTTATGAATGTGGGACTAAATTGATGTTAGGCGTTTTTTGCTCCTCTTTTCACATGTATAAGCGCCTAGAGCTTGAAGAAGGATTATTGCATGTTTAGGGTGTTTCTTTTGTTATGAAGTGATTGATATATTGTTTATCTTGTCTTGTAGGATCATCAATCAAGGCTAAGGAGTTATACAAGGAGTCACCTTCAAGCAAGAAGTCCGGAGTTACCTTCGTCCAAGGAGTGAAGTCAAGAAATTGTTATTGCAAGAAGAAGTATCATGCTAGCCACCTTTGGAGATCACTTCAAGATCATCATCAAGTTGAGAAGAGTGTTGGTGAAGCCAAGGAATCATCTAAAGGATAAGCATCTGAGTCATCTTCAAGTTGCAGAGGGAACACTACTCTAAAGGATCAAGTTCAAGTCCCCTACATCCATGACATCATGTTAGATCACATCAAATTCAAGTGTACTTCATCAAGGATAATCATGTTCGAAACATTCATCCATCCGAGCTTCAAGTCAAGTTCTCCCAATCTTCAAGATTCATCAAGCTTCAAAGTCTCTTTGAGAGGTTATCTACTCCACATCCAAAGAAGGTGTTATCATCTACACTCCAAAGGGCTACTTCAAGATCAACATGCCAAGTGCACTACTTCATCTTCATCCTATCATCAAGCAAGGCACTTCATCCATTTAACTTCAAGTTCCATTCAACCTTCAAGTCCAAGAGAGATCTCTACTTCATGTCATCATCATCTACTCTTACATGAAGGAAGCATCATCATCTACTCTATTACTCACTCTACATCAAGAGCACCATCAAAGAAGATTCATATCAACTTACCTACAAGAAGAAGAAAGAATTACAAAGTCAATCAAATGAGCTACAAGTATCATATATCCAGTTGCAAGGAGATGTACAAGGCAAAGATCAACAAGAAGTATTCCTAAACATACAAGTTCAAGCAATTACATTGAATACATCACTACAAGTGATACAATTTGAGTTTGCTGATGTAGCGTGTACCTATTATCATTTAATTATATCAGCCACCTTATTTTAAATGCATTAAATGTATCATTTAATGAAAGAAGCCAAAGGGATTCCTATGTGGGGGATATTTTAAATGCTTTCGCCTTACCTTATCACATTGAAAAACGTGTCTTCATTGCCTCTCTCTTTTGTGCTAAAAATAGCAAATTGTTGTAACTACCTCTGAGTTGGCAGGATCTGAGCCCTTGGCTACATGAAATGATCTTAGCCATTCATTGTATTCTGGACACTATATAAAGGCCTTGTTGCCTCATTTGTAATTCAGTAGATCATTAGTAGTAGTCAGTAGGCAAGTAGGAGTAGAATAGAAGAGACTCTCAAAATTCTCTGAGAGGGCTTGAAACTGTTGTAAATATTTTCAAGATTAATGCAAAGGACATTGGAGCTACTTGTTTGGTGTTAAGTATTATCTTGTGGAGTAACATGGTTTCCTGAATCTTGATGGAATTAAGAGATGTTTCAAGTAGATTAGAAATAGATTAGAAGTTCTTTGATGTAATGTATGTTGTACTGAATATTTGATCAACTCCTAACTCATGCTTTTAACATTCATCGCTAGTGAATTGTTGTGTAAAGCTAGTCTAAGACTTATTTGCATAAGTTCGATTGTGGATGCTTGTTTGAGCTGCGCCATCTTAAGGGTGCTTATATAAGCCTTCATGATTTGAAAACCATTCGCGTAACCTTAGGAGATTGCACCAACTTCATGTAGTTGTAGGCATCCTTGGCAAAGTGAAGTTAGGTTTTATTTAGGAGTTTATCTGTTCAATACATCATCATTACCTCATTGACCTTAGATTAACTTTCTGAACCCTTATCTTTTGTCTTTTCTTTATCATTGATACATCATCCACACTAAAAGGAGGAATAAGCTGAATAAAAGGAGAAGAGTCTGCGTAAGTCCCTTTGTGATTATCAGCAAGATCACATGTAATCACTGAGTTAACCCATCATGCATTATAAAAGGAACCTTGGAGTTACTTCACTGGATCACATTGTTCAGCCTTTGAAGAGCTTTATTCAAGAGAGAGTGGGATACTCTAGTGTTTTACTCTATTGTTGACTTGTCTAAAAACAATCATCAACCAGTTGAGAGATTGAATTTCTTATACTTTAAATATTTTTCAATATACCTTTCAGGATGTTTGAGATAGGTCTCAGATCCACTGGATTTAACATGCAGATTCTAGATTTTTGAGGATCCACCAGATTTCAGACTTAGCCAATTTTCAGGATCTTCAGGATCAGGATACCAGACTTAGTCATTTTCAGGGTCTCAAACATCAGGATCAGGTCATCAAGGGGCTTTAAGACTTAAACACCACTGACTTCATCATACAAAGGACATCATCCTAGAGTTAGCAAAGTACTGGAATTCAAAAAAAAAGGGGGTCCCCATTCGCAATGGGTCAATGTGTGATTTGGTCACAACAGGTGGATGCACTTTTGAGGGGAAATATTTCTTTTAATTTCACTTTTAATATTTCCCAAGGTGAGCGCTCCATAAAATAACTTAAGTGACTTTTAAATATTTTATTTTTCATCACTTAACCATTAAAACGCAAAGTCCAATATTAAATAATAATATTAATTTACAGACTTTAAAACGAAGGCCCAAATGAACTCGGAATTCAGTGATCTATAGCTCGCTAGAAAGGTCTCGACGAGACGCATCCACTCCAAGTCTAAAAATCCTGAAACGACACCAAACCTGAATTTACTAAAAATAGCAAATCCGTTACAAAGCATCCAACTAACACTGTCAATGCCAACTGTGCCAACTGAAGAGCTAGCTAACTCCAACACTGAGCCCTCTAAACACCATTATTAGCCTACGAGGACCCGATGATAGGCTAAACCACCAACTCTGATGCTTACTCAAAAAGGGGACATTACACACTTTCTAATCACCCAAATCCCAATGTAGCTAAGGTGAGAGCATACAATGTTTGCGAACATTATCTAGATGAATGCAATGCTGGAAAAGTAAATAGACTACATAGCTGACCAGAGCATAGAAGCGACAAGCCGACTAGATCAACGCCAAATTCGCAGACAAGTATGCAAATATGCTCAAAGCCACTGGCAAATAACAAGAAGGTTCGATCAATGACAATTGGCAAATAACTATTAAGATAATATTTAGTTCTCTAATGCTCAATATAGGATAGTTTCCTTTTCTGTCTTTAGTTTAGTATTTATCTCTTCTGCTTTATTAGTTGTAGCTTTTCTGCTTTTTTGGGTGTTGTTTCCTTTGTGAAACTCCCATTCTATTTTTAGTCTTTGTAATCTCTTTAAATAGAGTATTCGCTCTCTCTTGTAAATAATCTCATTCAATATAATACATTCATATTATTCCAAAATGTAACATGGTATCAGAGCCCGGGTGAGCTCTCTGGGTTGTCAATGTTTTTTGATGAAAGAATGATTGTTTTCTTTTCGCAACGATTTGAAGGTTTTCAACTTTGCTAAATCGCAATTTTTTCCTGCTCAGTTTGCAGTTTCTATGTGATGGCGTTTGAAGGCGGGTTTTTTTTTTTTGAAAATCGCGACCCTCTGCAAATCGTGTTTCTAATTAGCGATTCCCCTTTTTGAGCGTCTCCAGTAAGGTCACGAATCTTTTAGTTGCCATTCGAGGGTTGGCGGACTTTATTAGAGGTCTATGATCACGAATCGCGATTTTCCTTTGTGGGCGTCATTTTTCTGAGCATTTTTTCCTAATTTTTGGGTCGAGGCTTCTGCAATCGAGATTTCTTTTGTTATGGTCGCCATTCTTTTCTGGAGCTCAGTGATATCAGTGTTTGCTCGCAATTTTCTATTCCTGGCCGTCAGTGTGCAGGCGTCGGTTTTTTTGAGGGCTCATTATCTCTTTTGTGTAGAAGAAGACGTATACCCGGGGAGAAGCTGGAGTCTTCAGCTTCGCGCTTTATGTGTCAAAGGTTGTTCCTTGTGTTTCTGGTGGTCTCACAAATTTCTCTTCTTGTTGGGTATTTTATGTTGACGTCTTTCAAATCGCCATATCTGCCTTCTGTGATAGCTGATTGTTCTCTATGGTGGGTTCGGGTCTTTGATGAACTCTTTATCGCTGTTTCTTTCGCAGCAGTTTGTGCACCAAGTGCTTAGACAACAGCGTTATCACACTCGTGGTCCTTTATCTCGGGACCAACACCCAACAAATATGAAGAATAACTTCTCTTTTTGTCTTGAAATCCATCTTCGGATGTTCTAAGCTCATGCTTTCCGTACTCTCGAGATCCGTGCTTTGAAATCCGTGTTTGGATTTATCTCAAGATCTGTGCCTCAATATCTGTGTTTCAAACTTATTTCGTGCTTTCGAAATCTTGGCTTCGAAACCCGTGCAAGGGTTCTATTCAGAATCTGTGCCATCTATCTGCTTCGGCATTCGTGCCATTAGCGTATAATCCCTTTTTTTCGTGCCTCAAAAAAAAACGTGAAGTATGGCATCTTTTTGGAAAGCAGTCAAAAGTTCAACGACAGCAAACTTTTTGATCGTCGGTGTTTCTCTGCAGGATCTCGTCAAAGTTGGGTTCCTGTACCGTAGCCCTTTGAATGGGGTTTTGTTTTCTTGATCGGCGGCTTCCTTGTTTGGCAATGTTTTTGCCTAGTCGTTATTTCTGGAGAGTTTAATCTACCTTTTCGTCGTGGTTCGCAGCTTTGAGGGCTTCTTTGATCTGCGCTTACAGCGCTTAGCCCCTTCTCGTCACTAGCGGGACCAACAGTCAGTATTTGTGTTTGGCAGGTGGCCATTTTGCTTCTTCGGATCCCTTGGGATTTGTGTTTCGACACCCGTGCTAAGGTTTTATTTTCTGTTTATGCCATCCATCTCTCGGAAGGCAGTCTGTTTTAGGGGGCATCTTGTTGTAGTTAGTACATTGACCATTACGGGGGGGTATTAAGATAATATCTAGTTCTCTAATGGTCAATATAGGATAGTTTCCTTTTTTGTCTTTAGTTTAGTATTTATCTCTTCTGCTTTATTAGCTGTAGCTTTTCTGTTTTTTTGGGTGTCATTTCCTTTGTGAAACTCCCATTCTATTTTTAGTCTTTGTAATCTCTTTAAATAGAGTATTCACTCTCTCTTGTAAATAATCTCATTCAATATAATACATTCATATTATTCCAAAATGTAACAATAACAAGTAGACTTGATTAATGCCATAACATGTCGAAAATGAAATGCAAATGCTAATGGATCTAGCGGTAAACCTTCCACGATCCTTACAATATCAAATGCAATGCTATTCAATGATAATACCATCCAAATTTACAATTAAACATGCAACTGAAATCAACTATAAATCTTAAATCATTTCTGACGGTAAACCACACAGAAGGCTACAATATTAATCTAAAAGCATTCACAAATTTTTGATTTTAATAACTATAAAAATACCATAATTACAGGACTCACAAAGACTTGCCTAGGCTTGACAAGTCACGAGGTGAGCAACCCAAAACGAGTCCTAGGGACTCGAGAACTGAGTACCTGGTGAGTTTGGTCAGACTTGCCACGTCTACCAGACTCGTCGAACCCAACGAGTCCTGACGGACCAACTCGGCCACATCAACTAAAAATAAAAATAAAACAAAAAAACATAGACTTATAATAAAAAGTCTTAAAATGATCTCTCACACCCTAAAAGCACATTCATTTTGTTTTCAAGCACAAGGAGGAGAAAAATAGTTTTGGAGCAAAAAATACAAGCCATTGGAGGAAAAATCAGGACACAAGTTGAACAAGAAATAGTGATTGAAGACCATTTGGGCAAGTTTGTAGCAACCCTTGGTGCATCTAAAGGAGCCTAAGAAGGATTTCAAAGAGCCCACCATTGATTTGGAGCAGCCCACCATCAATTTGGAGCAAATTTGAAGAGATATTTTTGTATTTTGAACTTTTTTTTGTTTTTATTTTTTTTTTTTAATTTCTCTTATGTTCTACATTTGTTTTTGTTTTTCATTTTAGGTTAATGGTACAAACAACAAAC
Organism: Cunninghamia lanceolata; assembly: GCA_027924645.1. Taxonomy (NCBI): domain Eukaryota; kingdom Viridiplantae; phylum Streptophyta; class Pinopsida; order Cupressales; family Cupressaceae; genus Cunninghamia; species Cunninghamia lanceolata. Next base: position 20,015,678 of record BSBN01000025.1, read on the forward strand.
CCTATCTACCAAATCCTAGCTATTTTTGTTAGATTTTTTAAAAAATTATAGCTGCAAACCCTAACTATTTTTAGTTTTTTATGATTTTTTATTTTAATTTAATTAGAAACCGTAAAATTTGTTAATTTAGTTTCTATTTATATCTTATTGCAGCATATTTTAAGTTACATTTATAAATTGTTCCAAATTTCCAATCACAATGTCGACCCCAGTTAGAAAGGATCCTTGTTGAAAACATGCCAACCCTGGGATAGAAAAAGGGGAGGTAATTTGTTCCCATTGCAAAACAAAATTGCTTGGGGGAATTTAAGTATCACCTTGCCCAAATACCATGCCAAGATGCTAAACCATGCCCAAAAGCACCTCCTAAAGTTATACGAGAAGTGGAAAGCCAATTAGAGACATTTGAGCAACAAAAAGAACTAAGAAAGAGGCAAAGAGAAGAGATGGCAGCCATTGGTGGAGAGTCTTCTTCTTCCATTCCTCCATTTCTTAGATCTTCTAGTAGTGGTAGTGACAGTGGCAGTGGCATTGTTAGTATTAGGCCTAGAGTTTGTGGATTTAATTTAGATTCATATATTTTACCACGCACTACTCTAGGTGCCCAACCATCACTTGAGAGCATTGGTTGGAACAAGGATAAACATGAAGCAACAAAAAGTGCAATTGGAGACTTCTAGTTCTATTGTACCATTCCAATTCTAACAGCCAAGTAATTAATTTCTCTTTTTGTTTTAAAATATATAGTTTGATTTCTGTCTCTTTAATTTTTGCATTTAGGGGCATGTAGAATTTAAAGTTAAACTCTCAATTTTAAAATACTTATTTTGTTTGCTTTATTTGTTATACTTTTAGGTCTCCTTATTGGCAAAACGTGGTAGATGCCATCACTATTTGTGGGGTGAGGTTCAACGCCCCTAATGATGAGGAGATAAAGGGCTCCATTTTGACTCAAAAGCTGGCTGATGTGAAAGTCAAAATTGACGAGCAACATGTCATATGGAAGAAGGGTTGCACCATCATGACTGATGGTTGGACCAATACAAATAGAACATTGTTGTATTTCCTTGTTTCTTCCTCAAGTGATTGTACTTAAAATCCATTGATTTAGTGATTAAGATTTCTAATTTCTATTTTACTGAATCATTGATTTTGTTTCTTTCTCAGGTGGCACAATGTTCTTGAAATCCATTGATGCTTCAAGAAACACAAAAAATGTTGAATTCCTTTGTGAAGCTTTGAAGGGAGGCTGGGCCGAAGTGGGTGAAGAGAATGTGGTGCCAATAGTTAAAGATAATGCAGTAAATTATGTTGTTGCAGGGAAACTTCTCATGGATAGGCAAACATCTTTATTTTGGACTCCTTGTGCTGCTCATTGCCTTGACCTCATATTGGAGGATCTTGGCAAGATTTCGTGGATCAAAGCATGTGTGGAGCATGCTAAAAATATGCTAAAAATATTTGTAAATACATATATAATCTACGTGGCTCCTCAACCTAATGAGAAAATTCACAAAGGAGTTGGCTCATCCTAGAATAACCCAATTTGAAACAAATTTTATCATATTGCAATCCTTGATTCAATCAAAGGCAGCTTTGAGGCGCATGTTTGTTAGTGAGAAGTGGTCTTCATCATCATATGCTAAGACCAATGCAAGTGTTGATATGGTTGATCAGATTTTTTATGAGCTTAACTTCTGGCTTCTAGCCAAGGAGATCGTAGAGGTAAATCTCCATTATATTTTTGTTCATTTTTTAACATATTTCCATTTTATAATTTATTTGCTTATTTTTGTTCACACTTACTTATGTTAATATTTCACAATAATTGCAGTTCATAGAGCCTTTAGTTGTTCTCCTATGAGTTGTTGATGGGGAGAAGCCCACAATGGGCTACATATATGAGGGCATGGATAGGGCCAAGGAGACCATTAGATCCATTTATGTTGGGGTTGAAGATAAGTATCATCCCATATGGGACATCACTGATCAATGATGACACCTTCTGTTGCTATTCCTATTTTCAAGCCAATTATTTGCAAAATCTTGCCAAATTCATCAAATTTTCCTAAGGGGTCTCTGTGCCTTTACCCTGATACATGTTGCTAAACCCTTGATTTTCGCTAAGTCTGAAACCTTGAAACCCTGAAAATTTGGCTAAGTTTGAAATCTGATGTGTTCATATATTGATTTGGAAAATGCTTTTACAACAATCTTGTTGATTCTTCAAAGTTTCCTGCTCCAAAAATGGAGTGCTACAGGAATGAACTAGTTATCTACTCTAGTGAATGGAAAAAAAATGGGAGAGGAGAGAGTTGAAATGAGGCGTCCAAGCCTTTATATAGGCAGCCAAAAGTACAAAAGATGGGGCAAGATTAGATTTCCTTGGAATCCATGCCCAAATTAGGTCAAATATAAACCCTAAAAGGAGGTAGGTGAGACTGCCACCCTTCTGACGAATGAGAAAGTGCCACCTGTCCTGGGCACCCATGCTGACTGGGACTTCCTGAAAGGTAAAGTCTGGTCATCTGCCACCTCCTCCTGTTCCTTGGTCTCAACTTCCACGAATCTAGTCAAGACAACTTCCAGTTCTTCCATGGGAACGCTAGGCATGTTTTCCAATTTGTATTCCATGACTGACAAGGTGGTGGTGCAAGCAGCAAGGACATTCTCCCAATCTGCTCTCAGCTCCTGGATACTGTTCATGAATATCAAGAACGTGGATGCATCCTCAAAATGGGACCCCTAGGTAGGATAGGCAGCCTTGAAGTATATGCTCTACATCTTACTTCTCAAATCCTCCATATTTATGACTCCATCTTGTCCTATTTCCTGATCGAAACATGTCTCCACGGAGACGAGGATTTTGTCCTGGATTTGCCTCAACATCACGTGGGCCTGGGTAGTGTCACCCTCGATTTCTCAAGGTTGTCTCTCTTCATGATCAAGGCGGAGTACCAGCTGAGGAAATCGTAGGCTTGATTTGCTTGTATTACTTTGTCCTTCACCAAGTCTTGTTTTGGAGTGTTCATTAATGCCTTTAGTCTTGGGATGGTCTCCTCCCGGACAATAGTGAATTCTTGACACACCTCCAAAATTGTCAGAATCCTATCTACGAGGGTGACAACCCTCCCATACACCTGGACTAGATCCTCTATTAACTTGTGAGCTCTTTCCGAGACATTCTCTATCCACTCCTTTGCCGCATGACTGGCCGATCTCATCACCTCCAATTCTTCCAGTGAATCCCTGGAAATGCTCGCAGGTTGGGTAGTTGTTCCTTGGGCTGACTGCAGCGGGCCCATGAGGTGCTGGATATATCGTTTCAATTCCTCATTCTCTTTCTTCAGCTAATTCTTCTTCTCTTCTTCCTTCCTTAATCTTTCCTTGATGGCCACTACCGAATCCTCCAGCTCCTCCACCTCTTGCGTCTTCGTAGTTGGTCCTAAATCAACCGTCACTACGTCATACTCCTCAGGATTAATGTCCTCTTTCGCCTTGTCCATCCTCGAAACTGCAATCTCTACCTGTCAAGACCCGGATTCTCCTCTGGTGATCCTTGAATACTCCTTTGCCTTTTTCTTCTCTACAGGCCTACCTATCCTAGTCAGGAGGTCCTCCAGCTCGGCAGATGAATTATAATCCATGTTGGACTTCATCAATTTGTCCTGCAACCATTCGGGTCTTGTGGATGGAATGCTATCCTCGTGAAGCTCATGTTGTTCTTGACTTCCTTGTTGTACGGGTATTTCACCGGAATTGAATTCCTCATCAAATCTGGGTCATGAATTATGCCGTCAATCTAGACTACCTCCGGATTTTGTGAGGAATGAATAGGAGTCCCCATAACCAGGGTGGAAGTCTCTCCTCGAATAGATTCTGTGGATTCACTATCACTCCATTTTGTTCATCCGGAATCACCTCTTCCTCCTGGTGGCTCCTATCCGGCTCCCTTGGGATGGATTCCTCCTCTCCGGGCTCCCTTTCTTCAACAGTTGATTGCACATTGTCATTTGGAAATAAATCGACCTCGTGGACGGAAGATGTGCTGGCTGAGTGTGGTCTACTGGCATTATGTTCTTCTTGCACTGGCTTCCTGGTGGATTCCTTCAGGGCCTTTACCCTCTTGCTGGTGGATCATCAGTTACCTGTTCCTTGCCTCAGGTTTTCTTGTTCCTTGATCTTTCTTAGGTGATCCTTTAGTCATTTCCTCATCAAAAGATTGAGATTCCAAGTTCCCCATTAAGTCATAAGTTGGGTGGATGCCCTTTTTCTGCAACCTCTCAGTCTGTTGGTTTATCCATCTCTTAGTTCCTATCAACACTAGCACCATCAATTCATCCAAGTGAGTGACTTCTGGTTCAGACCAATTGAGCGCCAGAAGAGGTTTATCTTTTTCATGTTCAAAGAAAGGCTGAACTTGCCTTCCATCCTCCTGCACTTGATCCAGCACGGAGAAAACACTGGTTGTCCTGATCACATCCAAGGATAGTCTGGAGCACATCCTTCTCCGCACCTCACAATCATCCACAACATTCGCCCAATGATCCTCCAGGTGCACCTTGTGTCTATGCTTCCTTCCACAAGCTGCCCGGGTGACGTTGAATGGATCGAAATTTGCTCTTGAGCTATAAGTCACCAGGTTGTAGAACTGTAACTCCTCATTGGATTTCTCCGCAGCTTGGAGGGATGGACACACCTCAACGACATCTCCAATCTGGATTGGGAAAGATATTCCGGCCTTCTTTTTCTTCTTCTAGACTTTATCGTAGGCTGAAAGTTGCCTTGCCAATTCCAGCAGGACCATCTTGTCTGAAGGATACCTTGGCAGTCTATACGAAAAAGCAGAGAATACCTGCACTCGGATGTATGTAAACTTAGGAAATTGGATGAACTAGGAACTGAACTTCTCGGCTAACTTCATGGCCTCCGGCAACAGTCTCCTATGAGTGCCTCCTTGAAGCATTCTTGTAATGTGCATGGAGAATGCGTCGTTGTACCTTCTGAAATGTGCTATATTTTGGAGGTGTAGCTGCGGGTGACAATCATAGACCATGACTTGTCCTCTTTCATTTCCAACATATCCTTTCCACGCCAACCCTCTATATCTATAATTCCTTGCTAGCATGTAGATGACGTAGGAACTCATGTAGAATGTCTTTGATTCCTCCAGATTCCTGAACAGCTCGTCAATGTTATCGCTGATGAGTTGGGCCCAATCAATCATTTTTACTCCGAAGGTTATCTCTCCCACGAAGTAGAACATCCAAGGCTCAAAAGTGGAGGACTGAGGAGATCCCATGACTCTGTTCAGCAGGACAACAAGATCTCTGTACATTTGTTTGAAGTCTGATTTGAGGAGTCCTTTGGGCAACTTGGAGTGATGAGGCCTCCTCTTCTCCATCCATGAGTTGTTGATAACTCCCAGGCAAGTTCCAGGATCAGCTTGAAATATATCGAGTGCCTCCTCCTTGCTTTTGTAGACGATGGGATCATAGGTCGGGATGTTGAAGGCTTCAGCAATCCTTTCCTTGGAAAAGTAAGCTATCACCCTGTCATCGAGGCCAATAATCCTTCAGCACTCAGGATCATAATGCATGGAACATTCCACGATCAACTCGGAGCAAGGTATGGCAGGCGGGAAGCATGCGGCTGGCACAATCCCGCTTCGGACCAGCTTCATCGCAAGCTTTGATGGAGGGTGTCCTTCTGTTCCATACATCCGTTTCTTGATTTCTTCCATGCTAACAGGACTAATGTTCGTGTCGCCAACATTCTTCCACCTTGAGACGATCCTGGATTCCGGAAGTGTTCCCTTGAGGACATCCCGCATTTGAGCTTGTCGTGAAGAACCGGCCTTGGCACTTGCCATGCACCTGCGTAAATCTGCCCTTTACCTACAGAAATCAATCCTTCCCTTCTGAATTTTCTGATAGTTTTGATGGGATTCTAATTTGTTTAGATGATTTTCAATTTTTAGATGAATTTCTGATTTCATTAGATAGATCTCTGATTTTATTCAATGAATTTCTAGTCTCCTTTTCTATGAAATTCTGCCTTTTCTAATGGACTTTTTTGCTGCTCTGCAGAAATCCCGCTCCTGAATGGGGTTCGCCCAACCTTCCTTGGTCTGGATTCGCCTCTCTTTTGATGGAATCTGTTTTTTCTTACTGAAAGTCTGATTTTTGCTAAGTGAAATTCTGGTTTTCTAACGAATATGTATCCAGAAATCTGCCCTTTAGCCTACAGAAATTCTAATTCTGATGGAGAAATTCATAGTTCTGCAGAAAACGCACTTCTTCTATGTTGAAATTCTGCCCTTGGAATGATAAGTCTGCTTTTCAAACGCAGAAGTCTGCCCTTGGAATAAGAAATTCTGCCTTTGGAATGAGAAATTCTGCCTTTAAAATGCAGAAGTCTGCCCCTTTTTGCAGCAAATTTTGCCTTGAAAGTGGTTTGAATTTAGTTGAAAATGCGAACTGAGCCTTTGGAGAAGGAAAAATGAATGAGGAAGTCTATTGTTGTTTGATGAAATCTGCCTTCAAATGGAGATGTCTGAGTTCTGCCTTTGGAATTTGTATTTGAGATAATGATGTGGGTGCCCTCTATATTTATAGGCATATGCGAATTCCTCTCCACAAGGCCGACTTGGATATAAAAGGGAACTTTTGAATGTTTTAATACTTCTATTAAGGCCGACCTGTTTAAGGGAGAGAAATCAATGTTCTCCGAGATTTTCATTGGCCGACTTGAACATAGGCCGACTTAAATAAGGAGTCTAACAATCATCCGATGTAATTTTTACTTGCCTGGCTGACTTAAATAAGGTTTAAAACACTTTTCTTAGGATTTTTTATTCCTAGCGGTCACTAAGGTCGGCCACCGCCTCAAGGACCTTAAGTCGGGGATTTTTGCTTGTCTTGGATTTTCCTTGTCCAAGGGCGCACATTGAGGAAGGTCGGGGATTTTTTAATGGTCGTGGAATTTTTACTTGTTATGGATTTTTCCTTTATCCAGAGCGCATATTTCCTTAGGTTGGGAATTTGGGAGGTCATGGAATTTTCCCTAACTCCAAGTGCAATTTCAGGGATGGTGTGGATTTTCACTTGTTATGAATTTTCCTCTATCCAAAGCGCACTTTCAAGGATGGCGTGGATTTGGGCGAGTCATGGATTGGAATTGTGGATTTTCCTTATATCAAAGCACAAATTCCATATTGGCGGGGATTCCTCTATACCTTGGATTTTCCTTGTCCAAGGCATGGACTTTCCTTGTCCGGAATTCTTTTATCCTTGGCACGAATTCCATGTTCACTTGGATTCAATCCATCACCTTGGAGTCTTGGATTTCCAAGTTGCATTTTCCTTGACCCTCTGGATTGAATTCTTCCTTAGGCGTGAATTCGGGCAAGTTGTGGATAATTCCTTCATGTTTTGGATTCCTTGGCGAGGGTTTGGCAATGTTGGGGATTTTGGCATGTTAAGGATTCCTTATTCCGGAGTGCACTTTTTGTGTTGGCGTGGATTTCATGACATCCGGAATGCCTCCTCGTCCACAGGCACATTTTCCTTATGGTCCTGGATTTCATGATGCCTGGAATTCTTCCCTATCCAAGAGCGCATTTTTTGTATTCCTTTGGATTTTTCGAGTCGTAAGTCATGATGTATGATGGAAAACATTCCCTGTCGCATTTTCTACTCCCTTGTGGAATTTCACACTTCAAAGGTTGTCCTGGAATTTCTTGTTGAGGAAATCTTCCTTGAGCAAGGGCGCACTTTCCCTGGGGTCCTGGATTTTCTATCCTGAGCTGTGGAATTTCCTGTCCAGTCTGGAAATCTAGTCAATCCTGATGGGGTTTCCTGACATTTGAACAAGGATTTCTACCCTTTGATAAAGAACTGCCTAATTTGTCATGGAATTCCTAAAGTTATCCTTGGAATTTTCCGTTTCTCAGTCTGGAATTAATGAGTTTTGGCGAGGAATGACAAGTCTTGGTGCATTCCGGACTTTGGATTTAGAACTTTGGAACAAGAATCACGATGGACCTTGGAATGGAACCCGGATAGGAACTTTGAGCAGAGACCTCTGGATTGGAATAGTGGACAGAGACTCTCGGATTGGAACTTTGGATAGAGACTCCTGGACTGGAGTCTTGGAACAGGATAGCCTATTCATCAAGAAGTCTTATGCTGAGAGCGAAGGATTTGGACCTTTTCTATGGAATGGACTCCTGCCATGGACTAGCCAAATTTGCCTAAGGAAAGGTATTTAGGGTTTCACACATCTTCAGGAAAATTCACTCCCTTTTCACTACTTCTTTTCACTACTTCAAGTGTCCTGCGAGCTAACTGCTTGGGAATTCATTCCTAGTCAAGTAGATACCGAGCAAGAAACTAAGAAATAGGGCAAAGCTAGAACTAGGTCAAAAAGAAGAGGTGGACCCCATTTGCAATGACGTGATGTTGTAAAAAGGTCACAACATGATGGATCCTCCAAATTCTAAAATCTACAATTTAACTCCTATGGATCCGAAACCCTTTTCAAACATCCTGACAGTATATTTTAAAATAACTTAAAGTATCAGAAATACAAATATACTGTCCTATCGGGATTTCGAGACTCGCTGGGACTTTTGGACCATGTTCCTACGGGACTTTAGGACTCGCAAGGACTTTTGGACTTTTTCCAAAAGTGCCAAAATCCTTCTACAACCCCGCGTCCCTCATCCCTCCACGACCTTGGGACCTTCGAAGTTCAAAATCTTTCCGGGCCCCCTGGTTTTACAAGACAAATTTGGAGGTGCAAAAAAACAAGTTTTCAAATAATTTTTTGAGGAAGGGGATGAGTATCTTGTGTAATTTCAGGTCAAACTTTCAATTTTGACTTTCGCCACTTTTGGTTCCAATGGGATTTCGGTACCCGCTGGGACTTTGTTCCAAGTTCTCTCGCCAACCCAACACCCGCTGAAGGCCTAAAAGTCCCTAGTACTCATCCATGCAAGCATTAATATCATATGTTGCTGGATTTGGCTCCTCTTCTTCTAATGGTACCTCTACTCTAGGCAAAAAAATAGGTTGAAATGGCCTAGTTGCTCATCCAACTGAAACTCTATTATTATTTGTATGATTGAATGGGCCATTCTGATCTGAATTGCTCCCTTCACCTGTGAAATTATGCATTGACCTCGTGGAATTCAAAGTGGCATTCATATTTTGAATTTGTTGCATCATCTGGATTAACAGTTGGTTTGTTTGCTCCTGCTTCCTGATAAAAGCATCAAACTTATCCTCCTGATCTACCATGAGTCTCTTACCTCTGCGTCCTATTCCAACACTACTTTCTTGTTGTGCTGCTTCCAGCTTCCTTCTTTCTCTCTCTGAAGCTCTCAAATCTCTCTAACTCAACTACATACACTCATTAAATGAACACGCAGGTTGGCAAGACTATGTGCTCTGATACCACTGTAATGTCCCCGATTATGGGATATTGGCAAATGTCCGATTTTTATATGTTTCTTCTTTTTATTTTACTGAATTACCACTAAGACTGAAATTTGAAATCAATGATTCAACTCAACAATAATAATGATCACAGCAATGGAAATCAAATGCTTGGATGACAGGACAGAAATGTTGTTTTGATAATTGCGATAACACACTGAAGCAACACTTACTAGACAATGATTTAGTGCAAATATCAACGAGACAATAAATTAGAATTCAAATCCACACTGTCTCTGCACAAGACAGTGTTGATTTCTTACAAGAAATTGCAGATTGCTTACATGAGGATGAAATCAATATTTGCAACCAAAATGTGAATGCCACCCTCGAAGCAGACTCACAAAATCCTCGATTCAGCAATTGCGATCAGCGTCAGATGTCTCCCTGCAATTCCAAGATAGAAATGTCAATAGCTAAGATCCAAGTCTAGTGGTCAGGGGATGAAGTGACAACTTCATTGTCTACGATGTGATTTGTTATGCAAATGGTAGTGTAGAATTTTAATGGCACCTCCAATTACAATGTACCTTTGAATGTGGGTGGTTTGTTGGCGAAAGACTTGAGGAGCCAATGATTAAGATGTTGGTCAATTGATGCCACTGATTTCCTTCCAAAAGATCAAGATTGGGTTGCTACTAGGAAATGCAAGGAGGGCAATGAATTATGGTAGAGACAACACCCTTCTCACATGCCATGATGATAAGAACAATAAAGGATTGTAGCTGCCAATTCCCGTGATGCTCCTCAAACCCACTTGTGATTCTTATTGACTTGGGGCCAACCTTGAATTTGATTCCCATTACCAAGTCACCTCTTTGTATGTGGCATTGGAGATCAAATGCTTTCTCTCCTTTCCAAATCCGTAGTGAATGACTCAGCAGCAAGAGTCTCGTTTAGGCAGTATCGCCCAATGATGAACATTGGATTGGACAACCAATAATGGTTTGCTGATCTAAGCTGTCCAAATCCTGAATTTTCAAACAACTTCAATCAATGTAACTGCAATTCCTAAATAGAACTACCGAGTATGAGGTAAGGGTTTTTGTCTTGACCTCAAAGTTTGTTGTCAAGGGGTTTCGTCCTTGAAAGCACAAAAACTCGAACTCAATGAACAATGCAAACATGAAATCCAGATGATCCAAATGAAAGGTTGGAGCTGACTGATATACCTTTTCCAAATTGGGCCCTTGGGTCCCAAAATCCCGCTAAAATTTAAAATTACTTTTATTTAAATTTTATTTTTATATTTTATATTTTTTTTTATTATTATTTTATTAATATTAATATATATTTGTTAATTTGGGAAAAGGGCAATGACAAAATATGTGCAAGGAGAAGATTCTACGTCCTCCCGGACGCAACAAAAGGGAAAGGAGGAGCTTGAAGCCTTGAAAAGAGAAATCAAAGTGTTTAGGGCATATTGTTGTGATATGGTAAAGGTTATGTCGAGCTTAAATGTTTCGCATGATAATGGGAGGCACAAAGCGAGCAGTGATTATACCATTCCAATGTTATGTAACAGCTCTATTCACAAGGCCAAACGTCACAAGGAGTTCAAGAACTGTATCTAATTTCAATGTTGTTTGGTAAGCATCCTCCATTGTCACAACTCTGACAAGTACCATCTCTTCTTGAATGCTTGGTCTTAACCCATTTATATATCCTGCAACCTTTTCCTTGGTTGCCTCTGAATGTCCAGCCTGATAAGAAGTCTATGGAATTCTTCAGTGTATTCTTTAACAGTCTTGCTTCCTTGCTTCAAGCCTTGCATCCTCTTGAGCAAATCTAATTCATGGTCTACAGAAATGAATTGCCTTTTCATTTTCTCCACCATTTTTTCCCATTTAGTAATTCTATCTTTTCCTCTTCTTCCTCTTTCTAATTGAACCTCTCTCCACCATATTGAAGCATGCCCTTTCAACCTTGTCTTGGCAAAGTTTACTTTATCAGGATCTTCTATCTCTTCAAATTCGAAATATTCCTCCATACCATTAAGCCAATATACTAATTCCTCTGGATTCAAACTTCCATTGAATGTGGGCACATCCATCTTAGGCCTTTTTCCTATCCTTGGTAATGCAATTACCAAAGGATCATGAGCAATTGTTGCTGCTGCTGCACCTTCGCTTCCTTGGCTTCCAGCTTGACTAGCATTCTCAGTGCTCTCATCATCACTTCCTAGGTCTCTTATTCTCGCAAAACCTCTTCTTATATCATCTTGCAAAGTCTCGACCTGCCTTCTCAAGGCTCTGAAATCGTCATCTCTGACAAAATTATCTAATCTACTCTTCCTCTTCCTCTTCCTCTTCCTCTACCCCTACCTCGTGGGGCTCCTCTGGCAAACATCTCTGCAATACCACAACTCACAAGTCCTGGTGTAAACTGCCTCTCTTCGACGGTCTATCTACACACTCAGGATCAAACTTGCTCTGATACCACTAATGAAATGAGGGATGTAATAAACAGCTCTCACATGCAATTTCACACACACACAGGTAGAAATAAAACCGCTTTCAAAACAGCAAACACTTGCACAATCATTTGCAAATCCGGTTTGCAACTTGCAACCAAAGTTTCATATATTCATCTAGTTTTATAAAATGAAATTACAGCAGTCCAAAAAAGGACAATAGGCTGCAATAAACCCTTACAAAGCTGCAAAAATCAAATACAAAATTGTTTGCTACAACAAACCAATGATTCACAAAACTTCTCCTTCCAGCTCCTGCAAAATCACGACAAACAACTATGCAACTATAACTGATTCTCCTGGAATCTCAATGGTTGTGCAAGCAGCCCCAAACCTGCAACAACACACTTCCAAAACCCTCTTGGAGGTCGGCCACATCTCCCCTCTGTCTCTCCTGCAACCTAGAAAAACTAACTTCAAAAGTGAATTACAATTTTCTTTTGTATTTCTTCTCGTTGCATGAAATGTAATTTTCCTTCATTTGATTTTCATTTCAATGTATTCAACATGCCAACTCAAAAATGCAAAGCCACCTCTTGGGAAAAGCCAAGTTCATTTATTTTAATCAAATAAATTGACTAAAATAAGCCATTCAAACTTTGTGCCTTGTCATGCTTTGTGGTGGTGCTATTTTTGGCTTTCTTGCTTTTATGCATTAAAGCAAAAATCTGATTTTCTTATCTTGGGTGCCCACTCTTTCCATCCCTATTTTTTAGGGGTTTTTGGTTCAGGAGTACCTTATGGACTTTATGCCTCCATGAGGCCATTTTGTAAATTTTGTTTTTGTTGGGTGTTTTAACCATGTAATAAGGTTATTTAGACCATGTTGGACTTGTATGAGTCTATTTTGAGTCTTAGGGAGTCATTTTGGAGTCATGTGTCAAATATTGTAAAAATTATCAAATTGTCAAAAAGTTGTCAAGTGCAATTTAGCAATTTTGTCATAGGGTGGAAAATGAACGTTTAGTAGTTGAAAAGTTGGTTTGTAAATGTTGGCATAAGTTTGAAAAGGCATAAATAGCCTGAATCCATCATTGTAAATGTGGTGGAGTGGTTGTCGAAGACTTTTGGAAGATCAATACGTACAGCCCTGTACGGCCTAATAATGACATGAACCCAATTGGGTTTGATAGTGCTCTGAATCTTCTTTCATTTGGCATTGGCTTCATCAATTTTTATCATGTTTTGAGAAAATTGTGGAAATTTTACTAAAAACTCCTGTTAACCTAGGGTTTGTGGGCTTGAATGGAAAAAACGTGATTTGAAGCACTTGCCACCGTTGAAAAATTCTGAAAGTCGGTGGAATGGAAGGTTTTAACATGTTATTTCAAATTTTGAAAGTGGGTATTGCAGGAAATGGAGTTTTGGGCGAATTCCAAGCAGTCCTAGCCTGATTTTCTTATGCTTTTGGCTTGTTTGAATAGGTTGAGGTAGGGTTTTGATAGAAGGAGATATGGGTATTGTCCCAAACAACAAAATTGGTGGATTTAGACCCCATGCAATGTGTGGAGCACCTTGGAGTTGAGTTTTGTGTTGTGGGTTTTGAATCTCATAGACTTGTTTTGCAAAACAAGCCTAATTAGGCCTTTGGGACAACGTAGCAGCAAGTTTTTGAGGGATACATTCCAAAGTAACCCCACCTGCATTTAAGATATGTTATAGAAGGGCTTAATGGGTATCCAAATCAGTTTTAGATCATGGGTTTGAGTTGTCTTCTAAAAATTGTGTCAAAATTACCTTATTTGTTGTTCTCATCAAAACATAGTGGAAGATTGTGAGAAAAGTCATTTGTTTAAAGTGTGTTTGTTTGATTGAATCCTCCATGCTCTGCATCAATTGGTATCAGAGCTCAAAAGGTCTGGGCAAGAGAGTTTGGTGTTTGTGTGTTTGTATTTGTGCAGGTTGAAGAGAGAACCTAGTTGCCAAAAGACTAGGTAGGGGAAAAGAGAAAAGACCTAGGTGAGGGAAAGACAAGAGGAAGCAAGGATAAAGGGACTTGCTTGAAGAGAAGATGGATTTGTTGAGAAGGTACCTACAGGCTGGGGGGTTCACAAAAGAAGAAACAAGAAAGGAAAAAAGAGGAAAAAGAGATGAAGAAGGAAAAAGAGAGGGCAAAACAAATGGAGTTTGACCAAGAGATAAAAGAACTGAGGCAGGCTATGGAACAACTGAAAGAGATGAGAAGAAGGATGGAAGATGAGATGGAGCAGTTGCTCAAAAGAGCACTCAGTTGGCACTTGACAATGAAGAAGAAGGTTGTATGGCCTATTCAAAGGCTGATGCAAAAGAGAAGACAAATAAAAGCATTAGAACCAGATGGGAAGACAAAAGAACCTTTGCTGAAAAAAGGTAATGAACAAGCAAAGGAAGATGAAGAAGAAGATATGGATCTTACAGCCATTCCTAAACAAGAGGATGCTATCACAGCAGAGTGGAAGGATGAATTCCTTAAGATGTGTTGAAGATGCATGATGGTATTGTGGTTGGGACAATGCTCTGTCTATTGGTTTCAAAAGAGGATAGAGGGCAGTTATACTCTGCCATTTCCGAGGTTTGTAAACCTGATCAGACAGAGGTAATTGGAGCAGAGAACTTGAGAAAAGACATGAGGACCAAAGATGAAGAAATCATTGTTACATTGCAAAGGCAAAAGGCTAAGGAAAACAACTATCACTTCCTTCTTGTAATAGCAATTTTGAGGAGAAACAAACCAAAAGTCAAGATGAAATAGGTCATGGAAGAGGAGCAAGGTGCTGAGACAGAGAATGGGATACATCAAAGCATGAAGGATCAAATTCAAAGTGACAAGACAGTTAGAAGGCTAGTTTGCTTTGACAAGTTGAAACCAAAAGTGAAAATGAAGACTAATTGGAGTTGTTTCAAAGAGGACAAGAGACAGAGCATAGAGGACATCAAAGAGGAGCATTCAAAGGATGAAGACCTGTTACTACCCTCAACCCAAGAGGGCTTGGATTTTCTGTTGGCCGAGAGTTTGATGCAGGAGCACCTTATGGACTTTGTGCCTCCATGAGGCCATTTTGTAAATTTTGTTTTTGTTGGATGTTTTAACCATGTAATAAGGTTATTTAGACCATGTTGGACTTGTATGAGTCTATTTTGAGTCTTAGGGAGTCATTTTGGAGTCGTGTCAAATATTGTAAAAATTGTCAAATTGTCAAAAAGTTGTCAAGTGCAATTTAGCAATTTTGTCATAGGGTGGAAGATGAACGGTTAGTAGTTGAAAAGTTAGTTTGTAAATGTTGGGATAAGTTTGAAAAGGCATAAATAGCCTGAATCCATCGTTGTAAATGTGGTGGAGTGGTTGTTGAAGACTTTTGGAAGATCAATAATAGCAACAATACCCTGTTTTCTGCAGTTTTGACTGTTTTTTCGCTGTTCCCGAGGCTAATACGGCCTGATAATGATGTGAAACCAATTGGGTTTGATAGTGCTCTGAATCTTCTTTCATTTGGCGTTGGCTTCATCAATTTTTATCATGTTTTGAGAAAGTTATAGAAATTTTACTAAAAACTACATGTTAACTAGGGTTTGTGGGCTTGAATGTGATTTGAAGCACTTGCCACCGCTGAAAATTTCTGAAAATCGGTGGAATGGAAGGTTTTAACATGTTTTTTCAGATTTTGAAAGTGGGTATTGCAGGAAACGGAGTTTTGGGCGAATTCCAAGCAGCCCTAGCCTGATTTTCTTATGTTTTTGGTTTGTTTGAATAGGTTGAGGTAGGATTTTGATAAAAGGTGATATGGGTATTGTCCCAATCAACAAAATTGGTGGATTTAGACCCCATGCAATGTGTGAAGCACTCTGAAGTTGAGTTTTGTGTTGTGGGTTTTGAATCTCATAGACTTGCTTTGCAAAACAAGCCTAATTAAGCCTTTGGGACAGCGTAGCAGCAAGTTTTTTAGGGATACGTTCCAAAGTAACCCCACCTGCATTTAAAATATGTTATAAAAGGGCTTAATGGGTATCCAAATCAGTTTTTAGATAGTGGGTTTGAGTTGTCTTCTAAAAATTATGTCAAAATTACCTTATTTGTTGTTCTCATCAAAACATAGTGGAAGATTGTGAGAAAAGTCATTTGTTTGAAGTGTGTTTGTTTGATTGAATCCTCCATGCTCTGCATCAGTTTGGGAATCTTGAATTTGCTATTTTAAATGAAATTGGAAGCCTCCATAAAACCCACACCCATTTTTGTTTTTTCTGGATTTTTGTGATTTTAAAGCACAATCTCCACTATCTCCTCTATACTGTTTTTCCCAAATTAACTCCAAATTGCAATTTTAATCTTAAAATATGACATGACATCCAAATGCACAGCAAAATGAATTTCACAAAACAAAAAATGAAATTCAAACCACTCCAAAAATGCAACATAAAAATTAAACATATTTTTGGTTGACACAGGATTGCCACTATGCCATGGATGCTCCTGAATCATTTATTTATTAAAAGAGATGTGAATACAGCAGGTGGCAAGAGCAATTTATAGTATTAATGAGAATAAGCCTTTAAGTACAAAAAACAAGCATAAATATCCAGAAGCTTAAATCCTATTATGGACTGTCTAATTCCATGAAAGCTGTTAAAATAATTAAAAACACAACTAAAAACAGAGATGCCAAGCCTGGTTGGGATTGTGCAATGTATCCTACAATGGCCCTATTACTTTGCTATGCCCACACGAGTGTAATTAAACCCTTCTAGGCTGTGGAGATGAGATCCTCCCTCCAACAAACATGAATCTCACCAATACAGACAAAGGTAAGGCATATTTTTTCTTCCAAGATACTCTAAATTTCAGCCTGAACGCCACTGCTTCTAACTGAACTCTTTGCTTAAAAAATCCAGATAACTAAAAGGAATGTCAACAAAAGCCTTCTACTAAAAAATGGTACTCATGCTCATGAGAGATGGATTCTCCTGAACAATAGCCTCATGAAAAATACAGTCCATGAAGATTGACTTGATATCACCCAGCTGATTGCCATAAAAAAAAGCTATGCTGAAGACTCGGGTAGCTTGGCATTGATTCCTAAAACAACAAAGATTTTTGTCTATAACTCGTCTCAATGCACAAGGGGCAGTGATTCTTTGTTTAGGGCTTAGGGTTTAGGGTTTAAGGTTTGTTTATGTCTTATGGTACAAGGGTCGATGTTGCTTCCGTCTTGCATGTACTACAATCGAATCTAAGCCATGAGAAATTTAGAGGGGTACAGAAAAAGCTATTAAGATGGGTTAAATATGATATGACGAGGTCAAATTTGTACTTCGTTCTACACGTTCTTTTTCATTTCTTCTAATTAGATACAGAGAATTCAGAAACTGACAAAATAAATTGGCTGTGGAAGAGTAGAAAACTAAACTTTCAATTGTAAATTCAAATCCCGCGCTTTGATATAAAAACAATGTGCAGAGATAAATAAACTCAATCAAATTGGGAAAAAAGAAGAAAAAGATATTAAAAGTTGAAGGCTAGTAAGGTAAGTACGAGTTCCGTAGATAGCAAAACATTTTGAACAAGGTTGGCTGAAAAAATGGCCAGAAATGGAACCCGATGGTAGTAAAGCCAGGGATGCGATTCCCTCCATTTGCGATACAGATGATAGTGATGGTGATGGCGATGATGATTCTGCTGCTCCTTTCATTTCCCTTAACGTCAATTACAAATTCTATGCCGTCTTAAACCGTGAACACAAGATTTGAAATTTCAGTGTATGTATACTTTTCTTTGATGAAGTTTAAACTCCGCGGGGCAAAGCGTTGATGTACTTTTGTCTTCGAAAAGTGCAAGCTATGCATTTTAACCTTTTCCTTTGGGGCACATTTTCATTTTTTTTTTTTTTTTTTTTTTTTTTTTAATATGTAAATTGAAGATCTATTACCAATATCAAAAAAAATAGGGTTTTACGCCATATACAATATGTGGCTAAGCATGCCACTCTATCTTCTCTATACTTTAAATAAGTATTTAAAACCTATCTAAGTCCTACTATATCATGTTTAATATATATAAAACATTGTAGATTAGGAATTTGTTTCAAATATTACATATACTTGATTATCTAACAATTAATCCCTAACATTTTCTTGGATCAATCAACCATAACCGGATTTCAGTTTACAGTGAAGCAAGTGTGCTTGATTAATTTTGAAAAGCTTAGAAATAGCAAGTATTTTTTTCTTCCTTCTCAGGGAAAGGTTTTAAAGAATTGACAAATGTTTGTAGGAGAATGAATTTTAGGTTTTTTATATAGCTAACATGCAGAAAGAAGTGGTAGTTTTCTTGTGATTTCAGGTTAGATAGGTACACAGGTAGGAGCAAGATAGAAGAAGCCCTTTTAATCAGATAATGGATAGTTGATCAAAGGTTATAAGCCTTGGAGGCCATCCCAGGAGTCGAAGAACCAAAAGACATACAGCAAGAGAATATCAAAAGGAATGCCATGGATAAGGGCGATATCTGTATTTGTATCTCAGTAATTGTATAAGAAAATATGTTTCCTTGTGGGGCTTGACCCCGTTTAAGTTCTATAATAAACAGTTTGTACTGGACTGCAAAAGTCCCGGACTAGACTAGAGGTTTTCTTCGCTTTGTTCTTTCCTACCAGTGCCTGCACTGAACAGAGCTGTATTTTATAACTGATTTTATATATTAATGGCCTTGGCCTTTTACCAATCAAAAAAAAAAATCAATCCCTAACAACTGATTGTTTTCCTTTCATTCTTATTTCAATCTTCAATTTTGGTAACCATTTGTCTTTATTTCTCAACTTATGTTTGATGCACATTAACACCTGGTTCTACTATCTGGTTCTCTTCCTCATGTAATCTATTGTCTAGATTAATTAGTGCCAGATTTTCCATAACTTGTCACCCATCTTCATTAACTCTGTTTTTCCCTATGTATGCCATGTTGTCACTTACCTTATATGCATTCCAACCTTTATAGGTTCCAATTGGAGGAGAAATCCTTGAGTTGTTGTCATCGTTACCAAAGTTCTAAAAAGTCATTTCTAAGTCCCTTGCTACTTCATCTCTTTTCAACTCATATTGATTTGCTTACAGTATTGGTTTTGGAAGTCTGTGTATTCTTTTTGGAATTTCTTGTCAACCTTTCTTAAGTCGTGCGGCCAAAACTCAACTAGCTTGACATCTGACCTAAAGATCAATGTTCAACCTTCATCAATTAACTACATAAACCTTTCAATTGAAATCTCCATAGTCATCATTGCCTGTTTAATTATATTAGAGAGTGTGAGTCTACATATAGACTCGGTAAGGATTCTCTTTCTGCCCTGATAGTGATCATCATTCCTTTTTTTTCATAATACCCACAAAATTTCAGTAGACAAGGACAACCAAAAGACATTAGATTGGAATTTAATACCACTAACAAAACCACATAAATTTTATTTCCAAGACATTATTTTTAATATTCCAACCCATAATATTACCCATAAAAAATGACCAAATAGAAATAGTAAAAGGGCATTCAAAGAAAATATTCTCATGACTCTCCACAACATTACAAATGGAACATCTACTGTTGTTAAGACCTACAGCAAGCTTTTTTAATAGTAACCTCCACATAAAGCAACTTTTCTTGGGTTCTAAGAATCTAGACTAGAGGATTTTGAATGTTTTAGTCAAAACAAAGTACTCAAAATTTTCATTCCAGACTATGCTAATATGCTCACACACAACTTGGGAGTCAATTAACAGTTTATAGAGGTTCTTTGGCTTCATTTTGAAAAAACAATGCCATCCTTCTGTATGAATTTGTTAATTTCACCATTATCCATTTTCAAATTGACTTGTTCATGGACATTATCAAGAGCTTTGCATAAAATAGAACAACCAATCCAAGTATGGAGAAATTTCATTAGGGTAATGATGAGCACACAATTATACTGAGAGGGTGGGTAAATCAATATAATATAATCTTTTGTTTTTTCACAACTTAACAACCATAACAATATCAATCACACAATATCTACCAATTATGCAACACAAGGAGAACACAAGATTTATGTGGAAACCCTTACAAGAGAAAACCATAGCAAAATATCATATATATAATTTTCTTACAAGCTTTGTAGGCACCAACCTACAGGAGACACCAATCTCCTCTTGTACAATTTGTAGGCACCAACCCACTAGAGACACCAATCCCCACAATTTGTAGGCACCAACCTACTAGAGGCACCAACCCCCACTACTAAGCACCAACTTAGCGAGAGACACCAATCTCTCCTTTAGGAAGCATCAACTTCCGCAACAAAGTTCCACCTTGAATGTTGCTTCTTCAATGGATGATGGATATCTAATTTGCCTTCACAAACTCTTCTTGTAAATGATGTGTTCTTCACAAATTTACACAATCAATCTCCTTCTCAAATCTACATGTGTTCTTATAATTCTACCATAAACTCTTCTTGCAAATCTGCAATAAACTTTTCTTACAAATTTGCAATAAACTCTTCTTACAAATATGCCATAGACCCTTCTTTACAAATCTTCCTTTAACTCCTTTGATAATCTTCTTTTTATTTTCTCATTTGCAAATCTACAGATGTAAGTATGATATATACTTTTATTCCTCGCTCTTCTTATTTCATCACACTTCACAATCTCTTCATATATCTTCTTGAGAGAGGTGACTACATAAAGAGACATACACTTCCATCAAGGAAGGCAACTTGTATATATAGTGGCATCTCTTCAAAAAGAGATGACTTTGTCCTCATATGGGTCGGCCTTATTAACAATATTAATTGTTTGTATTTGAAATATAATCACTGTCTTTTATATGTATTAATCGTTGCTCCCTTTTTAATTATGATTGTTGTTCTTCTTTTAATTATGATTGCTTCACATCTTTTAATTATGATCGATGCACTTACTATACATATATATGATTTCAAATTAATTGCTTTTCTTTAGCGCCAAATATACTGGCCAACATATGTTTATTGTTAACTGTCGTTGCACCAAAAGATCGACCTATTTAATGCCTGATACAACCACTTGACTTAACAAGAACGGGAGGTGGTTTAAGCCCTTGTCGCAAACCACCGCAGCACTGCGCTGAACAAGGAGACCAAGGGCCACACCTTGCAACAATCCCCCCAGTGCAAGCGCGGGGTTTGAACCCGTGACCTCGACTCTGATACCAATTGTTAGCTGTCGTTGCACCAAAAGATCGACCTCTTTAATGCCCAATACAACCACTTGACTTAACTTCTCTCCTTCGTGATGTGATTATTCCTATTTTTTTGTGATGCTCTGTAATGTCCCCTTCTAGATACATGGTTAGTCCATTGTTGATTTCCCGTGGACTAGCAACTTGGTTAGGGAACTGGAGTTGTTTTGGCTTTGGAGGTTTGTGTTAGTGGAGGAAATGTGGTTTGAAATTAGTGGATCCAGTTGGCACCTTTTATGTGGGCTCATATTGCTCTTGGTCAGTACTTGCTATTTTTAGTAAGTTCAGGGTCAGTGTCAGTTCAGCATTTTTAGAGGGGCATCAAATTCGTCTCGTCGAGGGCTTTCCAATGAGCTATAGATCACTTCACTCTGACACCATCTTCATATTTATTTTAAAGTCTGAAGATTTATTAATGTTATATTAATATGGACTTTTATTATATTTGTGGGAAAAGTGACTTAATGAAAATAAAGTCATAAGTTGATGTCTTGATCATGGGCCCCCATCCCTAGGAGAAATAAGGTGAGTTTAAAGTTGTAATTTTCCCTCTCAAATCCAACGCCCCACTTGAGGAGGGAAATAAAAGGTGAAAAGAGGCTCATTTGTGATATGCTTGCTTTATGATATTTTCTCTTTGTGAGCTCTGCTAGGGTTTGCTATTGTGAAGAGTTTGAGGATTCGAACTAGAAGCTATTGGAGATGAAAACCTCCATTAGTAACGGCATTCTACAGGTGTGGAAGATCACCCAAAGGTGCCATTCGAAGTGGATGCATCCAGTATTCACTATGGAACTGAAATGGAGTTAGAGAGTTGGAAGCGTTGAGGTTGAAATGAACATATCCTTTCTGATTTTGTTGCAGCAACGAATATCAGTGTTTGAGAGCAGATTTTAGGCAAGTTTGTGACCGCTAATTGGTGCATATGTTGGTCGTACCATCTGCAGGCCTGGTTTTACTGTGTTGAGGGCATTTGATAGAGTTTTGGGCTTCTTTCCCTATCAACTGGGGTTGATCAGTCAAGGAAACCATCTACAGATCATTACAGCTGTGAAACTGAGGATATTTCAATATTATTTATGCTATTCTAGGTTGTAGCTTCCTTCATGGGGTCGTACTACCTTGCCTGAGGGGTCTTGGGTTTCATTGAAGCACATTCCTTTGAGTTACAACTAGCATTTCTACTCTATTTGAGGCGTTTGGAGCCATCATCTTTGTTGATGTCCATTGTATGAGTTTCCTTTGTCAATTTGAGGAGATTGGGTGCATTTCTGGCCATACCCACTTGCTGGTCCATTCTGGCTGTTGTACCAAGTTGCATAATTGAACATGGGTATGTCACAATAATTCATTATTGGCTATTTTACTATCTGGGTAGTTAATAGTTTCTTCATATTCATTCTATATTTTTTGGGTTTCTTTCCTATGCTCTATATTGTATGCTCCGGCAACACACATCTGCAGGAAAACTAAAACCCCTTCTGCATCTTCTCTCTAGTCTGAAAGATCACACTAAAAATAAAAATAAAACATATAAAAAGATCTTTAAAAATTTACAAAAAGGTGCGGCACATTACAGTGGTATCAGAGCTACGATCTTTCCATCCTGTGAGGTTGAAAAAGACATGCAGAAGTGAGAATGAGACATACAACCGGGTGCTGATAGATATTACTTTAGACAGAGACAGGGTATAAGAAATCCACAGAGAACATAGAATCCGCAGTCAGTGCAACCAGAAAATCCTGTGCCACAAATAGATCCATTTGATACTAATATTGAGGTTGTAGCTGTTGAAGAGCAACCAGTGGTATTTTATAGTGAGGAAGATCTCAAATTTCCTAAAATAGATTCATTTTCTGATGTGCTTCAAGAACATCCTGAAGAGATGGGAGACAAGGAGATTAGAGAGCCTAGCACCAGAGGTATCCTCAATGATTTGGCTAGAGGACAACAATAGATCGTTGCTAGCTTGGACAGGTCCTAGTTGGCACTCGGAAGGCTTCTTGGCTAATTATTTCCTGAGTTGGAGGAGGATGAGGAGAATGGGGACCAGAATAGATACCAGAATGACAGGAACAGAGACAAGAATGATAAGGATAGAGGCAGGAATGACAGGGATAGAGACAAGAATGAGGAGGATAGACGTAGAGACTGAGGTCATGGAGACCGAGGTAATGGAGAGCAGATTGGTGACAGAAATAATGGGGATAGAAACAGACATAGGGATCATAATGGAGAGGCTTCGGTGAATAACCAAGGTGCTACACAGCTCACAGTTGTAGATAGACTAGGCATTCCTATCTTTATATCAAGGGATGAGATGCCCGAAAGGGATGCTACACAGTTGGAGTTTCAGGAGGAGATCTTTAGAGATTGGCAGGCTTCTAGTGTAGAATTTAGAGCTGAGATGACTTTCAGGGACTATTCAGATCTTCAGATGAGACACAAACCCAAAGGGGGTAATAAGCACCAGAATAATGAGTTACAGAAGAAAGTCAGTAAGATGACTTTACCCTACTTTGATGGTTCAAGAAAAACTTTGGCAAGAGCTTGGGTCTAAAAGTTGGACAGTTACCTACAAATCAGCCCCGTGCCAAAGACTGATGCAATTACCTATGCGACCTTATATTTGGAGGGCAGTGCACACAAGTGGTGGAGCAATGGGAAGGTAACTCTTGGACATGACCAGATTACATCGTATGTTGAGTTCATAGCCAGACTCATTGATAGGTTTGATAAGAAGGATCCAGAGTTATAGTTTAAGGAGCTGGCACAATTGAGACAGAGTGGATTAGTGGACTCATACATTTCAGAGTTCCAGGATCTTTCAGTCATGGTTTCAGATATATCAGAGAGGAGGTTGATCATGCTCTTCTTGATGAGTTGTCTAATCCTCTAAGAGGATGGGTGAAGGGTTTGGACCCTATGACATTGCAGGAGGCCATGAAGAAGGCCCGTGATATGGAGTCTTCCACACGGAGGAGTAAATTTCAGAATAGGAACTTCCAGCATAGGAGAGATAAGGAGAGAGATAGGAGAGCTTTCCATAGGGACTCAGGACACCAGCCACATAAGAGTTCTTCCAGGTTAGATAATGATCAGCTAAATGACTTCAGGACGAAGAAGTTTTGTTTTTACTGTAGAGAGCCTTGGGATCCTAAGCACAAGTGTGCATCCCAAGGAAAGGCCAAACAGATAGAATATTTTTTAGCAGATGAGTCCATGGAGTCTGAGACACATTCAAAGCAGCATATAGAAGACAATGACTCGGAGACAGATGTTGCATCTAAGGTTTCAGGGAAGGAGGAGGAGACCCCACTACCTACAGCCCATATCTCAAGAATTTAGAGAGAAGGGTCATTCAGGATCTAAGGAGTGTTGGGTGGACAGAGGTGAATTACCTTGCTAGATACAGGTGCCACTCATAACTTCATTGATGAGGGCTTGGTTGCCAAGAGGGGGTTGAAGACAAAGGAATTTTCAGGGTTCAGAGTGAAGGTAGCAGATGGCTTCGTAGTCACTTGCACTACGAGGATTCCTAATTTGACCATCCAACTAAATAACTACACTTTCCAGTCAGAGTTTTATGTTGTTAGAATGGGTGATATGGATGTGGTGCTGGGTACGAAGTGGTTACATGAGATAGGAGAGTTCACTCTCAACTTGAGGACAATGGAGATGAAGTTTGAGGTGAACGGAGTTAGACATGTGCTTAGGGGCATTTCAAATGGTGGATTGAGATGTATTTCTCTCAGGCAGATGGAGAGATTGATTCGCCATGATCAAGTGCAGTGGGCAACAGAAGTGATGGTGATGCCTACAGTCTCAGAGCAGTAGAAGTGTGAGTATCCACCTAACATACAGTCTCTTCTAACTAAACACACCAAAGTGTTTAGTGATATTCCACCAAGTAGACCCCCTGACAGGGGAATAGAGCATGTAATCGAGTTGGAGGAGGGTGCAAAGCCCATGATTACTACTCCATATAGGCACCCCAAAAGGTATAAGGATGAAATCGAGAAAGCTATTAAAGAGCTTCTCGCAATGGGACACATAAGGTCAAGTAAGAGTCCATTTGCATCATCAGTTGTGTTAGTCAAGAAAAAGGATGAGACTCTTAGGATGTGCATTGATTATAGGGAGCTCAATAAGAAAACAATTAAGAACAGGTATCCCATACCCAGGATTGATGAGCCGATTGATGAGTTGCACGGGGCCTGTTACTTCTCCAAGATTGATTTGAGATCTGGCTACCATTAGATACAGGTCTGAGATGAGGATGTGGAGAAGATGGCATTCTAGTGTCACTATGGGCACTTTGAGTTCCTGGTCATTCCATTCGGCTTGACTAATGCACCAGCCACCTTCCAGTCTTGCATGAACAGAGTTTTTTGAGAGCAGTTGAGGAGGTTTGTTTCGATATTCTTTGATGATATTTTGATTTACAACAAGACATGGGAAGAGCACTTGAAACACATTGATATTGTGTTGAGCATTCTGGAGAGAGAGTCTTTATATGCTAATATGTCAAAGTGTGAGTTTGGGATGACCAAGTTGTTATACTTGGGTCACATTATCAGTTCTGGTAGCGTGAAGGTAGACCCGGAGAAGATTCAGGCAATAGTGGACTGGCCACCACCAAAGAATCTCACTCAGCTAAAGGGATTCTTGGGTTTATGTGGATATTAAAGTAGGTTCCTGAAGTGGTTTTCTCAGTCAGCTGCACCCCTCACAGATTTGACTTGTAAGGATGCATTTAATTAGACAGGGGGTACACATGAGTGCTTTGACAGATTCAAGCAGATTATGAGTACATGCCATGTATTGGCCATACCAGATTTCAACAAGCCATTCAAGTTGTAATGTGATGCCTCAGGAGAAGGCATTGGTGCGGTAATTATGTAGGATAAGCACCCCATAACATTAGAGATTAGGAAATTGAGGGGTGTGGAACACAGCTACATCATTTATGACAAGGAGATGTTAGCCATAATGCATGCATTGGCTAAATTCAGACAATATTTGGTAGGCAGCAAATTTGTAGTCAAGACAGATCATAATAGTTTGAAGCATTTCCTTGGACAAAAGGATTTGAACGAGAGGCAGCAGAAGTGGGTCAACAAGCTACAGGCCTACGACTTTGATATTGTATATGTCAAAGGTAAGAAGAATACTATTGTCGATGCTTTATCCAGGACGCCCCACTTGTGCGCACTAGGTGCCATTACAGATGTTTGGAGAGAGATGATATCAGCTGAGTATGCTAAGGATGCATGGGCTACTAGAATAATTGATGGCACCATTAAGGATGACAGGTACACAGTGGTAAATGATTTAATCATTTACAAGGACATGATCATTTTGGTGTCATGATCATAGATGAAGTAGAAGGTTTTGAGGGCATTCCATGACTTACCGATGGCAGAACACCCAGGGTACTTCAAAACTTATAGATAGGTTAGAGAGAGGTTCACCTGGAAGGGCCTCAAGACAGAGGTGATGCACTATGTGAGAGAGTGCCCGATATGCACACAGAACAAATAGGAGCACTCATTTCTAGGAGGATTATTGTAGCCCCTACCCATTCTTGAGAGGAAATGGGATAGCATTTCAATAGACTTTATCACAAGGTTACCAAAAGTCCAAGGCAGGGATGGCATTTTCGTGGTAGTGGATAGATTGATAAAATATGCACATTTATTTGCCATCCCTACCATTTTCACTGTAGCTTAGGTTGCAGACTTGTTATTTCATGAGGTATTTTGACTCCATGGGTTGCTGCGAAACATTGTCAGTGATAGGGACAACATGTTTCTCAGTAACTTTTGGTAGGAGCTCTTCAGGTTGATAGGGACAGAGCTGACACCTAGTACAAGTTACCACCCCCAGACAGATGAACAGACAGAGATTGTTAATAAATGGGTGGAAGGATACCTCCGCAATTATGTTTCAGGGCAGCAGAAGGCATGGGTTAAGTGGCTTCATACGGGGGAGTATTATTACAATTCCACATACCACATGTCTATTCAGATGTCACCATTTATGGCCCTGTATGGGTATGAGGCACCGAGCTTTGTGGATTTGTTGTTTGGTGATAGCAGAGTGTTGAAGGCCAAAGACCTTCTCCAGGAAAGTCAGGACATCATGAGGTCTTTGAAGGAGAACACACAGAAGGCTTAGAATTAGCAGAAGCAGTATGCAAATCAGTAGAGGACTAAGCGATCTTTTGAGGTTGGTGACATGGTATATCTCATGCTGCAACCCTATAGGCAATCCACTCTCAAGAAGAGTGGGGTAGAAAAGATGAAGCCACAGTATTATGGACCTTTTAGGATCTCCAAGAGGATAGGAGAAGTGGCTTATGAGTTGGAGCTTCCAGCAAGTAGCAGGGTACATAATGTAGTCCATGTATCTTGCCTCAAGAAGGCGTTGGGACATAATGTGGTACCATCAGTTGAGTTGCCTCCTTTTGATGAAGAGGGGAAGTTGATATTAGTACCTGAAGCTATAATTGATACCAGGGAACGTAACTTGAGGAAGAGGATTATCAAAGAGTACCTGGTACATGACTTGATGAGAGCATGATGGGGGCATGCTTCCCACCTATCATCTCTCATGGACTGGAAGGACCAACCTTCCTACTTGCCTCTATACCCCTATGTAACCCAACATAGTTTGCTTGTAATTGAATAAGATAATTGATTATAAGTACCTCTTGATCAATAAATATAGTTCAGTTTAGGGATGGCAATATATCCTCTTGCTGTGTCAAAATTGTTTATATGACTTGATTGTAATGTCCCCTTCTAGATACATGGTTAGTCCATCATTGAGTTCCCATGGACTAGCATCTTGGTTATGGAACTGGAGTTGTTTTGGCTTTGAAGGTTTGTGTTAGTGGAGGAAATGTAGTTCGAAAATAGTGGATCCAGTTGGCACCTTTTGTGTGGGCTCTAATTGCTCTTGGTCAATACTTGCTATTTTTAGTAAGTTTGGGGTCAGTGTCGGTTTAGCATTTTCAAAGGGGCATCAAATTCGTCTCATCGAGGGCTTTCCGACGAGCTATAGATCACTTCATTCTGACATCGTCTTCATATTTATTTTAAAGTCTGAAGATTTATTAATGTTATATTAATATGGACTTGACTTTATTATATTTATGGGATAAAGTGACTTAATGAAAATAAAGTCATAAGTTGACGTCTTGACCATGGGCGCCCATCCCTAGGAGAAATAAGGTGAGTTTAAAGTTGTAATTTTCCCTCTCAAATCCAACGCCCCACTTGAGGAGGGAAATAAAAAGTGAAAAGAGGCTCATTTGTGATATGCTTGCTTTATGATATTTTCTCTTTGTGAGCTCTGCTAGGGTTTGCTATTGTGAAGGGTTTGAGGATTCAAACCAGAGGCTATTGGAGACGAAAACCTCTATTAGTAACGGCATTCTATAGGTGTGGAAGATCACCCAAAGGTGCCATTCGAAGTGGATGCATCCAGTATTCACTATGGAGCTGAAATGGAGTTAGAGAGTTGGAAGAGTTGAGGTTGAAATGAACATATCCTTTTTTATTTTATTCCAACAATGAATATCAATGTTTGAGAGCAGATTTTAGGTGATTTTGTGACTGTTGATTGGTGCATATGTTGGTTGTACCATCTACAGGTCTGGTCGTACCATATGCAAGCTTGGCCGTACCATCTGCAGGCCTGGCCGTATTGTGTTGAGGGCATTTGATAGAGTTTTGGGCTTCTTTCCCTATCAACTGTGGTTGATCAGTCAAGGAGACCATCTGCAGATCATTGTAGCTGTGAAACTGAGGAGATTTCAATATTATTTCTATTGTTCTAGGTTGTAGCTTCCTTCATGGGGCCATACTACCTTGCCTGAGGGGTCTTGGGTTTCGTTGAAGCACATTCCTTTGAGTTGCAGCTAGCATTTCTACTCTATTTGAGGCGTTTGAAGCCTTAATCTTTGTTGATGTCCATTGTATGAGTTTCCTTTGTCAATTTGAGGAGATTGGGTGCATTTCTAGCCATACCCACTTGCTGGTCCATTCTGGCTGTTGTACTAAGTTGCATAATTGAACATGGGTATGTCACAGTAATTCATTATTGGTCATTTTACTATTTGGGTAGTCAATAGTTTCTTCATATTCATTGTATATTTTTTGGGTTTCTTTTCTATTCTCTATATTGTATGCTCTGGTAACACACATTTGCAAGAAAACTAAAACCCCTTCTACATCTTCTCTCTAGTCTAAAAGATCACACTAAAAATAAAAATAAAACATATAAAAAAATCTTTAAAATTTTACAAACAGGTGCGGCACATTACATGCTCCCTCTGTATGTAAAGCTCCCTCTTGACATAAACAACATCATTCTTCCTTTTCATATAACTCTACCTTGTTGTAACTCTCCCTCTTTCTATAACTCTCCCCCTTTTACATTAATGGTAAAGGGATTCATTATACTTCCATCCATGTCTTCTATGACATTATTACATCAATAGGAACTCCTTTAATGTGAAGTCAAACATAAGCATCAACACAAGCATCCAATTTTCCACTATCAATTTCTTTTGCTTTTGCCAACACATGTTCTAGCAAAATTGTCAAATGCAAATATACAAGCATACTCTTTAGGCAAAGACTTCTTTGGATCATTCTCATCCTCCTGTCAGAATTTTGGAAATCTCTCTCATCGTGTTTAGTATTATAAACATCTTTATCATGATTTATTCCTTCTCTCGTTGTCCCAAGTCTTCTTAGCTCTTTATCATCTTGACATTAATTCTCCTTCACTTCATTATATGGTAACTTTCTAATATGTAGTCTGCTACTACCATATCATTCTCTTTTCTTGTCTTTATGGCATAATAAAAAAAAATCTTCCATTGTTGCTACAATAGCATTCTCATTCTTCTCTCCAACCATATCTCCTCTTTCTCTAATATTATGTGGGACTTCATCCTTTGAGTTGTCTTCTCCACAAAGCTAAAAGATAACACAATGATGAGCTCCCCCCGAATTCATACTTCCATCCACAAATAGGTCCTAGGAAACATCCATGTCATCTTCTTCAACTTTCATATTCTCCTTTCTCATTGTTGTATCTCTTCACCATGCCTTATAAGCATGTTACTCAACTCTTTATCTTCTCTATGGTCAATACTCATACCTAAGACAATATCCTCTCTTCTCTATCCTTTGTTTCTATGTTGCTTAGGTGACATGCTTCCTCTATAGCTATCCAAAAATAATTTGGATCATCTTTTTAAGTTTAACAAATCAAGAACTTGTTTTGTTATCCCATCATTTTCTACACATCTTACTATTGGAGCAGCCAAGATCAACAAGCACAAAGAATGAAACCTTCCACAAGTGAAAAATGGAGCACAAGAGCATATCTATCATATACAATGAGAATGTGTAAAATACAATGAGAAGCCTTACATAAATAGGCAAGGAGAAGGAGGTAGGAAGACAGGATTGAACTACTGACTACCCCTACGAGCATGCAACACTTGTCTAACTCACATAACATGTGTGATGGAAAGTGTCAAGTCAAAAGGAAAGAGGTGTCTTACATGTGTGAGTACACATGTCGAAATGAGACAAACTCCTAAAAGACTAAGTAAACTTAAGCCTGTGTGTGAATAGGTCAAACCTTCAAAGAGGTGATATCTAAACTAGTTAGATAATGACACTATTTACACTGATACCCCCCCTTAAGTGCAACTTAGGGAGAAACAATACAAAGATGGGTCATGGCTACTAGGCCATGTTAGGTACCCATGTACAAATGAATTTCTCATAAAGTGGAGAAAGAAAGAAAACCCTATGGGAAAAAAACTTTCCTCCAAAAAGAGAAATGATACATAAATGAATTTTACAAGTGAAGAAGAAAGGAGGACTATACATGACCCCCAAGGACTACTTCTAACACTAATGTACAATAGATATCCCCCCATAGGAGAAAAAATATGAGAAGGTCTATGGGACCCCCATAAAAATGTGAAGGAATGGACTCCATGCGAAGAGATGGATCCTCCCAAAACTGATATGAGAAGACTAACCATGTAGCCTCCTCTCAAAATACCTCCCGTAGTGCTGGTAGAAGCTCGATAATGGATGTTGAAGATGATCCATGGATGTTGAACAACATTTCTCCCCTTAGGAAGAAATCAAACCACAGAAGTGTGCAAGTGATCTTCTCATTCCAAATAGGAACATACAAGAAGAAGTATGAAGGTCTCTGAATTCTACACATTATTCAAAGATGCAAATGATGCCCATGATGTCTTTGAAGGATGCTCAAGGATCTCCAAGCCAATGCTGACGTGTGAAAAACGCTGAGATTCAGGTATAGGGACCATAGATGTATGGTCATAACTGGACCCAGAGGAATCTGATACTATTGCAGAGGATGTCAAAATACATGATGACGGAGTCAAATATGTGGACTCATAAATATCTGCAGAATATGTCACTATAGAAGTTGATGTAGGTAAGGTAAGAGAAAACTGGGGCAGGGGCACCCACAGGTCCATTATGCCTCCAAGAGTCAAAACAAAAGTTGGGATTTTGTTTTGGTTTGTGTCATTTCATGTTAATAAAGCCATTTTGGGCCATTGTTGTCCATTTGGACCCATTTGTGTAAGTTTGGGGTCACTTCATTAATTCTTGTAAAAGTTGTCAAATGTTGTCATGGTTGTCTTGACAACTTTTTGCATTTGGTTGTCAACTTTTCAAAATGTTGTTAA
The DNA here is from genome assembly GCA_027924645.1 of Cunninghamia lanceolata. Lineage (NCBI taxonomy): Eukaryota > Viridiplantae > Streptophyta > Pinopsida > Cupressales > Cupressaceae > Cunninghamia > Cunninghamia lanceolata. The sequence continues at coordinate 20,047,634 of BSBN01000025.1, forward strand.
AGGACAGCTGTGGATCAGTTGAAGGTGAAAAACTAATTGTAATAACATAAATAGGTCGTGTAAACACGACCCTAGGGGTTGGTGATCAAAAGTTTTGAAGTTGAAGCAATAAAAAATAGTTCTATTTTTACATTTCAGATGTTTCTTTGTTGTTACCTTGCATGGTACGGATCTGTACAACCCTGTACTGGTCTAAGACCAAATGGGGATGAAAGTACAGTGAATATACTTTCCATTTATGTTTGTTGCATCTAATTTCATTAAGAATTAAGAAAGTTATAGGTATTTCTTTCCAGATTTGTCCAAACCCTAGTTAGGGTAACTAGTGAATAAGAAAAATGTATATTTTTGCCTTCCACCAGTAGAAAACCCTAAAACTTGGTGGAATGGCCTATGTTTGCATTTATTTTTATATTCCAAACTTGCAGGGACAGAGGTGTAGGTTTGCACGTGTGAAGATGCTTTGACTGTCTGATATCTCTATGTATAAGACCTAGAAAACCCTAGAGGCTTAGAGATTTGTTGTGAAGGCTATTGTAGGCTGGTCCATGAGGAGTGAGCAGTTCATTGAGGTCATATTAGGTGTGTTGGAAGTCTTGGAGCATAGGTAGAGACCCCTTGAAGCCAAGAACTCAGTTATGTCATGCCTAACTGCCCAATTAGGCCTAGTTAAAAAGGAGGACAGTCAGTTTTTGAACCCTTCAGTACAAATAAACCCTATCTCATTTCTAGATATCTGTAAGAATGGCCAAAATGGTATCCTAAATAGGTCTTCTTTCTTATAGATCAAGTCTGCTCCAATCGTTATGCCAAAAATGCCTATTTGAAAGGCTACAAGGAACAATGGTGATTTGTGAAGGAAAGCCCATTGATTGATGACTAAAGATTCTTGTGTGTGGTTGTCTAAGTGAGTTTGATCTTTTTATACCCCTGCTCTGCATCAAATTGGTATCAGAGCATAGGTTGGTTAGAAGAGGGAAAAGTTGAAGTGAAGAGAAACAAGGATGCCTCCAAAAGGGAATACAGTTGCTAGAGAGGTGAGTGAATTGAAGGCGAAACATGCAAGAGAGATGAGACAAATGAAGGAGTTAACAAAAATTATTCAATCTAGGCTTGCTGCAGTTGAGACAAGTCAGAAAAGAGGAGTGGTCATAGGAGATTTGAGTGACCAAGAAGAAGAAGAAGAAGAAGGGGTGGAGGAAAACACCCAAGAAGGGTCCCAAGAAGAGTTGGATCTTGATGACTTGAAAATGGCAAAGCTATTGAAGGCAGTCAAAGAAGATGGTCCCAAGATAAAGATGGATCTACCAGTGTATGGAGGAAACTTGGATAGTGTGGAACTCCTAGATTAGATAGAAGCACTAGACAACTATTTTGAACATGAAGATGTACTGGAGGGACAAAGAGTGAAGTTGGCCAAGACAAAATTGAAGGGTCATGCCTTACTTTGGTGGGACTATGTGCAAGATGAGAGGAGGAAGAAGAGCAAATCTAAAATCACCTCTTGGGATAGGAAGGTTGCCAAACTCAAAGGCCAATTCCTACCTAGTGACTATGCCATTCAATTACAAAAATAACTTCAAAACCTAAAGCAAAAAGACATGGATGTGAAGACCTATACACAGGAGTTCTACAAACTAAGTATTAGGTTAGGCCACATGGGGAATGATGTGGACAAGATTGCAAGATACATCAATAGTCTCAAGTACAGCATACAAGATGAAATGAGTCTTACAAATCCTAGAACATTGGAGGAATGTTATCAATTTGCCATGAAGGCTGAAGACAAGTTGAGGAGAAGACAATAAAAGCAAAGCAGGGGTAGAGGAGGGAATTTTAGAGGAAGAGGGACATTTGTTGGTAGGGACAGTCCCAAAGAACACAAGCAACAATCAAGAACAAAGTTTAGATTCAAGAGGCAACTTTAGAGGAAGAAGACCCAATAATAGGGACAAATTTGGAGGCCAAAGGGGAGGATCGAGTGGATTCACCAGGAAATGGTATAAGTGCAATAAGTTTGCAGGCCATCAAGCATGGCAATGTACTAAAAATCACTCCACCACTTCATTGGGAGGAGAAAGAAGAAATTAGATTGCATAATTAGAAGATAGTGAGAGTATTAACTCTCCATCATATGATGCTACTCCGGAAGTTGGAGAAACTCTCATGATGAGAAGAACCTTAATCAAAGTGCCTATGGAGAAGGAACCACCACAAAGGAAGTCACTCTTCGGGACTACATGCAAATGCCAAGGTAAATGTTGTAAAGTTGTTATTGATTCTAGTAGTACTGACAATTTGGTTTCTGTTGAAATGGTAGATAAGTTGAAGTTGAAGAGGATACATCATGCCACTCCATACAAGGTCTCTTGGTTGAACAAGGGACAACAAGTGTTGGTGAATCAACAAAATTGGGTAGAGTTTCACATAGGGGGATATAAGGATAAAGTCTTGTGTGACATCATTCCCATGGATGTTTGCCATATGCTACTTGGTAGACCATGGCAGTATGATAGGAATGCTAAGCATGATGGGAGGAAGAATACATATGTTATAGAGAAGGATGGGGTCTCCTATAACCTACTACCATTGTAAGAAGAGGACGTGACATCACAAGTGGGCTCTAGTGTCATGCTAGTGGATGAAAAGGAGTTTTTAAAGACCATGGAAGAGGAGAATATGGGTTTTGCCATCATAGCCAAGCCTAGGACTGTTATGACAACAGTCAAGTTGGATGATTTGCCTTTAGAGGTCCAAGATTTGTTAAATTAGTATGTTGATATAGTGGTTGATGAGATTCCCAACACCTTGCCACCCATGAGGGACGTTAGCCACCACATTGATTTCATTCCAGGGGCTAGTTTACCTAACAAAGCTGCTTATAAGATGACACCACAACAAAATGAGTAGATAAAGAGGCAAGTGCAATAGCTACTTGATAAGGGGTTGATTAGAGAAAGTTTGAGTCCTTGTGCAGTTCCCACAGTCTTAGCACCAAAGAAAGGGGGTGAGTGGAGGATGTGCACTAATTTCAGGACCATCAACAAGATTACAATAAGGTATAGATTTCCTATTCCAAGAATTGAAGACTTAATGGATTGTTTGGGTGGTGCATGTTACTTTTCTAAAATTCATCTCAAGAGTGGTTACCATCAAATCAGAATCAGACCGGGTGATGAATGGAAAACAACCTTTTAAGACAAATGAAGGGTTGTATGAATGGCTTGTGATGCCCTTTGGCTTATCAAATGCACCTAGTACCTTTATGCAGTTGATGAATGAAGTGCTCAAACCTTTCTTTGGTAAGTTTGTTGTAGTCTATCTTGATGGCATTCTTGTTTTTAGTAAAACTAAGTAAGAGCATTTGCACGATTTGGATTTGGTTTTAAAAAGATTGCATGAAGAGAAACTAATGATCAACTTGAAGAAATGTGAGTTTATGAAAACAGAGTTGGTATATCTTGGTTTTGTGGTTACAAATGGCACCTTGAAGATGGATCCATGCAAGGTTGAAGCTATTCTAAGTTGGCCTACACCTATATAAGATGCTGAGGTGAAGAGTTTCCATGGTCTGGCTAGCTTTTATAGAAAATTTATAAAAGGTTTCAGTCATGCCTGTGCTCCAATGAGTGATACTATTAAGGGTGATAAAAGGAAGAAGTTTATTTGGTCTAAGGAGGCTGATAAGAGTTTTGAATATTTGAAAAAGAGGGTAGCTAAACAGCCTACATTGGTTTTGCCTAGTTTTGACAAGGTCTTTACAATTGAATGTGATGCAAGTGGTCATGCCATAGGTGCTGTGTTAAGTCAAGAAAACAAACCTATATCCTTCTTTAGTGAGAAATTAAATGAAGCCAAGAAAAGGTACTCCTCCTATGACCTTGAAATGTATGCAATGGTGCAAGCATTAAAGAAATGACGACATTATCTACTTCCTAAGGAGTTTATAGTGTACATTGATAATCATGCACTCTAATTTTTTAATAGTCAAGATAAACTCAATCATAGGCATGTTAAATGGGTTGAGTATTTACAAGGTTTCACTTTTACCATTAAGCATAAGAAGGGGCAGTCTAATAAAGTTGCAGATGTATTGAGTAGAAGGGCTCTAATGGTGTAGGAAATTTAATTACAAATTGTGGGAGTTGATTCTTTGAAAGGTATGTATCTTGAGGATACAGATTTCAAAGAAATTTATGCAAGTTGTAGGCAGCCTTGTAGCAGCAATAATGAGAAACGACTTGATTTTTTGATCCAAGATGATTTGTTGTTTAAAGGGGCAAAAATTTGTGTTCCTAAGTGTTCTATGAGGACTAATTTGATCAAAGAAAAGCATAGTGGCAGCCTTGTAGGTCATTTTGGTCTTGATAAGACCTTGGAGCAATTGAAGAGGCACTACTATTGGCCAAAAATGCAAACTGATGTAAGAAAATTTGTTAAAAAGTGTACCATTTGTCAAAGGGCTAAAGGATGTAGCACCAATGTAGGGTTATACCAGCCACTTCCCATTCCTAATAGGCCTTGGGAATCCATAAGTATGGATTTTGTGATGGGGTTGCCTTAAACACAAAGAGGTTTTGACTCAGTGTATGTTGTTATGGACAGGTTTTCTAAGATGGCTCATTTTATACCTTGCAAAAGTACTAATGATGCTTCATACATAGTAGGCCTATTCTTCAAAGAGGTGGTAAGAATTCATGGTTTGCCTCTTATCATTATTTCAGACAGAGATAGTAAGTTTATTAGTCATTTTTGGAGAACCTTGTGGAAGAAACTTGGTACTAATTTGAGTTTCAGTTCTGCCTATCACCCTCAAACTGATAGGCAAACTAAAGTGGTGAATAGGAGTCTTGGAAACCTTCTCAGATGTCTCACAAAAGAGCATTCAACCTAATGGGATCAGATCTTGCCTCAGGTAGAATTTGCATACAATGACTCAGTGAATAAGAGTGTGGGTAAGAGTCCTTTTGAGATTGTTTATGGTTTGCATCCTAGGGGTGTGTTTGAATTGAGAGATGTTAGTGGAATGGAAAGGAGTGTTGAAGGTGAACAATTTGTTGTGGCTATGTAAGAGATCCACCTACAAGTCAAGGATAATCTTCAAAGGAGTGTAGACAAATACAAACATACTGTTGATCTAAAGGAGAGAGAGGTTCACTACAAGGTTGGGGATTTGCTTTTGGCTCACTTGAGGAAGAAATTAAGGTTTCCTAAGGGGCAGTATTCTAAACTACAAATGAAGAAGATAGGGCCATGTAAAGTGGTGCATAAATTTGGAGAGAATGCATATGAAATAGAGCTTCCCCCTGGGATTTCCATTTATCCTATTTTTAATGTATCTAATCTCTACCCTTACAAAGGGGATGTTGTTGTAGATGATAATGCAGGTTCATCAGCTTTCTCAGATGAGGAATGGGTCAAAGATCTCCCACCAAGCCAGCCTTTGGAGTTAGAGTGCACAAGAAAGAACTCAAGAAGACAAGGCATAGGACCTACTTACAATACTTGGTCAAATGGTGAGGTATTCCTATGGAAGATGCTTCTTGGACGATTAAAGATTACATTGCAAAACATGGTTACACAATTGCAGATTCTTTTCCCTTAGGAGTATGGTGCAGGGGCACCCACAGGTCCATTATGCCTCCAAGAGCCAAAACAAAAGTTGGGATTTTGTTTTGGTTTGTGTTATTTCATGTTAATAAGGCCATTTTGGGCCATTGCTGTCCATTTGGACCAATTTGTGTAAGTTTAGGGTCACTTGGTTAATTCTTGTAAAAGTTGTCAAATGTTGTCATGGTTGTCTTGATAACTTTTTGCATTTTGTTGTCAACTTTTCAAAATGTTCTTAAAGGATAGTTGTGGATCAGTTGAAGGTGAAAAATTGATTGTAATAACATAAACAGGCCTTGTAAATAGGACCCTAGGGGTTGGTGATCAAAAGTTTTGAAGTTGAAGCAAAAATAGTTTTGTTTTTGCATTTCAGACATTTCTTTGTTGTTACCTTGCATGGTATGGATCTGTATGACCATGTACTAGTATGAGACTAATTGAGGATGAAAGTACAATAATCTACTTTCCATTTCTTTTTGTTGTATCTAATTTCATTAAGAATTAAGGAAGTTATAGGTATTTCTTTCCAGACTGGTCCAAACCCTAGTTAGGGTAACCAGTGAATAAGAAAAATGTATATTTTTGCCTTCCACCGGTAGAAAACCCTAAAACTTGGTGGAATGGCCTATGTTTGCATTTATTTTGATATTCCAAAATTGCAGGGGTAGAGGTGCAGGTTTGCATGTGTGAAGATGCTTTGACTATCTGATATCTCTATGTATCAGACCTAGAAAACCCTAGAGGCTTAGAGATTTGTTGTAAAAGGCTATTGTAGGCTGGTCCATGAGGAGTGAACAGTTCATTGAGGTTATATTAGGTGTGTTGGAAGTCTTGGAACAGAGGTAGAGACCCTTTGAAGTCAAGAACTCAATTATGCCATGCCTAATTGCCCAATTAGGCCTAGTTAAAAAGGAGGACAGTCAGTTTTTGAACCCTTCAGTACAAAAAAACCCTACCTCATTTCTAGATATGTGTAAGAATGGCCAAAAGGGTATCCTAAATAGGTCTCCTTTCTTATAGATCAAGTCTGCTTCAAAAGTTATGCCAAAAATTCCTATTTGAAAGGCTATAAGGAACAATGGTGATTTGTGAAGGAAAGCCCATTGATTGATGACTAAAGGTTCTTGTGTGTGGTTGTTTGAGTGAGTTTGATCATTTTATACCCCTACTCTACATCACAAACATATCTGAATAAAACAAGGTTGATGCAACTTCATCCAAGATGTCATAAAAAAGAATACAAATGTCCTCAATGGTGTCTCCCAAATTTGCAATACGGGACTCTACAAAAAGACATAAAATGTCGGGTAGATATGCATCCCAAAATGGTGGATCTAGAAAGACGATAACCATATTCTGGTGCAAAGAATCATTGAAATCCATGGAGATATCAAATCTGGATTAAGATGTAGCAACAGGTGATGATGGTGTAGATGGGATCTCAGTGTAAGTCATTTGACTCTAGTGTACATACCCAACTGATGGTGTCTCACGAGATGGTTTAGTGAGATGAGATTTTTCTGCAAGTGCTTTATTAAGATTAGTATAAAGTTGATATGCATGAAGAATTTGTTGTCGCAGTTCATCGATTTTGCGATGATGACATTCTTCTGTTGTATGTCAGTTTAGCCCACAATATCCACATTTGATCTTCCATTCGTTATGAGGTTTATTGAGGATACTTAAATGGAAGGGATTGTGAGTGAGAGACATGATCAAATTTAAGCACTATCAAATCAAAAATGAAAATTTGCCCCCCAAAATAATTATGACTTGTTTAGAAGCACCCCAGAAAGAAATGCAATAAAAATTACAACTTGTGTTAAGATTGGATGCCAAATAGACCATTTATAATGCATGGTGATTTTTACAAAATGGGCAATCCAAAGTTGAATTTTACTTGCACTAGTGAATTCCTTGCGAAATTCTGAGCAATTTTTAAAAAAATCGCTAATTTTTGATATCATGGGCGAAAGTTATGCCTTCTCAAAAATTACGAGTACAATGGGGTTTAAGGATTAAAAACTTGTCAAAAAAGCCAAATATTTTTATTTTGACTTTGTTGAAGTGAAGTGGACGAAAACACCTTTCCATTGACTATTTACACTCAAAAAAATACCTCCCCGTTTTCAAAATATAGCAAAAAGAAAAAATACCCCCCTTTCTCGCACTTTGATGAGCTTGGCAATCAACCTTGACCACTGGTGGTCAACATAAAGATTAATGGTTACAATTTGTTGTTAAGTTTATATTAATGTTAACATTAAATGTTAGCAGTACAACATATATAATATACAATGTTATAATGTATAAGTGTGACCATTATACAAACACTTTAACATATAATATTATGAGTGACCATTATAAAGAAAACAATCAGCATATCTTGATAGTCATGCGTGCTGAAGGAGATATTGAAGGCCAATGACATGTCACAAACAAGTTTTAAATGGGACTCTTGAGCTGAAGAAGATCCTAAAGGAGTGCAAGTGGGCCGTATTTGAGTCCGATTTGATGCCTTGAGACCCGGTCAAGGGCTTGCACGTCACATCACTAATTCTGACTATGTTTTACTTTTTACTTGTAAGTAATTAGTAGATAATTTTGCATGATTTAATGATTTGATGTTATGTTGAATGTCAGGATAAATCAATAATATCATGAGTTTATATTTATATGTTTAAAATTTAGACATGTGATTATATGTTGTCATGATTATTTATTCATAAGGTATATGGATGGACTAACGATACACTAATCCAAGTTTGGTGATTGTGAGTTGTAATTCAAGAAACAGGTTTTTGCCCTCTGAGAAAGAGAGGGAGAGCATCATCACAGAATAGTGAATAGACGTATGGATAAGAATAGGTTGTTTCCATCTAAGTCTTGTACTTGCACCATTTAGTGAACCCTCGTCAAGTTTGGTAAGTTGTGTTCGACCCTATTGGTCTAAGTTTGGGTTTCGATTCGATAATCTTTGATTTATCGTCAAGATTCTTTAGTGTAGGTTTTGTCGAAGAACCAAGTCGGGATAGTACAACCATCAACAAGATATGGATGATAGTCATTATTTTCCTTATGTGATATGAATATAGTTAGAATGTGTGCTTCTGGATTAGACTGTGTATAGCTTTTTTTAGATCGACGTTTCGGATCACACTCCGTGATCCATCATCAGGATGAAGAGAAGAGAATAATCAAGTTGCAATTGCAGCTATGGTTACTTATAAAGAGAGAGGGGAGTGTGGGCACAGAGTTTAACATGAGGGGAGATAGACCAATAAAGGAAAAAGAAAAAAAAAAAGGAAATTAAATGCATAAGTAAATAATAAATATGCGAGATAAAGGAATGTATGTTGACCATGGTGACTAAATAGATGAGAAAAAATATAATGTAAATAAAACTAAATAAATTAAACCTAAGGAGTGTAGAAATAAGGTGAGTAGAAGTATAACAAGATACAAAGGATACATATGATAGAAATACTAAATGCAATTAAAGAGATTAGAAGGATATATGTATATAGATAAGACAGGAAGCATATATGGTTACAAGTCATACAATAAGTAGAACAGGAGAGTGAATGGGAGGAGTTCCATATATTTATGAGTAGATATATCTATAAATATAGGAAAATAACAAATGAAAAAGTATTTACTAACTAAATTCAATAGAAAGAAATAAGAGAGAAACAAAAAATTAACAATAATAAATCAATAGATATGTCTGTAGTCAGTCATAATTGTAGTCGGCCATAGTCGGCCAAGTAAATAATCATAAGTTAATTAGTGTTGTTAAGCTAGGAGTGTTATCGGGAATTAACCCCAACGGTTGGATAGTTATAGAGTCGTTGCCAACGGTTGGTATCTCAACCAACCTTGGCCAAGTTATATATTGGTTTAATACTTTGTAGTTGGGGCGACCCCACAGCATTGTAACATTGTAGTGTAATACTGATATATTCAATGAATGGGAACACTGCTTTATTCTGTGCAATGCTATTATAATTTCATGCTCTGTGTTATGCACTATACTACTTAATTCTATTTACTTGATATTCTGTGAAACACACCATGCTGCGGTAAACATTTGGCACCGTTGCCAGTTCGAAAACGGGTCAAGGGTGACAAGTCGATGACAAGTTGAGTCATCTGATGCCATCGGGTGACAAGTCGATGAAAAGTTGAGTCGTCCGATGCCATCGGGTGACAAGTTGAGACCATCGGATGACAAGTTGGCTATCAATGACAAGTTGAGTCGTCGGAAACCATCGGACAAGTGGCATCGTCAGAAACAAGCAAACCGTCGAGTGTAACCAGGGTCGAGAAAAAAAAACAATGAAGATGGCGTCATGATGGGGCAGCTGACCAAAGAGCCAGTACAAGCAAACGAGGATCGTGAAGACGCTCTCAGACCAATTGCACGTCAGCCAAGAGGTCAACCATCTCCTCACCTGAGTAGTAATTGATGCCCATACAACTCAATAAGGATAAGAACTGAGTACCAAGTGGGCATGAAACACCATAGCAAAGAACACGAAGATCATTGAGATTAAAGGAACAAGAAGAACGAAGGAAAACACTGAGACAAATTGTCAATGAACATCATCATGCTGACGAAAGAATTTTCAAGACACCGCTGACAAATAAAGAAAAAGGAAATGAAAATGAATTGACAGAAGAAATTGAAAACAATATATGCCGCATTGGAGAGTTATCCATATCGGACGACGAAGGGCTGAGAGTTGGAAGATCTGCGCCTAAGACCCTAGGGCAGAGGGAGTATTAGAACGAACCCGAGAAGACTCAAGGTGTAGAGGACGCTGACAGAGGACATGGGGAAGACTCGAACGTGGCCAAGAGTGCAAGCGACGCACCGGGACGTTGCAAGAGAACCAGTCCAGTCAGGTCCAACGCACAAGGAGGGCATCGGGGAAGGATGGTGACTCTGCCAGCCAAGAGGCAGAAGCTACCAAAATTTACGGGGGATGGGTCAGAAGATCTAGTACGACACTGTAAGACGTGCGAGATGATTTGGATAGCCAATGGGCAAGATGATGTGGACTACTGGCTGAAAGCATTTCCAGCGACACTGAGAGATAGTGCCATCGACTGGTACACAGAGTTGGCCCAAGCACACAGGGTATCATGGAGATTACTTAAGAAGGGATTCCAAGATGAATTCAAACTTTTGAGGGATGACAGTGAAATTGTAGCGGAGATCTACAGTACGAAGCAAGGGAAGCACGAGAACGTGCGAACCTACAACCGGAGACTGAAAGAATTGTTAGGAAAACTAGAGACTCAGCCAGCTGACGGGCTGAAGAAGTGATGGTTCATCAAAGGGTTGCGTCCATCACTGAGAAAGAAATGAAAGTCATGCCTCCGTCATCATACGATGAAGCGTACAATCGAGCGATGGATATAGAGAGTGAAAATAAAATATCCTTCCGAGGGAAAAGGAAGACGGACGATGAGGATAGTACGGATGACAACAGCAACAATGAGTCAAAGACCATGCAAGCACTCAAGAAGGACATGATGAGAATGATGAAAAAACTAAAGGCCGACAAGGAGAGTACGAGGGAAGCCAAAGAACTGTGGTGTACAAATTGCAAGGGGGAAGGTCATACAAAAGCAAATTGTTCGAAAAAATTGTTTTGTGATATCTGCCAAGTGATGGGACATTCCATCAAGGAATGCCCATACAATCTGAAAGCAAGGGGTACACAAGTACTCTTCACTCAAGGAGAACCGTCAACACCGCCGAACACACCACCAAAGCCCCAGTACAATAGCCATGCATCCCCTGGAGGTTACCAAAGCAATAGAAGTCCGAGAAACAGATTGCAGTATGACAACAAAGGGCGACCTATGATACAGTGCTGGCAGTGCAACGAGTGGGGACACTTTGCAAGAGAATGCCCAAACAACAATCAGAACACAATAAATGCATTGTGCAAGTAGTGTGGGCCTGGAGATCATGAAGAAAAAGACTGTCCGAAGCAGAAAGGGGTGAACCTCATCAATCTCAAGGAAAATGATGAAGAAATCCTTGCTATCACCTAAGCATAGTGGAAAAAGGCCACTTATCTAGATCCCCGTATGGAAAAAGAAAGACTCCGTGAGGCACGAAAGGAAGTGGACGCTGCCATGAAAACCAAACGGAGGAACTCAGACAAAAAGGCAACCGTAACCCTACGATCAGAATCAAACAAGAACATAACAAGCCAAGTACTGCAAGCTACCATACCAATTAAATTGGCAGACCTCCTCCAAAGCTTGCCTCAGTTAAAAGTAGCAATATCCAAGGTAATGGAAGACAGCTCGCATGAAGGCCAAGCCCACACAACAGAAGATGTTATAGTAGAACCACCGCCAACGAGAGAACAAGTACTCGACCCGAGGTTGCTGGCGATTGATACTGGAAAGAAACCGGCCGTAGTACATATGGAAATCCTTGAACGAAATTTAACAAATACCATAGTCGACGGTGGATCCGGAGAAAATGTACTACTAGAAGAAACCTAAGAGAGCCTCGGGAAGCCTACTCTATGGCCACAAAACTTCCAGTTAGTGGGAGCCGATCAGCACGGGATCAAGGCGCTGGGAGTGCTAATGGCTCAAAAAGTAAGAATTGGTACCCATCAATTTTTGTTAAATTTTGTAGTCATAACAGCATAGAATGCGTCGTACAATGCATTACTCGGTCGAGGATGGCTAATAGCCGCCAAGGCCAACCACAACTGGAAGAAAAACACTCTGTCCATAGAAAATAGACGTAAGAAGTTTGTCATTGATTTGAAGACACAAACTGTCAGCAAAGAGTTGGTGTCAGATTCTGATTCGGATGAAGGGAACTTGACAGAAGGTGGGAAGGGGCCAATGGAGCCTGATGATGAAGGGGTGTTGGAATTACAAGAATGCTCAGAAGACGAGACAAATTCATTCAGCGGGTTATTGCACTGGCAGATGGAAGATTACGAGTTCTTTCAACCGGAATGTAATATGATTTCAATAAAAGAAGTTGGTGAGAGCTCTCTGATGAACAATGCAAGTCCTCGTAGTGTAAGTCCTAGCAATGCAAGGCATGGCAGTGCAATTCTTGGCAAAACTCAGTCAAAGAGTGAAACACTCGGCAACTATGAAAGTCTGGGCAACTCTAGGCCGACGAGTGAAACATTGTTCATGAATGAAGCATTTGATGGATTGACAAACACTCGACCACTTGGTAAGAAGGAACCAGTAATGAGTGACAAAGGGGAGGAAGGCAATAATTAGCCGAAAGTAACAAAGCAAATAGTGGCAGAGACAAGTCGACCAGGAGAGGCACAGAAAGAATATAAGGGTGAAGCGAAGATAAATAATACACTTGCACATAAATTTGAACCAGACAAGGTGATCAGGTATGAGGAACCATTGGTAAGCACGGTGAAACAGAGTGATGGAACTAATGACGGGAACCCAGTATTGAAAATGCCGGCCATAAAGAGACCATACAGAAGGAATAAGGACTATAGAGTATTTCAGCCGACTTGCAATTTTTTGGCGATCGGTGAAAAGCAACAGAGAAAAAATGATGTTAAAAAGTTGGACAGTTTGCGGAACGTAGTATGTGGCTTCCGAAAGACAACAATTATGGCAATAATTCTAACCCCTACAGACGATTACAAAATTAATAAAGTCAGAATTACAGATCGAACGTGGACCCCATTAGAGAAAAATAGAAAAATTCGGTTCAGGTTGAAAAACTGGAAAAGACGAAAAAAATCAAGAAAATTTGGAAAATTTTGAAAATCAAGATACGGCGTACGACCCACCCCTGTGCCTGAAAAAATTTATTTAAAAAAAAGAAAAAAAAAAGATAGCAAGTTGTACGATGTACGACTGAGCCATTCGGCGTACGGCCAGATCGTACGGCGTACAATTGAGTCGTACGATGTACGGATAGACCATACGACTAGTTGTACGCCATACGACACCCCGCCTTTAAAATCCCCCGCAGTGCAAACAGAAATAGAGAGAGGTCAGGAAATTGCCAGAAAAAAAGAGGTGAAGTCGTATAGGGCCATACACTCCTGAAGCCGTACTGCTGAGGCCGTACACTATGGAGGTCGTACACTACTGAGGTCGTACCAAATCGCCAAAGACAGAATAAGCCCGTTGAGCACTGAAGCTTGCAGACGAGTGTCTGATTTTTGTCAGAAAAATGATTGCAGACGAGTGTCTGATTTTGTTAGGAAAATGATGTGCGCAATGAAGGTTCGAATGGTTTTGAAGGTGTTATTTTGGGCTTAGCGGCGGGGGCGCTGCCCCTCGACCCTGCCCTGTATCGCGACAGGGAACGCGCTAGGGGCACTGCCCCCGGACCCCGCGAGGGGCGCTGCCCCTCGACCCCCGTTGGGGGCGCTGCACCCAAACCCCCATCAAATCAATACTATCTTGATCCAGTGAGCAATGGGGTGCAACATTCGTAGCATTTAGTGTGCTATCAGATTGGGTCCCTTAGTTGGTTGGTCTACTGGTAGGTGTTCCAAATGTGTTGGTTCTACTTTTACACAGCTCCTACTTCAGCATTGTTGTTGGCAAAAGCTTACTTAATGTCACTTGATGGTTTTCTGTCATCTGGAAGACAACCAATTTTGTGGTCGGTCATAATTGTAGTCGGCCGTAGTCGGCCAAGTAAATAATCATAAATTAATTAGTGTTGTTAAGCTAGGAGTGTTATCGGGAATTAACCCCGACGGTTGGATAGTTATAGAGTCGTTGCCAACGGTTGGTATCTCAACCAACCTTGGCCAAGTTATATATTGGTTTAATACTTTGTAGTTGGGGCGACCCCACAGCATTGTAACATTGTAGTGTAATACTAATATATTCAATGAATGGGAACAATGCTTTATTCTGTGCAATGCTGTTATAATTTCATGCTCTGTGTTATGCACTATACTACTTAATTCTATTTACTTCATATTCTGTGAAACACACCATATTGCGGTAAACAATGTCAAATTAGAGAAATCTTACAATATAAGGGAATATATTAATGGAAAGTACGCAGATATTTTTTATCATCTATTTAGTCACCATGGTCAACATGCATTCCTTTATCTCGCATATTTATTATTTACTTATGCATTTAATTTCTTTTTTGTTTCTTATTCCTTTATTGGTCTATCTCCCCTCATGTTAAACTTCGTACCCACACTCCCCTCTCTCTTTATAAGTAACCATATCTGCAATTGCAACTTGATTATTCTCTTCTCTTCATCTTGATGATGGATCACGGAGTGTGATCCAAAACGTCGATCTAAAAAAAAGCTATACATAGTCTAATCCAGAAGCACACATTCTAACTTATCATGGACTGTGGAAATATCATGTCTTTAATGAATATAGTTTTTATTATTATAGAAAATTCAATAATATGTTTAAACTAATTCATTATCGGTGATTTTTGATAAGTTTCCATTTTGATAACCTATCCATGTTGACATTTACACAAGATCGAGAGGGGGAGAATATCTTGACCCCATTCTCATATCTTGTTGAGTAATAGGAACAACGTATGTATACATTGAATATATCTACATTATGTTGTCTTATATCTATTTAAATATTATCTAAAAGTTTAAACTTTTGCTATGTTGTCAAAGAGCTTCATACTAGTAACATGGAATAGTGGCATTTAGTGGAAACCACTTCTTGTTTTATGTGGGCAATTAGGATAGCAATCACGAAAGGAGGAGTTTTAATGTGGTATTTAAAGGCTAGTTACTCCACTAACTTTTGCATGCCAACAAAGCATGTTAATAGACAAAGATTCTACCTAGGATTTTGCAGTAATGTGGAGAGGCTAAGCCTATTATAAGGCTATGCCATTGAAAGAAAGGGAGACTCATATATACACATAGTGTTCGGGAGGCGACTGAGAGTGCTTAGACTGGGAGAGACTATGTTAAAACATAGATTTTTATGTTTGTTCTGAGCTAGTGCGAGTATGGAATAAGAACTTAGTCAAGGTCAGACATACAAGGAAACCTCAGAGGTAGCTTCAAGTGAAGATACCGAGATCTCTAAGTTTTGGTACAATCGATTGACAATGAGCTTTGTGAGAGCGCAACAAGCTTAGTAATAGCATAGTTAGTTTAGAGAGAGCGTTGAGAGCTCGGGAGTAGAGGTATGGCTACCTCTTGTTAATGTTTACTTCATTCTTATTGTGATATTTACTTTTCTTTAGACACATAAAACTTGTATTCGAAACATCTATATTGACACAGTAGACTTAGAGCCTAGTTACTGTACAAACGTTGTCTCATAGGAAGTAAAGATAGTAGCATATCTAACTTTTGTATTGCACTTAATGTGCATAAGACCTATGAGGTTGATGCTTTGATAGTGTTTTTATCTTTGAACAACAGAGAAAATTGTAGGTTGTAAATATAGAATACTTTTGTTTAAACCACGTGAATATTGTGTAGACAATGTTATGTGCCTTGTGTTGTTTCTTTGAAACCTAGAAGACTAAAATGCTTGGCCATTACAGTTTAATTTTATTAGTTTTCAAGATAGTATTATGCGTAGATAACTACCTTGAAATATAGAGAAAAGAACAAGATTGAAACAAAGTTTTGTAGTCGAATTCTTCTATAAACACAGTGTTATAACTACTTTAAGTTTTATACAAGTTTTAGATTAAACTTCGTAGAGAACCTTGTCATAAACTTGCAAACCGAGAGGAACAAGACTATTGACAAGTTTTAACAGAGATAGATATACTTTTCCTAATGTTTTGGTTAAGTTTTATTGTTTTTCTTCAAACAATTTTGTGTTAGATAAATACTTATTGTATTATATATATAGATATATAAAATGATATTGACATCATGTTGTAAACACTTAGTAGAGTGATATAATATATGCATCCGGTAATAATGATAAGTAATATCATGTTATTCAAAGGATGATATTCACGAGATCATAACCTTTTCCATTATCAAAAGTCGATGGACTTAAGAAGACAAGAGATTGAAAACATTGTATTATTTCTTATAGATGCAAATCTATCTAAGTTGAAAGATTGTTTTTGATGCAGAAGCATCTAGTGGTGTAAGGGCAATCTTGCATCACCCAAAAAGATGTTGATTCAAAATCATTGAAGTTGTTTTCCTTTCTTTCCATAATTAGTATTTCTGGTGTCCATAATCGCCTGGATAATGATGTAGGACTTTCAATTTTTCCAAATTGCTAAAAATAGCAAACTGCTATTTTTGGAAAGTTTAATTGCTATTTTTGGAAAGTTTGCATTTGGGCACAGATGGAAGCAAAAATTTAAATGAACCTTTGTAAATGAAATATAAGACCCGTGGCGAAGTAATCAGGCAAAGATCATTTGTGAGCTGAAAAATATTAAAGTTTTCGTTTTCTAAAAAACCCCTAAAATTTTCTGAAACCTATGAGGCACTAAAACATCCCATAACATCCCCAAATGTTGATGGAAATCCGTTTAAAATTTTTTGACGTGATATTTTGCCTCGCAAGCTTCCTGCGCTTAAAATGGTTCGTCAATCAGACACCCAGATCAAAAGTTATGCTTTCCGGAAGTTGACCTACTTTTGAAGGGAGTTGCAAATTTCAAAATTTAGCTGGAGGCCACCAAAATGGGCTATTTCTAACTATTTTTGGGAACCCTGGGCAGTAGTAGAGTTAAGGGTGAAAGTGTAGAGTCAATAATTGGCAGGAAAACAGAAACCCTAGCTAATTTGGGGTTACAGAAGGCAGAAGATTCTAGAGCCTGGTGATCGGTAGTTGTAATGTGTTGCAGCATATACACAATTGATTCCTTTGATTATATTTGAGCTTTTGTAATGTAATGAGTTGTCCAAGTCAATAAAAGAACATTCTATTTTCTATGTGCAATTTCTGTTGTTGTGTGTTTTATGCTTTACCTACTTCATCAAGTGGTATCAAAGCGAAGTTTTCTTGAGTGTGTAGACAGATTGCCCATTGTGAGGCATTTGCACCAGGACCTGAGGTTGTGGGTTTGCCATGGAGATTAAGGTGCCTCCATGAAGAAATCATATTTGGAGAACTGCTTTGACAGAAGAGGGTTTTAGAGCCTTGCAAAGGTAAATCGATGCATTGCAAGAGGAGCTACAAAGAGGGTTTGAGCTGAGAACAAGAGAAGAAAGCGAAGATGAAGTTGAATAAGAGTTATCTGAGAAAGAATAAGAAGCTATAGGAGATCTTGCAGAAGTTATTTTGTTGAGGGCCATTTCAAAGATCGAAAAGAGGCCCAAGATTGAGGTTTCTACCTATTATGGAGATTTGAATCCAGAACAACTTATCGATTGGATCAACGACATGGAGGAATATTTCAAGTATGAAGATGTGGAGGACCCAGATTGGGTCAAGTTTGTGAAAACAAAGTTGAAGGGCCATGCTGGTATTTGGTGGAAGGAGGTCCAGTTTAGATAGGAATAGAAGAGGAAAGGAAAAGATTATCAGATGGGATCAGATGGTGGAGAAAATGAAGAAGCAGTTCATTCCTGTGGATTATGAGATGGAGTTGTTGAAGAAGCTACAAGGATTGAAGCAAGGTAACAAGTCTGTTAAGGAGTATACATAAGATTTTTTTAATATTACTATCAGGACAGGCCATGCAGAGGCCAATAAGGAGAAGGTAGCCCGTTACATTAATGGGTTGAGGCCAAGTATTCAAGAGGAGTTGAGCTTGGTAAGAATGACCACCATAGAATATGTGTACCAATTTTCCCTAAAGGTGGAAGAGAAGCTGAATAAAAGATTTGAAAGCAAGCAAAGAAGAAGATATCAAGGTGGAAGAACTCGTGGAAGATCCTATGGAAGTCGGAATGAAGATCAAAATAAAAGTGAAGAAGTTGGCACCAATCAAAATCAAAGAGGAGATAATGCCTACCGCCCTCGTGACCAGAACAATGGTGAGCAAAGAGGAAGAGGAAGAGGTAGACCTGTGCAAGGACCTGGAAGAGGAGGTTTTAGAGGAACCTATTTTCAATGTGGAGAAGAAGGACATCGAGCATATGAGTGTCCACAACATCAAGGCAGGGCAAACATAAGACATAAAGAAAATGCACGAGTTGCACATGTAGATGAAGATGGACAGTCTAAGCATTTTGAAGATGCTGAAAGGGGAGAAACCCTAGTTGTTAGAAGAACCTTGTTGAATGAGGAGAAAGAACCATATCAGAGGAAGAGTTTATTCCACACAAGATGCAAGTGTGAAGGTAAGTGTTGTGATATTATTATTGATAGTGGAAGCACTAACAATCTTATTTTAGAGGAGATGGTTAACAAGTTGAAGTTGACAAGAAGAAACCATCCACATCCATATCAGATTGCATGGTTGCAGAAGGACCATAGAGCTTTGGTCAACGAGCAATGTTTAGTTAAGTTCAAGATTGGAGACTACCATGATGAGGTGCTGTGTGACATCATATCGATGGATGCATGTCATATGTTATTGGGGAGGTTGTGGCAGTATGATAGGTGCGATGTCCATGATGGCCTTGCAAACACATATTTCTTGACAAAGGATGGAGTTCGTCATAAGTTAAAGCCCTTAAAGGAGGTGGAAGAAAAGGTATGTAGTACTGTCAGAATTTGCTTGGTAGATTGTATGAAATTTTTGGAAGGTAGGAAGCATGAGCGTCATTGCTTTGCCTTGATTCCCAAGATTAGTCAAGAGAAATGTGAAGATGTCCCAACAAAAGTCTCAGATCTGCTGGAAGAATTTTAATATATTGTCTCTGATAATGTACTAGAAGATTTATCACCAGTGAGGAAGATAAGTCATCAAATGGATTTGATACCAGGAGTCAGCTTGTTGAATAAGGCAACCCACAGAATGACCCCTGTAGAGAATGAAGAGCTGAACAAACAAGTTCAGGAATTGTTGAGGAAGGGAGTGATAAGGGAGAGCCTAAGTCCATGTGTTGTACCTGTAGTACTACTAGCACCAAAGAAAGATGGAGAGTGGAGAATGTGTACAAATTGTTGATCTATCAATAAGATCACGATCAAGTACATATTTCCATTGCCTGGAATGGATGACATAATGGATTGCTTGAGTGGAGCCAAGTAGTTCACGAAGGTTGACCTAAAGAGTGGGTATCACCAGATCTGAATCAGAGAAAAAGACAAATGGAAGACAACCTTCAAAACCAAAGAAGGTTTGTATAAGTGGTTAGTCATGCCATTTGGGCTAACCAATGCACCGAGAACATTCATGTGGCTCATGAACGAGGTATTCAAAGAATTTGTGAAAAAAATTGTTATTGTTTGTTTAGATGACATTTTGATTTTCAGTAAGACTTGGGATGAGCATCTGATGCATATCAGAAGAGTTTTAGAGAAGCTAAGGGAGGAGAAGTTGTTGATTAATCTGAATAAATGTAGTTTTGCAGAGGAGTTAATATACCTAGGATTTGTTGTCTTAGAGGAAGGTCTTAAGATGGACCCAGAGAAGGTGAGAGCTATCCTTGAATGGCCTATGCCAAGGAGTGCTATAGAGGTACGATCTTTTCATGGTTTGGCAAGTTTTTACAGAAAGTTTATCAAGAATTTTAGTAGAATTTGTGCACCCCTAACTGAGACAATGAGAGGGGATAGAAAAGAGTTTAGATGGACTAGAGGAGCAGCCAAGAGCTTTGATACATTGAAGTAGAAAGTCATAGAGCAACCTGTATTTCCACTTCTAGATTTTAATAAGGTATTTTAGGTAGATTGTGATGCTAGTGGCAGTGCTATAAGAGCTGTTTTGAGTCAAGAAGGTAAGCCCATTGCCTATTTTAGTGAGAAGCTTAATGATGCCAAGAAAAGGTATTTTGTTTATGATAAGGAGTTTTATGCAATAGTTCAGGCTTTGAAGAAATGGAGACATTATTTGTTGCCAAAAGAGTTTGTTTTATATACTGATCATCAGGCTTTGTAGTATCTTAATAGTCAAGGGAAGTTGAACTAGAGGCACTTAAAATGGGTTGAGTTTTTGCAGAGCTATACTTTTGTTTTGAAGTACAGGAGTGGGAAGTCCAACAAAGTTGTAGATGCCTCGAGCAGAAGGCAAATTTTTTTGACAAAAATGAAGATAGAGGTTGTTGGGTTCGATGAGCTCAAAATTTTGTATCCTGAAGATCTAGATTTTGTAGAGGCTTGGAAAGCTTGTTTGCTATTACTTTGGACAAGACAAAATGGTTGGATTTCATAATCCAAGATGGCATGTTGTTTAAAGGAAGCTAGTTGTGCATTCCGAGGAGTTCCATGAGAGAACCTGATTAAGGAGAAGCATAGTGGGGGATTGGATGAACACTTTTGTCGAGATAAAACTATTGCTATTGTTGGTGAGAATTATTATTGGCCACAGTTGCATCAAGAACAAGTCAGAATACAGGGCTATATCAACCATTACCTATACCAGAGAAGCCACGAGATGATATTAGCATGGATTATGTTCTTGGTTTATGAAGGACAAAGAGAGGACATGATTCCATTTTTGTGGTGGTGGACAAATTCTTGAAGATGGCACATTTTATTCCTTGTAAGAAGACTAATGATGTTGTCCATATTGTTGAGTTATTTTTTAGGGAGGTGGAGAGATTACATAGCCTACCTAAGAGCATAGTTTCAGATCGAGATACCAAGTTTGTTGGTTATTTCTGGAGGACATTGTGGAAGAAGTTGAAGATAGATTTGAAGTTCAGTTCTGCACATCATCCACAGACTGATGGGTAGACAAAAGTGGTGAATAGGAGTTTGGGTAACCTGCTACAATGCTTAGTAGGAGATAAGCCCGAGGGATGGGATTTAATTTTACCACAGACAAAATTTGCATACAACAATTCTATCAATAGGAGTACTGGTAAATCACCATTCCATATTATTTATGGGAGTAGTCCAAGAAATGCTTTAGAGTTAAGGAAGCCGGACAAAGGAGAAAAGACAAGTGTTGAAGCTGAAGACTTTGCAGAACATCTGAAGAATTTGTATGAAGAGGTGATAAAGCACATTAATAAGATGAATACTTAGTACAAGGCTAAGGCAAATTAGAAGAGGAGCTATAAGGAGTTTTAGGTAGGAGATGAAGTCATGGTTCACTTGAGAAAAGAAAGGTTTCCAATTGGAGCATATAATAAGTTGAAAATGAAGAAATTTGGACCATGCAAAATCTTGAAAAAACATGACTCAGGAAATGCATATGATGTAGAGCTGCCGAGTGAGATCAAAATTTCCCCTGTGTTCAAAATTGTTGATTTAACACAATATCATGAAGGTGGAACGGAGGGTGGACCAACTGAAGAACAGTGGAATATCCTGGCACCTACTTCAGAGAGGGAGGAGATAGAAGAAATCTTGGATAGCCATGTGGGAAGAAGTACTTGGAATAGACAATATGAAGAGTACCTGGTGAAGTGGAAAGGGAGGCCTATTGAAGATTCTTCCTGGTTATCTAAGGTAGAAGTTGACCATTTGGGGTTTTCCTCAAACACCTGAGATGTGCCAGGGTCACTTCTCAAATTACCATAGGTGCCTGATGCAGGAGCATCCAGTGGTGTAAGGGCAATCTTGCATCACCCAAAAGATGTTAATTCAAAATCATTGAAGTTGTTTTCCTTTCTTTCCATAATCAGTATTTTTGGTTCCATAATCGTCTGAATAATGATGTAGGACTTTCAATTTTTCTAAACTGATAAAAATAGCAAACTGCTATTTTTGGAAAGTTTGCATTTGGGCACGGATAGAAGCAAAAATTTATAGGAAGCTTCATAAATGAAATATAAGACCTATGGCGAAGGAATCAGGCAAAGATCATTTGTGAGCTAAAAAATATTAAAGTTTATGTTTTTCAAAAAAACCCCTAAAATTTTTTTGAAACCATATATGAGGCACTAAAACATCTCATAACATCCCCAAAAGTTATGGAAATCCATTTACAGATTTTTGGTGTCATAGTTCACTATGCAAGCTTTTCAGCGCTTTAAACGGTTCGTCAATTGGACACCTGGATCAAAAGTTATGCTTCCCGGAAGTTGACCTACTTTTGGAGGGAGTTGTAAATTTTGAAATTTAGCTAGAGGCCGCCAAAAAGGGCTATTTATGACTATTTTTGGGAACCCTGGGTAGTAGTAGAGTTAAGGGGGAAAGTGTAGAGTCAAGAATAGGTGGGAAAAGAAAAACCCTAATTGATTTGGGGTTACAGAAGGCAGAAGATTCCAGAGCCTGATGATAGGTAGCTGTAATGTGTTGCAGCCCGTAGAGAATTGATTCCTTTGATTGTATTTGAGCTTCTGTAATTAATGAGTTGTCCAAATCAATAAAAGAACATTCTATTTTTCTGAGTGCAATTTCTATTGTTGTGTGTTTTATGATTTGCCCACTTCATCAGTTTTAGTTCCAAGACTAGATATGAATATTAGAATTCCTTAAGATCCTATTTGAAAGAGGATGAACCTCATTCTCTATGTTTATATTATGTTATGAGAAATATACTCAAGTGGTCAAGAGGAGACTAGAAATTTCGTTTCCATGATATTACTATAAACTACTACTTTTGGGGAATACAAGAGTATATGATTTACCAGTTGTATTGGGTTAGAGAAGTCAAAACCCTGGAATCAAATCCAAAGGGTTTAGAAAACTTAAAACTCTTAAGTTGGTCATGTTATTAATTAATTCTTTTGTGTAATATGGTCGACGGTGAATAATCAAGAAACCATAAGATCAAGACAGTATAAAGTAGGATGAGTTTAAGAAGCAATTTAAAATATTTCTTGTTAGAGTTGAAACATGATATATAACGCAAGAGTGTTCTATCTTTGGGACTTGGAGTAGAATGACAAAAGTCATAGAATCTGATATTTGCAAGAGTGCAATGAGGGACTATTTGAAAGCTTAAAATCATCTAAATCTCCATATTGTATATATTTATCCTATATTAAAGATTAAATTCTAAGTCAAATTGACTAGGATTGAGTTTAGCCAAGACGGTTCATGTATAGAGTTACTAGTTAAACAAGTCAAATTGTAGGATGAGGTAGTTTCCAAGCTGAGTTAGAGGTGTGTGGACACATGACTACATTTATTGCAAATGTCTATTTATATAGAAACTTTGGCCAAAGAGATGCATTTGTCTTTGCATGCATTAGTTGGTTCACTGTGTCTAGCTGGTGTAACTTGTTACAGTGATCATACTTAGCTAGAAGAATGTCTAGAATTGTATGGTCGATTGAGTTACGTAGGACACGACACTAGGAATCAGATGGCAACCTGTTGGTTCCTTATTTCTATACTCTTTGTGAAGGGTAGGGCCACTTCCAGGAAGGAAGGTGTGCGAGGGACCGTCGATTTGTGGTTGGAGGTAAAGCACTCGAATGATGCTCTCCCTTTGTAGCAAAAGACTTATCGAGACTTGCGAGACATATGTCATGACTTATGATAAAAAAATAAATAAATAAATAAAAAATAAAAATAAAAATAAATAAATAAATAAATTTAAAAAAATAAAAAAAAATTTGTAAATGTAAAGTGAAATATTTTCACTAAGATTTATCTTTGAATATATTGTATTTCAAGGTTGAAAAATATTCAGAAAAGATATGATTTTATTTATTTGTAATTATGAAAATGATAAAAAAAATTCTCATGTTTATCGTGTTCTTCTACTTTCTTAGTAAATTATGTGTGTATTTATGAATAATATGTGATGACATGTTACAATATATGGACAAGGAATTGGCCTTCGTGGGTGGCAAGTTGGAAAGATGGTCGAGTGGGGTGTTGAGTGCCATCGTCTACACAAAGAAACATCAACCAAGTACCATCTATAGAGAAGAATAAATAAAATGGAGACCTCTAGTTTGAAATAGCTACCAATGAAAGTCGATGCAGACACCAAAACATAAAATGCAAACAATGTAAAAGGTTGAAATTAGGAGATGTGTAGAAATACTGCAATATGATGAAGCTAATGTGAGGAGGTGGATCAATGACGACTTGCAACTGAAGTGAATACCAACCTGCCACAAAAGATGACATCTAAAAATATAAACAACAATAGAATATGCGTCCTTAAAGAAGGTGGCCAAACATTTCTGTAATGGTGACCTCAATGCATTAAAAGATGACTGTAACCTTGTCGCTAAAAGTTTGTGAAGGCGAGTCCCCAAAATGATGAATCCTGCATTAAAAATGTTGAACAACGACATTTGCAATGTGAATGGCGATAAACAATCACTTGATTTCTGCTACAGAGAGACTTGGGAGAGGCGCCAAGGAACTATGGAGATCCGTGAAGGGCACTTAAATAGAGATTGAATGGGCCTATTGTGAGGTTGGCATGGAGTAGAATCAATGTGTGAATGGGCCCGAAAAAGGGCAAGTAGAGATTGACTTGTAGGAAAGGTTGAAATGGTTAAGTGTGAGTTGAGGGTTCAAAGAGCCAAGCGAGCAATCGGTCACCGATTGTCAAGCACCAAAGCAGAGAATCCTGGCCAAAAAAGAGAGTCGATAGAGGATGAGGTCCGTAACACCCAGAACTGGCCAATGAAGTGAAAATATATGGCCAAGGGGGCTTGCAACAGGTCAAAAATTGGAGCCGATGATCTAAAAAACCTTGAGGACGTAGAAACCCTCGAACACAAGTGCTACAAACAGAAAAGTAGAGATTGAACCATAAGTATAGAGGCCGAGAGTCCAAAAAATGAGTGAAATCCCTAGACAGTACAAGGAAATTGACCTAGAAAATGATAATTTTGTATAGGGAAAATTTTCCCTTTGCAAAAAAAAAACTTTTTTTGGCAAAAAAAAACTGTATAGTACGGATTTGGAGGCCTTACAAACCCTAAGGGGTAATTTTTTTAAATTGACTTTACCAAAACACCATTCGAAGGGTCACCTTGATTGTCCCAAGCCTTCTAAACTCAACGACGCAATCCATTTGGTTCCACGACGCTCCGATGATAGGGCTAAGTGCTGGAGTCATTGATTCAGGAAGGAACGTGCAAGCATGGCTCTGATACCATGTTGGAGTAGCTGAGATCAACAATCACAAAGAATGAAACCTTCCACAAGTGAAAAATGGAGCAAAAGAGCATATCTATCATATACAATGAGAGTGTGTAAAATACAATGAGAATCCTTGCATAATGATGTAGGAGCATCCTTGGTTCAAGAGAAATCTTACATCAACCAAAAACATTTACATTTCAGTTTGTTTCTTTTCATTTTCCAGTTCGGTCAGTAGCAGTTTCTGTATTTTGGTTCGCATTCTACTACAGTTGCATTTCAGATCTTGCGGAGCTAGACTTAGTACCTAGATTCATCCATCTACATCATATCCAATTTTTAGAGCATTTGGATCAAGTACCGAAAAGTTATCTCTATCAGAAGATCAACTCTTTTCTTAGAGCAGAGCATCCTGACAATCTCTGATAATCAGCTGAAGGAAAAGAATTGTTGAGCATTTCACGATTTGTGGAGCTAAATTACACATCAATCAATGTTTATTGGTTCATGGCCGACCTTCCCTAAGATTTGCACATCATTCCATTCATTTGCAGAGGAGTTCCATTCATTCAGGCCTGACCTATCCATGTACACACATTATAGCTCTTCATTGGAGTTTGTGATCTTCCTTGGCCGACGTTGAGGAATCTATTATACTGGAGATGGTATATATTGATGCAATAGATGCCTAGGAAAGAAGTTAACATAATTTAGAAGATTGATAGTTTGAATTTGCGCGAAGGAGCTTCTAAGCCACATCTTGTGCATATTCTAATATTCTGTAATTCATATTCGTGAGCCTTAATTACAAGCCCGTATGTTGTCAGCCAATTTGTATTTGAATTCTATGATATATTAAATGACTGAATATGCACTTGTTTCATACCTTTGAGTTGTTTCCATTGTTTTTACTCTTGTTGCACAATCTAGACTATTCTCTTGAGGACCCTCCTAACCGCGACTGCACCAAGTGGTATTAGAGTGAAAGTTCAAATCTTTGGGAGCAAATTGAGCGAAGTTGGTGAAGGAATTCCATAAGATCTTGCTATGGACAGATTTCTGAATCCGAGGCAGGTTACCTGTGTCACAGCCGATCGCCGATTGTGAGGCATTTGTCACCTTGTAGCCTGATTGCCAAATTGAGGTAATTTGCACTTGATCCTAGGAAAATGTCGCCGAGGAGAATCCTCCTATTGGAACAATGGCTAGTAGAATGAATGAGATGATGGAGATGATGAAAACAATGCAAATTATATTGGATGATGTTGAAGAAGATAGAAGGAAAGGACTAAACCCTAGAATTGATATTGAGAGTGATGAAGAAGAATTTCAATCCGCTAATCAAACTGGTGAAACCCTGGGAGGTGAAGAATAAGAAGAATCAGATCATGTTAAGATGTTGCGAGCTATTTCAAAAGATTGGGAAAAGACCTAGAGTGGATGTACCGAACTATACTGGTAATTTGAATCCTGAAGAGTTGATTGACTAGATAAATGACATTGAATAATACTTTGAGTATGAAGAAATTGAATATCTAGAGAAGGTGAAATTTGTAAAGACAAAATTGAAAGGACATGTTGCTATATGGTGGAAAGAAGTTCAGTTGGACAAAAATAGAAGAGGAAAAGAGAAGATTACAAAACAGGATAGAATGGTGACAAAATTGAAGAATCAGTTTATACTTGCTGAGTATGAGTTGGAATTGTTGAAGAGATTGCAAAACCTGAGACAAAAGGAGAAATCTGTGAAGGAGTGCACTAAAGAATTTCATAAGATGATCATAAGGATAGGACATAGTGAAGCAAGTAAGGAGAAAGTGGCTAGATACATCAATGGACTGAGATTGAACATTCAAGAAGAACTGATTTTAGTAAGGATAACAACACTAGAAGAAGCATATCAGTTTGCCCTGAAGGTTGAAGAGAAGTTGAATAAAAGGCATGATCAGAGACAGAGAGGTAGAGGAGGTGAATTTTAGAGAGGTAGAACATTTTTTGGAGGAGAAAGATCATATGTAGAGTAGAATAGACAAGAGCATACATTCAAGAAGGAGGACATAGATAACAATGTATATCTGAGAGATGACATAAATTTTTACCATGTAAGAAACCCTAGTTCATACCGGAGTGAAGGATACAAGAGAGAAGGAAGAGGACCTGATAGGAGAACTATTAGAGGAACCTATTTCAAGTGTGGAGGTGAAGGACATAGAGCATTTGAATCTAATAAGGGGAGTACAAGTAAGGGAACAAAGAATAGTGGAAGAGCAGCCTATGTGGAAGAAGAACCCGTTGGTTCACCTAGTTCAATTGGCAAACCTAAGAAAGGAGAATCACTTGTGATGAGGAGAGTACTATTTCAAGTAGAGATAAATGAAGAACCACCACAGAGGAAAAGTTTGTTCAAGAGCAGATGCTAATCAGGAGGTAAATGTTGTAAAGTTGTAATTGATAGTGGTAGTTCTAATAACCTAGCTTCAGAGGAGATGGTGACTAAACTGAATTTGGAAAAATTGAAACACCCTAAACCCTATCAGATAGCATGGATTCAGGATGATCATAAGGTACTCGTGAGTGAGCAATGTTTGGTGAAATTTCACATTAGATCTTATCATGATGAAGTCTTGTGTGATATTATATCTATGGATGTATGTCATATTTTGTTGGGTAGACCTTGGCAGTATGATAGAAAAGCTATACATGATGGGAGAAAGAATACATACACTATAACATCAAATGGAAATAGAATTATGTTGATTCCTTTGGAAGATGATCCTAAGGGTGAAGTATGTGGGAATGCTAGAATCTGTTTGGTTGATGGAATAATTTTTTTGGATGGTTTGAGACATGAGAATATGTGTTATGCTTTGATCCCCAAGAAGCCTGAAACCTTAAAGACTAAAGATTCACAACCGGAGGAGATAAATGAATTGCTGACTGAATATGAAGACATCATATCATATTATGGACCTAAAGAATTGCCATCAATCAGGAGTATCAGTCATCACATGGATCTTATACATGGGGCTAGTTTTCCTAACAAAGAAGCACATAGAATGACACTAGTAGAGAATGAAGAATTGAATAGACAGATACAAGAATTGTTGAGAAAAGGTTTGATTAGAGAAAGTTTGAGTCCTTGTGTAGTACCTGGAGTGTTAGCACCTAAGAAGGATGGAGAATAGAGAATGTGTACAGATTCTAGAGCAATAAACAAGATCACAGTTAAGTATAGATTTCTTTTACCTACGATGGATGATATCATGGATTGTTTGAGTGGAGCAAAATATTTCACAAATATAGACTTGAAGAGTGGATACCATCAGATTAGAATCAGAGAAAGAGATGAATGGAAGACTGCTTTCAAGACAAATGAAGGATTGTATGAGTGGTTAGTAATGCCTTTTAGATCGGCAAATGCACCAAGTACTTTCATCAGATTGATGAATGAGGTTTTGAAGAAATTCTTGTGTAAGTTTGTTATTGTATATTTGAATGACATTCTGATTTCAGTAAGACAAAAGAAGAATATCTGTTACACCTGAGACAAGTATTGCAAAGACTAAGAGAAGAGAAATTGCTGATAAACATAAAGAAGTGTAGTTTCATGAAGGAAGAATTGGTATACTTGGGATTTGTGATTTATGTGGAAGGATTGAAGATAGACCTAAGAAAGTGAGAGCAATTATTGAATGGCCTACACCAGAGAGCATTGGAGAAGTTAGATCATTTCATAGATTGGCTAGTTCCACTGGAAGTTTATCAGAAAATTTAGTTCCATTTGTAACCCTATGATAGAGACAATGAGAGGTGACATAAAAGAT
Source organism: Cunninghamia lanceolata (assembly GCA_027924645.1). NCBI lineage: Eukaryota > Viridiplantae > Streptophyta > Pinopsida > Cupressales > Cupressaceae > Cunninghamia > Cunninghamia lanceolata. The sequence continues at coordinate 20,077,105 of BSBN01000025.1, forward strand.
TTCAAGTGGAATTAGGAGCAGACAAAAGTTTTAAATTGTTGAAGCAAAAAGTGATAAAACAATCTGTGTTGGCATTACCAGATTTCAATAAGGTATTTAAATTAGATTGTGATGCAAGTGGGAATGCAATAGGAGTGGTGTTAAGTCAAGAAGGTAAACCTGTAGCATATTTCAGTGAGTAGTTGAATGATGTAAGGAGAAGATATTTAGTTTATGATCAGGAGTTCTATGCCATAATTGAAGCCTTGAAGAAGTGGAGACATTACTTGTTGCCTAAGGAGTTTGCATTGTATACAAATCATCAAGCTTTTCAATATTTGAATAGTTAAGGAAAGTTGAATCAGAGACATATGAGATGGGTAGAGTTCATGCAGAGTCATACTTTTGTGTTGAAACATAGGAGTGGAAAGTTAAACAAAGTTGCAGATGCATTGAGTAAGAGAAGAAACTTGTTGACATAGATGAGGATTGAAGTATTAGAATTTGATGAATTGAAGAACATGTATGAGGAAGATCTAGATTTTGCAGAACCTTGGAAAGCATGTAAGGAACCTGTTGTAACAGACATAAGTAAGTGGTTGGATTATTGCATTCAAGAAGATATGTTGTTTAGAGGAAATCAGTTATGCATACCTAGAAGTTCCATGAGAGATAATTTGATCAAGGAGAAACATAGTGGTGGATTGGCAAGACATTTTGGCATTGATAAGATAGTGGCTTTGGTAAGTGAGAACTACTTTTGGCCTCAGATACATAAGGATGTTAGGAATTTATGTAGATTTGTAGAGTTTCTCAAGTTTCAAAAGGGAGTAGTCAAAATACTAGATTGTATAAACCTTTGATAGTACTAGAGAGACCTTGGGAAGACGTAAGTATGGATTTTGTGATAGGATTGTTGAAGACACAAAGATGATATGATTCTATATTTGTAGTGGTGGACAGATTTTCAAAGAGGGCACATTTCATACCTTTTAAGAAGACAACTAATGCAGTACATGTAGCTAACCTATTTTTCAAGGATATCGTGAGATTGCATGGATTACCTAAGAGTATAATTTCAGACAGAGATACAAGATTTCTTGGATACTTTTGGAAGACACTTTGGAAGAAGATGAAGATAGATTTGAAGTTCAGTTTAGCATTTCATCCATAGATTGATGGATAGATAGAGGTAGCAAATAGGAGTTTGGGAAACTTGTTGAGATGTTTGGTTGGAGAGAAGGCATGAAGTTGGGATTTGGTTCTTTCACAAGCAGAGGATGCATATAACAATTTAGTAAATAGGAGTACTGGAAGAACACCCTTTGAGATTGGTATCGGAGTAAACCCTAGAGGAGTAACAGAGTTGAGAGACATCAACATGGAAGAGAAGAGAAGTGCAGAAGCAGAAAAATTTGCAGGACATATGGAGACAATGCATAATCAGGTAAAGAAGCATTTGGAAGAGATGAACAATGAGTATAAGGATAAGGTATATGAGAAGAAGAGACACAAAGAATTTGCAATTGGAGATGAAGCGATTGTATACTTGAGAAACTAAAGATTTCCAGTTGGGACATATAACAAGTTGAAGATGAAGAAGTTTGGACCTTGTCATATACTCAAAAAGTTTGATTCAAGAAATGCATATGAAGTGGAGTTACCAGAGACATTGGGCATATCAACTATTTTCAACATTGTAGACTTATATCAGTATCATGAAGCAGAGCTCAATGACAGCATGGAAGAAGACTTCAAGAAGCAATTACCACAATAAGCACCAGAGCATATTGAAGACATTTTGGATAGTAAAGTTGGACGCATCACCAGAGGAAGACAATACAAAGAATACCTTGTGAAGTGGAAAGACAGACCAGTAGAAGATTCATAATGGATTTCTTAGGCAGAGGTGGACCATTTTGGTTTTCCTCTAGCCCCAATAAAGTGAGGGACTCCCTTTTTCAATAACCCCCGATGTCTGATGCATGAGCATCCCTGGTTCAAGAGTAATCTTGCATCAACCAAAGCATTTGCATTTCAGTTTGTTTACATTTCAGTTTGTTTCTTTTCATTTTCCAGTTTAGTTTAGGTAGTTTAGTCAGTAGAATTTTCTATATTTTGATCTGCATTCTACCGCAGTTACATTTCAGATCTTGCGGAGTTGGACTTAGTACTTGGATTCATCCATCTACATCATATCCAATTTTCAGAGCATTTGGATCAAGTACCTAAAAGTTATCGCTATCAAAAGATCAATTATTTTCTCAAAGTAGAGCATCTCGACAATCTCTAATAATCAATTGAAGGAGAAGACTTGCAGAGCATTTCACGACCTGTGGAGATAAATTACACATCAATCAATGTTTATTGGTTCGTGGCTACCCTTCCCTGAGATCCACACATCATTCCATTCATTCGCGGAGGAGTTCCATTCATTTAGGCCCGACCTATCCGTGTACACACGTTACAACTCTTCATTGGAGTTTGTGATCTTCCTTGGCTGATGCAGAGGAATCTATTGTACCAGAGATGGTATATATTGATGTAATAGATGCCTAGGAAAGCAGTTACAATAATTTAGAAGATCGATAGTTTGAATTTGCGCGAAGGAGCTTGTAAGCTACATCTTGTGCATATTCTAATATTCTGTAATCAGGTCTATGAGTCCTAATTGCAAGCCCACATGTTGCTGGCCAATTTGTATTTGAATTCTATGATATATTGAATGACTGAATCTGCATTTGTTTCATATCTTTGAGTTGTTTCCATTGTGTTTACTCTTGCTACATGGTCTGGACTATTCTCTTGAGGACCCTCCTAACTGCGACTGCACCACATAAATAAGCAAGGAAAAGGAGGTAGGAAGGTAGGACTGAACTACTGACTACCCCTACAAGCATGTAACATGTCACGTCTCAGATTTTTGGATCGATTTCATTTACATTAAAGCATGGAAACTATTGAACACTAATTGATGGTATTTGATAGGGATATATTATATGGCTTATGATTCATTTCTTTATGTTGCTTTGGCTATATTTTTTGGAACTAACCTATTGACAGTGGGAAATGAGTGGGATTGACTGCAGGTTTGTCGAAGGCAAGAACATGTGTCAGGTAGAGAGGACCTAGCTGCTTGGCAACAATTGGATGGGTTCTATCTAGTGTCCTTTCACACACACTTATGTAGACTCATAATTCTTGTTTTGATGAATGGTGACTAATGTTTTGTTTGATTATGTCATTCTCTTGCTAATGTTTCTATGCTTGCTTCGTAAAAAAATGAAATAAGCTAGTTCTCTTATAAGGATCTATATGAATAATTGGTGTCAAATATTATTTCTGTGAAAAATAAAATACCTATATTATATAATTGTATTAATGGTTAGTATTTTTGTGCCTATCTTTTATTAATATATAAATAGAGAGTATTATTTTTATAAAAAAAGAATAAAATGCTTATTTTAAATATTTTTAAAAAGTAAATAATAATGTTGAAATTCTCTTAAATAAATAAATCTTACCATGTCAACTTTTAAAAGAATAAAATACATATTTATTTAAACCAAAAATCTATTTATAAATATATAAATATATTTAGTCTTATTTATAAAAAGAGTTTACTTTATTAAAAAGAGGAAAGGAAAGCATGCCTAGCATGCAAGGAAAAGTTTTATTTAGAACAAGAAAATAAATTTTGCATGGGGGGATTGAATGGAAAAGAAATTAGGGTTTGTAATAATAAAAGAAAAGAAAACAAGAAGAAGAGACAGAGGAAAAAAAAGAAAAGAAAGGGCATTGGAATATAGGAATCGGGGAGAGAGAACACAACACAAAAAGGCATATCATAGGGATTGCGGAGAACATAGGAAGGCCTTCAGAAAGGACTGTATCTGCAGGATATCAGGTATTCTATTAATCTATTATACTTTTGTTTTCCTTCATAGTTTGTATCAACTTGAAATTATAATCTTTGGGTCTCTGCTCCTCTTTCCTTGAGTCAGCCTTCCCTTATGCACTATATCTAGCATCATAGAATTCTTCTTCAGCCTTACTAAAGATGTTTTGGCTTGTGTAAAGATATTAGGTTGGCCTTTTAGATTATAATGTCCGATTCTCTAACCCTTAAGCAGCCATCATTGTTATTTTTAACATGCATTCTATACTTTGAACGGCTTTACATATATAGTTTTCAAACAACTTTCACTCAATTGTTTGTCAGTAATTATAATGTTATAACAACTGTTCATAAGATTTTCTTGCCTTGTAAAAGAAACACTACCTGCTTAAGTTGACTTCGGCCTTTGTTTTATCCAAAACTTGCTCTACGTGATCAACCAGTGAGTCCAACATTTTGGTTCAACCAGTGATGAGTTTTGCCTGTTGGTGTTACAAGGTGTTAGTGGCCTCTTTGGGTACTATTTTCTTTTGTTCTTTAAGCATTTTCTTTTCTCCTTGTTAAGTGACTTCTCTGGGATTTTTGAATCAGCCTCCCTCTCATTGCTTAAGTCGAACCCTTCAATATGCTAATCAGCCCTGCAGTGTTGTTTAGATCTTTATCGAACTCTTTATCTGTGTTTCCTTCCATGCATTCATCTTTTAAATCTTCAGATGGGTTACCAATTGTAATTTGGTCTAAATCTCCTAGGATTGGCCTTCGTTTCTTCTATTTGATATATTTTACATAAAATTGGCCAGCTTATTGTTAAACAACCTAGTTATATTTAAACGTCTTTCTTCTCTAGCTAAACAAATCCTCTTATGTTAAAGACTTTCTCTTTTACTCCATTATACACATCCCTTAAAATGACCCTAGTGTGCTCTTAATATGCAGCCATAGTCTTTCTATTTTTAAGAAATTTAGTCTAACGACCCAAAAATATTGTAGCAGCCTAATGAATGTCTGATCGACCCCTGTGAATGATATTTTGTTTGGCTTTTGTCATAAACCTGCACCTTAATCTCTATCTATTTCTGAAATTTTCTTTTTGTCAACCTCTGTTAATTAGCTTTGATCTGTAACCTTCGATATTCAATCTCCTTGTGTGTTGGCCTAAGAGTTCTTGTCTAAAGGCCCTTGTATTTTTTATTATGTAAATGGCCAAGTTATGATGGCCTTCTTGAGTTTCTACAGCCTGAGTCTTTTTCTTAATGGCCTCAAATCAATTCACACAACCTTAGTAGTCAGCCTCCTTACCTTCAAATAATTTGTAACCTCTATATACACTGGGTCTTAATTTTTCCCCTAGAATGTTTATGGAAATTATAATTATTACTATTAAAAGATTTCTTGAATGGGTATGTAATGTGTCGAGAACATAATGTTTAATTTAGAGAGAGAAATGGTGAAATCATCTATATATATTGTTGACCTTGCATATTAACTAGAATAAAATGGATTAATTTTTTTTTTCTTTAGATATACATTTGATTTTATATGAATCTATAAATGACTAAAAGTTAGATTTATATAATACATGTTCCTATGCGATTGTGTGCATGAGGAGATATCCTTGACAATTACTTGACGGGTAAAACACTGTAATTACCCTGCCATAATGAAGACACCATTTAGTTCATGAACTAAAACAAATTTAAACCATAAAATAACCATGTACTTACATAGAAACTGGCAACCTGGGAACCAAACAACTGCTGAGTTCTTCATAATCAATTATTCTTATCTTGTATTCTTGCATGCATGAAGGGAGTTTTATTTTCTCTGAAAAATGTGATTTAAATGAGGATGTTTTGTTTTGTTTACAAAGTTGTGTTTTTGGGAAAGATTGCCTTCCAGGACGGGTGCCAAATATGGGGAAACAGGGAAGTAGGTTTTCTTTTCAAAACTTACACATTTTTAATCAGTTAATTCTTTGGCCAAAGATATTTTGACATTGAAATAGATGTGTGTACCATTGAAACAGATGGTTTGTTTGCCTAGTTATGCATTTATTTTCCATGTCATATCCTGTTAATGTGATGTTGCATTCAAATTAGGGATGCATGTAGGTTAATAGGCACACACCAAATTCCACCCTGCCATTTGTTTACATGTTGCTAGGACCTTTGAGCAGGGTCGGGCATGCTTCAGTTTGAAGGACACTGAGGAAGTGCAAGCTTTGTGGTTGGGCAAAAAAGCGCCTGAACCATGTTCTTGTCCTTCAACATAGCAGATGGCTGGATGATCGATGGCAGTCGAGGACTGAGTATATTGGATTTACTTGATATTGTAGATAGTTGTAATACACAATTATTTTCAAAATGTTATGTAAGGCATAAGCCATTGTTGAAACTTATATATATTGTATTTTCAGAAAGCTCTGTAATTATACTTCAGAAAGATGACTTGTATCATGATTGGATATCAAAATTTATGAATGAAATCTTGCATGGATAATATATGTTAATTCTATCTCTTTTACTTGATGATGAAGTTGTAATTACTTTACTTTACTTACTTTTCTTTAATGTTCATTACATTTATGTCTGTGTGTATGTATGTATGCTTAGGAATTTCAGTACTTTACACAACACTTGTCTAACTCACATGACATGAGTGAGGGCAAGTGGCAAGTCAAAAGGAAAGAGGTGTCTCACATGTGTGAGTACACATATTGAAATGAGACAAACTCCTAAAAGACTAAGTAAACTTAAGCCTATGTGTGAATAGGTCAAACCTTCAAAGAGGTTATATCTAAACTAGTTAGATAATGACACTATTTACACTAACACTTACAAGATGGAGAATGCCTTCAACTCTTTCTTCTCTTATCCATGGTTACTAAATAAAGAAGGTCATCCTTTTTGATCTTTTTGTGAGAATCTTCTCACTTTCTTTATGAATTATCTTGCTTCCTCTTCCATACTTTTGTAGGTCCTTCCTTATGCTTACCAAGGGTATCTACCGTCTTGCTTTTTCTAAGTGGTTCTATAAAACCACTTTTGCAGAAACATGTTGTATGACCAAAGTTGTTGTATTTATAACATATGATGTTGTAATTTCTATTTGACAACTCATAAGAACTTCTATTCTTCGTCCAACTAAACTTTCTTGCATGTGTCCAACATTCTATTGCTTTATGACCAAAGTTATTACAAGAATAACAATAACCATAAAAAGGATTTTAGAACCTTGTCATATATGGTTGCCTCGGAGGAAAGGATCTTTTGAATTTATTATTGTTGTCCTTGAGAGAAGTGTTGGTTTTCTACATAGCATTATTTTCCTTCTTCTTGTTGCTATTTCTAATAGAGCTTTTGAGGGCATATGCATAACTCTTCGGCTTTACTTCATTTGTCTTCTTTTATGACTCTTTGGGATTTGAGCTTTGACTTTCTGCATAGCCAATACCACTCTTATTGTGATTCAGTCTTTGGGAATTGAGAATATTGTCTAATATTTCCATACTCTTCTCATTCTTCAGGTCTTTGTTCAATTGAGCATTTGCTTTTTCCAATTCCTTCCTCAAAGAAATAATCTTGGATTCTAACCTCTCACAATTCTCTTCCTTTTGGTTTATTTGATTTCTTACCTGCTCTTTGATCCTTTTTTCTTCTTCAATGTGAACTTTCAGGTCTATTATCATCTTCTCTGATTCTTCAAGATCACGTGACAATTTTGCTTCAAATTTAGTATCCTCTTGAATTTGTTCTTTTTGTTACTTGTTCTTCTTCCCAAGTCTGTTGATTTCACTTAGGGCAGAAATGAGTTCTACTTCCAGATCAACTAGTCCTTCTTTGTCATATTCCTCTTCTAAATCCATCTCTTATTTTCTTTCATTCACAAAGTTGTCTTCTCTTTCAAATATATCATCTTTCGTTTGTATAGCCATGAATAAAAACTCGTCTTGATCATTGTCAGAGAAACTTTCTTTAGGTGAACTACTTCCTTCTAATAGAAGCTTTTCTTATTATTATAAAAACTCTTCTTTTTCTCAACTTGCCTTGTTTGTTGTCCTTTTGAAATTTTTTCTTTGAATTATGTTCTCCTTCCTTATCACTATCCTCCTTTTTACCATATGGGGATTTGGATGCAAAATGACCTATCTTCCCACAATTAAAGCATTTGAAAGGCAACTTATCCTTGTACTTGCTAGATCCTCTCTTTAGTTTCCTCACGAAGTTGGCTTCCTCTTCATCCATATCATTGTCAGAACTATCACTTGGTTTGGGTTCTTTATTCTTTCCCTTCTTTGATACTTTGAAGGCAACTTCTTTATTAGATGTTTTTTCCTTTTCGGTCCTCATCTCATAAGTCGTGAGGATCCCATGTAGTTCGTCCATTATTAGTTTTCCAAGTCTTTCATTTCCTTAATGGCTGAAACCTTGGCATCAAACTTTAAGGGTAGAGACCTTCTTACCTTCTGCACAATCATTGACTCTTCTACTTCTTCACCAAGACCTTTGATGGTGTTAACAATTTCATCCATGTGAAGCAGATAGGTGGTGACATTTTCTTCATCCTTCATCTTAAGTCTTTCGAATTGTCCCCTGTGGGTTTGAAGCTTTGCCTTCTTCACCTTTTCGTCTCCTTCATAAACATTCTTCAACTTATCCCAAATCTCTGTTGTTGATTTGTAATCTATCACCTTTACAAACTCTATTTCACTTAGACCACACAAAATTGCATTCATAGCTTTTGCATTATTTTCACTAGCCTTCTTTCCATCCTTATTCGTTGGTGGAGATGCGGGAGCTTTATAACCATTTTCTACATATTCACAAATATCAAAGCCCAAAGCCATTAAGTAGGTTTTCATCCTTATGCTCGAAAAGGCATAGTTTGTTCCATCAAAAAATGGTGCCCTATTTGAGGAGAATCCAAATCCTTCTTGACTTGCCATGTGTGCTCTTGTGATCTACCTTCAAGTGGTTAAACTATCTCCGAAGGAACCCACTCTAATACCAATTGGTGAGCACATGATTATATTGAGAGGGGGGTGAATCAATATAATAAAATCTTTCACTTTTTCACAACTTAACAACCTTAATATTATCAATCACACAAGATCTACCAATTATGCAACACAAGGAGAACACAAGATTTACGTGGAAACCCTTATGGGAGAAAACCATGGCAAAATATTGCTTATATATAATTCTCTTATAATCTCTGTAGGCCCCAACCTATAGGAGACACCAATCCCCTCTTATACAATTTGTAGGCACCAACCCACTGGAGACACCAATCCCCGCTTGCACTTTGTAGGCACCAACCCACTTGTAGACTTTGTGAACACCAGCCCACTGGAGACACCAATCCCCACAATTTGTAGGCACCAACCTACTGGAGGCATCAACCCCCACTGCTAAGCACCAACTTAGCGAGAGACACCGATCTCTCCTTTAGGAAGCACCGGCTTCCACAACAAAGTTCCACCTTGAATGTTGCTTCTTTAACGGATGATGGATATTTGATTTGCCTTCACAAACTCTTCTTGTAAAAGATGTGTTGTTCAAAAATTTACACAATCAAACTCCTCAAATCTACATGTATTACCTTATTATATATGCATATATTCTTCTTACAATTCTGCCATAAACTCTTCTTACAATTCTGCCATAAACTCTTCTTACAAATATGGAATTAACTCTTCTTACAAATCTACCATAAACCTTTTTTTACAAATCTGCCTTTAACTCCTTTGATGACCCTCCTTTTATCTTCTCATTTGCAGATTTACATGTGTAAGTATGATATGTACTTTTATTCCTCACTCTGCTTATTTCATCACACTTCACATTCTCTTCATATATCTTCTTGAGAGAGACGACTACATAAACAGACATTCACTTTCATTAAGGAAGGCAACTTGTATATATAGTGGCATCTCTTCAAAAAGAGATGACTTCGTCCTCATATGGGTCGGCCTTATTAACAATATTAATTGTTTGTATTTGAAATATAATTGACGTCTTTATATGTATTAATCTTTGCTCCCTTTTTAATTGTGATCATTGTTCGTCTTTTAATTATGATTGTTTTACATCTTTTAATTATGATCATTGCACTTACTATACATATATATGATTTCAAATTAATTGCTTTTCTTTGGCACCAAATATACCAGCCAACATATGTTTATAACATTTAGTCATCCAACATCACTACTTCAAAAGTTGACCTTCTTAACAACCAATGAATCTAAATAACACCAAATGAGGTGCCAAACTTGAGAAGTCAGCCTTGAGGCACGTTATAATATAATATATGTGATATTTGATCTTCAATGTAGGTGATATTTCAAGGAGAGGAATCAGCCATATCAAACAATTATTTATTCTAATTAATTATGATTCTTTTATGATTGTCTTTGCTTCTCATAGTGGACCAGGGGCTGAAATTGGATGATGACGATATAGTGGCCTTTGGCCTTAGCGATTTCCTCTCACCTTTGACATCAATGACAACAATCTTCTAACAATATCATTCATACATAAATGATAATAAACTTAGACAATGAATTCCTTCTTGACATCAATGACAACATTTGCAACAGATAACCCCTTGTAAAATTACATCATACTACATCTCCATCCTAGGCACTTGTTAGTGTAGGTTTTTTATTTTCCTTATGTTAGGGAATATTTATTTTTCCTACACATATTATTAAGTTAGATTAGATTATAAGACATGGTTAATATGAGGACATGTGGCATAATCCATCAGCTACATGTGTCGCTCTTACCCACCTTTGGGTAGTTGAGCCTCACACCCTCTTTTGGACTTATTTGCCACCTCTCATAATCTTTTTTTGTCTTTACCTGAGTAGGTATAACCATGTAATTTGACATTTACCAAGTAGGTATAACTCCCACCTATTTTGGGCAGTTGGGAGTTATTACCTCTCTACAATACTCACCTCTCCCTTTACTAATGAGCTAATTGAAGAAGTTCAGTGCAAGGGAGTGTTGATTTCATTCATATCTAAGTTTTTGTTCTTGCTTTCTCTCAATCATTTTGATATTGGGTGGCTTCACAACCAAATCTAATATGGTATCAGAGCTAGTTGTGAGCTGTGGCTTAGCATTATTTTAGGAAATCTGGGTCCTATTTCATTCTTGAAAGCAAATTATGCTCTTCTCTTGCATCCAATGATGATCTGGAGAATAAAAAATGCTTGATAGAAATTTCAGTTTCTAGAGGGGTTCTATTCCTAAGATTGCTATTTGTAGGTATATTAGAGATTCTTGGAGATATTCTAAGCTCACCATTGAGTTCAGAGTAGCCAGAAAAGTCAAATCAGGCTTTTATTTCATCCAAATCGGACAACAGAGGCAAGATTTGTGAAGGGTTGAAGAACAATGTTTTACTGTGAATATCCGGCAAGGCACTCAAAATATGGGCACTTTGAGGCAAAATGGACTATGCCATCGCCTCCAAAAGGCCCAAAAACCTCTATTTTCATATAATTTTTTTCAAATTTGGACAAAGTTGTCCAGAGGGCAAAATTTTTTGTAGGCAGAGTCATACGGCCCCACCTGCGCATGGTACGCCACATTTTTCGAGAAAAAAAAATTATTTTTTCTGCATTGAAAAAGAAAATATATTGTTTTTTAAAGTTTTTTATATGGTAAAAAGCTTTTAATATAAAAGTTCTTTTTAAAAAATGTTAGATAAATATTTAAAATTACTATTTTCTTTTTGTCTTTCTAAGTTGTCGTTGAGATGCCTCTATTGTCGTCTGGAGTAGTGGCTAGGGCTTTTGTCAGGGTTTTTGAGCATTCCTCTCCTCTCGCAGGCCCAAAGGAGGGGCAGTATTTTCATTCCAATGCTTTAGCTATAGCAAACTATGAGTGCTCTTATGCATTGGTGGTTGGCGGCCAGGGAAAGACAATTAGAGGGTTGTTCAACGGCCAGAGTCAACCGACTTTGGGCCATATCAGATGGCCTTCATCTCCTCAAGGTCGTTGGAGACAGGTCGCTGACATGGCTGAGTGGCCTCAGTCTCCTCATAGGAAATGGGGGAGGATCAATGGTCTAGGGTAGTGTTCAAGATCCAATCGCAGTGAGATGCTGATCCCTAGGGCTCTCCGATGCGCAACCTCTTCCCCAACAATTTCCTTCGATGGGGATATTGTAGATGAGGTAGCTAAAAATGTATCCTTTTTTGCGAAGAATGGGTTGGTTGGTAGATTCCAGGGGTTTTGGCCATGCCTTGCCGAGCTGCATGACTGGATTACAAAAAAATTGGAAACCTATTTTGGAGGGGGATGTAGAGATTTACCCCAATGCAAGGGTTTTTTTTGTGGTGGCATTTGATTCTGAGAAGGATTGGAATACAGTTCTCTGTGACTATCAGTGGAGCTGAAAGGAGCAACATTTATTGATGTTGAAACCTTGGCACCACTCCTTCAACCCCCTAACTGAATTTTTTGACTTGATCCCAGTCTGGGTAAGGTTGCCGAATCTCCCCCTTCAATTTTGGTGTGATCCTTGTTTTAAGGCCATTGGTAGTTTACTAGGAAAGTTTCTGGGAGTGGATGAGGGCTCCTCAAATTTTTGCACACTACTTATGCTCATATTTTAGTGGAGATAAATATTTCAAGAGATCTTCCTGCGAATGTCCTCTTGAAGTTTGCTAATATGGAATGGAGTCAACTGCTTGACTATGAAGGATTACCTTTTCGATGCCGTCGTTGTTTAAACACTAGACACTTGGATGCTCAATGTTCAAAATGATGGATGGCAAACTAGGCTACCTAGTGGAAAGAAGCTACCCCCCATCATTACTCAGTGGAAAAGGAGGATCAAGATGGCAAGGCTCCAAATGGGCATCCAAAAGTGGATAATGTTATGACGGGCATGAATCCACCAAGCGAATTCCAAGCCTCTCCAAAGGCGATGGTTTCTTCCCCTACAATGGAAGTTGGTGATGCTTCTGCAAGTGGCAAATCTCCCACTGTTGACCCAAAGAAAAAATTTGGGGCCCAGAAAGGGGAACTTGATGATCCTAAGGCCTCAGTAGAATCCGCACTCATGGATGGTGATAGTGTTAAAAATTCTAGCTTAGAACTAGCGATTCCAAGGGGAGGTCAGTTCAACAAAGGAGAAGTGGAGGCTTTGGGTGGTGGCTTGATGGAGGAAAATTGGATGAAGGTGCAGAGGAAAAGGAAGGAGAATGAGGTGAAATTTAACATGCTACTCCACTCAATTTCTAAATGTGGAGTAATAGTGTAATATTGTGATCAGTGGTTAGTGTTGTCATGAGCAAAATCTGATCAGGGTGACTTGTTGATGATCCCCTATTTCAAGTTGTAATGTTTATATCTACTATTTTATTTTATGGCTGTAGCCCCTCAACTACTTTGTCTAAAAAAAAGTTCTTTTTAAAAAATAAAAATAAAATATAATTTTCTTTGGTACCGTGGTACCAAGCTCTGCATAGGCCTGTACCATCGGGTGCCTGCCTGCTTAGCCCCCCAACCCGTGCTTCAAAAAGTTTTTTTAATTAAAAAAATTCAAAATTCAAACAAACACTACACCCTCTGTACTTGCACTTGGTCTCTTCGGCCTTCATGCCAGGAAGTTGGTAGGTCCTGCCACATTTGGTAGCCTATTTGGTTGTTTGCCAAATTTAACCTGCCCTTACATTTATCTAATAGATATCTAATTTTGGTGAAGATCTAAATTGTCTGGCAACAACTACTTTTGGCAATTCACCAAATTTATCTATTGTTCCACCAAATTTGGTGGCAAGTGGATTTTGAAAATTTGGACCCCTCACTGGTGGAGTTTTGCATTTTGCCCCTGATCTTTAGATGGCTCATTCTTGGCCATACATAGGCATTTTTCAACGTAATTTTTTTTGAAGAGTAGAATTTTGCACTCTTTATAGTGGTGGAATTGGGGTTTGCTCAGGTGATCTAGTTTTCTAGAAATTTAGTTTTCTCATCAGATCTGAAGGACAGTTCTCTTTTTTTTTAACTTCAAATGGTTGTAGCTTTCACATACGATCTTGGATCGAGATGACTTTTTTTTGAAAGTGGATTTTTTTTTAGCATTACACATTGGTGTATGTTGAAGGTTATCATGCTAAGATCACATTGTACTTTCAGTATTTGGGTCCATTTAGGACATTTGTAAAACTCTGGAAAACAACTCCAACATTGTAAATGCACTGATCTATAAAGTGCCAATCATATTTTGTTGGGGGGATTCTTGATTGCGTGAAAAAGTGGGGTCTCTTGTTGTGTTTTCTGATTTGTTTGCTTGTGCTCTTCTTTTTCTGCACATATGGATCATTTTAAGGTTCCTTTGCTAACACCTTATAACTATGCAACTTGGCATCAACATGCATGGCATGCCTTAATGCAACTTGGGTATACTCCATATGTTGAACAAAATGTAGTTGAACGTACAGATGATAATAAAAAGATAAAATGGATGCTTGAACATACAAAAGCTCTTGGATGTCTTCGTACCTTTGTTTACCTTGATCTCTTGTTTCATATTGAAGCATGTACAAATTCGCATGATGCTTGGGAAAAGTTGAAATCTTTGTATGGTAAAACAGATGAAGTCAAAGGCTATCAAATTAACAATGAATTGATGAACCTTGATCCTAAGAACTTTTGCAACATCCAGGATTATATAACTAGGGTTAATGATTTGAGAGCACAATGTAAAGCTTGTGGTATTGAGAAGAAGGAAATTCAATTAATCTACAATGTACTGAACAAACTTGGTCCTGAATATGTTGCTTTTGTTTCTAGCTTTTATACTCATAGACTGACTATGGGATCTGCATACACTATGCCTTCATTTGCATCTTTTTCTAAGATGTTAATGCATGAACAACATAAGCTTCTTTCTATGGGTCTCATATAGCCATCATAGACTCAGGCTTTGTTGGATGGTCAGCTGAAAGGATAGAAAGAGTTGGGACAATCTGATAAGAAACAAAAGAAATCAAAGAAAAATCCACATATAGATCAAGCATAGAACAAATCATTTTCAAAGGAGGATTCATCTAAGAAGGAGAAGCCTACTTGTGCATACTGCAAGAGAACTTGACATGAAGAACATTCTTGTTATAAGAAGGATATTGATGAACTGAAACATCTTCTTAAGAAGAACAATATCAGTCTACCTTCTAGAATGTCTGAGTCATCTTCTTCTTCTTCCAATTCAAAATAGTTAGGATCTAATAAGGAAAAAGGTCATGCAGGTTTTGCTTTTGAGACAACTAAAGATAAAGGTGTTGTACCCAATCAAAATTTTCGCTTCATTAAGGCATTTTGAACAAGTCTAGAAAATTTTTCGTCAAAAAGTCAAAAAAGCAAAATTTCTAAAAATAGACGTCAGATTAGGTTTTCTGGGTTTCTTAAGATATGGATGCTGGAAAAAATTCTAAAAATAGAATCTCCAACTCAGGTGTCGCACTTGATTCTCATTGGTTGATTTTGCTTCACGATCGACGTGGTTCAGGCGAAATCTTCAAACAACCAAGTTTTCTCTACTAGGTCATTTCTACTTTTTCAGAAGGCGAAGCATGAGCTCAGAAGTCATCAACAGAGAAAGTTCATCTGCCAGAGCTCGTCAACAAGTTTTCAATGCTGTTCCAACGACGTAGAATTGACGAACAGTCGTTGACTCGACAACGCACGCAAAACGATGCAAGATGGATCCAAGGTGGAATGAAAGGTTGGAAAATTAGAAATTTGACTAAGTATTGAGAATCCAGGCGCCCCAGGTGACTTGGGGTGCCCAACCTTTCAAGTGTTAGATTTTTTTTTCACGTTTTTCAGGAAATATCGAAAATGCTTCCGTCACCCTGTTTCCAGTTGGTCAAACTTGGTCAAAAGTTAGTAAAAGTTGGGATTTCATCACAAATATGTTCAAATTGCTTAGATCACCCTCTGTCCCACCTCGATAATTGTCAGAATGGCTGAAATTGAAGATCGAATAGGGTTGTGGGCACAGAAAACGAGAAAAGGTACAAAATTTTAGTTTTTCAAAAAAATTCTAAGGCATGGCAATATAGGGGCCCCAGGTGACTTGGGCACCCGAAATCTTCAGAGTTGGTTTATTTTTGAAGTTTTTCTCAAAAAATGTAAATCTCCTTCCATTAGCCCGGTCTGGTTCAGAGTTGGTCAATTTGGCACGTTTCCCGAGGTAGACAAAGAGTACAATCAGCTCAGTTTTCATCAGGCCTACATATCTTCCAGATCATCAAACTCAATTTTATCCCAGTTGGCAGAAATTGACAATCAAATAGGGGTCCTCTGCCACCAGAACGCGCACACAAATCGAGAAATTGAAGAAGTTGCAAAAATTGAAAAAATGGCTAAGTCTATGAAACCAGGCACCCCAGGTGACTTGGGGTGCCCAAATTGCTCAGAGAGATTTTTTCCTGTGTCTACAGTGTTTTCTGATAGCTTTGTGCCCAATCTTCGCTTGTTGGCAGTTTTCAGGAGGTCAAACTTGGTCAAACGATGCTAGATCGTCAGTTGGAGGCCGAAAATGCAATCTCAGTTGATAGGTCTCCAAAATGACAGGATTAGTCAGCTTTTTCAGTCAACGGTGACATTTTGCCACCTTGTTGAAGTCAGAAACATGCCATATTTAAGTCAAAACGAGTGTTGAAGTGTCGAAAATGAAAAAAAAAATGGCTAGCACTTTTTCAACTCGCGTGTTCAATGACATCATCAAAAGAAGATATTTTTCGTCATTTTGCATATGAAGCCATACGCAGCTACAAAATAGGGATTCTTCCTATTCGAAGACATCCACTTGGATTTGTGCTTTAAAAGTTGCTTTCTTCATGGATGAGGTCCAAGTTTTATTCTCACACAAATAAAGCTATTTTTTCGCCTTAAAAGATCTATAAAGACAAGCATTTAGCTTATTTATTTCATTATCTTTTGCATGTTGCATCCATAGGAAAGGTTTTTATTTTGTTTTCAACGAAGATTCGAAGACCAAACGAAGTGCTTTTTCAGCGTTCTTCATAATTTCGGGTTGAGGAAGCATGGAGGCTCACTTTTTCAGGGTCCTTGTTTCAAGGGGATTGTTTTTCAAAAATTAGACCAAAGTTTTTTCAGTTTTCATCAAGATGGGTCCATCCAGAATATCATCCTCTTGAAGATTGAAGTTTTACTTTTTTTTCGAGAATCTATTTTTTTCCTGCTTTTTCAGGAAAATCCCCGCTTTTTCAAAATCTGACGATCTAGGTTGCTTCAAAACAAAAATTCCTACAAAACCCATGTGCCATCTTTTTTACTCGCACTTTGCTTTTTTCTAAAAATCAGCGAGTAATTTTCAGCCATTTGTCCAAGATTTTTCCAACATAGGCATGTTCACAGTCAATTTTTAAATCTTCCAATATGCAGTACTCTCCAACACAAATCAGGCACAAAACAATGTTGGTTCACGATTACCTGAGAATTTGTGAAACAGACTTGCATAAAGTTCTTCCAGTAATCAATTTACATTCTTTGGAGGATGCAGGAAATAATGCTATCCGGAATCTAGGACACTCTGGTTTGCTTGCAGCAGCATCCTTTCCCATCACAGTGCAAAGTATCAAATTTGTAATTGCTTGCATGACACATTACAATTCGGTAACAAGAGAAATCCAGTCAAGAGATGGACGTGTGCTCTGCAGCCTGAGGCCATATGACATAGAGAAGTGTTTTACAATACCTATTTGGAGAGAAAACTTAACTGTTTCACTTGAAGAATGCAAGAGGGTTTGGAACAATGATAAAGAAAAATACTAGAAAAAAGATTGGTTAGAGGTGGTTAAAAGAGAAGTAGATTGTAATGCCAAAGAACGTTGGACGTGGAGAATTCAAGGAGGAACATGCAATAATGATTACTCTACTGAGTCATATCATGGGTCAAACAGATGCTAACAAGTTTCAGCCTTGGATGTTTTACATCATGTCCCAAATTGTTGATGGAACCGAATTCTATGATTGGTCGACACTCATCAATGATAGTCTCCACCAACAAATACTTGATTTTCAAAGGGCTCATGAATTCCACATGATGTCATACCTTGTGTATTTGATGGCTTTTCAGGGTCAATTCAGAGGTTTGAATGTTGTTGGAACTCTGGGTATTCAACATGTGTATCATCATTTCCCGCAGTTAGAGATCTCCCAAGCTAAATGACATTATAGGCGGGTGAATGATGCATTCCTGATGCATGCAGTGTGAGATATAGATAATGAGTTACATATACGGTTTTCAGTAGACGCTAGAATAGCAATGGCAGAATGGGCTGATTGGTTTATCCAATTTCCCACTTTTCCTTACATCAAAGTATATGGCTTCTCAGGAGAGCTAGCCATGTTACCGAGATATCTGATAGATGAAATAACATTTATGGAATTTTTGAGGCAAGCCTATGAAGTTCATACATTTTTGCGTAGCAGACGCAAGGCAGCTTTTAATTTTTCACTTGGGATGAGTATTTACAGATGTAGATCTGGAGTAGATGCCAAGGCAATCGATAATGAATCATCTAGATATGGTCTTAAGTTTTTCGACAAGAGATCTTCATATGATCCTCATGGTGTTTTTGCCTCACATCTTGGTCAAAATTGTATGCACAAGCATGCAGTTGAAGACTTATGGGCTAATTGTGCTGATGAGTTTGAAGTGAGAGAACGTAGTTACAACCGGTTTACTCTTCAGAAGATGTCTGATATCCTATTAGAAGACATAGAGGGTTTGACAGAGAGTGGTGAAGTTCTACTTCCCACGTATTTCAGAGACCAAATTGAGCAACAACCGTTGCCACCAGTTAATTGGTTAGTAAAAGAGAGCACTTACATTGAAGAAAGAACAAGTCGAGTGGTTAAAAACAATTTGATATTCTTGAAGACTAAGTGGAAGGATGATATTTCATTAGTAGAGCCGCCAGTTGTGCAACCATCAGAGCCTTCCACTTCCAAGCCAAAATGAAGGGTAAAAGTTATGAGTGTTCTTCCAGAAGGAACAAAAATGGCTAAGTTAAAGAGGAAAAAGGATGAGTCTCCAACTCATGTCCAGCAAGAACACCCAGCTGTTGAATCAGAAGTTCTTGTTGAACCAACGTTGCTTGTTGAAGTGTTACCTCCAGATCATGTCTCTCCACCTTCTTCACCGATCACTTCTCCTATCCACATAGATTCAGAGCCAGATTCGCCAGTTCGTAACTCTGATGCACACATTCATTCATCAGGAGCTGATGATGTTAGAACCGAGTTTCCAATAGAGGATGGCTCATGCTGGCTTGAAAACATTTTGGGAAGGAAGAGAAGAAAGCCCTCATATTAGCTGGATTTAACGGAGCTTAAAAGTATCTACCAAGACATACCAGATAAGAAGCTGAAGAAGCAGTTTCGCATTGAAAAGAATGTGGATGGAGAAATAATTCTTGAAACTGCAACACCGCCAGAGGATAGGAGTGTTGATGATGTCGAGGTTGATGACTTCACGGTTGTCAAGGCTAACCTTGGTAGAAGTACCCGCCATATAGATGTAAATCTCTTCGAGGTTGCAGCAAATAATTTGAAGGAAAGAGTTTTGAAAGATGGAGAAGACAAAGCAGCTCTCAAAGATGAAGTTAGGCAGTTGCGGCAGTACATTTCCAACCTTTTCCATGGCGCATCACAGATTGATTTACTTCTTCCACCAAATCTAGAATCACCAGCCGATCAGCGGAATTTTAGTCAGTTGGTTCTCTATGGGAGGCACATGAACAGTTGGGTGGAAGAATTTGTGACTAAAGGGAGAGTTGTACTTTTAGAGTTTTATCAATTGAAGTACAACACTCGTGATTTACGCCAAGGCATTCAGGGATTGCAACAGACCATGGCAGCAAATAGACCGGTGTTTGAGATCATTATCTCCAACTTGAAGATTGCACTTGATTCCGTTGATTCAGTTGAAGATAAGAAGATAGTTTCTAATTGGAAAGCACAATACCTTTTCACAGTAAAAACTTATGACAGTATAATTTCAAAGTTGACAGAATGGAAAGAAAAGGTAGTCAACATCCTCAAGTTCGTCAGATCTTTTGTCTCTCAGATCCCGTGTTCATATGAAAGAGAAGATGGTACCCTGTATGATCTCAGGGAAGTGCAAGCAAAGTTCCAGACTCTTGTCTGCAGCAATTTTAATGATGATATCAATGCTGGTAAGACGAGTCGTTTTGTCGCCATGATAGTGAAATTCGACAAGGCTGTGGGTGAAGTTCATGAATTTCTTTAGATGGTTGCAAACAGTGAAGAAATGTTAGAGAATCAGAATATCACTCTAGAGAGTATTAGTGTTCCTGGCAGAGATGCAATCACTCGCTTTTTAGAAGATATTGTTTCCCAGAATATCAATGGATGACATCACCAAAAAGCAAGAGTGTTGATGAGGATGCATTTCAAAAGAAAGCAACTTTAAAACATATGCTTTTTGTTTTAAAGTATTTTCTTTCATCCTAAGCTCATCCATTCTATATTTAGAAAGAAATCACCTTGTGATAATTGAAATCTTCTTTGCTTTAAAGCAGATTGTTTTAAAGCATTTGTTTATTTTATCTTTGTCTTAGAATAGTAATAAAGATTGCGGGTTGGCAAGTTAGGGTTAATCAAGGAGATTTTAGGGTTCCCTACTCCTTTGATTTTAGTATAAATAAGAGCAGTTTTGCTCAATTGTTTGGAATGGTAATTGTGATAGCAAATTTGCTGTGCCTACTCTAGCCTGCAAATCTTGATATTCCAAGTGTCTGTTCACTTTGTGTAATTTGTTCTTCGGTGTTTGATTGCTTGCTGTATGCCTACCTTTTGCTGCAGCATTGCTGTCTTGGAGTTGTGCCAACTTTGTGATATTGAATGGAAGTCTCATGCCTATTTTGCTCTGATATTCTATCTCGATTCATCAAGTTTTCGTCGTCAGATGTGTGGCTTTTGTAGCTTTCATTTCAGCTTCCATCATTAAAGTACTATAAGTCTTGTGGTGTAAATCTAGTAGAAAACTGCTTAAGTTTTTGTGTTAACAATCATTCCTTGTTCACTTTTAATTTCCTTTGCTCTGAATTTACTCAAGATATTAAAAGCGTTGTTAGTCTTTGCTTAGTTGTAGTAAAAGTTTTTAAAAAAGAAAAAACCTCTTCTGCAGCGTTTAGAATTGTATAACTTTGTGCTCACAGCTGAGAATCAAAAAGAAGATAGGCGAAGTTTCATTTAATTTATCTTTTTAGCAAACATCAACAAGAAAGGGAACTCCCCCTTCCAATATGAGAGCAGTTTATCTGTGCATAGCTGTCCATTTCCAAATCGCATTCCAGAGGTGCGAATTGAAACGCCAACAAAAGGTAAAGCTCTTTATGCTTCTATAGGTCTTGGATCAGGGAGATGGCTTCTCGATTCTAGAGTTTCTCACCATATGGCTTCTTCACAGTCTATGTTCTCTTCTTTTGAGCCTTGTGTTATGCCACCTATTTTGATGGGCAACAATACATACATGAATGTAAATGGGAAGGGATTTGTTGATATTGGGGATGGCAATTTCAATGATGTTTTATGTGTACCTCATTTGTTAAACGATCTTCTTTCCATCTATCAGATTATGTGATGTCCCGATATTAAGGCCTTGTTTAAATTAAAGATTTAAACATCATGATGAAATAATAAAGTCAAATTGAATAATCAAGAAATAATATTATTGAAATATAATATATATTTTAAGATATATTATATTTATAATAAATACAAAAGTAATTATATATATATTGACAATTTAATATTATTATCATATATTATAAAATATGATATTAAATTAACGTAATTATATAAAATAATATTAAATGTTATTATTGTTGACATATATATATATATAAATAAATATTATTAATAATTATATATTACTACATTATATGATCATTAATATATATAAATAAATGTTATTACACAGACACAGACACACACACACACACAATCAGTGGATGATTAAGGAAGTATTGATCCTCGTTAATAAAAGGAATCACAAATGATTAAAGGCAACAATTTAGTGCCAAAGTTTGAATACTGCCAATGGCCAGCGATAAAGGAATATAATCAAAATAAAACCATTCATTGTTTATAGACAACGATTAATAGAATAGGATTCATTGTCTATGGTTAAAAGGGACAGATGAGTATTCACTAGACATTGGCAGCGTGGACTTTGGAAATACTTATACGGTAGCAAGTATCTCATATAAGAGGATAAAACACTTAAATAAAGTAAATGTAAAAGGTAATGACTTCTAAAAAAGATTACAAACATTGCAACGATTCCAGATAATAAGGAGCACTGGTTATGTAAAAAGAATAAGTTAATAATAACTAATATCTTATGGAAGGTGGTGACTCTTGATAAGTATGCAACCGATCACAGATATAAAGGAAGAATCGATGGGCATCAATCAAGGGATCATCAACGATCATTCCCAAAGCAACAGTCAATCTGACTTATATATATATATATATCATCAAGCAAAAACATAAAATATAGAGAGAAGACAACAACATCGTGTTGGAGTACAATACCACTAAGAGGGGGGGTGAATCAGTGGTATACTAATTTTAACAAGACCTTGAGACCTTGAAATAATCTTTCAAAACTCTGAAACAAAGGCAACTTCTATTGAATTGAGATGAGGCATCATATTAACTATGAACATCATGACAACTTTGGTTAAGTTAAGATAGGTATCATGATAGCTAAAACTAACATATCAATGTCAAGAATGCATCAACACAATATTATGAAACAATTTATAATAAATATTAACTTGTAAAGTTTGATTGACCATAATGAAGATGAGCATAGAACATCATTTCAAATAATGATATATGATGAAAATGTGTTCGTGCAGACCAAAATAACTTAGGATAACTATAATACCAAATGACACATGATAAGCAAATGATCATGAGGATCAAACACATCAGTGATAATAACAACCCATAACACAAATATTATCTTGAGTAGAAAGTCCTCACGGGGAATAAAAACCACTTGAAATGCCTCACTGGCTTATTTGAAGAAATGCTTCACTAGGAAATACAGATGCCTCCTTAGATTTTATACATGAATACAATAAAATGATCAAATACAATACAGAGGGTTGCTCTGTTTCACTATAGTCCACTTCTTGACTGTCTCATTGCTTGAGACTCAAGACTCCATACTAGTCTGAACACTTAGTACAATCTCAATAGTAGTATATGCTCTCACACAACTATCAATATCATACAAGTGTATATATAATACATTACAATGCCTTTTCTATTTTCATGAAACAATTTATACTTGTAACTGAAACAATGTAACTGCATAAGAAATGTCTCTTTAGAACAAATAACTACCAGACCCATATGGCTGAATAGTTCCATCTTAACCCAAGGTTCAAACCAAACTGTGCTTCCAGATAACCAAGTTATATACAATAGTTTAAGTCTTAGTGCTCCTTCTTTATCAACGAAAGATAGTATACAATAGAAAACTTTAGAGTTATTCAAGAGTGCCATGATAAACCATAGGGTTTGATTAACTAAGTAAATCTTTTGTTTCTCAAACCCTAACTATTTTCCATCAACAGAGAAGATAAACCCTCGAGTGTTTGTGCAATACCACAGTAGTTTATAGAGCAACTGTTTTGTTTTAGTTATAACTACCTTATCACCGAAACCCAAAGTAAAGTCAACCACCAAGTCCACAAAGATGAACATAAAAGAAGTATGACAGAGTGAGCCCTTTCGGGTTAAGAAGGTCTTCAAGCTTTTAGACAACAGTGGCTTCTTCAAGCTTCTCACCAAAAGAAACAATCTTTTATACAGAGGATTTTAAAGTAAACCCCATTATAACATAAACAAGAATGAAGAAAAAAAAACTCGAGTGCTGTCTTTGAACCACAAAACTTTTCTTATCTTCATGCAACTACTTATATCAACATTTTAGGCATCATTTCATGCTTGCTTGTCATCTTCAATCATTTGTACTAAAGCATTGAATTGACAATATGGGTTTAACCAAAGGAGAACATTCCTTAATAAACATAATATTTTTATAGTCCATGTAAGTGATTAAGAATGCTTTTGGAAATAGTTGTGTAGGTGTTTTTTGCATAAATGTTTTAGATCACACTTTGTGATCCTTGATCGAGAACATTCCTCATCTAGCAAGATCCTAAGTAGTGTCTATTGTCACGACCTCTTTCAAATTTCAAGATTTAGACATCAAGGTGAGTAGATATTTGACATCAACTTCAATGCAATTTAGATTTGCGGGTAAGGTTCAGATTTTCATGTAGGGTTTAGATCAACAAGCACGAAGATCACTTTTATAGGTGCAGAAGTGAACTAGGGTGTCGGACAAAAAACTCACTGATATAGATGCAATCATTTAGCATTTCCTAATGCACTGATGATTTGATGAATCAAACTATGACATGTGGCACAACAAATCTTCATCAAGTTCAAAACTAAGTACCACTATTTTATTTATTATGTTGAGAGATGTAACTATAATGATAGGAAGAGGTGGATTATAGTGTCATGAGTGTTCACAAAAACTCCCTAACTTAAATTTGATAACCATACACATCAAATTAATATTTAATAATTGAATATATTATTTATATATTTAAAATATTTAAATTATATCTTTTTACCTTTTATTCTACTTTAAAATTGATAATTAAACTATAACATAATGTAAAAGATATAATTTAACTATAATATTTATATATTATTTATGAATAATATTAATTTAATTATAATTTAATATAATAGAATAATTAATAATTATCAAAGGCCTTATTGGTGAGAATGAAAAGATGAATAACGACCTTCTCGACATGCATGCAACAATCGATAAAGTCAAGAGTGATAATGAAGCATGGAGCTAGAACATTGCTACCTTAGTGCAGGACAAAACCAATGAGTATACTGCAAGCTCGGATTCTGGGATGGAGAATATGGAGCATGTCGTTTAGGCTATGGGTAGTCTCCCTAAGGAGCTTGTTGGACTGGTAATTAGGACATCCTTTTCATCAAGGAGACCACAATTAGCATGGGTAAATAATAGAGCTCTAAAAGAATTCAATGTTGAGACGATCACATATGATTCTCTTGCCTCAAAGGTTCAGGTCCTATGCGAGGAGTGGGAAACTACCAAATGTCTCAATGTCCTAGCAGATTGGTAGCACTATGTGCTTCTGCTTCTCCTATGTTGTGTTTTGTTTGTTGACTTTTGATTGATCTTTTGCTGGCTTTTCTCTATGTTCGGCTTTGCTATTTTTAAGCATTGTTTGATATTTACTTTTTGTTGGACTTAATTCTTCCTATTTATCTCTTTGTAAAAGGTTACGAGGCCCTTTCAAAACCTTTGCTTTAACCTAATAAAATAATAATAATTATATAAATAAAAATAATTTATACATAAATTAATAATTAATTTACAGTTATATAATCATGTCTTGCTGAGTGCAAGATGCTTGGCACTATAAGGAATGAAGCTAGTATTGTGCCCCATACAACTTTGGCAGAATGGATACCCCTGAGACCTCAACTCCTTAACTCTGAATTGAAGAGGTATCGGCTTAAACTCGTGCTCCTAAATTTAACATAAATCTAGTCCAAAAAACAAATTAGTTATTTATTTTCATTTTCAAAAACCTACTACTAGATTTGCTCTTTTATTCTACTAAATTATGTTAAACTTTTGCATCTAGTTTTAAGCTCGTTACATGGCGTTCTACACTCACAGCAAGGGCTAAAAGATTCAGATTCTCGTAAACATTTAGATTCTGTAAACAGAAATCATAAAATATTTAAATAAATAAATTCATGAAAAAAATTCTTGTCTAATTTCTTTTTTGGTTCCATAGTTTTTGTGATTTTCTTATTTTCAATTTCTTTTTCGATTTTTAGTTTTTTATTTTTTCCAATTTATTTTTATTTTTTATTTATTTTATTTTTGGTTCAATAGTTTTTGTGATTTTCTTATTTTCTTTTTATTTTTTTATTTTTTCCAATTTCTTTTTAGCTTTTATTTTTTAAATATAGATATATTTATTAATTAATTGAAATTCACAATGCAATACGGTCAAATGTGGTCAAATGTGCATCCAGGGGGTTGGATAGACGTTGCCTAAATTGAAGCTTGGGAATCCATGGTGATGTAATTTTCCACTATTTTATTTATTTTTCCGAACGTGTACTGTAACAACGTTCACTTTCGAAAGAAAATTAAAAAACAAAATGTTAAAACAAAACAATTAGTAGAAAAAATATATCAAATAACCATTGGATAAAAATGATAATTTTTTTGGTTAACAAAATTCCGTCTTCCCGTCTCCTTCGTTGTGCAAAATATTTGCTCTAGTAATCTTCTAACGCATTGGATATTTCTAGTTTTACCATCAATGGCGGCCATGTAATCTTTCTCTGTAAGTCTTTTTTTTTTTTTTGGTTTTCGGATGGTCCAATAAAAGGGGTGTGAATTATATTTGCTGGGCTTCGGTGAGAAAGAAGTTTAATCTATGAAGGAATAAGCACAGAGTAAAATTATCCCTGCCATGTTCGACATTCACACTGAATAAGGTAAAACTTTGTTGTGAATATTGGAAGCATTTTTCAGGTGGAAGGGATACTATAATTTTGACGGGGCAGAAAAAAACACCACAATTGATTCTTCATTGGTGGGTTTTGTGAATTATTACTATTGTGGATGGGGTTAAATTTGTTCTGTATGATTAGTATTACTATTACAGATTGATGTTTATATTACCCGTTGATGTAAAACTTCAACGAGAATCCACAGGCTCAGTGTTCATGGCACTGATTTTGACGCCCTTTTCTTCAGTTAACTTCACAGCACAATATTTCGTTAGGAAAGAAGGAATTGTCCAACGTGAAAACTGTAAACTAGTGGAAATTTGCTGTCAAAATTTTAATTGCTATCCCATAAAAGAATGTTCCAAGGGCACCCAAATTGTGAAAAATGCCAGATCGAATGCAGGGGTTTCGAAATTTATGTTTAAAGATGACGTGGCTGAATTGGCAGAAGGGAATGTGAGAGATAATGGTGATGTTTTGTATTGTGGAGATTCTTTGGTAGACAAGGATATAGGATTTACATTGCAAGGATTTGGAGTTAGTCGCCAGGGGATTACCATTTCATCAGGAGGACCTAAACAAACTGAAAATAGCCATGTTTCAGGGACAGAGGACCTATTAGTTTTGGATGGAGATAAAAAAGTGCTCAATTGTCTTGCTTGTGAAAATGAAAATGTATCATCATTGGGGTGTAGAACTTTATCTCACAACAGTTGTGAATCTTCCAAACAACCACACTATTTAGTGCCTGCAAAATTGAAGGCCTGTGTTAATAATGAACATGTGGAAGAGAGTCCTAGTTCTTCTGCAAATCAAGAAGATGAAGCAAGATTGTCAAGAATGATTGTCGTGCATGGTAGATCTAACAAGGTTGCCAGCGCTCTAAGAGTGTACAAAAGGATGGGGGAATCAGGTCTTCAACCAAATTTGCATGCTTACAACTCGCTTATTGCTGCATTACTGAGAAAGGGCTCCATTGAGATTGCGTTGAGGATTTTTGAGAGCATGAAGAAGATGATTAAGCCTTCAGGATGTACATATAGTTTGCTCATGAAAGCAGTCGCAAATTCTAAGAGTTGTGAGCATGCTCTTCACCTGTTGCAGGAAATGGAATCATGGGATGATTTAACACCAGATATAATTGTATACAACACACTGATATCGGCATGTGGTAAAGCACGCAAATGGAATGAAGTTCATCAACTTTGGAGAAAATTGCAGCAAAGAGGATGTAAGGAGACAATGGTGACCTATCGACTTCTGATGAGTACATTTGTACAGTGTGACCAGGTAGAACTTGCATTGGAGGCATATCAAAATATGGTTCAGAATGGATGGCAGGCCAATGGTGATATTTTAAAGGGCCTTACATGTGTTTGTGCAAAAGAAGGGAAGTGGACATTAGCATTGGACTTTTTCCAGAAAATTGTGGATTTAGGTCTGAAACCAAATATAATCACATATAATACGCTGATTAATTGTCTTGGTAAAGCTGGAGAGGTGGATCTTGCTTTTAAAATTTATGAGCATATGCAAGCTGTAGGTCATAGTGCTGACGTTTATACTGCACAGGCTTTGCTTAATGGCCTGAACAAGACAGGCCAGTTTGCAAGATCTTTAAGTCTTTTTGAGCACATGAAAACATCTAACAGCTTTGAAATGGATGCTCTGATTTACAATGTGGCATTGGTGTCTTGCCATCGGCTTGGGCTGTGGGAAAAATCTTTGCAGTATATTTGGGAAATGGAAAAGAATGGCATCAAACCTGGATCTTCATCATATAATCTTCTTATAGCCACATGTGAGATTGCTGGGCAGCCAAAAGTTGCACTGCAGGTTTTTGAACACATGCTTTGTGTTGACTGTTCCCCTAATACATTTACTTATTTGCCATTGATTAGAGCTTGTGGAAATGGACTCTATTTGCGTGAATTGAAGCAGGTCCTCAATGTAAGTTTATTTAACTTTTAATATTTCAATTGGTTATAGATTTCCCATGGAAACCTAGTATATGCATTGCACTCATATTGCTTTTGACTGTTCTTGGCTGATGGCTTATACGTTTTCCCCTTTGGTTTCCTTCTTTTCCTGATATTGTATCTAATTCAATACAGATTAAACATTAAAAAAGATGCTAGACATCAACGACTAACATAAAAAAGTGTATTCCCATCAATCAGGACAATTTTTTTTATTTGCTTGGACTGAATTTTTCCTTTAGTTTTTGCTCATTGAGATCCTTACATTTGGTCTTAATTGCCACAGCACCAAGAATTATGGTTGCAGTAACTTTTTTATTCCAATTTTTTGTTTGCTTTCTTAACATTTAGTCTATAGCCAGTGTTCTTTATGGATCTTGAAGCATGCTTTAGTTAATGTTGTTTTAGGACATGTTCATTGACCTTAATCTTTTCATTAAAATGTGATTAATTAACTATCATTACATAGGTCTATTAAACCTTTGATGGCTCATGGTAAAGGAATGATGGTATGCTTGCTGGCAGCAATTATGCAGATCTTGTTACTGTTCAGGTTAATATCAAGAAGTCTCGTCACAGTAAATTGGCAATTTAATTCCTTGATTAATGACTGCCTGTGCTTCGGATGATGTTGAAGTTGGTGGTGAAGATGGCAAGTGATGTGGATTGCTGCCATTGTATCACGAGTTGAGCAAAGTTCTATATCTTGTGGCAATTGAGAGAGAAGAAGCAGAAAGTATTATACAACTTGAGGTTTGGTGTATCATACCCCTTGATGAGGAACTTGATCCATCTTGACAATCTAGTAGACAACAATTTTGGGTTAAGACGTTTTTGTGTGCAGTGTATTGAATTTTAATATTATTTTGGGATCAACCGTGTAGTTTGATTAGGTTCTGACATTGTTGGTTCTCTCTACTCTAGTCATCATCAAGGAAAGGATTAAAGCCAATGCTTTGATCCTTGTGTATTTGATCCCTATGTCAATTATTTGATCTGCTTCTATTGTTGTGTTGCAATTAGAATTGATTTCTGCTGGCCGATGTTCTTTTACTGCAAATGGTGCATCCAACAAAGGTGGATAGTAATGGCACGAGTTTTGCATGAAAATTGGATTAGAACCAAAATAAGTTGAAAGATTGAGCTCAAACGTGTCATCTTCAACTTTCTTATTGATAGTATACAAGTCATACTGAAGAGGTCCGATCTTGTGGTATGACCCTATGAATATTTCCTTTTGCAAACGAAGCCATACTCTCTCACAACTTTGAATTGGCATGGCACTTGATGGTGATCATGGTGCTTCCTGTACTTATACATGCTTAGCCGCTACCCAATGAACAGCCTTAGCTGTCAAAAATTGTGAAATGTAGCTGACTGCAAAACTGATGTCGGGTCTAGTAGCAGTTAGATAGATAAGACTGCCTACTAGCTGTCTAAACAGAGACTCATCCACCGCTGGTGAGTCAGACTTAGCGGATAGCTTAAGGCCTTTTTCCATCGGAGTGGAGGCAGGTTTGCAGTCCTGCATTCGGAACCTATCCAGAAGACTGCGAGCATACTTTGACTGAGAGATGAAGATGCTGTTCGAAGTTTGCCAAACCTCAACACCGAGACAATAGTGTGAAAGTCCCAAATCTGTCATATCAAAGGATTTGCACAGGTCTTGTTTGATCTTATCAATCAGGTGTGCCGAGCTACCAGTAATGAGCAAGTCATCCACATAGACAACGAGCAACAATATATCATTACCAGTATGTTTGATGTACAAATTTGGGTCAGATGGACTTCGCTTAAAGCCATGATCTGTGAGGTACTTGTCGATTTTGATGTACCATGCTCTTGGAGCCTGCTTCAAGCCATAAAGTGCTTTGACCAGTCTACAGACTTTCTGTTCTTGTCCGGCAACCTTGAAACCAGGAGGCTGCGTCATATAGACTTCTTCCTGCAACTCACCGTTGAGAAAGGCACTTTTGACGTCCATCTGATGGACTTTCCATCCAAACTGGGCTGCTAAGGCAAGGACGAGCCGTATGGTACTCATCTTGGCTGTAGGAGCAAAAGTCTCCTCATAGTCGATGCCTTCTTTCTGTGAGAAACCCCGAGCAACAAGCCGTGCTTTGTACTTGTCTAGGGTTCCGTCAGCCTTGTACTTAACTTTATACACCCATTTGCAGCTAATGGGTTTCTTCCCTGGAGGAAGGTCTGAAAGGACCCAGGTGTGGTTCTTCTGAAGACTCTGGAGTTCTGATTCCATCGCCGTATCCCACTCTGGAATACCTTTAGCCACTGAATACGTCTGAGGCTCATAGACACTGTGCAGATTGGCCATGACAGCAAAGTTTACTGTATGCTGCTGTTTGCCTTATTCCGGGAGGATCTACCCTCAACAAGTTCATCATCATGAAGATCGGCAATTGTCTGAGACCACCATTTGGGGCGACGGGTAGACGGGACAACTTCAGGTTTAGCAGGAGGTTCTGGAACAGGTGCATCATGGAGAACAGGTGCATCAGGAGGATTCTCAGGATCATCCTCAGGGATGTCAACCTGAGAATCATCGGAATCTGAAGAATTATCAGCATCCCTCCCACAAGGGGGACTTAAGGGAATACGGACACCCAAGTCAGGAGCCTTCAAACGCTGGTCTTTGGACTGCTGCACAGAGGAGGGAGAGAAGAAAGGTCCCCGCTCTTCATCAAAAACCACATCACGACTGAAGATGAGACGTTCTGTCTCAATGTCAATTAACCTGTAGGCTTTGTGGTTATCGCTGTATCCTGTGAACATGAGTTTCTGACTCTTGGAATCCAGTTTGGAGCGCTTGGCATCTGAAATCCAAACATAAGCAAGAGAGCCAAAAACCTTCAAGTGACTGACCCACGGCTTGCGGCCAGTCTAGGCTTCTTCAGGAGTCTTCTCCTTAACTGCATAGGTCGGAGACCCGTTAAGAAGGTAAACTGCAGTGAAAACTGCTTCTGCCCAAAATTTCTTGGGAACACATCTGTGCTCCATCATGGAACGGGCTAACTCAGTTGTAGTGCGGTTGCGCTGCTCTACAACACTGTTCTGCTGAGGAGTGTAGGGTGTGGTCAATTGGCGTTTGATGCCATGTGTATCACAGAAGTTGGAGAACGCATTTGAACAAAATTCCCCCCCATTATCTGACCTAAGAGTTACAATGGAACAACCAGACTCTTTCTACTAAGGCCTTAAACTTTTGAAAAACTGAAAACACATCTGATTTCTGTCTAAGAAAGTAAACCCACATTTTCCTACTAAAATCATCAACAAACAGTAAAAAGTATTTGCATCCAGTAACTGAAAGAGTATTCATAGGGCCACAAACATCAACATGAACCAATTGAAGTACCTTGGATGCGCGCCAGGAGTCGTCAGTTGGGAATGGCGTGCGGTGTTGTTTCCCAGCTTGACACGATCCACTGACACTGAAGTTTTGAGCCTGAATCTCAGGGAGCCCATCTACCAGGTGCTGTCGGGAGAGCTGAGACAGGTAGTGCACATTCAGGTGCCCATACCGCTGATCCCAGAGACTGGTAACCGAAGAGTGTCGAGCTGCTAGGGCTGATTCAGGAGGACCATCCGAATCCACAAGTCAATAAAGACCATGGTCCTCAATGCCAACAGCTACAGTGCAATTGGTTTCTTGATCGATGATCGAGCACTGGGGAGCGTTGAACACCACATCAAGGTGTGGAGAATGTTTCATGATCTGGCTGACTGAAAGCAAGTTAAGTTCCATACCAGGAACATAATATACGTTGAGGAATATGATTTTCCTCCCACCAGACTGAAGCTGAACAGTGCCCTTCCCGGCAACTGTGTACACTTCTCCACCACCGAAGACCACTGAATCACTAAAAGGGGAGAGTTCTGTAAACCAGTCATGACAATGAGTGAAGTGACACGAAGCACCTGAATCAATGTACCAGGCAGAGGATTTTGCATGGTTTGCGGGTCTTTTAGCCATGAAGGCGTAAAATGCAGACTCCTTCTGCTCAGTGTGCTCCGCATTGTTGGCCTTCTGCTGAGACCCTCCCTGCTTCTTCTGTTCAGAAGCGATACGTGTGCGACAATCTTTCTTGATATGTCCAAACTTGTGACAGTAGTTACACTGAATGTTCTTCTTACCGCTGTCCTGAGATGGCGCTGGCTGATGATTCTGCTGTGGAGGCTGATTTTTGCCTTTATTCTGAGCCTGAAACTTGGCTGCAAAAGCCTGCTCTGAAGAGGACGAAGAAGCACTACTACCAAATTGTTGTTTCCAGCGATCCTGCTGCAAGAGGATAGTGCAGAGTTCTGGAAACTTCAGATCAACATTAGCTGATGTAATGTTGAGAGTCTCAATGAAATGTTCATAGGACTTAGGTAGACTTTTCAAAATGATCACAACTAGGTCTTCTTCCTCCATTTTTCGACCAATAGCCACCAGCTGATCTCTGATCTCCTGGATCTTGTTCAGGTGCGTCTGCAAAGATGTCTTCTCATCCATCATGATAGAAAACAGTATATTTTTTAGGAAGAACGCACGGCTCTTGTCGGAGGTTTCATGCAAACCCTTCAGATGGTCCCAAATCTCCTTCGCTGTTTTTCCAGCCGGAATTTGAGGTAGCTGATCATCTGTGACTGACAGCTTAATGAGCATGACTGCTTCACGAGTTTGTTCATCAAACTTATCCTGGTCTTTACCCGCTGTTGCGGGACGAGTGGTAGTGACGTCTATGATCTGAGCGAGGCAGCGATATTCAAAGATGGTCATCATTCGCTGCTTCCAAGTATTATAATTTTTGCCATTAAATCGCTGATTGCCTTCCAACATGATGTTGTTCAAACTCGCCATCTTGCACGCTTTTCGAGGCACGAACTTCGAGATAACCGGAAAAATATGGAGTTAACCCAGAAAAGATCTCGAAAAACCCAGAAAGAATCTCTGGTCAGAAAAATTTTTCGACTGAAAAAGGAGGGTCAAAACCCTAGCCGAAAAATCCAGATGCCCTAGGCGGCCATGGCAGCCATGAAAACACAGACTAACTGTTGAAAGAAACGCGGGCAGAAACGAATGAAGCATCGTCCTACCGAAAACGCGACCACCACTGGCTTGAAATCACGGCCAGAGAGAACGTTAAGAGTCTGCAAGGAGAAATGCGACCTTCAGACAGGTTCCAACCCACTGAAAACCTTCAGAAGGCAGCAAGAAAAAATCGCGACTAGGAACCATGCGGGCTGAGTGAAAAGAAATCGCAGCACAAAGAAGGGCGGAAATGTTAAACAAAGCCCACGAATTTGCAAAAGACTAATCATGATTTCAACCAACGAGTAAATCGCGACCTGTCGCAGGAGAACCCTCAAAAACAAAGGGTCCACGACCCTGTAGGGAGCCCGAATTTTTTTTCGAAAATTACGTGCCAAAAAACAATAGCCAAAAACAAGTAATTCGGATTTCAAAAAAAACTCAATAATTTCGAAAGCGAACTTGGCTCTGATACCATATTACACAGGTAATTGGTAAATTATTGGATGATATTCACATAGAGCAAAGGATCTTAAATAGGTTACAAGTAATTACAAAGAAAGCAAGTTTCTATATTTAGAAACTGCCAAAGACTGCCAGAGATCGACACACGATCTTGTCATAATTACATACCGTTACAAGAAATTGACCATTAACTAAAAATAGGAGATTCTAAGTAAAGAATATCTTAATAGTACTTAGCATTGATCTTTTGTAGAATGTTTTGCACTTGTTGTACAGGCTGGATGTTTATAACGAATTTGGCTCTATTGTCAATTTCCTTTTGAACTGAATGAGTTGTAGGTGATGGCATAGAATAAGCTATTTCAATGGGTGCTGATGCATGGAAACCCAAACAAGCTTTAAAAGGGCTATGCTCTATAGAGTTGTAAAGAACTTTATTGCAGTTATGTTGAATGATATCTATAATTCCATCCCAAGTACTATGCTTCTTGGAGTTGTACATTCTAAGAAGATACATGATTGTCTTGTTCACTAATTTTGTAAGTCCATCAATATGAGGATGGAATGCAGTAAACTCGGTCAGCTTTGTGTCCGTCATTGACCAAAGTGCTTTCCAAAATTTTCTCAAGAATCTGGTATCTCTATCAGATACGATGGTGCAAGGTAGTCCAAAGTGAACATGTATATTCTAAAAGATCAAGTGAGTTGTTTCCTTATTTGTTGTTTTTTAGCTTGGATTGAGTTTTTGTTTTTGTTTTTGTTCATTGAGATCTTTACATTTGTTCTTAATCACCATAACACCAAGAAGTATGGTTGCAATAACTTGGTTTTTTGAACTTTTTGTGTGCTTTCTTAACATTTAGTCTATAGCAAGTATTTTGTATGGATCTTGAAGCATGCTCTAGTTAATGTTGTTTTAGGACATTTTCATTGACCTTAATCCTTTGATAAAAATGTGATTGATAAACTATCATTACATAGGTCTATTAGACCTTTAATGGCTCATGGTCAAAGAATGATGGTATTTAATGGCAGCGATTCTGCATATCTTGTTTTTTTAGATTAACATATTGGGGATCTATAAAGGGGCACCAGGCCTGCAACGACAATCAACTGATACAATATTTTAACACTAAACCCCTGCAGAAACAATCCTTTCCAGGGAATAGCAGGTATACACAGACCAAAGAAAACAGTAACAGAAGATATAAACACTAACATACTTCCACAACCTATAACCACCATTCCTGACAAGCACAGATATAACAGCAAAAATTTCCACTGAGGAAACCATCACTGGCCACCTAATGAAGCTGTGACAGCCCCCAACAGGCAATAACAGTCCAGGCAGAGTGGTTATCCAGCAGTCATATGCGCTATGCCATTGCGAGAGACCACCACTAGTTGAGCCATTGCCACATCCAGGCTCTTTGTTGATTCCAACCCTTTAAAATTGATGCCTTCAATAATCACACGTAACTGCATGAACCGACTTGTCATTCTCAAGCAATGGAAGAGTATACCCACATGTCACTTCTAGTACCCCCTTATGTTGCGATACCACCAAGTGTTTAATAACCATGCACATACCCTGGCAAAGGTTTGTTAGGGTTCGCACATCATTCATCATGGCCTGAACCTCCTCATGCATTGCCATTACATCTACACCAGAGCCTCCCTCCTTTACCTTCCTAGGACCATTCACTTGAGGAAGATGCCCTTCCTCCTTTATTAATAATAATGATATTTCTTCCTGCATTTCCTCTCCCTCCTGAAACGGCATAACAAGTAGCTTCGATTGGCATTCACTCACCTCTGCTGATGGAATTGCCACCAACTTAGCCTTAAAATCCTCTAAAATTGAGGCATGCATACACAAATGACCATTACCTTCTATGCCCTCACTACCAAGAATGGCCTTAATAACATTAAGGATGCCACACTAGAGCAATTAGAAATCTTCCTTAATCTATGATTTGAGACACAACCCTAGTGTAATGGGTCTCGTGCTCCAGTCCTACTGGCCATCACTAACCAAAACCCACAACACCCACACAGGAGCCCCAATAGAAATACCACCAAGGAATATAGAAAACCATAATAATACAATGGCAACACCTAAAAAGCTCATTTATTTGACAAAAATAATAGAAACATTCACTTCTAATAAGCATATCCTATGTTACCGGTCCTCCTGCATTTTCCCCTGGGTCCTGGTTCGGTCCGGCCCGGGTCCGGATCCTGGTCCGGTCCGGCCGGGGGTACGGCCAGGGTTCGCCCTTTTCACTGTGGGTCCGTCTAGGCAGAACCCAGACAGAACCCGGGCAGAACCCGGACAGAACCCACGGCAGGACAGCCAAAAAAGCAATTGTTTTGATTTTTTTTTATAAATCTAGGCAATTTTTTAATTGTTTTTGGTGATTTGACTCACTCATGTCAACATAATTTTGATTTTTTTTTATTATCAAGGTCATATTATATATATCCTTAAGGCATCAAGTTAAGGTAAATGCCAAATGGAACATATCCTTAACTCATTCTTTCTCTGACTCTTTTTTTCCCTCATTCTTCTTAATGTTTTCTATTTATATTTTATGGATTCTTAATTCAAAATCTAAAAAAGAAAAAACATTAAAGAAGACAATAAGAGAAAAGATGCACAAAATTTTTGATGGTGACCTCGTGGGGGCGGAACATTTTACTTTTTTAGGCATACAGAAACAACCATGTGAATGCAAGTCACTGATCCTTTCAGTACTGATCTACACTCTGAAAGTCTGCTACATTATCAAGGTCATATTTTTCACTTGTGACTTGGAAGTGAACATTGTTTGTTCCTAGTGAAAGAACAGATTATAATGCCCAGATTTATAAAAAAATAAAACTGGGTATTATAATTTTGATTTTTTTGATTATCAAGGTCATATATCATGACATTCGACATTCGTGTTTGACTAATTGACATTGTAGTGTTTTTAATTTCTAATACTAGTGTGGTTTTGTTTATTATATGATCATATTCATGATGCTATGGTATTCTAAACTTAATTACTGCTGCAAATATGAATATATTTCTAATTTTTATATGTTTTTGTATGGGCGAACCCAAAACGAACCCACACCCAAATTTTTTTTGACCGAACCTGCGAGCCGAACCTGCGAACCTGAACCCGAACCCGAACCAGTACTAGGACCGGTAACTTAGTGATATGCCAATGTTTAAGCTACCTCCATTGCCAGCACGTGTGAAAGGCCACACTCACTAACCATCAGCCATCGAACACCTATTTGGCTTAACCATCCATAATGGAAAGCCTACAGCCTCATAGAGGAGAGCACACATTCGTGACAGCCGGTCATCATTTATGAGTTTGGCAAGATCTTGCCATTCACCAATGTCTCTACTTTCAACTGATGAATAATTCAATAGATCAACAACTTTGTTTGCTAGAAAATTCATTACCCTATTCTGCTTTTGGTAGCCGTGGACCACATTAACCTTCTCAAATTTACTTTCCCATATTAAATTTTTTCTGGGATAGCTCGAAGTTTTCAGTTAGGGCAGAAGGCTTTTAAGTTTTTTCAATGCATTCACCACAATTTGTGAATCTCTCTCTACCACTATAGTCCGACATCCTTCAGCATGTACAACTTTCAATCTTTGTAGGAGTGCCTCCCATTCTGCTTCTTATTTGGTTTTTGGCCGAAATGACATGCGCCTCCTAACACAAAGGCACCCTAAGTGTCTCGAAGCACGACTAGCTCCCATAGGACCAGGATTCCCTCATGATGCACCATCAAAGTTCAATTTAACCTCTTCCTTTGGGGTTTTCCATTTCTCTTTTCTACAACTATTATTAGAAGCCATTAACCCATGAACAAGAGATTTTGCAGATCTTGTTACTATTAATGTTGATATAAAGAAGTCTTATCACAGAAAATTGGCCATTTAATTTTTGATTCCCTTTTCAGAAATTTAAGACTTCAAAAGATTTGTTGAAAAATGTTACTTTAGTGGTACAAATTGAAGGATATTACTTTAGTGGTGTAAATGTATAGGTGTGATCGAATTTTCTTGTTTTTGTTTTTCTAAACCTTTGATGCAGGTCATCATTTTGACCTTTTCTTGCCATTTTAAAAAAAATGGTAAGTTCCCCATATGGGTGTCCTCCGATTTAGATGCCACAACCAAAGGGTATTTCTTTTGCCAAATTCACTTAGTACTTGCCCCTTGTTAATTTTCAGACCATGGTAAGCAGATTCTGCACTCAGAAAATTTAGTCTTAAAATTAGGTAGCTTAAAACACAAAAACTTCAATCAAAACAATAATCTCTGACCATGCTAATTTACAAACACATTCTACTGAAAATTTGAACAGTGAATATATAGTATTGAACTTTGAAATCTGCAACTGTCTTCTCATTAAATCTGAAAAGAAGTACACTGCACTAGAATGAAATTTTGGAAAAGAGAATTTATATGCATCATGATTAAAATTAGAATATCTGCCCTTTAAATAGACAAGTGCACTATGAATCTAATTAAGAGAAACTAGATGAGGTGTCAAGTAAAGCTCCAAGTTAAGCTTACAACTCACTAGAGTGACACTCAGTTTGACTGAACAATCAACTAGCTGACTAATCAATCAACCTAGTCTAACAACAAATAACTCCTAATCAAAGTAGTTGAGACTAATTTACATCCACAAGTCACTCAAGTCTCAAATAGTTAACTGGGTCCTAATCTCAAAAAAAACTTCCTACACAGCTGGGCGTTATTCTCCTATATAACTATGTCCTCTCCATGCTGATCTCTCAGTTGCACACAGGTCTGGATCTGTGCTGTCACTGCTGTGCTATAACTATAACTCTACTTCCTCTTTGCAAGGAAAGTGTTCTCTACGAATCCAAGTCTCTTCCTCAGCATTCAAACTTTTGGCAACTGAATCAAAAACCTTAACAAGAGAATCCTTTGGAATCCTTTGGCAATAAATCAACTCCCTTTGTCTAAGAGAATCCTTTGGCAATAAATCAACTCCCTTTGTCTAAGAGAATCCTTTGGCAACTGGAGTGAGAGTCTCATCAAGGTCAATTCCCTCTTTCTGAGAGAATCCTTTGGCAATAAATTTATCTTGATACTCTTCAATACTCCTGTCAACTACATGCATGGAATCAACCAATGATTCCATGATAGATTTATAAACTTTCTCCACAAAGCTGGAAGGGCACTTCCATCATGGCATCCTGCCATACCTGCTCAACTGAATCAGCAAGTAGTTTATAAAGGCTACCATCTCGAACTTCTTTGGCCAAAACTTGACCAAGTTCAGGGCTGTGCTTTCTAATGATCACTTGCTGACCATCAAACTCAGTGATACATTGTAGATTTGTCATGCAAGAAACTGAAAGAAGACTCTTTGTTAAACCATTAACATACAAGACATTAACTAGCTCAAGAACATCACTTGAAGGCATGTAGAAGGGGATAAAGCCCAATCGGGTAACTGGACAAGTGGCATCATTGCCCATCTTCACCTATATTCGATCCTCTAGTTCTTGAAGTCTGTTGAATGCCTTTTTATTGAAGGTCATGCATCTGGATGCTCCACTGTCCACATACCACCTTACATCAGAAATAGTGTTAGTGGAAAGGCATGACACCAGGAGAAAGCTATCTCAAGTTTGGATGCTATAAGTCATTTACTCTAGCTGCTGTTTGGCTTTCTTCCTCTTAGACATCGAGATGCATAGTGGCCCATCTTGTGGCACTTGAAACACTTATTGTGACTCAAGTCTTTCTTCTTCTAGTCTGAAGAATTTGATTCTTCCTCCTCGCCCTTTTGATTCTTCCCCGGTCCTCCTTTCTTACCATCTTCCTTATCTTCCCAATGAGGGCTAGGTTCTGACTTCTGACTTTCTTCCTCTCCGGCTGAAATAGTCTCTACTCTGGTCTCCTCTTGGATAAAATCATCCCAAAGCTTCTCAAAAGTGGGAAGCTTCTCATGAGTGGAGACACCCAAACACATGGATCCCAAGATGGAGAGAACCCATTTGTAACTATGGGTATTGACTCATCATCTGCCACCTTCACCCCAATAGCAGTGAACTGATCTCAAAGTTTCGTGATCTTCATAAAAGTAACTAGCCACTGTGTTTGTATCACTCATGCATGTGGCATTGAACTTGGTCTTTAGCAATATCTCGTGAGAAATGTTCACACTTTGGTACTGAGTAATCAAGGCATTGTAAATCTCCTTCATTGTCTTCTTCTTGCAATGTGAGGGATCAAATGGTCCGTTACTGAATCTAGGATAACTCGCTCTGCCTTGGCAGACTTTTTTTTATGTTTGGCCAATTGAACAGGGTTGGTAGGAGCTACAAACTTCGTCTCCACAAAACACTAAAGAGCAACATCCTCTAGTAGCATCAGCAATCTACACTTCCAAGTCGTAAAGTTGGAAGTGCCCTCTAGATGGTCACACTCTTTGAGATCGAGACTAGTCATACCTGCAGCTCCCAGATCACGCTAAAAACAAACAAATCAGCTGGGAATAACTCAAATCAGCAGCCTAACGCAGGTGCAGATCAATGCTCCAACCATGGAGTGCTTAGGGCATCCCACTCTACAACCTCTTACAAATCTGGATTGCTTCAATTAATGAAGCTCGGGCATCACACCTGCTGAAATACTCTAATAGCTCGGCACCACACCTGCTGAAATCCTCTAATAGCTCCTTTTCATAGGTAGCAGCCCACTCCATACACAGATCTAAAAGATTTCAGATTATGTGCTTTGATAGCATGTTAATTTTCAGACCATGGTAAGCAGATTCTGCACTTAGAAAATATAATCCTAAAATTAGGTAGCTTAAAACACAAAAAAATTAATCGAAACAATAATCTTTGACTATTCTAATGTACAAACACATAACAAATGCACAGTATTGAACTCAAACCTGCAACTGTCTTCTCATTAAATCTGAAAAAAAATACACTGCACTAGAATGAAATTTTAGAAAAGAGACTGTATATGCATCATGATTAAAATTAGAATATGCGCCCTTCAAATAGACAAGTGCACTATGAAACTAACTAAGAGAAACTAGATGTGGTGTCAAGTAAAGCTCCAAATTAAGTATACAACTCATTGGAGTGAGACTCAGTTTGACTGGACTATCAACTTGTTTGACTAATCAATCAACCTTGTCTAACAATAAATAACTCCTAATGAAAGTAGTTGAGACTAAGTTACATCCACAAATCTCTCAAAGTCTCAAGTAGTTAACTGGGCCCTAATCTCAAAGAAGACTCTCTACATAGACTGGCCTTGTTCTCCTATATAACTACATCCTCTCCATGCTGGTATTTAAGCTGCACACCGGTTTGGATCTGCTGCTGGCACTGCTGTGCTATTACTGTGAGAACACTAACTAAGCAACTCAAGGTGAAAACTCTAACAACCTGTTGGGTCCCAAAATAACTGCAACCCAAAACCCTAAAACATTACCAATCACCCAGGCTAGGGGTGTCATCAAGGAGATTGGAAAAAGGTTTGTGAACAAGCTTAGGGCAGTTTTGGCCAACTGATAGGAGTGGGTAAACTCCTTTGCACTTCGGGCTCAGCTAGACCCAGGAGGTATATTCTTAGAGGCGTGAAATAGAACACAAATGAACATTCACAGCCATACCCAATGTACACTTGACCCCAAAAGCTGTCACTAGGTCAAGACAAACTGGCTACACAGGCCTCTAATTAAGTTGATCAATGCACTATGCATTTGCATCCAAATATGACAATATTACATTCCTTTAGATGATTCCACTTATCTTTACATACACAACACACAGTGTAGACATGCATGTACATGATTCACCAATGATTGGAACAGTTTTGTATCACTTCAGATTTATCCCTGTTATTGAACAAAACCATGAACATGTAGAACCTAACCTAATTCTACTCCTATAACGAACAGGGCAAAATTTTGATTTAAAAGCAGTGATTGATCCATCCCCAATATGGACTGGTGCCTACTCCATTGGGCAATCGAGTCATGAACTGCAAACGAAAAGAAATGCACTCAACTTTTATCAACAGAATCGTGAGTTGCACACATACAAATCTGAAATATATTTCATATGATGGACATACTTATAAATTCCAAATACGCCTGCAATAATCCATACATAACAGAGGAAAGACCTATACAAAAGGTTTGCATGATTTAAATGTTGTCATACATTATCCAACTTCTATTACATTCGGGCCAACAAATGTGGCAAAGGAGAATACAAAACTGCGATTCAATACCCCCTGTAGTCGGTCATTATTGTTAGTGGTAGTCGGTCGTAATTAGCCAAGTAAATA
Organism: Cunninghamia lanceolata; assembly: GCA_027924645.1. Lineage (NCBI taxonomy): Eukaryota > Viridiplantae > Streptophyta > Pinopsida > Cupressales > Cupressaceae > Cunninghamia > Cunninghamia lanceolata. The sequence continues at coordinate 20,119,520 of BSBN01000025.1, forward strand.
ATAATATGTTAGATAATGTTTGGGCACAATTAGTTTTGGAATGTTGTCGGTATTAATTCCGACGGTTGGATAGTTATGTAGTCGGTGCAACGGTTGATATCTCAACCAACCTTGGCAAGAGTTATATACGGAGTCGATACATGTAGTCGGAGATGTGGTAATTGCCATATTGTGCTGTATTGTTGATATGATCAATGGATGAATACAATGCCTTATTTTGTGTAATGTTGTTATAAATTCATGTTCTATGTTATGCACTATACTACTGCTTTATGATTCTGTTTACTCCATGTCTGTTTGAAACACCACTTAGCGAGTAAACATTTGGCGCCGTTGCCTATTTGAAATCGGGTCGGAGGGTGACAACAAGTCGATGACAAGTTGAGTCGTCAGAGACATTGAGTCCATGACAAGTTGTGTCATCAGGGACAAGTGAATCGTCAGGCATACTTGGTGACGAAGGAAAGACAATGACAATGGCTGCATAATGGGTCAACTGATCCAATAAGAGGAGGAAACACACACCAGACGCCAAGTAGAAAGAGTAGAGGAAAAATTACAAAGAATACGAGAGGAAAGTGACAATGAACGAGAAGCAAATGATCGGCAAGTTGATCTGACACAAGAATTAGTCCTCCTGTGGGACTTGTCAGTCAGACAACACATCACGAACGAATCCATCCGAAGAGACGTCCCCGCGGAGATCATCGAAGAAAACCTAGAAGTCAATAGGGAAGTGGACCATCTTCTCGATCATATATCGAGGTTGTTGGCGAGGAATTTGTTGACCCTGCAAGACCTCCGAGAAGAAAGGAATAGAGAACAACGTAGAGAACAAATTCTTTGAAGATATGAAGAACGAATGAAACAAGAAGAGGAAGATGAAACAAGAAGAGGAAGAGTGCGATGATAGCCGCCGTTGGACGTGTTGATGTGTTTTCCTTGCATAGACAACACAGCATAAAATACTCGCGTATTTTATCCTCTTTTGAACAAAGTCTCTCGAATGCTAAACAATGTGATCAATCCAGACAACTTCAATGTTCCTTATTCGTGTTTTGCTATGGATAGACTCAGTAGTTGATTTGATTTGCAGAAAACTCACAAAGGGACTTACGCTGAATTGGCTCCTTTCTCCACTCAAATATGTTATTCTCCTTCTTGTGAAGTGGAACTTACTTCAAACTGACTATGAAAGAAAATGCAAAAGACAAGGGTTGAGGAAGCTATTCTAAGGACAATGATATAATGGACAATGCTTCGATAGACAAATTCCTTCCAACCGAGCTTTGCTTCGCCATGAGAGCAACAACTACATGAAACTAGTGCAATCTTCAAAGGGAAATGAAGGATTTTCAAACTGCAAACATGCATCCAAATACCCACAGCTTGCGCAACTTGAATGAACATTCACAATCGAACTATTGCAACATGAGGTTCAGGCTAACTTTGCATTCTAAATCACCATCGGTAATCCACAAAAAGTATGAACTGAGGACTTCATCAAATATCTTAACATTTATTCATCAAATCAATGAACTGTACCTAAAATCTATCTAACTTGCTTTGAATCATCTTCAAGAAATTGGAAACCATGCTAACATCCCAAAACAACACAAGTTTCACCAAGCTTCAATGAGAATGTATTGATTTTGGTAGTATCTTTACAACAATTCGCCAAAGTCTTGTCAATGCTTCAAGAGTTTCTACTCTTAACATTTTACCTCCTAAGAACTAATGATATCTATATATATCCTTACAAATGAAGAGAGTGAGCTTTATATAGGGCTCAAGATTACAACCAAGGGCCTAGATTGATTTTGGAATCAATGGCCAAGATTACACCACATAGGTAGTTTGTTACAAGAATTGCTATTTTTAGACAACAAGAGAGGCAATAAAGGCATGCTTTCCAATGTGATAAGCATGAAATGGAATCTTTAGAGCATCTTCCACATGGGCGTCCTCTTTGGCTTCTTGTTTGTTATGAATGCATTGAATGTGAACAAATGATGTGGCAAGATGTGATAGGCTCGATGACATGTAGATGCCACCTTGGCATTAAGCAAACCGGTTTGATCTCCATCGCGTTCACATTACTTGAAATATTTCCCAAATTGTTGGATTTTCAACTATGGAACTTAGCTTCTAAAACTTGAGAATTTGGGAATTTTGGATTTCTGCAAGTTGTCTTTCATGCCTTAGTGAAATTTATGAGCTTCTTGATGTACTTGCTTATTTCCTTTCATTTTATGAAATTCTCGTTCTTGTGCAGGATTCCGGCTTTGGATTGTGCAAGTAGAAGATGTCTTGTGCATGAATTCTTGGATGAAATGAATGACTTTGGAACATGGAAGTGATCTTCTAGCAGCACAGATGATGGAGCTTGCAAGGTGGTGATGAAGTTCTTCCTTCACTCTGGTGATGGACTTTGGAATGTATCTCCTTGTTGCTGGCCTTCTTCTTCCATGGATGATCTCGATGCTTGATACGATGTCCTTGTCTTAGATAGATTCGTCTTCCTCTGATATCTGCAAAACTAAGGAAACATCGAATAATCATTGCTCAAAACCTTCAATGTAACACAATATTAAGATAGGACATGGGTGACTTTTTGCATCATTTATCAACTTCATTTGTAAATTCAAAGGATTTTAACCATCAACTATTCATTTTCATACATTCATTTATTCATTTTGCAGGTCTCTAGATGCACAGAGGGAATCAGGAGTGTCCAGGCGGGTTTCCTTGAGTTTCATGGACAGGAAAATCAAGTGCGCATTTTCCTTGGGGCAGAGCATTATGCGCCTAGTCTTCCTTTATACTTAGGCATTTTTCATGTCAAATTTTAACTCTTTTTCATTAGGTCCCAATGCATCTTGACGAGTTTCAAGCAATCTGAATTTGAGCAGGTCTCTATATGGGCGCATAATCCATGGTCCAGAACATTTTCCACTCTTTTCATTTCAACTTTTCATTGTCATTCCCTTGATCACTTGCTCATTCCTTGGTGAAATTTCGAGTTTTGGTCATAAAATATTCATGAAATTGCTTCTCCAATGCAGACACACATTGCATGTCAGTGAGAACTTCCCTCTACATGGGGCGCAAATTCCTTGGTCCAGAATATTTTCCCCACTTTCAACTTCTTTAAATGTTGGAAAACTTCAAACCTTTTGTATTGATTCTTTGATTGGAAAGGAAGTAAAATCATTCTCCTTCAAAGATTATTGAACAAACATTCTCCGAGATTTCCTTATCTCATTATCAAGTTCTAAGTCTTCTCCAAGATTGTCAAATTGTACTATGGGGAAGGGCGAATTTTGCAAGGCTTAGAGCATTTTGCGCCCTCATCCTTGATAAGCATTTTCACCTTTATCTTGGACCATCACTTAGTCATTCACTCCTTCCAATTTCAAAATTCCTCATGGCGGTCTTGGGTGGAAATTCCATGAGGCAGAGCATTTTCCCCACTTTCAACTCATCTTCTAGGGCGGATATTGCAACTGGCAGAACATTTTCCAACATTTTAAATTCCCATACTTAGTCAAATTTTGAAGTTTTCACCTTGATCTTTGAAGGAATGTGAAAGCACTCTTCTTGCAAATTGTTTCAACCTTGTGTATTTGATCATGACCTTCATCTTTCAAACACTTCGCCAAAATTCCTTGTTACAAGCTTGGGCGGAAATTGCATGCTCTAGAACATTTTGCACTCCAAGTTGGGCGGCTTTGAAAGGTGCAGAACATTTTCCTTCATTTGGCACTTAGGTTTTTCCTTCAAATTTCAAATGTTGAGTGAATTTTCTACCTTGGACTTCCTTCATCGCCTTAAACATGGATTGAGTTTCAACATCCTTCACACTTCATGCATTTATCATGAAATTCCTAGGGCGCATAATGCAAGGTGGTGTGTATTTTGTGCCCTCCCTAGGGCAGATTTTCCTCTTGTCTATGCATTTTCCACACTTGGATGTTCAATACTCAGTCAAATCTTCATACTTTCCTTGGGCGCATTATGCAAGGTGGTGTGCATTTTCTACTTTTCCTTAATATTGCCCTCAAAGGTAGGGCGCATAATGCATGGGAGTGTGCATTTTCCTTCATTTTGCATTCACCATACTTAGCTAAATCTCCACACTTTGATCTTAGCGCTAAATGCAAGTATATGTGCATTTTCCACCTTGTATCAACCTTTGACAAACCTTCACTCCAACCTTGAGTGCATTATGCATGTGTACATGCATTTTTCGACCTAATGACTTAGTGAACTCAAAACTTCATTGTTTCCACTTTCTCAAACAATCTCACTTGCATTTCCATTAAGGAGATTCATCATTTCGTTGTCTTAATCTTGCAACCTCAAATACACATGGGTGCATTATGCATAAGTATGCGCATTTTCCCCAATTTCACCTAGGGCGCATTATGCAAGGGTATAAGGAATTTCCGCCCTTATCAATGACTTAGACTATTTTTTTGGTTTTTCTTTTTTTCTCCTTCAAACTTGCTTCTCTTTGGTGAACTTCCTCTTGACATTTAGCATATTGATGGATGATTATCTTTTCTCCTAAGTCGACTTGCATATCCTTGTTACAAACCTTATTCTCTCCAAGGCACATTGCATGAGGCTATGCATTGTGCGCTCTAGGATGGGCGCATATTACATGTGCTCTTGCATTTTCCCTGATTTGATACTTAGGTTTTTTTTCTTGAACTTTTCTCCATTGCCTTGGATGTGACTTGGATTTCATGTATTCTCCACAAAATTCTTAGAGCGCATTATGCATGATGGTGTGTATTTGGCGCCCTCCTAGGGCACATAATGCATGCTTATGAGAAATTTCCGCCCAAGGTTAAAGACTTCAACTTTTTCCACCTGATTTCGACATGTCTTGGATGGAAGTATATTTAAAATATATTTAAGTATTGAATTTCCTATACTTTAAATATTTTGAAATATACTTCCAGGATGTTTGAGATAGGTCCCAGATCCATGGGATTTAACATGCAGATTCTAGATTTTTGAGGATTCGCCAGATTTTAGACTTAGTCAATTTCAGGATCTCAGAACATCAGGTTTCAGGACACTAGACTTAGTCAATTCTAGAGCTTCAAGACATGCACCAGAATGAGAAGATACACCAGAATGAGAAGATACAGACTCCTTAGCTAGGACATATTGAGACTTGGGCAAAACAACACTACCAAAACTTGACAAGCTCAAAGAAGACCTAAACCTAAAGCAAAACAAAGACAGGAAGGAGGAAAAAAAAGAGGGGGTCCCCATATGCAATGGGGTGATGTGTGATTACGTCACAACAGGACGCCGCACAATCAATGATCATACCAGTAGCGATTCATGCCCATACAACTCAACAAAGATAAGAACAAAGTACCAAGTGGGCAAGAAACCCTTGAAGAGACACTGAGAAGATTGCTAAGACTAAAAGAACAAGAACGTAGGAAAAGACAAACAAATTGTTGAAAGAGGGATGAACACCATGGAAAAATAAATCAAGACATTGCTGAGTTTCACCAAAGCTTCGTCGAGGGAGTCGACGAACAGGATTTCAGAACACCAGTAATAAATAGAGAAAAAGAAAGAGAAAATGAAAAGAAATTGACACAAGAACTTGAAGATAGCATACGCCGCATCGTAGCATTGTCCATTTCAGACCATGGACCGAGGATCAGAGGACTTGAGCCAAAGACCCCCGCGCAGAGGGAGCATCGGAAGGAACCAAAGGAGACTCAAAGTGTAGCGGACATTGAGAACGGATGTGGGAGGGAACCGTACGTGGCTGAGAGTGTAAGGAAGACACTGAAACGTCACGGAAGAACCAATCCAATCAGGTCGAAGACACAGAGAGGGCATCTGAGGAGAAACATGGTGACTCCACTAGTAGGCGAGAGGCAGAAACTGCCAAAGATTCATGGGGAACGGGTCAGAGGATCCCGTACGACACTGTAAAATATGTGAAACCATATGGGTAGCAAATGGGCAGGAGAATGAAGATTACTGGCTAAGAGCATTTCCAGCGACGCTGAGAGGCATAGCCATCGATTGGTATGCAGATCTAGAGGCAGCACAGAAGGTCTCATGGCAAGAACTGAAGAAAGCGTTCCACAATGAATTCAAACTTCTAAGGGACGACAACAAAATTGTAGCAAAAATCTACAACACGAAGCAAGGAAAGAACGAAAATGTAAGAGCATACAATCGGAGATTTAAGGAATTGTTAGGGAAACTGGAGACCCAGCCAGCCGATGGATTAAAGAAGAGACGGTTCATTGAAGGACTACTCCTGTCATTAAGGAAGAAGATGAAAGTAGTACCTCCATCATCGTATGCCGAAGCGTACAATCGGGCAATGGACATAGAGAGCGAAAACAAGACATCCGCTTGAGGTAAGAAGAGGACCGACGATGAGGAGAGTACCGATGACGACAGTAGTGATGGAGAATCAAAAACCATCCAGGCATTAAGAAAAGACATGTTACGCATGATGAAGGAATTGAAGGCGGACAAAGAAACAGTGAAGGAGGGCCGAGAGTTATGGTGCACTGACTGCAACGGAGAAGGACATATAAAAGCAAACTGTCCAAAGAAATTGTTTTGTGATATCTGCCAAGTAATGGGACATTCAGTCAAGGAATGCCCATTTAATTTGAAAGCAAGAAGTACACAGGTGCTCTTCACACAAGGAGAGCCGTCAACTCCACCAAACACACCACCGAAACCCCAGAACAATTCCAGTGCATCCCCTGGAGGTTATCGGAACAACCAGAGTAACAACAATAGCCCGAGAAACAAAATACAGTACGACAGCAAGGGGAGGCCCATGATGCAATGTAGAAAGTGTAATGAATGGGGCCACTTCGCTCGAGAATGTCAGAATGGTCAAAAATCCGGGGGAAAACTATGCAAGTGGTGCGAACTAGGCGACCACGAAGATAACGACTACTCGAAGCAGAAAGGCATCAACATGTTGAATGTGGAAGAGCAAAATCAGGAAGTATTGGTAGTCACTACCAGAGCACAAGCAAAGAAGGCCATCTACCCAGATCCACTTACAAAAAAACAGAGAATGAAAGAAGCAAAAGCAAAGGTGGAGCGGGCGATGATGAAGGAAAACAAGATTGCTCTGGATATTCCAAGCACCTCTCGACGAGCACAGGCCGAGAGTAATAGCGTACGACAGATACTCCAAACCACTGTACCGATCAAGGTAACCGACTTTCTCCATACTATGCCACAACTTGGGATGGCAATCACAAATATAGTCAGTGACAACCAACAACAAGAGGATGGTCGAAGGAAGGAGGTCATAACAGAACAACCACTACAAGGCGAACAAACTGTCGACCCTATGTTGTTGACAGTGAACATTAGGAAGAAATCGGCGATTGTATAGATGGAGATTGGAGGGAAGACATTGGCAAACACGATTGTCGACGGAGGCTCGGTAGTCAATGTACTAACCGAAGACACATGGAGGAGTCTCAGAAAACCCACACTCTGGCCACCAACATTACAGTTAGTAGGCGCCGACCAACATGGCATCAAGCCATTGGGGACATTAATGGCACATAAAGTGACTATCAGCACACAACCATTTCTGCTGAACTCCGTAGTCATTCCAGTACAGAAAAGAGCATATGACGCATTACTAGGAAGAGGATGGCTCGTGGCAGCAAAAGCCGATCACAACTGGAAGAGAAATACATTGTCCATAGAGAACAACAGAAAGAAGTATGTTATCGACTTAATAAATCAAACAGTAAGTGAAGAGTTAGCATCGTCAGACTCAGAAGGTGAAGAAGGAAACGGAATGGAAGATGAAAGAGAAACTATAGAGCCAAATGAAGAAGGTATTTTGGACCTCCATGAATGCTTGGAGGACGAGACGAACTCACTGAACGGGCTATTCCACTGGCAAATGGAGGACTACGAGGTGTTTCAACAAGATTGCAATATGTTGCAAATCAAAGAAAAGGAGGAAGAAGAAGAAGAGACAGTGTCGACAAGTCAGACTTTTCCGCCAAAATACGGGGAATACAAGGAGGGAGTGGCCAGGATAGATGACACCCCAACACACCACTTTGAAAAAATAAACGATCAAGTACGAGGAGCCCAATATGAAGAAAGTTAATTTGGGGGAGGAGGATAATCCTCGTACGATCCTGGTAGGAGATGACTGGAATCCCGTGTTGAAGGCGGCAAGGTTTAAAATATTCATAGAATACAAGGACGTCTTTGCATGGATGTACAAAGACTTGAAAGGTGTACCTCCAGAGTTATGTGCACATCGGATTCCACTAGTACCAAGAGCACAACCAGTATGGAAGAGACCGTACTGGATGAACAAAAACTACGCAGCAAAAGTCCAAGAAGAAATTGAGAAGATGCTGGAGGCAGGGGTCATATTCAAGGTGGAAGTAAGCGACTGGGTGTCACCAATTGTAATATCAATTAAGAAAGAATCCCATTCCCAATCCCATTCACCGATTCAATGCTGGAAGAAGTCGCAGGGCATGAGATGTACCCATTCATGGACGGGTTCTCGGGGTACAATCAAATCAGTATAGCCGAAGAAGATAAACTAAAGACAACATTTGTAGTTGAAGACGGAGTATACGCATACAATAGGATGCCATTCGGGTTATGCAACGCACCAGCAACCTTCCAGAGAATAATCCTGCATATCTTTGACAAGATGTCGATGGGGAACTTCAAAGCCTTTCTAGACGATTGGTCTATTTTCAATGATGAGCAAAAACATCTGAAGGCACTCCAAGAGTGCATGGAACGATGCAGGGCCACATGGCTGGCACTCAACCAGAAGAAGTGTCGGTACATGGTACCCCAAGGAAAACTACTCGGCCACATACTCTGTAAGGCTGGATTGAAGACTGATACCGACAAGATCAGAGTGATTGAACAAATGGAATCTCCTCAAAATGTTACAGGAGTAAAATCATTTCTTGGACACGTCGGGTATTATAGAAGGTTCATTAAGAACTTCGCCCAAATTTCATACCCACTAGACATACTCACACGGAAGGGGCAAGTGTTCGAATGGACGAAAGTGCAAGAAGCAGCTGTAAAGACCCTACTACAAATGACTGAAATATTATCTAAAATGACTGAAAACTTTTCTCAAATTTTAGATAAGATTTCTTGCACAAATCAATGTAAATCATCAACACATGACAACATATATGATAGCCATCAAACTCCTTGCATCCTTATTGATTGGAAATGAAATAACATCAAAGAACATGCTGCTGTCATGAAGTTACAGTCACTGTATCAGTCATATCAGACTTGACATCATCATAAAAATGAGTGCCAAATGCCTTCAACAACTTCAATATTCAAATACAAACAATAGACAATAGTCTTCAAGTCTTGGATCAACTATTATAGCCCTGGAAACACAAATATTATTGACTGATTTGCAAATACTAGTGACTGATATAAAGGTACAGTAAGCTGTTATGACTGCTGTAAATATCTATTTAGCCCATCCAATGTTCAAGCTCCTCAAACACATTGAAAATCTTCTCCCAAGCCAAGCGATAAGGTCCTAAATTGCTCCTTTATCACTTGTAACTCTTCCAACCCTTGTAGACTTGCCCAATGCACTTCAAAAGCCCTGAAACAATATGAATAACTCACTGTCATAAAATATCAGACCTTGCACAATGCGTAAAAGTCACTCCAATTGTGTCATAAGCCCCAAAACTACCTTGATAGTATCTTCAATGAATCAAGGGCTTCAATATGATATCAAATGTACTCCAATTGCTCTCATAAACCTGCAAATTCAAGCACTAATGGTGAAATCTGAGTGATATCACCTCACATAAAGATATGGGGCCATTACCATATCAAACAAGGGGTCATCTCCTTGCAAACAATCTGAAAATCGGAATTCTCAGCTAAAACGAAAGTAATAGAAAACATACCATATCATCAATAGTCTTCAATTGATCTTCAAGAGCTCTATTTATCCTCTCCAAGGATAGGTGTTCCTCTTCTTTGACATTTTGGAATGTAGCTTGAATTCCACCAATGAAGAACAAGAGTCTTGAATCATTTTAAATAAATTACATCTATGAACTCAATCATTTAAAATCAATCTTTAATTGTTTTAAATGAAATACATCTATTTCACATATGGATTGATCCTCTAGTAATGAACTCCCTCTTGTAGGAGTCCAGGACAACACTTGGGGGGGGGGGGTGAATTAGTGTTGTATTATTTTTACAATTTTCCAAAATTGGCAATGAGGTTTATCAAAATTGAACTAATTACTTGAACAATTAATCAACAAATGATCAATCACATAAATCACATACGGTAAATGAAGCTATGGAAGACATGAGATTATGACACATGAAAATTACAGAGTGGAAAACCCTCCAGGGGTAGAAAAACCACTCAAAATGCCTCACTGGCTTAAGCAAAAACCTCACTGGTTACAATGTTTAGAAGCACCAACCCCTAATGCATTTAGAAGCACCAACTTCAAGGAGCACCAACCCCTAATTCATTTAGATTATGGCACCAACTTCAAGGAGTACCAACCCCTAATACATACTCAAATTAAAACCAAGAATTCAGAGGGTTTCTTTGTTTCAATACAAATCACTTCTTCTTTCACATGTGTCTGTCATATCACCATACTTCTCATCAACTCAAAACACATTCAAAACTTATCATCTGTATTTTCTCTTCAAGAAGATTTTCAAAATATATTCAACCCTGTATGATGATCCATACAACAACTTCAATGTTCCTACAAAACCATTATATACAAGATGACTTTTCATATTTTGTCTTCTCTCAACAATTATTTCAATCCTTGATATTCTTGCATCTGCAAAAATGGTCTCTTCAAATTCTTTGTCCTGCAAATCAATTTCACTGTGCATAAAACCTTTCATATTCTACAAAAGAAATTCAATCACCTGCATAATTCTTCTTCCAAAAAACATCATCTTCATGAAGCCTTTCCCCTGCAAACAAAATACCCTTTCATTTGCATAATCAAAAAATATTTAGCTAATTTGCCCTTCCATTTGCAAGAGAAATAAAAGAGTTCTCAAAAAAATCTTTTAATCTTCTCATAAAAACTTTCTCCTTTATAGAAATAAAAGAGTTCTCAAAAAAATCTTTTAATCTTCTCATAAAAACTCTCCTTTATAAAAAATATTATCTCCTCCTTTAGCTTTTAATACCTCAAAAATCCTACCAATGAAGTCATATAAAAAAATAAATCTTAAAAAAAATCTCTCACCAAAGCCTCGAAAGTAGATAAAAAATAGAAAAGATCTCCTTTAAAAAGTAACTTTCAAATCACTCAAAAATTGCCTTTTGATCGGGCTAAAAATAGCCTCAAAGGTCATGTTAACTGCAGTCCAAAAAGATGACCTCCAAATGAACGTCAAAGTTTAAACTAAAGCAATGGAGATCATTTTAAATATCGACCACTGATTTTATCTTACCCGCTCCACATACATTCAAATATATCCATCGATTTCTTTTTCGCACCCAGCGCTCATGATGAAGACGTGAAGAACAGGTTTGTAAAGGAGGAGGGGCCGGTTGCCCAATGACTCTCTTACCCTTTAGGATACCACTTAAGTGGCCCGTGACTTGTGCAACAGGTCAATACTCTTTTAAAACAAAAAGTGCTTTTATTTATAAGATGTGCATCAAAAGCACTTTAAGGCATTTCCAAAAGGTGAATAATAAATTCTAATTTCTTTTCAAAGATGAACTCTGATCATTTAGCATTGAACTCTGATCATTTAGCATTGAACTCTGCTATGAAATCTCTTAGTGTTACTGAGAAGAATGATTAAACTTAGCATGAACAGAACATCATACCAACCACCATTACATTCATGAGCATCATTGAAACTATGAACCTTATGTGATAATAGACCAACTCTTTGCAAAACTTTGGTGTCTCGGTATTCCATGAAGAGCAGACCAATCATAGTGAATACAACTGAGTATTTTTAATTCCAATCATAGCAAACCTTATCATAGAAGATCAATCATATCAAAAAGACCATTCTCTCCAAGTTTTAATCTTATCATCACGAATGTATCATGTCCTTGAAAACACTTTGTGAATGGTGCCCTTGAACAACTTACCAACACCTTGTGTCAACTCTTTGTGAAATCTAAAGCATGCACAACCTTGAAGCAATAACACTTTGATGAGATAAAGATCAATATATATCATGCAAGATGTTCCAACACTTCAACACATGTAAGCACTAAAAAAACCAACACACCACATCATACTCAACCTGTCAAATCATAACATTGCATCATACCTCCTCCTAATAGTACCTTAACATTGCAACTTTGTCATGCTGCCACCATGAAAGAAGATGATGATGATCAACCAACTTAACATTATAACACAAAACTAAGAACTCCAAAGATCAATATGAACACCAAACATCAAGAACATGAGAAACCTTCTTGAGAGAATCTTGAAGATATCCTGATCAAACACGTCCTTGATAAACCTGACACATGATGAGCAACATATCAACTGAATATATCAACTCAATATATCAATTAAATAACTGATGAGCAACAACATCATGTGTATGCATACAACTCTTGTGACATCTGAACACCATGAATACTCTTGTATATCATACAATCTACTCAACACCTTTTTGACATCAATGACAATCAGTCACCATCACCTCTAACATAGGTGGCAGCTGGAAATGCTTGCAAAAAATCATTTAAAATCCTTCATATGGATGGGCGAATGCATAGGTGGCATAGTCGACTAGACGTTTGGCATTGAATTCATGAGTTTTGCTTTTAAAAAACCTCTTCTCCTCATGGCATTGATCCTCTACTTGGCCGTTGGCATTTAAAATACTTCCTTCAAGATTGGCTGTTAGCATTGCATCATTTAAAAATCTTCAAACAATATTAAAATACCTCTTACTTGTATCGATCCTTCTCATTGGCACATGATCCAATAGAATCGCCTCATTGCACAAGGCGTTATTACTCTAAACAATGCAAATGAACTCATTAATGATAATCGCCCTCCTAGATAGCCGTTGGTATCATATGGGACCATGATCCAATGTATTTGCTCTTCAAACAATGTAAATCTATCTCATGCTAGTCGATCATCTCCTTAGACGGTTGGAATTAGCTTGGACCTATTTTCCTCATGGGCGAATGCATCACCTTATTCCATCAACAACTCCATAAAACTCGATTAAAGGAAAATGTAATTAAAGATTTCATTTTCCCATAATCTATCAAATCAAATGATTGAAAATACAATTTCAATATTGCATTTTCCAAACAACCCAATAATATACTAGTTGAGCCAACATTCCGGTTCTCCATGTATAGACATAAACCAACATTCTGGTTCTCCATGTATAGAAACAAGCTCAAACTAGAAATCATAACTTGGCTCAAAATGGGGACATTACAATAGCCTTCAAAGAACTCAAGGAACGATTGATCAGTTCACCAATCCTAGCATACCCAGACTGGAATAAAGAATTCATGTCCATGTAGGCGCCTCCAACTATGCAATTGGAGCAACATTGGCACAAGTAGGCGTGCAAGGGTTAGATCACCTTGTGTTTTTTGCGAGTCAGCTACTATCTAAGGTAGAAAGGAATTATAGTACCACGGAAAGGGAGGCACTAGGAATGATGTACTCCGTGAAAAAGTTCAGGCACTACTTACTGGTGACACTGTTCACATTCTATGTGGACCATCAGGCACTAATGTATCTGGTGAACAAACCTATCATTCAGGGGAGGGTAAGCAAATGGCTCTTACTACCACAAGAATTCACATTCACTATCATAGTATGCCCAGGAAAGAGCCATGTTATTGCTGATCAGTTATCGAGAATTCGGTTTGGCGAGCCATTGGAGGGTGTGAATGAAGATTTTTCGGATGTGCACTTGTTTCAAATTGCAGCGCTACCTCCATGGTATGAAAAGATCGAGGAGTACCTTTCCACATCATCATTTCCAAAAGACATGTGACTGGGGGAACGGCAGAAGTTAGTACTAAAGAGTAAAACATTCCAACTCATCAATGGATTGCTATATAAGATGGGGCTAGACCAAGTACTCCGACGGTGTGTTATGGAGGAAGAAATCCCTGGAGTACTACAAGAAGCTCATGAAGTACTTGCAGGAGGACACATGGGGCCCGATGCCACAGCACACAATCTTATTGGCAGGATTGTGGTGGCCCACAATGCACACTGACGCACGACAATGGGTGGTAGGATGCGATACGTGTCAAAGAGTCGGCAAACCCCTGCAAAGAGATTTCATGCCACTGTTTTCATCGCAGCCACAAGAATTATTCGAATGATGGGGACTAGACTTTATTGGCCACTAAAGATGAGTCAACTACATAGATGCAAATACATCGTCGTCACCACAGAGTATTTGACAAAGTGGGCAGAAGCAAGGGCATTACTAGACAACACTGCAGTCAGCACAACAAGGTTCGTGTATGAACAAGTCATCACAAGATATGGAATCCCGATCCAGATAACAAGTGATAGAGGGGGACATTTTGTCAACCATGTCATCCGATTGATGACAACATAGTTCAAGATCCTACACAACCTATCGAGTCCGTACTATCCGAGAGCCAATGGCTAAGCAAAGTCGACGAACAAAGTGCTTATCTCAGTCATCCACAAGTCATGTGGCATTGAGGAGGTTGACTGGGAAGAGAGACTACCTGCCGTACTATGGGCATATCGCACGACATACAAGGTGACTACTGGGCATACACCTTTTCAACTCATGTATGGTCAAGAGGTTGTAGTACCAGCAGAATACCTGGTTCCGAGCTTACGAATCATAGTGGAGAATAGACTAGGAGATACAATAAAGCTTGAAGGAGAGACTGCTTCAGTTGGATAAGTTGGATGAATGACGAGTACTAGCACAATGGGCAACAGAAGTAATGCAAAAACGGAGGAAGTATTGGCATGACAAATATCTCCGACGAACAAATTTCCGACCGGGACAATTAGTCCTAAAGTATAACGGTTATAATGAACTGAAGCGAGGCAAGTTTAAAACGAGGTGGTTGGGACCATTTAGGATCCACGAAGTGAGAGAAAATGGGACAATCAAATTGGAAAGGTTGGACAGAATGGTGCTAAAAGATCCTATCAACGGGTCTAAGTTGAAGATCTACAAGGAGAGAAGGGAAGAACCATTACAATTAAACATGCTGGGATACGCAATGAAGAACCAATCTGTGGAAGCAGAAGCAACAAATAAGATTGATGGAATGTTTTTGGCAAGCACGCAATTTGAACTCGTGACTGGATTCTTTGGACCCAAAACACTACAAATCAGAACATGTGAAGGTGTAGTCGACGATGATAGTGGTTTATGGGCATATGAAGACAATCAAGACGAAGAGAAGGCATGGATGCAATGGATAATAAGTTGTACTGGATAAGTTTCAATTTTTGTTACCAAAAGAAATAAAGACCCCTCCAAAACGAAAATACTTGGCGAAGAGCATGTTTATTGTTGAATGATCACCCTATTGCAATGAAATATGCGAGCTAAGGATGAAAAACCGTTTGGAAGGAGCACTTCATACACAGCTCCCTAGGAGTCGAATCTAGAAAGCCAAATACAGAAGCAAGAATATCAAAATGAATGCCGATGGTAAAGCATTTCAATGGGTTCAGGAACCTATGGGGTGGAATCTGAAGAGCATCAAAGATCAATCTGCGATATATGATCGGATCTGGGAATTGGAAGAAATTGACCAATGTTGTTCCAATGACTGTTTGCGACAGAAAGGATACATAAATTGCATCTTCATGACTGAAATTGAAATTTTGGAGGAAAATGAAGCCACCTCGAAGCTTGCTAGGTCAGGTAAAATAGGGAAAGAAAAAATAGATTAGAAAAAAAAAGAGATGAAAAAAAAAGTGTATGACCTCAGCCGTACGACTAGGTCGTACGACCCTTGCCCCACTATATCGTACGACCCCGCCCACATCATAGGGTACAATAAGAGCAAATAAGATCGTACGTTGAGAGCAAATAATGACCGACTACACCCCCCTGAATCATTACAAAGTATCATGGAGACATACCATTATATGAGAATATTCATTGAAGCCCTTTCCTACATTCTGCTGGACGCATCCTTTCGTTCACAACTCAGACATTTTCTTTGCTTGATGTCCTAAAATTTCCCTTAGGTGTTTCCAGACTAGACAATTGATTCAGCGACCAACCCTTGAAATGAATTTCAATCTTCCATATGTAGCCTTGGCCGCTCGGATGATGGAAGAATGGGAAGGAAAACCCCGACCACTCCACCTGTTGCATTAAAAATATCATTTTCAACTACCCATTTCACATTAATGGCGACTTGCAGAGTCGGCGGCGTGTTTTCCCGCATTTTCGGGCTTTTCTAGGCCATTCTGCAATTTAAATCGGATGTGGATATGCAACAAGATATTTGGTTGGAAAGAAGCATGGCAATCGGATGTGTAATATGGTATCCGGATGAGATATTTGGATGAAAGATAAAGCATTGTAACCGGATCCGGATATAACAAATAGCAATAGGATGTCTGGTTAGGAAAGGTCCAGATGAAATGTCTGGTTGAAGACAAGCGACGCAACCGGATATGAAAAGGTCAACTGGATATGGAAAAGTCAATCGGATCTAGATATTGAAACCCGACAAGATATCCGGTTAGGAAAAGTCCTGCTGGAATATAAAAGGTGATGCAACCGGATCCGGAAAACACTAACTCGAATCCAATCTTGCACAATGGACATTCGGTTCATCTCGTGTTCCACATCCGGTTAAAGTTCAACATCCGATAGCGCTCGGATGAGTCATGACGTCATACTCCAACCCGACATATTCCACATTAACATATGATAAGTGCAATTGGATCTGGATATTGAAACTTAATCGGATATCCGGTTGAAAAACAAAGAAGTGCAATTGGATGTCTGGACATCCGGATGGAGTGATGAGCATAACTTAGCCAAAATTCATTAGATACACTCATTGCTTGGGCATGATTCCAACTAGATCTATCAGATATTTGAACATCTATCCCTTAGGAAAATTTGAGGAATATGACAAGATTTTGCAAATACTTGGCATGGAAAATAAGAGTCCCAACAGTGGCTTTGGTTGGGGACGTGTGTCGAGCATTGACATAGCGAGAATCCAGAACATCTCCGGGCAAACCAAAAAGCAAAAAACGGACAGGGGAACAATGAAAGACGTATTTACAAGGTATACAGTCATAGGCGTGAGGGCACAAAAGGAAAGATGACTGTAATCAAAATTTGCAGGCACTTACAGGTCAAACCTGCACAAGATCGATGAAACTACTTGCCTCTCTGTCAAAGACAAGCTAAATGAAGGAGCTGATCTCCCTCAAACCGAATCTGCATTCATCACCAACTGCAACAATTCAAGTCTTTCATCTACATGCACCAACTTGCACAAAATTTTCTTGAAATGAAGACAAGCCTCACCACTGAAAATAATGTTGCTACATGGCAACCATAAATAATAGGTGCTTGACCTATTCCATTCCATATCACTCATTTTTATGACAGTAGGGGATGAAATACTAAAACTCAGATCAACATCACAACAAGTAGATGGGAAAAAATGTCCATCATTAACTGCAACTTCACTATACCTGCTGACCTCATCATGCAAATTGAGGGAAAAGGAGAACGCCTCCAATTCATACAATGCGAAGGAAGCTCAAATGCAAGAGCTGCAGATTGATTAATGACCCTAGGCGCCTCAAATGTTAAGTAAATGAAACCCCAATGAGAGTTTGCTGCTGTCCTCAGAACCCACGACCTGTACCAGCATAGTACGACCCCTTGGAAAGATAAATCTGCTCCAAACACAATGTAAACACCTCCAAACTCCCTCTGTTTTGAACTGCAGATATCAGCAACCTTATGGCGACCACAATGAAGCAGAAATCAGCACCAAACAGCCTCAAATGACCTCCCAGAATGGTACGTCCAGCCCTCAGCAGGTACGGCTAGCCAAGGCAGATGTATGGCCAGCAAAGGGGATGGTTCAGCTACTAAAATCTGTCCCTTGAGCACTCAAAACTGTTCTTCAATTCGCTATATCAGCTTCAACCAAAAAGTATGAAAAATGTATCCATTGTAAGCTCGAATCTCCACCAAAATGTCTCATTCAAATGCACAACTGAAGCCTCTAGATGAAGCCTCCAAGTATCCTTTCCTGATGCAATCTTTCATGCACGAAGAAAGGCGATTTTGCAGAGGGTTTTGTCTCTACAAATCGATCTCCAAACCCTAGAGCCAAGCTCCAAGCCAAAGCACGAGAAAATCTCAATGTGAGCAATTTTCATAAAACATAGCATATCCCAAATAAGCCTTCTTTTGCCTTTTTGTTTCTCTTCCTTCCCCAACGCCCAAGAGGAATTTCTTTGTATTATTTTAATTTATCATTTAACCCCTTATTGCTCCATGAGGGGCGCCTATCCGCTAGATGCTCAACTTTAAGTTGTAACTTTATTTTATAAGATGTCTTTACTTTATATTATTATAACTTAAAGTTATATCATGTCTATTAAAATAACATAAGTTAAATCTTTAATTTAACTTATATTGTATCAATGAAGCTCTGAATATTTTGAAACCATAAACTCCTGTGCCATGACCATCAGCCACTGCCCTGCCATTAATAGTAAGTGCCCTGCTCCCGACTTACTATAAATAGTAAGTCCCTGAATTGACCTCCTAACCATTGTTATTAGCGTACGGAAGTCATGTGATAGGCTAATCTCCACTATCTGTGTGACTGGGCTAAATGGGGGACATTACAATATGACCGTGTAAATAGATAACTTTCTGCAGATCCAATGTCTGGTCTCCAATTCAATGAATATTATTCCTTTATGATTGAGTGATTGCTGCTGATTGAAATCCTCTTGCTCTCCTATCCCCCATTCTTTATATGGATATGTTTTTTCCAAACAGCAATGACTCTTCAAGGAGTCGCATCACTTCCAAACGGATCGCTGCCTTCTTTTCATAACTAATCTCTCTCGTATTTCTCATTTGAATAAGACAAAGATGATCGCTCCCTTTTGTATATTCGCATCACTTCATACATTAATAAAAATACAATCTCACCACCTTAACCAAAATATAATTACGTCACCTTCATATGATCATTCCACATTTCTATATAATATACGATGGTTTTTGCATTTGACCAGGGTAAGTAGTCGGCTCACTTAAAGCATGAATGTTTAAATCTTTAATTTAAACTTTGCAAAATATCATTAATCGAATGCTATGAAGTCGGTCTATAAGGGGGAAGGGACATGACATCTACTTCCTCAATTTCTGGAGAATCAAGGGGTGGAGAAATATCTTGTATCGGAGACAATATCTTGAGTTTTGATGAAAGATCCCTGATGGATCCCTTTGCTGAAATGAAGTATTTGTTTTTGTAATTTTATTTGTTTTATGATTTTTATTAATTTTTTGTGTTCTTTCAGATTAGAGAGCAGATGCAGAAGGGGTTTCAGTTTTCTTGAAATGTGTATTTGCCAAGATAGCAAATAGATATACATGCAGCTGCAATCTCATATTAAAATGAACTAAAAATAAATAGTAAATGATAGAAAAGCATCAGCTAAGAATTTGAGGCACATACCCATCAGATCTGTATTTTATATTCAATGTAAAGCCTGGTTTGCAACCCTACTTGCATACAAAGATAGTATTGGCCTAGAAGAGGCTATGCATGCAACTGAAAATGAGGGATCTGAAGAATAATGCTGATTTGGTGCTGCTGCAAGCTTAGATCTGCAATAGAATGCCCTAGAAACTGTCCAATGATGCACAAAAGAAGACCCAGAGTAGGCCTCCCACAAGCATGAACTGGGTTGTCGTGCAATTCACCAAAATCCCTGAGAGTTTCCGTTCCCAAGAGACTGTACGCTGCTGCCCCCTTCCTCAGAGTTCAGAGCTGCCATGAAGCTTCAAAATAATATGCAAAAAGATGACTCCAAAAACACTTCCAATGTACTTTATTCTTTTCCCAAAGTGGGCGTCCACTTTTAGGGTTAAGATGGCATCAAAAAAGAATCATTTAATGATTCTTTCCTTTATTAAAAGACTCCCAAGTTGGGCGCCCAAGTTGAGGGCCCAACTTCTCATGAATGAAATGTCCACCTTTTAACACGTGTTAACTAGGAGGGGGGTCCCTTTAATAAAATCTTATTACAAAGTGATATTATTAATCACTTAATTTATTTTTATTAAATATTAAAGCTACCCTTTAATATTCAATAATTATTCCAAATCCATCACCTGGCCAATCTGAACTGAAAACTGCTGTAGCCCGCACCACAGGTGATGTCGTCACATGGCAGGCTAACTGACAGTGCCTCCCTATAATTTAGGGATACCTCCTAAAAAATAGGAACTGAGACCAAAACTCCCAAAATGCTCTTGGAGGTCCCCTGATGCCTCCTGGTCAACTCTTGGTCAAACCCTAAAAAATAGGAACCCTTCCTAAAAAATAGGAAACTGCCGCAAACTGTCTGGAAAGGCCTGTAAAGCTCCCTGCCAAGCTCTACTGCCTCTGGATAGGTCCCCTAACCACTCTGTTGACCTACGGGAACCCAGATGATAGGCCAACTCTTAAGTCTCTGCTAGACAGGGCTAAAGAGGGGACATGACAGATCATGTTGGAGTGAACACAACCTCCTTGGGAGAAGGTTCTCCAACCTATGATGGAGGGACAAGAGTCAATGTCGGCTGTTCGTATTGGATAGGTGAAGCGATGCCAATCCTCTACTTTTGAATCTCCCTCAAAACCCCTACCTTAGGATTATTCTCTACCTTTTTCTTCTCCTTTTCCTTAGTGTCTTTTTCATTCCTTTTAATCTTTATTACTGGTTTTGAAGGAGATGGAAGCATCTTTTCTGCTGGTGCCTCTATAAATAGGGTCTTCTCCTTTGGTGCCTTTGTTTTCCTTGTTATCTTGGAACCGAAAAAGAACCTACTGTGCTTAAGAACCACATTGGCTCTTTCCTGATTAGAAACCATCTCTTTCATTAACCAATTGATTGGAGACAAAGGTTGCTGTTCTATCTTATCCCTCACGAATTGTGGTTATAAGACATCATTCTCATCATTTGAAATGTTTTCAACATCCTCCAATAGAAAATTAATCCCTTCTAAGCACCTCAAACTCATCTACACAATTAGCCTAATAATCCTCAATCCTCAGAATGTGCATAAACTTATTTTCTAACCTTGATCGCATGATGTCCTTTGTGTTATAAGTGCACTTTTCATAAAGAAATTTGAAGTTGAATTGGGCCATTTTCTCATTGATGAATTTAGAATTTGCTGCCATTGTGCATTTGTAGATTCCCAATTGGATTAGAAAACCAACTCTAGGCATATGCCTCCTGTTGTGATGTAATCACACATCGCCCCATTGCAAATGGGGACCCCTTCTTTTTTTTGCTTTCTCGCATCATTTTGCTTTAAAGTTTAGTTTTGCTCTGAGCTTGTAGGGTTTTGGTAGTGTTGTTTTGCCCATGTCTTGATAGTCTCTTGCCAAGGGGTCTATATGCCTTCATCCTGATGCATGTCACTGAGACCCTGAAAATGACTGTCTGATATCCAGAAAATCCTGAAAAAATGACTAAGTCTGAAATCTGGTGGATCCTCAGAAATCTAGAATCTGCATGCTAAATCCTATGGATCCAGGACCTATCTCAAACATCCTGGAAGTATATTGATAAATATTTAAAGTATAAGTTCTTATACTTAAACATATTTTCAATATACTTCCATTCAGGAAATCCAAAATTTGACTAAGGCAAGAAATTCCTTACTCCATCTCCAAACCTGCCCAGTCTGGGCGGCCTCACAAGGTCCTCTTGGACATTGTCTTCACCTCCAGGAGAGTCAGTCCAGACGACACCCACAAATCCGCCCAAGCAAAAATGGTTAAGTTTTCAAGGTTTTCTTGCACAAGACACTAGGATATGATGAAATTCCAATGAAAGTTTGCAAGTTAGATAGAATCAAGGGCATTTTAAGCAAAAATCCATGCATCACCTCTCAACCCGCCCATGCTGGGCGGCCTCATGAGGGAGTGATGGACAATGTCTCCTGCCACATCAATCCCTCCACACACTGCTCTCAAACCCACCCTAGGAGGAAAATGGTTAAGTGTTGAAGTTTTTGCATGCATAGAGCACTGAGATGTGATGGTTTGTAGGCAAGGATTGAGTTCAAGTAAGTTTCAAGTTCAAATCCAAAGGTCACTCCTCAACCCGCCCTATCTGGGCGGCTTTAGCATATAGACATGGATGATGTCTTCACTACCTCATGACACTCTCCAGACACAGCCTCCAATCCCGCCCTAGGAGAGATTGAGCAAGTTTTGAAGTGTTTTAACACAAAACATAAAAGATGATGAAATTTGAATGGAAAACATGAAGGTTTGAAGGCATTAAGTGAGTTTGAAGTCAAAGTCCAAGGGTCACCCGTAAACTCGCCCTACCTGGGCGGCCTCAAGAGGCCTTTTTGGACTATGCCACCTGACACATGAAAACTCCAGACAGTACCTTCCAAACTGCCCAGGGTGAAGAACAATACAATTTGCAAGGTTTGTTGGACTTTAATGTTTAAGATCACATCAAAAAGAAAGGTTAGAGTCAAGTTCAAGCAATGAGAAGTGTCTAAGTGCCAAAATCCAAGACCCACTTTGAAACCCGCCCTACCTAGGCGGCCTAGAGAGGTCAGCTTGGAGTTTTGATGTCAGAGCAATGCAAATACTCTATCTTGACTCCCTAACTCATCATGATGCTTCACATGCTTGAGAGGATCATCCTAGAGAGGTAAGCTTGGAATTATGGTGTCTAAACATTGCAACTATTCAGTCTAAACTCACCATGATGCCTCGTATCCTAGAGAGAGTCATTCAAGAAGAAGGAAGCTTGAAAGATCAATAAGTCATGAAGATGGAGGAATAAACAATCAAGTGAGGTTGAAAATCCAGACACCTCTCCCAAACCCGCCCTTTCTAGGCGGCCTTGAGCTCCATGCTTGGACAACTTCACCTCCTGCACATCACACTCTCCAGACATCAACCTTAAACCTGCTCAAGGAGAAAACCTATCAAATTTGCAATGTTTTGAGTTGAAGTACAATGAGATCATGAAGATTTGATGGAAGTTCATAAGTTTGAATGTTTTTTGAGGCATTTTGAGGAAAAATCCAAGGGTCATGTTGTGTCCAAATCACACATCGCCCCATTGCAAATGGGGACCCCCTTTTTTTGAGCTCTGATGCTTTGCATGAAGTTTTGATGATGTCTTAGGTCCGTTTCCTCTGCCAATCCAACAATAAGTCTCTCTCCTAGAAGGTTTTGCTTTATAACTGGAGGTCTCATCTGGAACATGAACTTGCAGTAATGAAGAGTCTTGATCAAATCCCATCCAAATGATGAACACTAGGAACAACCCTGATGTATGTTTGAGATCCTGAAAATGACTAAGTCTGATAGCCTGAAATCCTGAAATCTTGAAAAATTGACTAAGTCTGAAATCTGGGGAATCCTCCAAATTCTAGATTTTGCATGTTAAATCCGGTGGATTCGAGACCTATCTCAAACATCCTGAAAGGTATATTGAAAAATATTTAAAGTATAAGAATCTCTCAACTTATACTTAAATATATTTTTCAATAGACCTTTACCGTGAGAGACCCTGAAAAACGACTAACTGCTCCAGAGGATCCAAAATCTTGATCCAGTGCGACGGGATATTAGAGTGGCGCAAAATCTTGATGAAATGCGCTTTTAATCAAAGAACAAGATGTGGACTTCTTGCGCCTAGACCAATGCGCCCAAACCAAATCACTGTTTTAGAAGGTAAAGTGAGGCAAAAGTTAAATTTCAAGAGGACATCAACATAGGCATCTAATGCGCCCAAGGGGAAGATGATTGGTTTCAAGTTTTAATGATCATTCAAGAGGATTCTGATTTCCTTATCTAGTGCACCACTCATAAAAGATATTAAAATCTGATCAAAGATCAAAAGGCCTTAAGTGATGCGCCCAACCTTTAGAGGATCTGAAAATGCCATCTAAAGCGCCAAAGCTATGAAAGCCATAGATATCATCATCTAATGCGCCATAATGAAAGACTAAATTTGGGTAGGTTACCAAGAAGATATTAAGATTCAGAAATCCCATTTGCTGCGCCCTTCTGGGAAGGGAAAGTAAGTGGCATAACTCATCACAAGAAGATCCCAAACTCTTCATCCAAAGCGCCACTTTAAAAGGAGATGTGTAGCAAGTGTTTTGGAAGATTATTGAAGAGGATTCCAAATGCTGATCCAATGCGCCTGAAGAGAAGGTGAAGTCTGATTTTAGAACTTTTTCAAGGAGATCCCAACATCCTCATCCAATGCGCCACATATGGAAAGAGGTTGTAAGTTGTCATGATGATTTAAAAACAAGAGGATTTTGATTTCCTTGTCTAGTGTGCCATCATTTGGTAAGTTTTTGGTCTGTTTTCAAGAAGGATCCAATATCATGATCTAATGTGCTGCCCTTTGAAGAGGAACTTAAGGTTTGATCTAAGGCGCTTTGAGTTCTTCAAATAAGATAAGGATCTAAAAACCATTAAATGGTGCGCCACTTCAATTAAGGAAGTTAAGAATGTTCTAGGGGTTTTAAGGAAGATCCAAACTCCTCTCCAAGGATGAAATGAATGTTGCCTAAAGCCTGATTTTAGAACCTTTCAAGGATGATTCAAACCTATTAACTACTGCGCCAATATGAGGAAGAACTTAGAAACTTGATCTAAAGCGCCCTTATAGAAGGATAGAAGAAGAAGAACTCACTATCCTTATCCAATGCGCCACTTTGTAAAGGAGATAAGACTTAAGTTTAAGAAGATCTTAATTTCTGATCTACTGCACCCAAGCTTAGAGGAAGAATCAATTACAATTTTTTCAACATTTTGGAAGAGGATTCAAAAACTTGATCTAATGCACCTCATCCATTATGCCTCATCCAAAGCGCTTGAAGGAAGATTGTGATAAGAATTTTGGAGGAGGTCTAATTTAAGTTTTATGTAACTTTCTAAGAGAGGATTCAAAATGATCATCTGCTGCGCCACGAGGTGTGAAGTTCAATTCAGATTTTATAAGATTTTTTAAGCGAAGATCCAATTTGTTATCTAGTGAGCCACTATTAGAGGAGATCTAGTCCAAATTTCATGTGATCATTCAATCCAAGGATGAAGTGGTTTCAACTGGAGAACGAAAGTGTCATCTGCTGCGCCAAGATTGGAGAAGTCTGTTTTGATTGTTTAGGTGTAAATCTTATGAAATTTAAGTGAAGGCTGAATTGCTTATCCAATGCGCTTAGGTTATAGATGCATGTAATGATTCTTATATGTTATGAAATCAAGTATTTATCAAGGGGATTGATGCTGTTTCTCTGTTGTGTTGCAGCAATAAGGATGAAGCTAAGGAGTCAAGAAAGAAGAAAAAGCTTGAACAACCTTCGACAAGCAAGGAATGAAAAAAGAATAAGGCATCATGTAGCTGTTCAAAGAAGTCACCTCAATGATATGATATTGGATCACTTCAAGTATCAACTAGATTCTCCATCAATCATCGCTGCAAGATAAGCAAGTAGCTGCTCCAAAGGGCCTCCTTCAGGAATCATTGAATTGGAACCTTTCATCATCCTTGTGTTGGAATTCTTTGGCATCATATTAAGATCATCTAGAAGACATCCATCCAAAGGACATCATCTTCATCAAGACTTCCAAAGGCATCCGCTCTACTTCAAGTTCTTCCAACCATCAAGGAAGAGTCATCATGTGGCTGCTCTAAGGAATACTTCAAGATCATCTTCAAGGAAGCATTTCATCAACTACATCATGATCATCAAGAGCAAGTGCTTGAATCACCTTCAAGTTGCAGAGGAAGCATCATTCCAAGAGGCTCACATCCAGTTTCATATGCTCCATCATCAAATGTTCCAAGGCATTCATCCATCCAAAGCTTCAAGACTCTACAATCTTCAAGTCCAAGAGAGATCCTACTTCTAATCATGAATCTGTTGGATCTAGGGCATACAACTGAGAGGGGGGGGGTGAATCAGTTGTATAAAAACTTCCTTGCTACTTCAAACACTTGATTCTTCTTTGTTAGTTAACAGCATATCAATTAATCATCCATGAAAGCATAATGCACAAATACAAGAGCAGATAAACATCAACACATTGAACACCAAGATTTTGACGTGGAAAACCCGGTTAAGGGAAAAACCACGGGGTGATTAACCCAAGAATTATTCTCTGTTAGAAGAATAAGAAAAAGAATGGCACTTGCCAATTAGGGCTCACTGCCCGAGCACACTGCTCACAAAGAGGCCCATTGCCTATAAGGAGACACACTGTCTACAAAGTGATAAGAATCACAGTCTTGAACTGGAGAATGACATCTCTACCATGTCCGGATCAGTTCCATTTAAGCCCAAAACCCCTGCTCTGCCTTTCGCACTTATCTTCGCTACACCACTCTCATCTCCACAAATCACACACCAAAATGAACTCACAAACTTTTATTTATACAAGACATCGACTTAGGAACAATCATCTAAGTCGGCAATCAACCATAAGAATATCCACAAGATGAATAACACATCCGGTCGGCCACCACAAGAACATTCGCAGGATGAACAACTCATCCGGTCGGCTAGTCGGAACAAGAACTTCATCCGGAAGAATATCTTCAATTCCGGGCTCTACCATCAATGCGGACCAACAACATGACCTTAGCATGATCCAAGAATCTTCACAAGCCTTCCTGAATGATCAGGTACATCCGCACTTCTTCTACTTACTGGAATCTCTTCTCTTCCTTATCCGAAACTTCAAGAACATAGTCTGTCGCCACTGTCACAATGCAAAAGGTACTTCCGGACATCCAAATCATACACAACTCAAGATGACACATCTCAAGGACATCACAAACACTCCTTCCAATCCACAGATTAAGATTATACAATTCCGGACTTCACCGGACCTTTCTGTGATCCTCTGTCACCTCTGAACACTTGCCGGAACTGGTTCCACACCGACAGCCACAGCTCCTTCAGATCTTCATGCGGACCTCTGAAATCTTAACTAAAGCATCTCAAGACTCATCTACAAACCCTTTAATCTGCATCCTCCGGTTCTCATCCTATACAGTACATTTGCCTTCTTCTCATCACTGTTCTTCACTGTTCCTGACTGAGGCTAATTTTCTCAATATCCTCAGCACACTGCTCATCCAATCCTTCTTGTTAATGCAATATGAGTATGTTGACATCAATGACAACACTGGTTCACCTCATACTTGCAACAATCTCCCCCTTTGTCATTGATGGCAACATATGATGTGAAAAACCATCAAGACAAGAACTTTTCCTTTCTGTCACAACTCCCCCTATCAGCAACATGTCTTCTCCTCATTTACTGCTCCCCCTTTGATCATCAGCCACTTGTTTTTCACATGTCTTCTCTCCCCCTTTGACATCAATGGCAAAGGGCTCATACTTGCAATTCTAACACATCAGAATCATACCAGTTGCTCCCCCTTAGTAGCAGCTCCCCATCATCAATCCGGATCACAAGATATGACTGTGATATCCACCGGACTGATGCACATCAGTGCATCCTAGTTCATCACCGGAGGGGCCATGACCCCTAACTTCTCCCGGAGATATTCAAAAGAGTCCTTGGGAAGAGGTTTAGTAAAGATATCTGCAATATGATCCTTGGAGGGAACATACTCCAACCTGACTTCTTCCTTGTTCACTTGTTCTCTCAAAAAGTGAAACTTGATAGATATGTGCTTAGTCTTATAGTGCAATACCGGATTCTTAGAAATATTAATTGCACTTGAATTATCACAGAAAATTGTGATAGGCTCCTCATATTCAACTTTAATGTCTCTTAGCATCTGCTTCATCCATAAGATTTGAGTGCAACTACCTGCTGCTGCAATGTATTCTGCTTCAGTTGTAGACAAAGATATTGCATCTTGTTTCTTGTTTAGCCAAGAAACCAATCTCTTCCCCAAAAAGAATGCTCCACCACTGGTGCTTTTCCGGTCATCCACATCTCCTGCCCAATCTGCATCTGTGTAAGCATGAAGAGAGAAATCTGGATCTCTAGGGTACCATAGACCATACTCAGCTGTTCCTTTCAAGTACCTGAAAATTCTTTTGATTGCCATAACATGAGATTCTTTAGGATCAGCCTGGAATCTTGCTACAAGACCAACAGCCTGCATTATATCTGGTCTAGTCTGAGTGAGATACAGCAATCCACCAATCATTGATCTATACTTTGTCTGATCTGCCTTTGGGGAGTCATCATCTTTGCTTAACTTGCATCCGGTTGCCATGGGAGTGTTCATTGGCTTTGAATCTTCCATACCAAATTTCCTCAACAATTCTTTCACATATTTGGTCTGAGAAATGAAGATCCCTTTCTTTGTTTGAGTAATTTGCAGACCTAAGAAGAAATTCATTTCACCAAGCATAGACATTTCAAACTCACTTTTCATCTGATTTGCAAAAGTTTTGCACATACTATCTCTTCCTCCAAAAATGATATCATCCACAAACACTTCAACAATCAAAATGTTTTCATGATCAATTTTGAAATATAAGTTACTGTCAGCAGTACCTTTGTTGAATCCAATCTGTACAAGATGCTTATCCAACCTTTCATACCATGTTCTTGGGGCTTGCTTTAATCCATATAATGCTTTCTTCAACTTGCAGACCATATCATCATTATCCGACAATTGAAATCCATCCGGTTGTTCAATGTAAACTTCTTCTTCCAGATCAGCATTTAGGAAGGCAGACTTGACATCCATCTGATATACCTTGAAGTCTTTAAAGGCAACAAATGCAAGAAATAATCTGACTGCTTCAATTCTTGCCACCGGAGCAAAGGTCTCTTCAAAATCAATTCCTTCTATTTGAGAGTAGCCTTTGCAGACCAATCTAGCTTTGTTTCTGATTACTTCACCAGCTTCATTCAGTTTGTTCCGGAAGACCCATTTGGTTCCAATTACATTCCTGTCTCTAGGTCTGGAAACAAGATCCCAAGTATGATTTTTCTCAATTTGCATGAGTTCATCTTCCATTGCTTTGGTCCAGTTTTCATCATTGCAGGCTTCATTTATTGTTTTAGGTTCAATCTTTGAAATCAGACAACATTCATCCTGATTTTGAGCAACATTCCTTCTAGTTTGTACACCTTTGCTTCTGTCACCTATGATCTGATCTTCAGAGTGGTTCAGTCTTACATACTTTGGAATTTTGGGAGTATCCTGCACTGTTGCTTCTTGATTAGGCTCATTCAGACCTATCTCTTTTTCCTGATTTACCGGATCAGGCTGACTCTGACTTACCGGAGAGGATTGAGTTCCTTGAACCTGAACACCATCTTGGTCATCTTCATCAAACTCATAAAATCTTGAGGGCTTCTCAATTCCTTTATCAACTTTCACATTAGTGCTTTCTATCATCTTCCTCAGTCTCTTATTGTAACACTGGTATGCTTTGCTTTGAGTGGAGTAACCCAAGAAAATTCCTTCATCACTTCTAGCATCAAACTTTCCTAGATCTTCATCTCTTTTAATATAACACTTGCTACCAAATACTCTGAAATATTTCACAGTAGGAGTGATGCCAAACTAGAGTTCATAGGAGGTCTTACCGGTATTGTTTCTGATTTGAACTCGATTGAGAGTGTAGACTGCAGTGTTGATAGCTTCTTTCCAGAACATCTGAGGAACATTAGCTTCCAACATCATTGTCCTGGCAGCTTCCTGGATTGTCCGGTTCTTTCTCTCAACTACTCCATTCTGTTGTGGAGTCCTAGGAGCAGACAATTGTCTCCTTATACCCTGCTTCTCACAAAAGTCAATGAACTCATCAGATGTAAATTCACCACCTCTATCAGACCTTAGACACTTCAGTTTCAATCCGGTTTGATTCTCTACCATAGCTTTAAAGATTTTGAACTTCTCAAGGGCTTCTGATTTCTCTTTTAGGAAGGTACCCCACATCATCCGGTAGTGGTCATCAATTAGCAACATGAAATATCTATCACCTTGCAGACTCTTGATTCTTGTCGGACTACAGAGATCAGTATGTACTAATTCCAACAATCCGGTAGAGGACTGATCTTGGCTTTTGAAAGAGACCATGCTCTGTTTACCTAGCTGACATTCTTTGCACAAACTATTTGTAGGTTTCATCAATTTTGGAAGATCTCTTACAGCCTGATTATTGCTTATCTTGATGATATAAAAATTTACATGACACATTCTTCTATGCCATAACCAACTCTGATCAATTTGAACAAACAGACAACTTTTATTTGAACCAACCAGGTGAAAGATGTTACCTTTTGTCTGAGTACCGGATGCAATTTCAGTTCCGGAGCTTGTAAAGATTCTGCATTTTCCATTTTTGAACCGGAGATCATAGCCTTTCTCCACTAACTGACCAACACTGAGAAGATCGTGCTTCAATCCTTCAACATATAGTACATTACCTGTTTTGCTCTTTCCATCAAAGGAAATAGTTCCCCTACCTCTGATTCTGCCAGCAGAATTGTCACCAAACTTTACCATTCCTCCTTCATACCTTTCCAAATCCAAGAACTTATTCTTGTCACCAGTCATATGGTGAGAACATCCACTGTCAATAACCCAATCATCCTTTTCTTCCACTTGAGCAGCCAAAGCTCTTTCCACAACCTTGTGATTGACAGATTCAGAGGATATTGAATCTTCTTCCTTGATGGCAATAAACACCCATTCATTTCCGGATTTGCTTCCTAGTTCTGATTCATCATCTGTTACTCCTTCATTGTCATCTTCTTCATGAACATAATAGCAGTTCTTTTGAAACCTTTGTCTGTTAGTATTAGACCTTGCAGATCTTTCCGGACATCTTGAAGCAAAATGACCAATCTTATTGCAGTTGAAGCACTTAAAGGGTAGTTTTCCTTCATACTTATCGGATCCTCTTCACAGTCTCTTTGCAATGAGGGCTTCAAGTTGAGCTGTTTCTGCTTCTTCTTCTTCCATGTCTCTTCATGCTTGATCATACCATGACATCTTCCTTGAAGAGTTTTCACCCAGATCAAATCTCTGTTTGCTTTTCACATAGGCACTGGCTTTGAAAGCAAATTCAGTCTTGGGAGGATCATCTCCAAACTCGGTCATTTCAAATGCAGCTAGTTTGCCAGCCAATTGTTCTCTTGTGACAGTTGTGTGAGCTCTGAATTCATCAATGACAGCAGCCTTGATTTTGTAGGCAGCAGGAAGGGATCTGAGGATTTTGCAGACAATCTCATTTTCATCCAGAGTTCCACCAACATTTCTAATTCCACATACGAGCTCATTCACTCGTGGCATAAAAGTAGTGATGTTTTCATCATCTCTCATCTTCAATCTTTCAAATTTCCCTTTCAGACTTTGCAACCTTGCACTCTTGACAAACTCATCTCCTTCATACAGAAGTTCCAGTTTAGTCAGGATCTCATATGCAGTTGGTAGGTCAATAACATTTGAGAAATCTGAGTCATTTAGTGCGCTTAGAAGAGCTTCTTTGGTCCGCAGATTGTTTTCAGCATCTGTGATTTCATTCAGAGTTGTCGGACCACCCTGTGGAGGTACATATGGTTTTGAGACCATGGCCAAGTATGCTTTTCCCATACATTCCAAGTGACATTTCATGCAGCCTTTCCAGAGAGTGAAGTTGGTTCCATCGAACTTTGGACTATCCTTCTTGTATGACGACATCCTGGATCTCCTCAAGCGGTTAAGCTCCTTTCAGAGGAACTTGGCTCTGATACCAATTGTTGGATCTAGGGCACACAACTGAGAGGGGGGGTGAATCAGTTGTATAAAAACTTCCTTGCTACTTCAAACACTTGATTCTTCTTTGTTAGTTAACAGCATATCAATTAATCATCCATGAAAGCATAATGCACAAATACAAGAGCAGATAAACATCAACACATTGAACACCAAGATTTTGACGTGGAAAACCCGGTTAAGGGAAAAACCACGGGGTGATTAACCCAAGAATTATTCTCTGTTAGAAGAATAAGAAAAAGAATGGCACTTGCCAATTAGGGCTCACTGCCCGAGCACACTGCTCACAAAGAGGCCCACTGCCTACAAGGAGACACTGTCTACAAAGTGATAAGAATCACAATCTTGAACTGGAGAATGACATCTCTACCATGTCCGGATCAGTTCCATTTAAGCCCAAAACCCCTGCTCTGCCTTTCGCACTTATCTTCGCTACACCACTCTCATCTCCACAAATCACACACCAAAATGAACTCACAAACTTTTATTTATACAAGACATCGACTTAGGAACAATCATCTAAGTCGGCAATCAACCATAAGAATATCCGCAAGATGAATAACACATCCAGTCGGCCACCACAAGAACATTCGCAGGATGAACAATTCATCCGGTCGGCTAGTCGGAACAAGAACTTCATTCGGAAGAATATCTTCAATTCCGGGCTCTACCATCAATGTGGACCAACAACACGACCTCAGCATGATCCAAGAATCTTCACAAGCCTTCCTGAATGATCAGGTACATCCGCACTTCTTCTACTTACTGGAATCTCTTCTCTTCCTTATCCGGAACTTCAAGAACACAGTCTGTCGTCACTGTCACAATGCAAAAGGTACTTTCGGACATCCAAATCATACACAACTCAAGATGACACATTTCAAGGACATCACAAACACTCCTTCCAATCCGCAGATTAAGATTATACAATTCCGAACCTTTCTGTGATCCTCTGTCACCTCTGAACACTTGCCGGAACTGGTTCCACACTGACAGCCACAGCTCCTTCAGATCTTCATGCGGACCTCTGAAATCTTAACTGAAGCATCTCGAGACTCATATCTACAAACTCTTTAATCCGCATCCTCCGGTTCTCATCCTATACAGTACATTTGCCTTCTTCTCATCACTGTTCTTCATTGTTCTTGACTGAGGCTAATTTTCTCAATATCCTCAGCACATTGCTCATCCAATCCTTCTTGTTAATGCAATATGAGTATGTTGACATCAATGACAACACTGGTTCACCTCATACTTGCAACAGAATCAAGTATCATCTATCATACATCCAGTTTACAGGAAGATGAACAAGGCAAGATCAACAAGATGCCTTCCCAAACATACAAGTTCAAGAGCAATCACATCGAAGACATCACATACAAGAGGATATAATTTGGGAGCATCCTGAAGTGGCACCTAGGTGGCGAGTACACCTTATCATCCAGTCACAAGTCGCCACATCATTTCAACTACATTCAATGTATCATTTAATAAAAGAAGCCAAAGGGACGCCTATGTGGAGGATGTTTTAAATGATTTCATCTTATCCTTATCACATTGGAAAACGTGCCTTCATTGCCTCTCTTTTGTACTAAAAATAGAAAGTTGTTGCAAGTATGGGCCTAACCGGTGTTGTCATTGATGTCAACATACTCATGTTGCATTAATGAGAAGGATTAGATGAGCTGTGTGTTGAGGATATTGAAAAAATTAGTCTCAATCAGGAACAGTGAAGAACAGTGATGACAAGAAGGTAAAAGTCCTCAATAGGTTGAGGATTGGAGGATGTGGTTTAAAGGGTTTGTAGATATAAGTCTTGAGATGCTCCAGTCAAGTTTTCAGAGGTCCGCATGAAAATTTGAAGAAGTTATGGTCGCTTAGGTAGAACCGGTTCCGGCAGGTGTTCAGAGGTGACAGAGTGTCACAGATAGGACCGGTGAGATCCAGAAATTCATTATCCCGTTCTGCGGATTTGAGGGAGTGTTGAGGACATCCTTGTGAAGTATCAGCTAGATTGGTTCGTGGTTTGAAGGTCCGGAAGAGCCTATTCCTTTGTGATAGTGATGACAGACTGTGTTCTTGAAGCTCCGGATGAAGGAAAGAAGAATTCCAGTAGGCTGATGAAGTGCGGATGTTCTTGGTGATTCAGGGAAGGTTATGATGATCGTTGGATCATGTCCAGTTCATGTTGGTGGTCCGCATTGAAGTTAGAGTTTGCATTTGAAGAATAACCACCAGATATTGGTGTTCTTCTTGAGACTGGCCGACCGGATGTATTACACATCTTGCGGATGTTCTTGTAGGTGTTTGCCGACTTAGATGATTGTTCCTAAGTCGATGCCTTGTATAAATAAGGGATTGTGAAGTCATTTTGAAGTGTGTCTTGTGGAGATGAGCGAGTGGTAGCGAAGAAGAGAGCGAAAGGCAGAGCAGAAGTATTGAGCTTAATGGAACTGATTCAAGCATGGTGAAGATGCTATTCTCCAGTTCATGTATGTGATACTTATTTCTTTGTAGACAGTGTCTCTTGTAGGCAGTGAGCCTCTTGTGAGCAGTGTGCTCGGGCAGTGAGCCCTAATTGGCATGTGCCATTTTGTTCTTTCTATTCTTCTAACAGAGAATACATTCTTGGGTTAATCACCCCGTGGTTTTTCCCTTAACCGGGTTTTCCACGTCAAAATCTT
Organism: Cunninghamia lanceolata; assembly: GCA_027924645.1. Classification (NCBI taxonomy): domain Eukaryota; kingdom Viridiplantae; phylum Streptophyta; class Pinopsida; order Cupressales; family Cupressaceae; genus Cunninghamia; species Cunninghamia lanceolata. The sequence continues at coordinate 20,154,267 of BSBN01000025.1, forward strand.
GGTGTCTCATGTGTTGATGAGTTTTTGCTTTTGATTTGAATGCATTATGTTTCATGTTTAATATACTGCTAATCACTAAGAGGATTTAAGTGTGTAAATTGGAGAAAGTTTTGCACAACTGATTCACCCCCCCCCTCTCAGTTGTGTGCCCTAAGTCTAACAGTTGTAACTACCTACTAAGGTGGCACGATCTGAGCCCTTGGCTATCAAATTGATTTAAGCCATTCATTGTAAACTTGGACTACTATATAAAGGCCTTGTTGCCTCATTTGTAAGGGAGTAGCTAGTAGTCATTAGATTTTAGAGGTAGAGTAGGAGAGACTCTCGAAATTTTTTGAGAGTACTTGAAGTTGTTATAAATATTTCTCAAGATTAATGCAAAGATATTGGAGCATTGTTTGGTGTTAAGTGTTGTCTTGTGGAGTAACATGATTTCTTGTATCTTAATGAAGTGGAGAGATGTTTAAAAGTAGATTAAAAGTAGATTAGAAGCTCTTTGATGTAATGTATGTTTGTATTGGATATTTGATCAACTCCTAGCTCATGCTTTTAACATCCATCGCTGATGGAGTGTTGTGTAAAGCTAGTCTGAGCCTTATTTGTATAAGTTCGATTGTGGATGCTTGTTTGAGCTGCGCTGTTCAATGGGTGCTTGTATAAGCTTTCATGAAACCATTCGGGTAACCTTAGGAGATTGCACCAACTTCATGTAGTTGTAGGCATCCTTGGCGAAGTGAAGTTAGGTTAATTGAGGAGTTTGTCTATTTATATATCATCATTGCCCCATTGACCTTAGATTAGTTCCTCTAACCTTTATCTTTTTTCATTTCTTTATCATTGAGACCTTGTATATACATCATCCACACTAACGGAGATATAAGTTGAATGAAAGAAGAAGAGTCTGTGTAAGTCCCTTTGTGATTATCAGTAAGATCACATGTAATCACTGAGTTAACCCATCATGAATCATAAATAAGGAACCTTGGAGTTACTTCACTGGATCACATAGTTAAGCCTTTGAAGAGCTTTATTCAAGAGAGAGTGGGATACCCTAGTGTTTTACTCTATTGTTGACTTGTCGAAAAACAATCATCAACAAGTCACGTCTAAAGCCGCCCTACCTGGGCGGCCTCAAGAGGTCCTTGTGGACTGTATCACCTGACACAATGCACTCTCCAGACAACACCTCTAGAACCACCCAGGTATGTAGACAATACAATTTACAAGTAAAATCAATGGAAATGATGAAGATGAACACCAAGGAGATGAGATAGTCAAATTGATAAGAGTGAAAGGTTTCTAAGTGTCAAAAAATCCAAGGCCTACTCTCAAACCCACCCTTTCTAGGCGGATTTCTCCAAGATAGATGGACAAGATCATCACCTAGCATCCATGATGTGTCTTTCAACTTCAAAAAAAAAACACCTCAAAATTGCCTAAGTCCTAAGGAAGTTGGAGAGAAAGGTCTTCATAAGGAGAGGAATGAGCAATAGGTGAAGTTTAAGTGATGTAATCCATGCATCATCCTCCAAGCCACCCATGCTAGGTGGCCTTCAACATCATGCTTGGATTGTGTCTCCTCCACAACATACCCTCCATACACACCCTCCAAACCCGCCTTGTCAAGTGACTCCCACCATCATGCATGTCTTCCACACCATTCACTCCATGCACTCACTCTAAATCCGCCCATGCTTCAAGAGTTACATAGCATTCAAAGGAGGATAAACTCTCAATGAAACAAGTGAAGAGCTCTTAAGTTGTCAAAATCAAGCTAAAAAATGCTTAAGTGATGAAAATTCCATATACCTCCTCCAATCCCGCCCATGCTAGGCGGCCTTGAGCACTTTGTCTAGACAAGGTCATGTCATTCACAAGACACACTCCGCCTATCACCTCTAAACCCGCCCAGCCTGGGCGGCCTCACAAGGCAGTGATGGACAATGTCATCATCAGGAGACTCTCTCCAGAAACTCCCTCTAAACCTACCCAAGGAGGAAAGTGGTCAAGTTTACAAGATGTTCTAAGCACAAAGACAAGGATATGATGAAATTCTAAGCAAAGTTTATAAAATTAAAGCAATCAAATGCATTTCATAGAAGAATCCAAGGGTCACCTCCAAACCCGCCCTACCTGGGCGGCCTCAAGAGGTGCTCATGGACTCTGTCATGTCCCACATCAAACTCTCCATGCACTGCTTCCAGAACCGCCCAAGGATGAAGTTGGCATAAGTTGCAAGTTTACTTGATGAGAATGATGAAGATGACACCAAGCATTACTTAAACTCCTCCCAACAAGGATGAACTAATTGGAAGGATTGATAAAAAATCACTAAGCCCGATGTCCTGAAATCCTAAAAATTGGCTGAGTCTGAAATCTGGAGGATCCTCCAAAATCTAGAATTTGCATGTTAAATCCTATGGATCCGAGACCCATCTCAAACATCCTGGAAGTATATTGATAAATATTTAAAGTATAAGACTTAAACATATTTTCAATATACTTCCATTCAAGACATTTCCAATATGGTGACAGGACTTGCATTCCAAGCACACCTTCTAAACCCGCCCATCCTGGGCAGAAATTTCACCTGAGCATGGATTCCACGTCGTTCACATGAGTCTCTCCAGACAAAGACGTCAAACCCGCCCAGGAAAGCCCTTACGAAAAGTTGCAAGTTAAGATAAGTAGGGAGTTCATTTAGAGGCAAAAAAAGAACAAGATTGAGAAAAATCCAAGACTCCCTCTCACATCCGCCCTTCCTGGGTGGCCTTTTGGTGTGAGCTTGGATTAGGTAGTGATTACTCCACGTAACTCCTAATCCACCCATCCACTGAGGTAAGTTGCAAGCACAATCAACGAAGGAAGGTGGAAGTTGATTAAGGGAAATGAGACAAGTTTCGAAATGTTATGAAGATCATTCCACACAACACCCTCTAGGCCGCCTAACTTGGGCGGATTTCACTATGTCATAAGGATTGTCCTTCATTCGCATTCCAAACTTGCCTGCTAACTTTGCACAAGTACTCCAAGATACTAAGTCATGTCAAGAGAGAAGGAGGAGTCATTCAGGTGAAGCCAAAAATTGTCTAAGTCTAAAATTCCTTACCTCACCTTCAAACCCGCCCTTCCTAGGCGGCCTTGACCACCTTGCATGGATTCCATGTCCTCCACATCACACTTTGCACACACCCTCCAAACCTGCCCAACATAGGCACTCCAGAGACTTAGGCATGGATTTCACGTGAAAGGGTATGTTTTGAAATGTCATTTTTTTTTTATCCCACATGCATAAGATGAATGTAATTTGTTATTGAAAATCCTTCATATCAAGTCTTAATTTGATGTGTTTCTTTTTGTAGGTGATGAAGGATCCAAGGAGGTGAATAGCGAGAGCTCATACATGAGAAGTATGGAAGGCGGAGGAAAGCTGCTCAAATTTGTCATCGTCATCACATGGAGGAGAGCTCCTGCATCAAGTTCATCTTACTTTGAAGACTTCATAGACATCAACGCCATGCGAAGGGGAGCTAGTCTAAGATGATCAAGGTTACAAGTGTAGTTCATCATCAAGAGCATCATCCGTTCGAGGCGAGGATCAGTGGAAGGTTGTCACTTCACCATGCACATCTTGAAGGAGGTCATCATCCAGAAGCTCACATATCATGTGCCAGACAAGAACTCTCATCAGGCACTAGTCTACTCCATGAGTCCATGCAATTGTCCAGAGGCATGATCCTGCACAAGCACAACAACATCACAAGATGAGAGATGAGCATGATCATCAAAGCGATCCATGAATTACATCAAGACAACAAGAAGAAAATATTCTAAGTAAAGTGAACATGAAGTGAATCACACTAGTCCATTCAAAGATGCTGAGGTGGCACGTACACATCATCAAGCCAATCACATTCTGCCATGTAAGAGGGCCCACCATAAAGATACTCTAAATATGCTTATCACATTGGAAATTGTGCCTTCATTGCCTCTTTCATGTTCTAAAGATAGTAAATTTTGTAACAAACTGCCTTGTTGTCTCAATCTTGGCCGTTGATTGTTAAATCAATCTGAGCCATTCATTGTAATTCTTGAGCTCTATATAAGGCTCACTTCTCTCATTTGTAAAGGACAATATAGGATGAGATTAGAGATTAGAAGTAGAGTTCTGTAAGAGTAGAGTAGAGGAGACTACTTAAAGTCATTAAAGAGACTTCGAAATTGTTGTCAAAATACTTCCAAGATCAATACAAGCTCATTGTTGGTTGTTGCCTGGTGATTTTGTGTGGTTGTGGAATGTTGACATGGTTTCTAATTTCTTGGATGTGATGGAGAGATGTTTCCAAGTAGAGTTAGATTAGAAGTTCATTGTTGTGATGCCAATATGTTAAGATATTTGATGAATTTCTTAATGGTTCATACTTTTTGTGGATTGTCGATGGCAACTCACTTTGCAAAGTTAGCTTGAACCTTTACATGCTTTAGTTCGGTTGTGAAGATTGTTCAAGCTGCGCCAGCTGTGGGTGTTTGGATGAATGCTTCGCAATTTGAAAATCCTTGAGTTACCTTAGAAGATTGCACCGAACTTTGTGTAGTTATTAGTCCTCATGGCGAAGCGGAGTTGGGTTATATGAGGAATTTGTCTATCTTGACATGATCCATCACTTCATTGTCCTTAGATTAGCTTTCTTAACCCTTGTCTTTTGCATTTTCTTTTTGTACCTAGTCGGAAGAAGTTCCATTTCATAAGGAAGAAGTAACACATTTGAGTGGAGTAAGGAGCATATTTAGCGTAAGTCCCTTTGTGATTACCAGCAAATCACATCAACTACTGAGTCTATCCATAGCAAAAACACGAATAAGGAACCTTGGAGTTGTCTTGATTGATCACATTGTTTAGCATTCAAGAGACTTTGTTCAAGAGAGGATAGAATACCTAGTATTTTATTCTGAGTTTGCATGTGCAAGAAAAACACATCAACACCTCCCTCTCAAAAGAAAGTGTATTTCAAAAACTTGGTGAAGATACTCCATGAAAATAACCTCATCACTTGGGTACCTTGGCAACATGTAAGATGAGATGTGATACCATATACCCGAATATAGGTGAATGTTGGGAATTGAATGAATCAATCCGCCCAGTTGGATAATCCTTATGTGCATTTGATTTTCCATTTCTCAAACTGAGTGTATGAGAAAAACATTATTCACTCTCCTATAAGGCTTAAGGGATTTAAAATATTCCAACCATGGGAAGTCCCTGTATATACGAGTATGTTGGCGTGACCCAATGATCAATCCTCTGAATGTGCCACAATGAGCCATCAAATACACAAGGTATGATGTCATTTGAAACTCATGAATTTGCCCAAACTCTGTCATCTGCTTATGCAAGCAATCACTAACCAAGGTGGCGCAATCAAAGTGCTCGCTGCTGTTGCATTTGGTACTTATGGCATAGAACATCCACGACTTGAAATTGTGAGCTTCATCTTGTCCTGTGACCCAGTTGAGAAGAGTGATCATGATTGCAAACTGATCTCTGAACTCTTCTCGTCCCAAATTCTTTGGCAAAACTGTCTTTTTCTCCTTTAGCCAACGCTTGGCTAGTTGCTTTTGACATTCCACCAGGTGCTTGTGCCAATCTTTTTCACAATCCTCAAGATCTACTGAAAGTGACTCCTCATATGGAGGTATGGAAAATGCAAGCTTAATGTCATAAGTTTGAGATTGCATAACACACGTCTGTCGGTAGATCTTATTTCTCTATTCTCGGGGTCATAGTGTTTCACACAAGCCAAAACAAATTCTAGTCTTTGTGTTGAAATCGGATAAGAACTTGCTTGGACAAGGCCGCAATTCATCAATTTCTTTGCTACATTGCTTCCTTCTTTAATCTTTCCTTCGAGATTGAATCCTTCTGGTGAAACATGACACAAGTAAGCTTTCCACACTTCGGGTATTCATGGATGAGCACTGAAGGCACCTCCAAAGTGTGTGCTGAATATTGCATTTTGAATGAAAATTTGCTAACTCAAAACTCCTCCTTGATGCTTTATGCTGCTGATTTAAGATAAAATTCATCTCTTTTTCACTCAAATTTGAAAGAATTTGAAGAAGAAAACCACTTTTCTGCTGCTGTTTGTGTATGTAAGACCTGCAAAAATGCAATTTTCTGTTATAACCCCTGTTGTACCTGCTATTAATGAATGAAATTCTGCAGAAATTTGCTTCTTCAGAATGCTTTTCCTGCAAAAAACTTTACTATCCTTGCTGTTGGACAAATGGAGTTCTACTATTTGCTTTCAAATAAAAACCCTGCTGTAGACTGCAATTAGGTGCCTTCTTATAGCTTCTGCCTTTTTGTTTTATTTTTCTGTAGCTGCTGCCAAAATTTTGCTTCTCCTTCAAATCTGAGCTCTGAGGATTTTATGGACAGCTGATTCTATTTTGAGTTTCAAATGCTATTTTTAATATTATATAAATAGCCATTTCTTTTCTAAAAAGGCATGTCTTTTCAAACAGAAACTTCTTCCTTCAAACTTGGTTAGCCAAGCTTTGACTTCTATTTAGCTCATCTTGCTTTTTGAAAACTCAAAAAGGCACACCTCCTTTGGATTGGCGCATCTCTGTAAGGGGACGCGCGCCAAAACAAACAAAATGTTGTCTTCTTTTTTGTTTCAAAAATCCCCCTTTATGTGGCGTGTTGGCCTCCAAAAGTGCACGCCATAACAAGGAAAGCATGTTATTATTATTATTTTTGAACTTCTTAATAATGGCGCATTTTGCTTGGGTAGCGTGTGCCAAAACTCCTCCATAGTCTTTGTTTAGGCATCTTTTGTCTTGTTAACACGTGTCCTTGATCTATCTTCTTTTTTATGTTGCAAACCTTTGCAAGAGAGGTTTTTCCTTTGGATTGGCGTGTTGGCCTCCAGAAGCACGTGCCACTGGTCATTCGAAAAACTTTCATCTCCTTGTTGAAATGTGTGGTAACACCTAGGCATGCGCCTAAACGTAAGGACAAAATCTAGTCATCAGCTTGTTGAGGTGCGCCTCCAAATCTTCATATGCACTATTTGGATCTTTGAAATCAGCTCCATTATGAGGTGCATGCCACTAGTTTGGCGCATGTCGTTACTTTGCACAATTTTTTTTAATATGAATGCGTATGACTTCTGAATGCTCTTTCTCTTTGACATGTCCTTTGGAATAGCGCGCTTATAATCCTTGGCATGCACTAATGCTCTAGAAGATGTTTTAACTCTTTGAAAACAATGCTTTTATGAGGTGTGCACCAATTGCCTAGTGTGCACCATTACTCATGACAATTCCTTTGTATTGGCGTGCCTAATCTTTTTGGCACATGCCAATACACTGGGAAAATTTTGAAAGCTTTTGACTCCTTCGTTGAGGTGCACCTGCAATCTTTTTTACGCACCTATACACTGTTTGGTCACCATCTTTTGCTTTAGCACGTGATAAAGTATTTCAACACATCTATACATTGGCTTGTCACCAATGCGTGCCTGGAATTCTTTTAACATTTGAATTGATGATCCTGTGAGGTTAGCAAGAAGAACCAACAAAACAATGCATAGAAGATAACACTTTGGCACATATCAAGGGTATATAAATGAAGTTTTTGTTTGATAAGGTTGACAAAATACAAAATTTTTGTATGGGTACAACAGTCAACTACTCAAGAAATCATCTCCCATAGATATCTTATTAGAATTGGTCACTTTTCATTCAAGGATAAGGCAATGGAAACAAATTTGAGCATGGATCTCGTTCATTTTGACTTTCCCATTAAGAACACAAGGAGTCATTTCGATTCAAGGGGAAAGATGAACAAGCTGATGTCCCAATTTTTGGGAGGTAGTTTCAACCATGTTCATGATGATGAGGATTTTTAGGATAACTGTAATAATGACGAGCACTTTTGAAATCATTGGCAAGAATTGAAAAGGTCCAACGCTCAATTGTGTTAGCACCACAATCACATGGCATCATTGCTATGACCAACTTTGTTAGTCAAAGGATGGTAAAAGTAACATGAGAATCTTAGATTCTCATGGTCCTAGAAAACCAATAGAGCCTACCAATGTGGTAGTGATCAAGAAAGAATCCCAATCTATCTCCTACCTAGAGGCACTTGATACATCCCATCACTAAATAGTTGAGCATGGTTTGCATTGTAGAGGCAATAGGCAGAAGTGGCGGTGGATGCATGACAAGGGTTATCCAACAAAATGCGACCAAGGGGACTCCGCTCGGTCAAATCCTATTGTAGTAAAGAAACTACAAACTAGGGGTGGTAAAGGAGTAGTAGATGACAGTGATGACGATAATTCATATTGTAGAACTCTCCCTTTCAGTCCTCCTCAAGGTCTGAAGAAAATTAGAAGGGAAGATAGAAAAAGGAGGTTGCTCTTGATGGGGATCAATCCAATGAATTAGCTGCACCAATTCTAGAGATAGACGAGGCTTCTTTGCCGATCTCTAAAGGGAAAATTACCCCTTCAATTAATCGAGATTCTCTCCAAGCTGCATTGCAAAGAAGAGAGTTCCTTAAGTTCATTCCGAACTTCTTTGATGCAATGGTCATGAGTCACCCAAGGTGAATCCCATAGCACAAATCAGATTTGATGTCCGCATAGGTCAAATGGTAATTGATACAACTATGCATGGTGGTGAAGTGAGCTTGGATAAGATACGAGTAAAAGGTTTTGAAATTCATTGCATGCATTTCTGTAAATTGATTAGCATGACATCCTTGGCATGCTGGGGGTGAGATTCACTTTCAAAAGTTGATGGAAGAAGTAGTCTATCTTGAAGATCAAAAGAGTCTTGGTAGAATACATTGACAAAGTTTGTGCATTGAGGTTGAGTATTTGGGCTCCTATTGTTGTTGAAATGCTTCCAACATTTGACGAACAACACGACACTCACTCATTTGGGTGAGAGGACATCTTACAGAGCAACATTCAAAGGGTATATTTTTGACAACCTTTAACTTGCTTAGGAATTACTTTTGTGATTGTTGGATTCGGCTCAAAACTCTACATGAAAGCTGGAGTAAGATGGCCTCTATGCATTGAGATTTCCTCCTACCTAGGATCATGAAGTCAAATAAGGGATACTTTAAGAGACGTAGTGGTATCTCTTGATCACAATTTTAATGAGATCAAGATGGGAGTCAGTCTTCAGACAACATTGGAGTGGTTCTTCACTCTCAAGCATAGTTACAATGTTCTTGATAGATCCTTTCAGCTCTTTCACTCCCACTAGGGAGCTTCATCAAGTCTTGAGTGATTCTATCCTTTTGTTCCAATTCTACAGTGCAACCTTTCTTGAAATAGGTTTTGGAAAAATTCTCCCATCGGATACGAGCAAATATTCAATCTTTCTCTCTATCAGCAACAATGAAAAGAGATTCACCTCTCCTTCACCTGATGCGATCATCGATAATATAATTTTAAGGAGGTGTATGATCTCTCTTCAAACACCATTAACTTGTAGACTTGCATGGAAGAAGGAATGCAAAGGGTGCAAACCAATCATCTCATTATTTAGCATGGTCTTCATTTGAGAGAGTTCAGGCCACTTGATCTCACCTCCATGGGCAAGATCATTAACAAGTAGAAGTCATATGCAAGTGGGCCATTGCTTTTAGGAAGGATTGAAGCTATTGTTGAGCTTGATGAGGAATGAAATGTGGATCATGTTATGTTTTCACATTGAGGTTATGGATCTGCCATGGGCTCATTTAATCAAAGTGTCTTTAAGTCACTGGTCTTGCTTTGTAATTTGAATGTGACTTAAGTGACAACTCAAGTCATTTTAGGATTTCTTTGGTGTTTATAAAAGTTAGTTAAGTAGGTAGTTGTAAGCTGGTTGTAACTTATAACTAGCCAGGAGGAATATAGAAGGGGAACCCTTACCATTGTAAAGGATCCTTTTCTCAATCAACAAAAGGGAGAGCTATTGAGAGCTTCCAAGCTTGTAAAGAAACAACTAATTTTTGCAATAAAGTGGAGACATCTGAGAAGGTTTTAATGTCATAAGAGAAGTCTATCCTTTTTGAAACCTACTCTTGCAGATTCTTTGGTTTATTTCTGTAGGGTTACATTGCATGCTGGTTGGTGAAACATGTTTACTGCCATTCGGTTCTCTACATTATTTGGGGTGGATATTTGATATTTGACAGCATAGTTCTAAAAAGAGAAACTCTGTTGTTGTTTCTCTGCATAGTGTTGTTTTCTTGCTAAGATTGCATGTAAGCGAATGATTTACCCGATAGAAAATCTTTGTATGTATGAACATATTTTTGTACCTTTCACCATTTGTGAATTTCCCATTAGTTTTAACTAAAATGAAACTTCTCCTAAAAATAGAAGAGGGATTTAGTCCCACAAGCTGCCCCTAACCAATCTGTGCAGGGAAATTTTAAGGATAATAGTTTTTGGTGCCCACTGTGGGGTACAAAGCCAGAGTTTTCAAGAAACCCCACATGCACATGAGGCCAAGCATATGACCGTTCGAAGCAATGCACCTGTGCTACCAATGCGACTGAGTTAGAGTTCAGCTAGAGTAGACCTTGAATAAGCTTGTAATCTGATTCAGTGTTTCTGAAACTTTGTATGGAATGTTCAATTGAAGTAGGCCTGTGTTCACACTGTCATCTTTTGATTGTATTCAGAAAATGTTACACTTTTCAAGAGATTTTGTTTTCTTGTTAGCATAGTTTTCTTAAACAGTTGCTGCAAATTCTTGTCCTATTGGCTGTAGTCTTTAAGCTTTGAAAGGTTCATTCTCATTTCCATTCTACATATTCTTAAAGGATATAATATTTTTGTATTTCCTTTTGCAGAGTTTATCACAGACAGGTGTAACGGCAAATGCTTCTATATACAATACTTTAATTCAGACTCTATGTTCTTGTGGTGAAATTAGATTGGCACAAAAATTCTATGTGGAGATGATTCATAAAGGACATCATCCTGATGGTAGGACTTACCGTCTAATGTGGGAATACCTTCCAAAGCAGTTCATTCAAAGTCAAAGGAAAAATGGAGACCGTATCAGTTGAAGTCTGAGATATAATCATCAGTTACGGGCACCATATAGATCAACCAAAGTTGATTATTTAGACTTCACCTTGCTATTTGAGTATAATCAATTAGTGCAATCGTTCATCACATCTTCAACAGTTCTCTATTTGGTAGATATGATGTGTTAATGTCACGCTCCCCAAATAGTTGAATAGCAAGACTGATTCAAGGTTAGCATTTAGAAAACAGGATATATCAGTCATGGAGGAGTTAAGCACTGGAAAGGTTTTGATTCTGACCCAAACTCTGCACCATTCTTGAAAGGTCCGTGAACTAGCTGTGAGGGTGAAACATTATTTTGAGGTGGGTAAAATGTTTTGAAGGTAGTAAATAATCTCTCTGATTTGCTGTCGTTTATGGTTAAGCTATCTCTTTAAAGCAAGGTATATATAATGTTTGTCTGGTTAACAATTTGTGGCTTCTATGTTGAATATACTAATACGCTCAAGTCTGCAGGTGTTACATCAAATTGATTTTCATGGCATCAAGGAAATTGGCTGCATTAGATTTCTGATGAGGTGATGAAGACAGAATCTAGGAATGTGCTTGCAGTAAACATCCATTGCTATGCATAGGTTCAGTGGCTTGAGAGACTACTCATTTTGAATCCCTTGTGCCAAAGTGAAGTCATGTTTATAAAAATGCTTCTGCAAAACATGTGGTCAAGTATTTTTGCATCGATGTTTTGGATAATACTATGTGATTGATCACGTAGTGTGATCCGAAACATTGGTGTAAAAATACTTTATCTCAGGCTTTTCTACAGGCATATTTCAATTTAACAGACTGTAGAAGCTTATAAACTCTACAGTCATGTTTATGGTTGTTATCCAGCTTTCAAGAAAGAAAATAAAATAATACAGACCATCTGTTATGATGCAGAGTAATCAACCTTTATGGTCACATTTGATCTATGTTTCTAGAAACTGACGATTTTGGTGAGATCAAATGACCTGTGCTTAACTTGTAAAACATCTCAAGCTTGGTTCATTGACAGGGTTGTGAACAAGTGCAGTTAAATTATTTGGTTTTAACAGGATATTCTTGATCAAAATTTTGGTTCTCCTTTCTATTGGTTTTGCCTCAATTTATAGATTCTTCTGCATTTTTTACTTATTACATTGCAATATATGGTGATCTACTACACTCTTTATATCAATAGTCCATACTTTCATCGTTTTGCAAAGGTGTGGTGGTATTTCACTTTTATTTACATCTAATTTATGTGTTTCTTATCAGTGATAAATTCTTGCACCTGGTCCAATTGCCTGTCTTTTCCACATTTTCATTAGGCACCTCCTCAACAATTCACATAGGTGCTTAAACATACCCACAATATTTTGTAGCATAGTGTAGGCAGATGCATGTCCAGGTGGTAGATATGCTACTCCATATGTTTATGCATCACCTGTACTGGAAATGAGGTTGTGGACATAAGGGTTTTCCTCTCAACGTGTCCCAACTTCTAGCATTTATTAGTGTCTCCCATGTCCTTGGAGTTGTCCCTTGTGTGTGGACCCATAGACTTCCCCCAAAAACACAAGCTGCTCTAAATTTGTAAATGGATGAGGTTGGGGACATAAGGGTTTTCCTCTTAGCGTCTTCCAACTTCTTCTAGCATTTATTAGTGTCTCTCTGTGTCCCTGGAGTCATCCTTTGCGTGCAGACCCATAGATACTCCCCAAAAAAATCCAAGTTGCTTGATATTTGGAAATGGATGGAGTTTTTTAGGCATTTCAAAAAAAAATGTTAGTGGTTGCTTTTTGATGGGAATCTGCCAAAGCCAATATTTGTTGAGGTCAAATTCCTTCTTTAGGCCATTTGGAGTTCGAAGTTGTGTTTGAACTTGGATCCTTCGTCTTGTAGAATGTTGTTTTAACATATTGACTAAGCCCTTCAGATCATGAGCTCGTAAGTCCCTTAGAAACAAAGAAGCTTGACTATCAATGGAGGCCTATTTGACATGATAAAAAAACACAGGTCAAATCCTACAAAAATTAAAATTCTAATTAAAATGCCCACGAAAGTGGGTTGACTCCACATTGGTTAGAATTGTAAGGTTGACTTATAAAGCATTACATTCTCTGAAGCTTTGTCAATGGGAAAAGAGTCTGTAAGGTGAAAAGCCCAAAGGATGCTTATTGTTTGTCCTCCTAAATTTTTAGAGATGTTTGTGAGCGAAGTGGGTCCCTTTTCCCGTGAGCTAATTATCACCAACTAAGATATGTGAGGAAATAAAGTATTAAAGAAAACACTTAAATTTTAAAGAAATGCAAGGGCACAAGGCTGAAGAATGAACAAATGCTTTCCTACATGTTGATGATTGTTTTTAGACAATTCAACAATAGAGTGAGATACTAAGTATCTGACTCCCTCTTGAGCAAAGTCTCTCGAATGCTGAACCAGGTGATCAAACGAGATGACTCCAAGGTTCCTTCTGATGATTTTGAAAAGAGAAAGCTCAGCGACTAAGTATGATTTTACTGTTAACCTGCAAAGGGACTTACGCAATTGTTCAAGTTGACTTATTGCTTCAAAGATTACGGAGGTAGACACTGGAGTATCTAAGTACTGCAATTAATGGCGTATGATTTAACAGTGGATGTTCTTGATCCTAATCCTAACTGACTAGATAAACAAAAGGCAAAAGATATAAGGTTTAGGAATGCTAAACTAATCCTAGATGCAAGGAAATTTACTACCTAGGTGAAATCCAACCAAATCTTGCTTCGCCAAAACAAACAACTACGCAAGATAGGTGCAATCTTCTGGGGTATACAAGATGTTTAAATCAATTATGCTCATGAATGACTCAACAAGCATAAAGATCAAATTGATGTTCAATTGTTCAGGCTAACCATGCACTGCAATCTACAAGCCGCAAACTGCAAATGGTATGAACTTAGAGATTTCACCAAAAAGCAATAAAGAAACCTTTCATCAACTAACATAAACTTAAAGAGAAACTTAATCTAATATAATATTCGCTTGAAAATTGAAACCATGCAACACTCGGAAACACAAATAGAATCACCAAGACAATGAATCTTTTATTATCTCAGAGAGCTCTTGCAACAATTTCAGAATTTTCAATCGTGCAAATGAGAGCAACAAGAGCTCTTTTATAGACCTCAAAAGAAAGAAGGGTCAAGATCGATCGGCGAATTCAGCGGACCAGATCAAGCCACATCACAAGTAGTTATAACAAACTTCTCTTTATTAAATGAAAGAGGTCAACTTTATTAAATACAGGAGACTGTCTATATTAAATAAAAGATGCTATCTTTATTAAATGACGGCGGCCATAAAGAAAGGAACAAAAGCACGCCTCACAAGAAGATAAGAATGATATATCATTATTTCATGAAGAATCCTCATGTGAATATCCTTCACTAGAAGTTTGGCATTCAATGAACTTGGATACTATTCGCTTGACTTCTTCTATGGGTACACTTGGCGAATTTTGAATGGTCCCTTCAGCTTCCAGCACATCAATTGAGTAAAGGCCAAGTGTCCTTTCCCAATCAGTTATTCTTGCTTTGTTGTCGCCAAGGTGGACAGCAAGTGAGAATATACTATCAAGTCTCTCATCTGTAATATCATTTTCCTGAAAATAGAAAACTTGAACTTGCTCTTTCAGATTCTCAAAGGTCATCTCCCCAAAAGGATTGCAAATTTCCATCAAAGAAGTATGTATTCCATCCTGAATTCTCTGAAGCACACTTCTAATTCTTGACATATCTAATTCAATCTTATCCAGCAATTGTCCTTTGATGCGAAGACTGAAATACCATGAGGAAAAGTTGTATGTTTTACCTTCTTCAATAACTTCAGCATGTAACAGATCATCTACTGAGGTTTCCATCAAGCTCTTTAGGTGTGGTAGATGTTGATCTTTGAAGTTTTTGAATTCGACACAGGCTGTCATTAATGCAAGTACCCTTTCCTTTAGGCTAATAATCTTGTCATTTACTTGCATAATATCTCCTAGATACCTGAATGTAGTCTCCTTAGATCTTTTCATCCAATCCTTCAATCTGTGAGATGAAGACTTCAACTCTTCCAGGTGTCCAACTGTTTCAGGAGGAAGGAGAGATGCAGGTGCAGCAACCCTTTCCTGCGGATGAATAGGATGTACTAAATGCTGAATGTACTGCTCCAAGGTACGACATCTTTGCTCAGCCTTGATTCTGCCTTCTGTTTCTTGCCTTATGATAGCTCGAGCATTATCAATCGAATCCTGAAGCTCTTCTTCAACTTGCATTCCAGTCAAAGGACCCAGATTAACTATATTGATGTCATAATCATCAGGTGTTACGTCCTCTATGTTCTTCTCAAGCCTAGGAACTGCTACATGCACTTTTCTTACTCCTGTTTCATCCTTAGTGATTTTGGAGAGGATGTTTGCCTTCTTCTTCGGTTTCTCCTTTGACATATCCAAGAGTAACTCATCTACTGGAAGAGGAGGACAACTTTCAAGTTCACAATTTTCTCTAATTCTTTCTTGTAACCATTCTGGAAGTGATGAAAGGTCTTGTTGCCGCTGTAATTGTCTTCCTTGTACGGGTAATGACTCCTCTTCAGCATCATCCTTCTCCTGAATATTAACTTCATCGATGATTTCAGTGTCATGTGGGCTAGAAGGTACTTCTTCCATTGGAACTTCTGGAACTACATTCTCAACAGGAATCACCAAGTCTGTATTTGGTGGAATATCACCCAACTGTCTAGAAGAAGCAGTCTCAATGCTAATCCTTTTCTTTTTTCTACTGGATTCCCCTTGAACGATCTCAAGTTGTTTCCTTTTCTTTCCCGGTCCTGAATCTTTCTCACTTCCTTTGCTCCGTGAATCCTTACTAAGTGCCTTATGTTGTTCTTGCTGATCCACTTCTTCCATCTTAATATAAGTGAATTTCTTACCTTCATCCAGCAGGGCTTGTACTTGTACGTTTATTTGCTCTTCAGTGATAGCAATAACAGGTCTTATCAATCCTTCATCATCGACCTTTTCTCTGTCTGACCAGTTGACTTCATAAGTCAAATTACGAATCTTATCATACTCATCTCCAAGAAGAGCTCTATCACCTTCCAGCTGATCAGGAATTCTAAGGACCTTTGTTGCCCTTATCAAGTCCCATTTTAACCTTGAACACTTCTGCATCCGGATGTCGTCATCATCTATAGCATTAGCCCAGTGATCTTCTAGTTGCTCTTTATGCCTGTAAGAAGAGTAAGACTGCTTGATAGCTCCATGTGGATCAAAGTTTTCTCTCCTCGAATCATGAGGATGCAAATGATAAGCTTGAAGCTCAACTTCTGAATGCTCAGCTGCCTGTAATGATGGACAAGAATAGTATCTTCCTAGCTGAAGGGGAAACTGAACTCCTGCTTTCTTCCTTGCTTTCTGCATTTTATGAAACTCAATCAACTGTCTGGAAACCTCTAGCAATACCATCCTGTTTGAAGGATATCTAGGCAGTCTATATGGGAATGAGGTGAATCCTTGAATCCTGATGTAGGTGAACTTATCATACTGGATGTAGTACCTTCCATACTGTTTGATGAAGTTCCTGGCAGCACCTGTTAATCTCCGATGCAACTCACCTCTTAACCTCCTCACTATAAACATAGCGAAGGCATCATTGAATCTTTTGTAGTGATTGATGTTTTTTAGGTGAAGCTGAGGGTAACACTGATAGGAGAGGATCTGTCCCGGCTTTGTACCTACTTGTCCCTTAGCTGTTAGTCCTTTGTAAACGACATTTCTTGCCAAGATATACACAAGGTATGAAGTCATGAAGAAAGACTTTGTCTCATCAAAGTTTTCCAACTGTTCATCTAGGCAGTGGCTTATAAGGCCAGCCCAGTCAATCATCTTGTTCTTTGTAAACATGTGATCAAAATAAGTATACATCCATCCTTCGAAAGTAGATGATTGTGGCTTACCTGTTACTCGATTCAGAAACATGATCAAGTAACTTATCTCCCGCTTGAAGTCAGCTTTGTGATACTTGGGGTCTTTTGAATTGTATATCTTCATAGATGAATCATTCATCCACTTCTTCCCGATCTCTTGCATGTAGACCTTTGTATTGCCTTCGAACGTCTTCTGAGCTGTTGTAGGGCATATGAAGACTCCTTTCGCCTTCGGGATGTTAAAGATCTCTTGGATAGCCTCCCTCTGCAGGTAAGCAAGAACAGTTCCATCCTTGGCTATGATTTGTCTTTTCTCCTTGTCGTAGTGTTGAACACATTCCAACACGAGCTCGGTGCTTGGCAAAGCAGGTGGAAAGCAAGCTGCTTGTACAATCCCGCTCTTCGCAATGGCTTTGATATCTTCGTTCCTAGTGATCGCGAGCAAGAAGTCTTTCGCTTCATCCAAGTTGACGTGTCCCATGTTGGTGTCGCCAACATCCTTCCACTGCGTTTCTAGCTTGGACTCCGGCATGCTGGACTTGGCATCCATCTTGATGAGTACTTGCCTTTCCTTGGCTGTCATTCCCATCTATCTGCAAGAATAGACTCGAATAAGTAGATTGAAACGATAAATTCTATGAGTCTTCTATAGTACTTTTATCATATTATCACATTCTAATTCAATTTTTCAAGTACAAAAGGTATCCTAAGTCATTGTCTGATTTCTGAATACAAAGTTGCAAAATTGAAGAAGTACAAGGAAATTGGATGAAGTAGAAGTGATCAAACATACCTCTTACTCAATTTTCTGCCTTAGAAAATATAAATTTCTGGATTTTAATGCAAAAAATCAGTATAAAATGATAAACTTCAGATCTGCCTTAGAATTCTGCCCTTGTCTTCACTAATTGCTGCTCCAATTTTGACAAAATCAATACTTTTAAAACAAAAATGCTGCTCCTCTAGAGAAAATCGCTGCTCCTTATTGAAATTTGCAAATGAATGAGTGAAATGAGGAAGGGGCGCTCTCCTTATATAGCGATTTCCTGCATTAAATAAAGTCGGCTGGCTGGGTCGGCCTAGTTTAACATTAAATATTTGCAAATTTTAAAATTTAAATTTCTCCTTTGTTGGCGCCAAAATAGATGAGCTTCTTCGTGGAGGGCGCTCTAGGTAAAGACTTAGGAGGTTTTAGGCGCTCATCTACAAGGTGCTCAAATACTCTTCCTTAGGCAAGTTTGGGTGCTCCAATGATCACCCAGGCGCATATCACTAGGCGCTCTTCTACCCTACCTTCTTCACTCTAGGTGCCAGATCCTACTCTTTACTCAAGGCGCTCAAAGCTCCTACATTGACTTTCTGATTCTTAACTTGTTGAGGAAGGCGCACTTCTAGCTCTCATCTTACCAAGGCGCTCCATCAAGGTCTGGGACTCTATCCAAGGCGCATTTTGGGCTAGGGCGCACTTCATCCTTCTCATTTTCAAGGCGCATATCTGCTTCTCACTTCCCCTTGACTCCTTGAAGGCGCATATCATCATCAAGGCGTACATTTTCATTTGATGGTCTCGTTTCCTTAGGCGCCTATACACTCATGGCGCGCTCCTTGTTTCATTATAAGGCGCACATTTTCATTTGATTGAAGGCGCCAATCATCCTTCAAGGCGCAAAAAATGACCTCAGGGCGCTCATCCTTCTAAGCGCCAACACTCACACTCTCCTCAAAGTGATGGACCCACTCAAGGCGCTATTCCTTGTTTAGGCGCTCAACTAAGGCGCAAATCTTCATCAAGGCGCTCATTTGCCACCAAGGCACATATTTGCTATTCCAGTCAACTTCTAACTAAACTCAAGGCGCCAATCCTCCTGCAGGGCGCATTTCCTCAATCACCAAGGAGCTCTTCCATCCTCAGGGCGCTAGGATCTATCTAGGCGCATTCACACTTCACTTTCAAAGCACTCACCTATTCCTTAAGGCGCATATCATCACATTGATGTTCAATCATCAAGTGCTAAACACCATAAGGCGCACATTTGCCACCAAGGCGCATATTTGCTACCAAGGCGCATTCCTTATAGGCGCCCATCAAAGCAATCTGGCGCACTTAGGCTATAAGGCGCTCTTCATGCTCTCACCCCACCAAGGCACACTTCAAGGCGCCACAATGAACTCAGGGCGCCCAAAGTCATTCAGACCCTTCAACTAGGCGCCAAAATCTGTCTAGATCTCTTCTCAAGACCTTGTCGATGCTTGAACTTCCCAAGGGGTTCATCCACTCAATTTGATGTCCAAACATCTTCAAGACCTGCTAGGTGCCCACTGGTGCCCTTCCTAACGTCTTCACTGCCTCGAGATACCCTAACCAAAACAATTTCCTGCCCAAAGCAGTTGAACTTAAAAGAAAAAGGGGGCCCCCAGTTCTGATGGGGTGATGTGTGATTTGGTCACAACACTACACTAAGGTCTACCACTCAAGCTCTAGCTCTCTTGTTGCCACACTTAATATGATACATATTTGTACACATGGAGGAGTTGTAAGAAAACCCTTTACAGATCCCTGTGATCCCCCCCAAAATGGCGATTACATTAAATGCCTTCTCATTAGTCCAAGGTAGACAACAACTCTTGCGATTTGTGTGATTGTTTACCAAATTAAAGGTTGGGGATTTGATTACGTTTCCATAGTATGTTATTGCCATTTGATTTGTATTCCAATTGGGCCATGTAAGTATTGTGTGGTTTTTGGATCCACCGACCCTTGGACGGTGTGTGATGGCTTCCAAGAACCAATGAATCCTTCTGACTATTGACCTCTCAACACTTGTCCACATGGCGTGTGGTATAGTGATTCTTGTCGATAGATAGATTGGAGACACATGTCCGCATTTGGCTCATTCAAGTACCCTCACTAACTGAAAGTTTGAAATTAGTGAACATTTGATCAACTAAGTCTCCATGTGCAAAAATGATCATTTGAAAGCATTGACAACAACTGATGGAATCATGCCTTGTTCTATCTCTAGAAGAGCGGTCATGAACTTCTAAGCCTAAGGAGATCACATGCAATTTTTTGGTGGCAATTTCTGCTTGGGTCTTTATTGTGAAGGATTACACATTCTACAAAGTGAAAAGGTGGTTCAAGACCCTCTGTGTGCTTGTGCAACAAAATGGCATATCCAAATGACATAATGCTATTGCAACAGTAACAAAAGACTCTTCACCAAATTATTGTAGGCAAACACTACTTGCATCTATGAAAATTTCCTAGACTACAATTTACTTTTGTTTGTCCATTGGTCTGTAGATGATAAGCTCAACTAATGATCAACATCCTATTCATCTCCTTCCACAATGTTCTGTAAAAATGACCGACAAATTTATGTCATACTCTAAAACTATGCTCCTTGTCAAACTAGGCAACCTTACAATCTCCTTGAAAAATAAGCTTGCGGTGTGCAAAGCATCACTTGTCTTTTGGCATGCAATGACATGTACCATCTTTGACATCCAATCTACAACAACAAAAATTGAATCATTACCACACTAACGTGACAATCCTAGCACAAAGTCCATGTTTATGTTTTCTCATGGCTTATGTGGTATTAGTAAGAGCTGATTCAATCCTATGTTCTAATTGTTTCCCTTGGTAAATTAGTAGACTTGGCATTTCTACACAAAATTATGTAGTTCTACTACCATCTGTGGTCAATAGTACCTTTCACTTAGTAGTGCCAACATTTGTCCACTCCAAAATGTCCTACCATACCTTCACTATGTTTCTCTTGGTTTAGATTCTCCCTCATTAATACTTGTGATATGCACAAATGTTGCTTCTTGAATAACAATCCAGCTTGAATGAAGTAATCTAGCCACTATGTCTTATCAAGTTGTTAACTGGGTTCTAGCATGTGCTTCATGCATCCTTGAAATTTGTTTTTGCAAAATGTAACTCCATTGTATCAAAACCTACTATTTCAACTCTTATTTTTGTGAGCTATGAACTCCTTTTGCTCAATGCATCTAACATGGGGTTGGATTTAACATTCTTGTGCTTTAGGGCAAAATAATAACTATGTAGGAATTCTACCCATTTGACATGTCATTTCAATTTAACTTGGTTGTTGATAAATTGCTGCGCTTGGTGATTGGTGTACAACATGAACACTTTTGGAAGCAAGTAATGTCTCCATTTCTTTAGTGCTTGAATGATGGCATAATAGTCTTGGTTGTATATCAAATAGTTGTGCTTTGCATCATTTAGCTTTTCACTAAAAAATGCCACTGGTCCTCCCTCTTGAATCAAAATTGTTCCAATCATCATACCACTTGTGTCACAATCTACTTGAAACACCACCTCAAAATTTTGGCAACACCAATACTAGTTGCTCTATTACTTTGCACTTCAGCATCTGAAAACTCTTGTTAATAACAATTGTGCACTTGAACCCTTTATGATCACCACTCATTTTATCTGTGATCGGTGCATAGATATTGCTGAAGTTTTTCATGAACTTATGGTAGAAACTCATTAACCCATAGAAGCTTTAGGCCTCGAACATGCTTTGTGGTGTTGGCCACTTCACTATTGCCTGCACATTTTTTGGGTCCACCTTCAATCCATCTTTGAAAATCACGAAACCCAATTATATTGATTCCTCTTTCATGAAACTACATTTCTTGAAGTTGATCAACAACTTTTCCTCACTTAACCTCTACAACACTTATTGTAGGTGTGCCATATGTTCCTCAGTTTTGCTGAAGATGAATATATTGTTGAGATATACCATCACAAACTTGCCAATGAAAAGTTTTAACACCTTGTTCATGAGTCTCATGAACGTGCTAGGCATATTTGTCAGGGCAAATGACATGACTCACCATTCATATAGTCCTTCCTTGGCCTTGAATGTTGTTTTCCACTTGTTCCCTTCTTTGATGTGGATTTGATGATAATTGCTCTCTAGATATATTTTGGTGAATTACCGCACTTGCTCAAAAATTTATCAAGTCATCCATCAATGGCAATGGAAATTGATACTTCATTGTGATATTTTTGGTGGCTCTAGAACCAATGCACATCTTCCCTTCACCTCCTTTCTTTAGCATCGACATTGTTGGTACTGCACATGGACTTAAGCTTTCTTTGATCAATCCTTTCTACAACATTTCTTGCACTTGGCTATTCATCTCCTCATTCTTCATAGGTGTCAATTTGTATGCAACATTATTAGGCAAGCTCTCTCCTAGGATTAGATCCATATGATGATTGATACTTCTTTGCAATGGTAGTCCATTAGGCATCTCACTAGATACCATGTCTCCATGCTCAATTAGCAAGTCCTTCATTGCTTGTGATAGGTCCTATGTCAATACCATGATTTCCGTTGTGGGCTTGTTGACTATCAATTAACCCACCTCGCTTGTCTTGAAAACATTTAGGAACTACTTTCCTAAGATTAACATTACCTTGGAGTTTGCTTCGTACTCATCATTTTTATCCTTTAAAGGATTTAGAATATACTTCTTGCCATCTTTAACAACAATATACATGTTTGCTCTCCCACCATCACCCCTTTCCTATCAAATTGCTAGGGTCTTCCCAACATAACATGGCACACATCCATGAGCACGATGTTACACCTTACTTCATTTTTGTATAAGCCAATGTGGAAGTTCATAAGGCATTGCTCCTTTACAACTTGACATCCCTTTTGCAACATTACACCTTGTAAGAGTTCAGATGCACCATTCTCTTCGACCCAAAATTATCCACCATTTCTACAACACTAGTTTGTCTGTACTACTACTATTTATAATCACCTTGTAATGTTTGCTTTTGGACTTGCACAAAGTGCAAACAAACTCTTGTGTTGTATATGTTCCTTGGTTTCCCAAATTTGCTTTAGTAGAACTCTCCTCATCATGAGCACCTTGCCATGTTCTATATCTTTAACTATCTTAAGTGATGCAATTGATTCTTTGTTCTCTTGCACTAATGGGTGCTTGCATCCCTCTTTTTGTGGCATTTAGGTTCAATTTGATGACATTTAATGGCTTAGTGATTGGGTTGCCCACATTTGAAGCAGGGTCATCAAAATCCTCTTCAATAGATTTTGGATCCACCTTGGCCCTTGCTTTGATTCGTACTTCTATGGCTAAAGCTAGATGGATAGGAAGTACTTTCCTCTCTTCCTCCTCGACCTTGAAGAGATCTTCTAGCATTGGATCAATCTTTTCCTTTGTTTTGTTCAATTGCCTTTTGACTAGATTCTCTTTGGCCTTAGGGATTACGGATAAGCCTCTTTGATGGTGTAGAGCCTCAACATGCTCGTCTTGTAAGCTGCATGCCATTTATGTACAACACCTTCTCTTGACCAGGTAATAGTGAGTTTGTGTAACTCCTTGATTTAATCATCATGTTGAGCTTGCACTATCTCAATTTCTAGAGCTTCTTCAAAATATCCTACTAGCAATTACCTATCAAGAATTTGCTTCTTAGCTTGGCAACCATTTGATACTAGTAGGTGGTCTTCTCCTTTCCATGCCTTTTTCTATCCAATTGCGACTATTTCCACTATAATGTGGCATGAACTTTGAGCTTAGTTTGGACTATTTTTCCATGAGGATTTAATATATCTTAATACTAAAAATATTCCTCCATTTTAGTGAGCCAGTCGATCAACTCTTTTGAATTCGAAGTTCCAAAGAAGATTAACATCTCCATTTTCGGACCTATCCCATTCCTTGAAATGACTCTTAACAATTTCTCTTTGCTTGGATCCATGTTTAGGTTTTCGACTTGCTCTTGCTCCTAATTCTCACCTCTTTGTTCATCTTCTATCTCACTAGGGTCTTCTTTGGACAAACCCTTTGTGCCAATATTCTTCTACTACATCTAATCTGACTTACATCATACTTAGAATTTATACCACCTCATCCTATCTCCTAACCATAATGGCAACTTTGTCTCTACCTCTAACAATTACTTTTCTGGGTGGCATGTTAAGAAGTCAAATAAAACCTATGGCTGTAGGGACTTCTACATAGGTTGTCTACGCTATGGAGACTTCTCAAAACTCATACTTATAGGAATGATGCCTAGTTTAATACAACTTGACATGGGTTAGACTGAGCAATGATTCAATACACACACAAGCACAAATGTAGAAGCAAACACAACTTTCTATTATATCATAAAAATTATAGTGTACAGAGGGTGCAATGCTAAAAAATGAGTAAATGCTTTACTAAATTAAGGTTTGCAACTCAAGCTCTAGCTCCTCTTCTATAATGCTTGTTATGATACATAGTTGTACACATGAAGGGCTTGTAAACCCATTGTAGATCCTTATGAATTAGTGCGATATATCGAACATGGAAATTGCATTAAATGCCTTCTTATCCATCCAAGGATGATGGCAACTCCCAACACGATTCATGTGATAAGTTTTCTAAATTTAAGGTTGGCAATCATTCTATGTTTCCATAGTATGTGATTATATGTGAGAATCACATGGATTTTGGATCCACCAACCCTTGGATGGTGTGTGACATAAACATGTGACATTGATACGCATATGACTATAGGGAAAATTGTTGATGATACCATCTCTATCTCCATTGTTTCTTCTACACCACACAATCTTTCCCACCAATTGATCACTTTCATGAGCAAATTACAAAATGTAGATATTTGTATCAATGAATTTGCAAAAATCTCCAGAGAAGGATTTCACAAATGAGATACTACATAATCCATTGGCATATGATGTATTGGCTTAGCTTTCTCCAATGGGATTTATGGCACCTAGTTTTACATTGTATGATGATGGTTGATCCCACAATAGTGGGTTACACTTTTTGGCCAAACTTGACATTGAAATGAACATTTTGAAAAAAACCTTTACTTTCAGACACTTATAGCTGCTAAACCATGAGGAATTTGAAGATGATGCAAACTAGTAATTTGTGACATTTTGTCTGTAGATTCTAAATATATATATTTTAAATTTTTTGGAATCAAATTGCATTTCTTTTTCCATCTTCTTTGATAACTAGTTTTTAACAGTAAACACCATTTTTAAAGAGTGATGTGTACTATAAAGCACATAACTTTTTTTCTATGAAGGATATTTTTTTCGAATTTAGATTTGTAACTACGATATCTAGAGGATGCATTGGGTTTCATAGTTTTATTGAATATATTTTTTTAATTAAGTTTTGAAGTCAAACCAATTAAAATTTAGACATAGGTGTACTATAAAGCGCATAACTTTTTTTGTATGTATTAGAATTTAGATTTTTTTTGTTAGATCAAGGACATGAATACCAAGAGGATAGATATTTTTCAATTTTTTTTTGGTAATATACTATTTTTCCACATGTGAAGAATAAAGAGCTTGATTTTCGGTGAAAAACCTATATTTAATTAAACTAAAATATAAAATGTATAATAAAGCCAAAATATATTAAAACTATACTTGATGGAGAGATCGTTTCAAGGATTATAATCTTGCAATTGGGTTTGTCAAGTTGATTCCATTTTGATCCTCAACTTGAGCCTCAAAACCCAAAAATTTGCATAAAATTGCAGCTAGAGGGGGGCAAGAGAAAAATAAGGGGGTTCTAATGAAGGGGGGTTCTAGCGAGCCCCTTGAAACCCCTTCTAATGAAGGGGGGTTCTAGCGAAGGGGGGTTCATTCGAACCCTATAAAAATAACATTAAAAAATCAAATAACATTAAGGGGTGTTTGTTCGAACCCATTATTTTTATTAAAAAATTGGCCAACGGAAAGTGGGTTCACTCGAACAGGGGTGTTTGAGCGAACCCATTTATGGGTTCTAGTGAACATCCTAGTTCGAGCGAACTCGTCCAAATTTTTTTTTCCATGCACAGGCAATTTTTCTTCCTCAATGCAATTGTAATTGACTATTGTGGGATCACCCCTACTTAATGCGGTACCAGAAAATGGAATTTGTCTGCATGCGGATCATACCAAATATATCTTGGACCATATAGTACCTCTGTACAAGCTCTAATGGCTGATCTATACATGTTTCATCCTCCATAAAACTTAACCCTATGCAAATGGGCTCCGGAATAGTCTGTCTTGTCTCTGTCTAGGTGATGGTCGATACTCTGTCCCTTGTAACTTTTTATGTTGATGATGTGAGAACTTGAAAACTTAGATTTATCATTTCCATACCTGAATAAAGCTGTCTTCAAAACCGCAAGATCAAATCTTGCTCTACGGAGGAATGCAGACCAGAACAAGATGACTCTACCTTAGGATGTGCATTGTGAATGCCTTAGATTTCTGCTTCTTGTCATTAAGTGCAGTACACTCAACTGATGAGATATATATGTGTGGGTACAAGAAAAATGCAAAGACATGAGTGTTTACCTCTGCATCATGCTCAAACCCAAAACTAATCATCTCCCCATACTTAGACTATTTTCTCTTCTCCCGGATTGGTTTGCCTTGACCATACTAACTCTTCCTCTGTACAAGTCTGTCTATACATTTCCATCTATTATGTTGATATCAATATACACTATGTTGACATCAATGACAATACATATTGCCAACATAAAGTTGATACAAAGAAAAATAAAATATTAATTATCATAAAATTACTAAAATGTTCATTTTCTACCTTAAATCAACCACAAATACATCAGAGAATCAATAGAAATAAATTTTAATAAGTAAACTACGTAGAAACTAATGTTTACATCTTTTTGTGACATTTTTGCCACTGACATAGGCGACAGACACATAATCACCCTAGCAAACACATGTTCATCAGTGTTGGAAGTTCATTTGTCACAACAAACAATACATTTGCCACTAGGAACTTGAGTATGAATATGTAGTCACTATTGATGAACATTCATTCATTTCCTTTAACAAGCATTGAACTCACCACTATCACAAAGCCAAGAACTTGAAAAAATGATAATATTTAACTCCTTTTGCCTTTAACAAATGAATCTAATTTTTTTTAGAAAGAACCTTAATCTAAAATTCAATTCTAAACATGCCTATCACTTTGGAATTAAAAGAATATTGATCTATAACAAAATTTGTAAGTAATTTAAATTCCAAGTGAGAACACTTATTTCTTTCTCTAAATCTAACTTTCTCCATATCTTCCAATTCTCAACACTATTCTACATGCTATAAAACTTGATACAAGGTAAGTTTACCCAACATTTTCCATTCACTTTTGGTACTCAAACTAACACAAACATTGAAATACATTACAAACTGAGAGAAACAATGAATGGTGGCATTTTCCAACTTGATCAAAACTAATAAACTCTAAGGTTGTAACTCACAATACATATGATAAGTTCTCAATCTCCATCTAAATTATGTGCTACAACAATAAAATATAAATACAACTTCATTGAAGGCTTACAAGCTTACAAAAAGGATTCTAATCATTTAAATGAACAAAACTTCTACTAAACAACCATGTCCAAGATCCAACTTCATGAATACCAGAATTGCCAAGAGGAGAATGCTCACCACCCTATCATATGGTAACATTGATAGAGGCAATCCATTGGTTCTTATAAGTTCCTTCCAAACTACATGCTTAAAGATGATTTTTATGAGGACAAATTGCTTGCCAGGTTATTTTTGTGGAGCTTGACTGATTATGTAATTTCTTAGTTTCACTCTTTACCTTGTGCCTCCATTTCTTCTTTTGGAGACTTATCCAATACTTTTATTAACCATTTCCAACACAATATTGAGGCTACGCTAATAGTTGACAAATTAACATAAAGTAAACATAGACAAAATGAAATAATCAATGATTATTTTGCTAATACTTCAAATGGTTGCTTAATGAGTTTCAAACTAACAAACACAGAGCTTTAGGGTTTATTTATCAAAAGTCTACTTCAATACTTGAAAAATTGCTTTTCAATATGAATCATTCATTTTTTGAGTAATATGCTAGTGTATGCCAATGCGAGCTTACCTTGTTAGCAAATGATTTTTTACATTAGTGTTTCTAGCACCCCCCTCATTCCCATTACTTGCAACAAATGTCAAATTTAGAAAATGAGTGTAATGATGGTGGATTTAAAAATGTCAACAATAGTAATGATCATAATGCAAATAACAAACCAAAAATATATAAAGAGTTCACTAGCTTGATGGATCCTCCACATGTAGTGTTAAAACAACTTTTGCAATAAAAAATGATATTTTTTTACCTTCCTTCAAACACATTGATACATCTAGAAGTGTTCCACCACATTTCACAACTAATTATTTCTGATTTACATTGGACACATGGACATACTATACACAGGTCTACGCACTCAAACATAAATTCCAATCTTATTGACAAAATTGTGATACAAGTAGATGCTATTCTAGATCATGCAAATACATCTTTAACACCTCAACATAATGAATCTAATCGAATGGAAACAAATGATGAGGATTCTGTTGCAAGTATGTGCCTAATTAGTGTTGTCATTGATGTCAACATATCCTTGTTGTCATTAGTGTCAACTGTATCTTATTCTATTACTTGTTTAGAAGACTTGTATGTTGAGGATATTGAAAAAATTAGCCTCTTCGGAAGAAACAAGTGAGTTATAGAGAAGTGCAGTACAGACATTGAGTTGTATGCTGAAGAACAGTCCGGTAAACTGCTCCACATTTATCTCTGCTTGAAGATAGTGGTCTGTAGATTGGAAGTAAGTTAGAAGTATGTTTGAGGATGCTACATTTCGGGTTTGAGCCATCCGTATGAAGATCTGAGTGAGTTGTGTTCACTAGAGTGAAACTTGCTTTTTCTGTAAGTTTAGTTGAGACAAGAACATAGTATTTGACTCTGCATTCCTCCGCAATAAAGTATTTTGTTCTGCAGCTCTAGAGGGAAGTCTGGGATGATGATAAGTGCCTACAGTTCCAATGGTTTGTGGTTTGGTGGTCCGCAAGCTATCTTTCTTTTATGACAGTTGAAGACAGTAAAGTTCATGTGTTCTGGTGAGAAGATTCCTATGGATAAAGTGGTTAAGGTTTGTGTGGTTGCTCTTGATGATTATAGCATGCTTGTGGATGTCTCCTAATCACGTTCCTATCTGGACTTTGGTCTGCATTAAGAAATTGAGATGGTGTGTGAAGATTGTTCCCAGATAACGTAGCGTGTAACTAGTCTTGGCCGACCTAGTTGATCCTAGTGATTGTGGAGATCTCTTAAAGATTGTGGAAGTGTGTTGTGGTGTGGAAGATTGTGTTTGAGTCCCAGTTAAGGCATGGCATGATTTGCATTTCATTCCATTTGCATGATATTGCAATAGGTCAGGACCTATTTTGTAAATGTTTGTAATACCAACCTTGGAGATTGTTCCAATGGTTGATGCCGACCTTGATGATCATTCCAAGGTTGATGTAGTGTATAAATACTTGTAGTTGAGTCGTGGAAAAGGTGTCCTTGAGCAGAAATGATAAGATATTAAGAAAGGTCCAAAGGTAGAGCAGAGAAGAGGCAGAGGAAATAAGAGGAAGAGCAGAGCAGAGGAATTGTTTATTCACAATATAGAAAGGTGATGATTGTGGTAGTGAGTCTGGCAGTAAGCCACCAGTAGGATTTAACAACCTTCAGGGTTTAACAACCCTTACTGTAATCTTGCTAGGTTTAGGGTTGAGGCAGTGAGCCTACTAGACCTAGTTGTTCTTCATGGTAGTAAGCCAGTATGTTTAGGCCCGTGGAGTGACCAAGCTTGAACATCATTATTTCAAGATTGCAATATATATTGAGAGTTAATCCTCTCCGTAGTTTTTCCCCACCTTGGGGTTTTCCACATAAATCTGGTGTCTCTTGTGTTTGATGTTGTATTTGTGGTTAAGTTTTTGATTTCATGCTCTCATTGTTAAATCATAATAATTGTGGATAAGTGATGAATGTTTAAATTGCAGAAAGTGTTTAAGTTTTGTGATAAGTGATTCACCCACCCCTCTCAGTTGTCTGGCGCATATCAACAGATTCTTCCAATGACAATGATATTGAGTACATTGATATTGTTGAAAATTTTGATAATACACCTAACACACCTTACACTAATTTTACAAATGAAGCTATCAAACATGACATTATAATGAAGGCAAGAAATACAAATAAATATCCACTAATGTATCTCAAGAACAAGGACATATAATTCAAGTCATAACATCTTGGTCAATTACTCCAAAGATGACATCACAATTGGCTTCATAGAGAGACATTAAATGATCACACATCATGACCATTGCTTGTGCATCATGGCATTATAGAGGATAGTTCCAATGGGGGCATTGATTCCAAAGATATTTTCCCCCATTGAGATAGATCCATTACAACATGATTATATTGACGTTATTATTTTATTTATGCTCATGTCTGCCACTTTTTTTTCAGTACATTTAAATATTATATTTGCATACATTCTATGTTCATGTTCTTTCCATGCTTTTCACTTGATCTTGCCACTGGGGGGGCAAACTTTTGTTTCTTGATGCAAGTTTTATGCCATCATGCTTGTTCCTTGGGAGCAAAAACTAGAGGGCATCCATTCATCATCCTTCATTCACATTGATGACACACACAAGTGAGTATACAATAGGTACACATTCTTTACTCAAATTTACATTTATATATCACGCTCTTTTTCACACTTAATTTTTAGACCCAAATTTATTTCATTTATCTCTCCCCATTTATGCACACACCTTTATAGTACACACAATTCAAGGGGGCATATTATTACCCATTTTGTTGTCTGTTTATCTACAATTTTTATAAGTTGGAAGCACATACTTATTTCAGTGACCTAGATTCCAGAAACTTTGTATCCTTCATATCACTTTTATTTTATCTACTTTTACTTTGGCATGCATGCTCATTTAGATTTGCATGCAAACCAAAGTGGGGGCAAAATGTAGAGGAGAAACTTTTCCCCTCATTTTACACCACTTTGTGCGGATGTCTTTAACACATGGGTAGAGAACTTAAGTGGTCACTTCTAGTGCACTTATTGACTCTAAACTCATATCCAACACTTTGTTATGCCACATCACTTAGTTGAGAGCAAACTTGATCTATTTCCCATAGCATTACCCATCTTAGACTATATTGAGTATGTGTTTCTGTCCTGTAGACTAAACCACAATCACAACTTCATCCTTCTAATTCAAATTTTAAATTTCACATCTTACCACACTAACTCTTCTAAAATATGAGTTATAGTTGTTGGCCAACACAATAAAGGTTTCAAATTATGTGTCTAGCACTTATATTTAAAGGCATCACCCTAGGTTATTTTAACATAAGGATCACATAATAAAAAATTAGGACAACACATTTACATATCAATAACTTGCATGTTTAGCTATTGACTTCTTTGTCTACATTATGATCATCCAACATCTCTCTTATTTTTTTTTTTTGATATTTGATGAATTAGTCTAGGGGCTTGATTGCTAACAATAAAGTTGATCGCTCTTCCCCTTTGTATAACATTTTCCAAGATTGCTACTTAGCACCATCTAGTTTTCCTTACACAAATATACAACAAGCAAACATCTGCTTTAGGTACCAAAAGTCTGTCTCTACTTAGGACAAAATTGCACCATCAAGATAGAACCACACAAGGTGGACTCGATCTTTGGTGTGACCTTGTCCTAGGTCTTCAAACTCTTACATCTTAGTTGTCTTGAGCCATTGTGATGCAGGAGCATCTCGGGCGAATGGGAAATCTTGCATCACCCAAAAACATTTCATTTTCATTTTCATTTTGGTTTGGTTTCAGTTTTAGTCAACTTTTCTTGATAGTAGATATGGCAAAGAAATTAAATGAGAAAATATTATAATATTGTTTTACACATATGCTAGAAGTGGTGAAGACTCGTAAGGTTCAACTAGCCCACTAGACTTCATTGGTTGGTGTTAACTCCATCAACTTGATAGCTCCATTTCAGCGGGACACAGTACACAATCCCTTCGATGGTCAGAGAGATTTTCGGAGGGAAGTGGTTATATCATTGGGATAGAATCCTATGTCTCTCCGATATCGGTAGAACCTGTTGACTTCGGCGGGGCTTGAAATGAAGTCTCCTCGATAAGTTGATGGCGTTGGTCAATGCTGCCACGGTGACTTTGGTGGAACCTGGTCATTTCAGTGGGAGGTGATTTGATGTCCCCCTGATACCTCCTTTCCACCATGAAAGTGTAGACCATCTGTGGGACCATGGGGAAATATTTCACCGTCGTTCTGGTGGGTCCCATCCTGTGTTTCAAAGTATCAAAGAATGAATAGTTCGGCAGGCCATTGGGCTTCCACGTCGGAGATGACGGTTGAACTGTCATCTTGGTCTTTAAAAGATCAACACTTTGACAGTTAACGGAGCGGAGGAGAATAGAAGAAATAGAGGGAATAAGTAGAGAAAGGGGAACGAACCAGATACTGGAGTTTTGGCCAGATACGACAGCAGTTTGATCATAGAGAAGAAATGAATAAAGCCATTGATAGTTAAAGTAGATATATTTTGTATTGCAGATAGATAGATTTTTAATGTGTAAAAAAAACATTCTAAATAAATAAATTTTAATTGAGTTCTAGTTGTTGGGTGTTATTTTGTCTGCCTACTCTGCGTCAAGTGGTATCAGAGCTAGTTATCCTGAGTTTGGAGAATATTCACTAGGATTTGTGGGAGTGAGTAACAGTCGAGGACTGCTCAAGAGGATTGTTGTGGGTGTGTGTGGAGTCCCAAACAATTGAGAGTTAAAGCCATTGATTGATAGAGATGCTGCCATGAAGAGGAAGACCCAGAATAGAGGCAGTGTTGGAACAGTTTCAAGACAGGCTAATGGAAGATATCAGAAATGATATTAGAAATGAGGTGAGAAGGGTTACTAGAGATGCTAGAGACTCCTCAAGTAGAGATGAAAGTGAAGTGGAAAAACAAGAATAGGATAGAGAAGAAGGATAGCCTGAGGAAGCCGAAGAAGATAGATTTTTGAGGGCTCTTGCAAATATTGCAAAGAGTAACAAGGTGGATGAGCCTAATTTTTCTAGAACGTTGAATCCAAAAGAGTTAATTGACTAGATAGGCGAATTGGAAGAATATTTTTAATTGGAAGACATTAAAGATCCTTAGAGTGTTAAGATAGCTCAAACAAAATTGAAGGGACATGCTGTGTTAAGGTGGAAGGGATTGCAAAGAGAGTGAGTTGCTGATGGAGATTCCAGGATAACAAGGTGGAATCAGATGGTGACAAAACTAAAACATAAATTCATTCCTGGCGATTATGAAATGGATTTATTCAAATAGTTGTAGAACCTGAAACATAAAGATATGAGTGTAAAAGATTACACAGAAGAGTTTTACAAGTTAGCCATTCGGTCAGGGAGACATGAGGTTGACAAGAAGGTAGCTAGGTATGTGAATAGCTTACGATATAACATTCAGGATGAGATGACCATGGTGAAGTTGACTTCAGTGGAAGAAGCTTACCAATATGCATTGAAGGCAGAAGAGAAGGTAATGAGAAAGCAAACAAGCAATTCTAAAAGTTGGGGAAGATTTGCAGCTGAGAAAGGGTAGGCAAGCAACAACAAAGGAAACCAAATTGAAGAAGAATCCAAACCTAGATCAAGCTAGGAAATGGGCTATAATATGAAGGCAAAATATATACCAACAAGAGGGCGTGGTAGTAGCATCAAAGGTTTTATGGGAAAATGTTATCAGTGTGGAGAAGCCAGACATCGTGCTTACGAATGTCCTCAAATACAAGAAGGCAACAAGAGGAGCACAACAAGAAACCATTTGGCACAGGAGGATGCAGAGAGTATTGCATCCATGAAAGGTGAAGATCCTGAGGACGGTGAATCTCTCATGATGAGGAGAGTGTTGGTGAACTCGGAGGTGGTAGAGGAAGAACCATTCCAACTAAGGAGTCTCTTTTGAACTGTGTGCAAATCTGGAGGTAAGTGCTGTAAAGTTATAGTGGATAGTGGTAGTATAGATAACCTAGTTTTTGAGGAAATGGTAAGTAAGCTAGGTTTAAAAAGGTGTAAACACCCTAATCCATACAAGGTTTCATGGTTGCAAGAAGGGCATGAGATGACGGTGAGTGAATAATGTTTAGTTACTTTTTAGATTGGTTCTTATAAAGATGAAGTGTTGTGTGATGTAATGCCTATGAGTGCTTGTCATGTGTTGTTGGGTAGACCATGGCAATTTGATAGGGAGGCCATTTATGATGGCAAAAAGAATGTATACACCATCCAGAAAGATGGTCAAAAGTATGTATTGAATCCTCTCATGGAGAAGGAAAGGCAAATCAAAGAATCCAACTCCATTGTTTGCTATAGTATTAAGAAGTAGCAAATAGAGAAAGAGGAAGAGGTTGGACACCATGATTTGAAGATGTTCAAAGGACAAGTTTCCAAAGAGAACAACTGATTAGACCTCAAGTTCTTACAATAGCACCATAAAGAGGAAAGAAATATAAACTTCCAAAGGTATTTAGAGGACAACAAGGTGAACCAATCACAAGAAGTAATTCAGAAATTCAACTCAGCACAGATGGGGATGATTACTTGAGTGTGAAGAATGGTAGAAGGAAAACTCCCATGGACATAGGAGCAGATTTGGATAAAAAACAAGCATGGGATTACAGTCCTATGCACATCTCAATATTATTGAGCTCTCTAACTCAGAAACATTTATTTACTCAGACTGTTTGAAGCACGAGCATCTCGAGCGAATGGGCAATCCTGCATCGTCCAAAAACATTACATTTTTGTTTTGGTTTGGTTTCACTTTTAGTCAGCTTCTCTTAATAGTAGATATGGCAAAGGCATTCAATGAGAAAATATTACAATATTGTTTTACACATATGTTGGCAGTGGTGAAGACTCGTAAGGTTCAGCTAGCCTGCTAGACTTCATTGGTTGGTGTTAACTCCTTCATTGGCCTGACAACTTCATTTTGGTAGGACCTAGTACATAGTCCCTTCGATGGTTAGAGAGCTTTTCGAAGGGAAGTGGTTATATCATTGGGACATAATCCCATGTCTCTCCGATATGGGTGGAATATGTTGACTTTGGTGGGACTTGAAATGAAGTCTCCTTGATAAGCCGATGGCATTGGTCAATGCTACCGCAATGACTTTGGTGGAACCTGGTAGAGGTGATTTGATGTCCCCCCAAATACCGCCTTTCCACTATGAAAGTGTAGACCATCTGCGAGACCGCGGAGAAATATTTCACCGTCGTTCTAGTGGGTCCCGTCCTGTGTTTCAAAGTATCAAAGAATGAATGGTTCGGCAGGCCATTAGGCTTCCACGTTGGAGACGATGGTTGAATTGTCATCTTGGTCTTTAAAAGATCAACACTTTGATAGTTAATAGAGTGGAGGAGAATAGAAGAAACAAATGGAATAGGGAGAGAAAGGGGAACGAACCAGATACTAGAGTTTTGGCCAGATACGACAACATTTTGATCACAGAGAAGAAATGAATAAATCCATTGATAACTAAAGTAGATATATTTTGTATTGTAGATAGATATATTTTTAATGTGTAAAAAAAAAAAAACATTCTAAATAAATAAATTTCAATTGACTTCTAGTTGTTGGATGTTATTTTGTCTGCTTGCTTTGCGTCACATTGACATTAGATCTAGTTCCAAATTCTATTTTTTGTCTCTAAATTATAACATTTCAACATCCAAATTTGAAATTGCACCAATTTTGAGTAAGCTCCAATTCCATCTCATTCTATTTTCAACACGTCTATTCTTTGTTTACATTGATCATTCTTAGCGCAATAATTTATCTAGGGTTTTGAACTACATTTAATTTGTCAGCCCTAGATATATTTGTAGGGCATGTTTTATTCCCTACAATTATACATATGTAAGTATGATGGTAACAACAAGAAGGTAATTTAGAGGAAACAAGATAAAGTACAAGGAAGTTCTATGTCAATAAAGAGATTAAAATTCACAACACCAATATCTTAATGCAAATCAAGATAATATGAAATATGCCTTATCACATTCTTCAATGAAAAATAAACACCAATATTTTCCACATTAGCAATCATCCTTATCACACTCTTCAAGGAAAAGAGGAAAAAATCTTTCCATGTAAGAAGCTATAAGGCCCAACTATTTTGTGACCCTAGTTGTATTATTCACATGCTTAATGACTAATAATTCTAGCTAATTTTGGAACATTGCTTGTAACCTTCTAACTCTTGATTTGTATATTTCATGTTGAATGTCTTGCAATATTAGACTCTAATATCCGGTTATTTAACTTGGTAGATAATGCTTAATTAGTTTTCTTCATGATTGTTGAATTGAATGTGATTATGTCAATGAAATTACCTTTTTTAAGAGAGAATTTGTCCATGATTATAATAATGATCTAGTTTATTTTTGAGATGACTCTTGATCATTAGCTTAGTGATGTTTTGATTTTTCTTATGATGCCTTATAATGCTCTATCGCATTTTTGGGATTTGCTTAATGGTTAGTTGTTTGTAGAGGACATGTAATGATTCAGTGAACTCAAATGGTCTTAAGTAATGCTAGTGCTAACCTTGATGTAATAGAGATCCATGGTAAGTAAATTAAGTATATTATGGATGCATAGTATGTAGGTAGACACAATTCACTCACATGCAATTATTTAAGTTAAATTACATAATACGATGAGATGTCATTACTAACCCTAATCTTTATATTATCACCTAAATAAAGATTTAAATGTTATTATGATTTGAGGAGATTTAAATAAATTTCAATTGTTAGAAGAAATGACAACTTAAAGGTCTAATTGGAGTGCTATTAATTCATTTAAATATTGAAATATTGTTTCATGAGATGTCATTACTAACCCTAATATTTTTATTATCACCTAAATGAGTATTTAAATGTTATATGATTTAAATAAATTGTAATTGTTATAGGAAATGATGATTTAAATGTCTAATTGTAGATTGATATTAATTCATTTAAATATTGAAATTTTGTTTCATCGTGAATAGTGGATTATATGGGAATTTTAATTTAATTGATAAAGTGAATTAAATTTGATATAATTGATATGAGTTAATCACAATAGGTCATGATTTCATTAATTTTGTGATTAAGTTATGATCTTGTGTATAATTTATTTTATATTACAAATGATTAGTGTAATTACAATTAATCACTTCATATGTATATATATAAATCCATATCTATATTTATACATACATACGTACGTACGTACATACATACATACGCACGCACGTACATACGTACGCACGCACGTACATACATATATATGAAGTGATTAATTGCAATTATAGATATATAAATTAATATGCACAGTGAGTGTGTAGGTATATACAGATTGCCAGTGGGAGGATAAGAGAGCCATTAGGAAACCTTCCCACTTCACTTTTGGAGTAATGCGAAATTGATCATGTTTACCCCATTATGCCAATCATCTTAGTCTATGAGTGGACTAAGATCCCTTGTGATAAACCATGTTATTTCCTTAGTGTTTATGCTTCATTGTGATGATTTTTATTATGTGTATTTATTATGTTTGATATTTTGGAATTGTAAAATATGATTTTTGAGTACAAACATGAATTTACACTTGGGACTATTTTTAAAAGGGTGTGATAAGTATTTTAATTTGTGAAAATATCCCACTTGGGCAAGTACCTATATGTAAGGTACCATTTTGGGGTTGTTTTTGGAGTTTTGCATGAGTTTAGCACTCATCCAACCCTTTTAAGAAGAACATGCCATTAAGAGGCATGGAAGGGGTTGTTTGTGAATTATCCAAGTCAACCCTCTTCTCTTTCCAAAGGTTTTTCAAGTGGAGTGTGTGGAATACATTTCACTTCACCATGCCTTGCCCATGTGGGAACACATGGGAGGCATGGGTTAACATTTATGTTTTGTAAGAGGTGGTTGCAAGTGTAAGTGAGAGGCTATGTGTCCTCATCCTATTGGATGAGGATGTGTGACATAACACTGCCATATAAGCCTTCCATTTTGGTTTTGAGAGCCTAATTCACCTTCCTTGAAAACACTTGGAGTTATATAGAGACCATGGAGAGACATTGAGAGAGTTTTGATATTTTTTGTTATTTATTGAGGTTGTGAGTACATTTGCATAGAGTTTTGAGAGACTTGAGAGTGTGGAAGAAAAATTGGAGGAAGAAGAAACTTCCATTCCAACAAGATTTATTGTGAAGAGTTAAGCCCTCTTCCTCTTGTTTTACCTTTCTTTCTTGTATATAATTGTGTGCATAGAGTAGAGAATGAATTCTCTTGTTTGTGTTGTTCTTTGAAAGGGTATTTTCCCCCCTTTTTGTAAATTTAGTGTTCCATTTTAGCATATGGGTGTGTGTTGAGGAGTAATAGTGCTCATTTTTTTTATAAAGGATTGTGTTGAGATCAATCACTCTCCATTGTGTATATCATTGTGTGTTTCATGTGAATCTCTTCAGTATGAGTACCCATTCTTGTATGCATTCCATAGAGAATTATACCTCTTGGTTTTCCCCCTTTTTTTTACATCCATGAGTTGGTTTTTGTTCAAAATCCTATCCCTATTTTTACGATTGTGTATCCCTTGATTTGATTATTTTGCTTGTGCAACCTATTCCTAATTTGGTGTCATAGCTCATGAGTTGGCTAAAATTTAGAAATAGATACAATTATGTCTACAAGTAAAGATTTGAGTATAACTATCCTTTAGACTCCTAGTTATCCATGTCAAATTCTTGAATTCCTCCGAAATCATTAGATAAAGGTGTGCAGATATAATAAGGAACATATGATGATGTTTTAGCTCATTCCTAAAAGGTTTCAGGCCTTGTATTGCATCGCAATATCATATCTTGAGATATGAAGTATTACATGTGGTCTAGAATGCTCTGTTTCCTGCAGATAGTCATGTTTTCTATTTTGCGGATGTATAATTTGATATGATACTTCTTTAGTAAGGTGTATGAATTTTGTTGAGGCCATGTATGATTGAATTCTTGGTCCACATAGATTTTTTGGCTTCTCCCAAATAGTATGAAGATGTCAGACAATGAGCAATCCTGAGCAGGTTGAGCCGACCAGTTAAGTTTTTGATATGTGCAGATGATGCTGATTAGTTTAATTAACACTGGAATGTATGGAAATATATGTTTTGATCTCCTTTATGAATTTCTAAGGCCCGCAACAAGTTTCTCATATCATATTGCATGTATGGATGCCAACTTGTGAAGAGCTACACGTTTCACTCAATGTTGATTGTGATGCCGACCTAATCAGTGTTTTGAAGTGTTGTGGAGTATATTTATAGAATAACAAGTTCATTTGTGAGATATAGAAGAGTATGCAAAGATAAGCATAGAAGAATAAAATATATGAAGTATGCAGAATTAGTTTGACATGTGTTGAGAAAGAAATATAAGACTGCATTATTAGCATAAATTAGATGTTCTCTTTGTAGTAGTCCATGTTGTTACTATCCTTGTAAATCCATTGCAGTGAGCAGAGTACTTAGGGAGTAGTAGCTTTCTTGGGTTGTAGCCCTAAATCAAAGTTGTAATTGCTGTAAGCACAAATTCAAGGAGTTGTAGCTTCCTTGGGTTGTATCCCTAAAACAAAGTTGTAATACTTTTACAATGAGCATAATATATTGTGAGCTAATCCTCACCATGGTTTTAGGGTTTTCCATGTAAAAATACTGGTGCTATGTGTGTTGTATGATTCCTTTCTGCTCTCTAAGTTATTTAATTTAGTTTGGTAAACAACTAATTAAATTTTAGTATATGTTGATTCACCCCCTCTTAGCATCTCATTGTGTTCAACAATTGGTATTAGAGCCAAGTACCTTTGAGAAGCCTAAAAGTTGAGGTAGATCTTGCACTTCAACATGTGGGATCTAAACTATGGACAATGATGCATTTGTACTGGAACCAGATCTAGAAGCAATGGAACCTGAAGGTTGGGATCTTGATGGGAGTGAAGTAGACCTTGAGGAAGAACTCAAGTCAACCCTTAATGAACTGGATGAAGTTAGAGGACTGAATACAGAATATGAAGACATGCTTGAATTGGCAAAAGAGATAATTGAAAAATTGAAGACAAAGGCCAAAGAATCAAAAGAAGAAATTGGCAAACTAAAATCCCTAATAGAAGGAGATAAAGGAGGTGACATAAAGCTCAAGGAAGCAAAAGAAATGATTTCAAATTTGAAAGTCATGGTTGAAGAAGAAAAGAGGATTGAAGATTGCTTAAACACCAAGCTATTTGAGAAATTAGCTGAATGTTCAAAACTTGAGGAAGAAGTTGTCACTCTAAGAAAAGAACTAGAAAAGGCAAAAGAGCAAATTGAAAAAGGAATAAAACTAAAAGGAGGATATGAAATCCTTGATGAAATAATTAACTCTCAAAAGCTAGCAAAGGAAAAATTGGGTCTTGGTTTTGAAAAGGGAAAGAGTCCTGTGATCAGTGCCTCTACAAATTTATATGACAACTTTTATTCAGAAGGAAAGTCTAAAATAAAGAAGGAAGAGACCTACACTGAAGATTGTAAGAACAAAGCCTACAAAGTTACAAAAGAAGATGAATTCACTCATGTCCAAAGAGAAATGAAGAATGCGAAGAAGAATTTCAAAAATCCTCAACCTACAAGGCAACCAACTCACATCAGGTATTCTCAAGGTTTCAATGACAATTGTTTTACTTGCAATAAGTTTGGTCACAAAGCAGTTGATTGTAGAAGCAAGATAAATCAAAATACTCTAGGATGTTATTCTTGGAATAAAATTGGCCATAAAGCTACTGAATGTAGAAGTAAGAAAAATCATAATTCAGTTAAGTACTATGCCTGTAACAAGATGGGTCACAAGGCTTATGAATGCAGAAGCAAAATGCTAAGGAATAATAGGGACAATGCTCAACCCTTTCATGAATATTGTTACACTTGTAACAAGTTTGATCACAAGGCAACTAGTTATAGATCTAAGGTAAGGAGGAATGAAAATGCTCAACAATCAAAGTTCACTTGTCACAAGTACAATCAAACAAGGCACTCTGGAAGGAATGTAGGGCCTACTCCACAAAAGAAAGTTGATATTACTCAGCAAAAGAAGGAAATGAGCAAAGTGTAGAAGAAGGAGGAATGTGATGTTTCCAGACCTTTGCCTAGTGCAAGTGGGTCCTCTGGTAACTAAAAGATGAAGTATTGATTTAGGGGGAGTTACAATTGCAAAATTCTTGGAACCCTTGAATAAATAAGATGCTAAAATTCCCATTATTTTGGTTAGTTTTGGTACGTGCATGCAAAGACAATGATTTAAAGAAGTTTGGTCAAAAATCTGAAGAAAATCTCTAAATGTGGCAAATTGCAGAAGAGTTTAGGGTTTTTAGTGATAAGAACATCTACCAAAAGAAAGCATTGATTTAGGGGGAGTTGTTGCTAATTATTCACCCCTTCATGATGATAAAAGCATTCAACATACTTATACATTTGAAGAAAGTTCTAGAGAAATTCATCACTCTACGGTAGATTATAGAATAATCAAAGAATCATTGTTATGTCATAGAGTAGGATTTGTTGAAATTAGGGCAGACAACTGAGAGGGGGGGTGAAACAGTTGTCACAAAACTTTTATCTTTTGTTGCATTTAATCTTCTTTACCACTTATTAATAGAGTAATGATATAACTATGAAATCATGAATCAACAACACATGAGCATAAACATAATCAACACACATAACACCAGGATTTTTGCGTGGAAACCCGATTAAGGGAAAAACCATGGTGGGGGTTAACCTACAAGATTTATTCTCTGTTAAAAGAATAGAAAATGGGAAGGCACTTGCCTTCGGGTGCACTGTCCAGAGCTCACTACTCAAAAGAGGCTCACTGCCTACAAGAACATTTACAATGTTAACACAGAAAGGTTGAATTGAGAAATAACATCTTTTTCATGCAAGGTTCAGTTCCATTGAAGTGCACAATACCTTTGCTCTATCCCCACTTACTTCCTCACTACATCCGCATCTTCGCTCACATCCCCACATTTCCATGATCACAACACTTATTTATACAAGTCATCGACTTTGGAATGAACATCAAAGTTGGCCAAACAATCATCTATCTGGAACATTCTCCAAGATAGGCATTTCAAGCAATTACAATCACAAGACTTAATATGCTACATACGAACCACTACACTGTTGGCCAAACATAATTGGGACTCAAATCTTCCTTGAACATCACGGCACGCTCCATAAAACTTCTCTTAGATCATCCACAACACGCACCATGCATCCGACCAACCAAGACTTGAAAGAACAACAACACCCAAGGAGAAATCTTCATCCATGAGCTCAATCCTTAATGTGGACCATCAACACAACATGCACCCAATTCAGAGACCACCACAAGCATAATGAAATCAATAGGAACAACCTCACCACCTCAGATCACTAGAAACACTTGCACCTTCATCTAGGAACTCAAGAACACCAACTGTCATGATTGTCACACTAGAAAGATTGCTTGTGGACCTCCAAACCATGAACCACTTGAGTTGAGGATACACACCAACATCCCAAACATACCTCTAGATCCGCAGATCATAATATTCCAATGTGGATCAATCCAGACCAAATTTTTGTCCCTCTGTCACCTCTGAATAATTACAAAACCTGGTTCTACTCAGATGGCCATAACTTCGCCAATTCTGCATGCGGATCTCTCAAATCTTGACTAGAGCAACTTCAGAAATCCTCTACAAACCCTTTAATTTGTAGACTCTGATATTCATCTTACTGGGAATGCGGAGCAATCTACTTCATTGAACTGCACTATCTTCACTTTCTCTGATAGAGAGATATGTAACTCACTTGTTTCTTCTGGAGAGGCTAATTTTCTCAATATCCTCAACATACAAGTCTTCTAAACAAGCAATAGAATAAGATACAATTGACACTAATGACAACAAGGATATGTTGACATCAATGACAACACCGATTAGGCACATATTTGCAATAGGATTAACTAAATACTCATCTAACTCTACTGGTGCATTTAATGCAGAACAATTAAATAGAAGCAGAGAGATTTATAAGTCATTTCACATATTCAAAAGATATTTGTGACTAAGAACTTGAGAGTAGGGAAGAGAAAAGGTATACTTGGAGCATTTGAGAAGCAAAGCAAAAGGTGAAACCCTAACAACAAGTCTTAGAGGTATTCTTCATACTAATTCCTGTTATCATGATTGTTTATGATGGATGCACCTTTTACTCCTCAATTGATCAACATTGCTGATGAACCCCGACCAAAATTCAAGAAACATCCTTATAAGGCAATGGAAGTTGATAATAACGGAGCATTATCTAATGTTTTTGCATTTATGGTATACACAAAGGATGTTAGGTTATATATTCATGCAAAATTGGAAGAAATTGACCATGGTAAATTTGAAACCCTAACACATAAACTGTTAGATGAAGATGATATACATTACAAATTTGAGTATGCCAACATTAAGCAAAAAGGTTGGATGTTTGGAAAGATTTTCTAGATTTTTGTAATGAGCATGATTGGGTTAGGTATATCCTTAGTAGAATTCATGATGAATTCATATACCTTGGCAAACCTCATCAAATAACAAAAAAATCTATTAGGTTTGTAGTAGGACTATGTTCCACTGGACCCGTACCACAGTTGAAATCAATCAAGAATGAAAAGGTCACTGAATTGACCAGTGCCAAATTTGACAAAAGGGATTTAACAATTGATGATATTATTGACCTTAGTGTGAGATATGCAGCAATTGGAATTGCATACAAAGTGTACTACTCCAATAGAGAGGGATCTACAACTGCTACAACCATATACACT
The DNA here is from genome assembly GCA_027924645.1 of Cunninghamia lanceolata. Taxonomy (NCBI): domain Eukaryota; kingdom Viridiplantae; phylum Streptophyta; class Pinopsida; order Cupressales; family Cupressaceae; genus Cunninghamia; species Cunninghamia lanceolata. The sequence continues at coordinate 20,198,240 of BSBN01000025.1, forward strand.
ACTTATCAGATGGCTAAAGAGGGTAAGGATTTTGATTTGTGTGAAGTTATGAAGGATCAATTGTTAGAGAATCTGAAAAGACCAAAGGAGACAGGATACAACTTTAAGTATGGTTCACTGATCATTTGTCTAGCATTCTATTTCATGAATGAGTTACCAGGATATAAAGGAAATATATGGCAACAAGATAAGCCAATAGCAACACAAATCAAAGAATACATAAGGATCTTTGACTCATAAAGCTGTAATACTGTCTTCTGGAGTTTCTTCAAAAATTTCCAAACTGAAATGCATAAAAGGGATAGAATCTCTTCTAATTTGGTTAGGAAATACAAAGATGACATAACGTTTCTTGTGGACAAAGATTGTTGTTATATGGTAGCAGTTGATTTGAGGACTTCATGGATTCCCAAACTTCCATATGAAGTACCAGATGAGGAAGTTAAGACCTATGTTGGGATTTTGTTAAGTCTGCCTAAAGATCCTAAAGGTGAAAGATTTGGAACTAGTGAAGAAATTTAGAACAAAATATGCAAGAAAAGGGATGAAGAAGTGGTAGAGAAGAATAAAGGAAAGTTATTCAAAAGGGTTGGTATTCCACCTGGAGGTTTCACAACTCAAAACACTACAAAATAGGTTGTGTCTCTCACTTCTGAGCATCCAACACCAAGAAGATTAGGTAGATCTACTTCTCAATCCACTACTAGTATATTGCAACCCACTTCCTTTGCTAGATAGACCCAAGTCTCTGAAGGTCAAACACCAATGAAACCCAAGGGAAAACAATCAAAGAAGAAGGAAACTATTGTAGAAGAGATTGAAAGTGATAAAGAAGAAGAGGTGATTTCAATGAAACAGGAAAAGGAAAAGAAGAAAAAGGAACCCAGCGTCAAGGTGAAGGCCAAAAGAAATAAGAAATAAGGTATATAAGAAAGTGAATAAGAAGAAGAAAAGGAGCCAAATCCTCCTCCCAAGAAGAAAAATAAAAATGACTCCCACGTACCAATATCTTCTTCTAGAGGACCTATGTCTCTAGATGCTGTCTATAATGCTATTATTTATCACAATTTATTTGATGAAACTATGGCATTCTTCCTATAATCTACTTCTGAGGATCAATCCATTATTGAAAAGGCTTTTGTTATGTACATGATTAGATATAATAAGTCTCTAGATGAGATCTTGTCTAGAGTACCAGAAAGCCTACAGAAAACCCTAAGAAGGGATAGAGAAGAAGCTGTAGCCCTAGATGAAAAACTTAGACAAGATGCCTTGGATAAAGTTGGGGCTTCCCTTTCAAAAGAAGAAAAAGAGAAATTAGTTCAAAGGAAAGCACAAGAGATTAGAACAAAACACAAAGTAGACACTCATGGAGAACAAAAAGGAAGACATTGAAAAAATCACAAAAGAAACTGAAGAAATAACTCTTAAAGTGCTTGGTGAAGTAAGAGAAACAGAGGATGTGGAACAACCACATGTTTCACCACCACAATCACCTCATCATACTATTACATCCTCTCTAGAGAAAGAATAACATATTGAAAAGGATAATATTGATGAAAATATGCAAAAAGATGTGAATATTGATTCTATTCCTCAGGACAATTAGAAAGATGGAAAAAATGTTCAGGGGAACACTGAACAAGTGGATGATCAGACAAGTGTGCAAGATCAACAAAATGTTCCAGAACCTATCGAAGATGCGGTTGTTGATGATAAAGAAAAGACTCCGGATAAAAGTCAATATGGAGCAGAAGAGATTGGTCAAGGATCAACTGATTCCTTCACAAACCTATTGAACTTACAAATACAATTTCAACCAGTTATCACTCCTCAACTACTGCAGGTTCCAACCAATGAAGGACATATTGATCTAACAAGCATCTCTCCTTTACACAAATTGCATCTCAGTGATATACTACATGCCTCTGCAAGAAAAGAATTTTTACAAGAAAATTTGAAGAAGTCTAGTGCAATAGAGGATGCTATAAAAATGGTTTAAGAAGGGTTACTAGAGGTAACTAGTGACCCCTCACTACCTCTAGAAAAAAGCTCAAGCTAATAGTGGATTATTTTATGGATCACTCTTCCCACATAGAGCAAAAAGCAGAACAAGAGGCAACAAGAAGAATAAATGACAAAAGAATGGTTGAGATGGTTGACAAATGTGCCAAAGCACATGACAAGCTTAAAGAAAACTTGAAGAAATTCAAAGATTACATTGATGAGGCTGCAACATTATATCTGTTTTGCCTAAAATGGCCAAATTCCACAAATAACATCAAAACTCAGATGGACTCTATTGAGTCACAGTTATCCAAATTGGCCAAAGTTTATGATTTGTCAAAGGAAAAGATTGGTGCAACTAGAGCACATGTGGAAAACCTTCACGCACAATTATCTCAATTGCAGGACCAAATAGAAAACTTGAAGAAACAATTTGGTTAGTTGAGAGAAGCAGTAAATCTAAGACTTGCCTCATTGTTTGGTTTTCTAGGGGAAGCATAAAATGTAGAGAAAAAGATGAAGACCCCAAGAAGCATAGAGGAAGTTGAGGAGATATGCATGCAATGTAAATGTCAAAACCATATGCTTGCCTCAGAATGTGTCAACTGGACTACAACTCTTCAACAACTCAAGGTAATTTACAAAGCTATCATGCCATCCAAGTGAGTTGTAAGAACAATGTAAATAAAACAATTTTTGGTGTACATAGTATTGCGGAAGATAGTAGTGTTACACCATGTATATAGCATCTTTTTGGAGAAATCTTCATCTTAGGGGGAGTATAATTTAGAAATCATTTTGAAAGGGGGAGTCTATATAGTTTTTGGATTGATACAAGCAAAGGATATCAATCCCTTTATCCTTGATGTCAAAGGGGGAGAGAGAAACATGTGTCTAAGGGGGAGTATATGTTGCCATCAATGACAAAGGGGGAGATTGTTGGCAATATGTATTGTCATTGATGTCAACATAGTATATTGATATCAACATATAGATGAAAATGTATAGACAGACTTATACAGAGCAAGAGTTAGTATGGTCAAGGCAAACTAGTCTGGGAGAAGAGAAAATACTCTAAGTATGGGGAGATGATTAGTTTTGGGTTTGAGCATGATGCGGAAGTAAAAAATCATGTTTTTGTATGTTTCTTGTACCCACACATATATATCTCATCAGTTGGGTGTACTGCACTTAATAACAAGAAGCATAAATCTGACTAAGGCATTCACAATACACATCCTAGGGTAGAGTCATCTTGTTCTAGTCCGCATTCCTCCGCATAGAAAGATTTGATCTTGTGGTTCTGAAGACAACTTTATTTATGTATGGAAATGATAAATCTAAGTTTTCAAGTCCTCACATCATCAGCATAAAAAGTTACATGGGACAGAGTATCGACCATCACCTAGACAGAGACAAGACAAACTATTCCGGAGCCCATTTCCACAGGGTTGAGTTTTGTGGAGAATGAAACATGTATAGATCAGCCATTAGAGCTTGTACGAAGGTACTATATGGTCCAAGGTATATCATGTATGATCCACATGTAGACAAATTCCATTTTTTGGTACCACATTAATGTTGCAAGTATGTGCCTAATCAATGTTGTCATTGATGTCAACATATATTTGTTGTCATTCGTGTCAACCGCATCCTATTTTGTTATTTGGTTAGAAGCTTTATATGTTGAGGATATTGAGAAAATTAGCCCCTCCAGAAGAATCAAAAAGGAAATAGTGAATCACAGTGAAGACAGTGAGTTGCATACTGAAGAACAACCCAGAAGACTACTCTGCATTTCTTGAAGAGTGAAGATCTTGGTCTATAGATTGGAAGTTATTTAGAGGCATGTTTGAAGATGCTAAATCCTGAGTTTGAGCCTCCGGTATGAAGAATTGAGTGAGTTACATTCACCAGAGTAAAACCTGCTTTTTTTGATTATTCACTGGTGATAGGGAGAAAGTATTTTTCTCTGCATTGAATTATTTTGCTCTGTGGTTCTAGAGGGAAGTTTGGGATGATGATAAGTGCCTACAACTACAATGGTTCATGATTTTTTGGTTTGTAAGATATCTTTCTTTTATGATAGTTGAAGACAGTGAAGTTCATGTGCTCCAGTGTGAAGAATCTCATGGATAAAGTGGTTAGAGTTTGTGTGGTTGCTCCTGGTGATTACAACATGCTTGTGGATGCCTCCTGATTGTGTTCCCGCATTTACATGGGTCTGTGTTAAGGAATTAAGATCGTGTTTGAAATTTGTTCCTAGATAACGTACCGTGTAACCAGTCCTAGCAGACTTGGTTAATTCTGTTGATAACTGAGAGGGGGGGTGAATCAGTTATCCTAATTATTTTTGCTTTCTGAACTTTCTTATTAATCAATGCAACATTAATTCAAATATGCAAACATAACCATGAAATGGAAATACACATGACACAATATTTTGACGTGGAAACCCTATTAAGGGAGAAAACCACGGGGTGATTAACGCAAGATTATATTCTCTGTTAGAAGAATGGAAATACAAAATGGCACTTGCCAATTAGGGCTCACTGCCCGATCACACTGCTCACAAGAGGCACATTGCCTACAAGAGACACACTGTCTACACTTTATAAAGAGTGTAATACAATACTTGAACTGGTAAGGAGCATCTACATATGCTGGAGTTCAATTCCGGTTAGGCTCAGTACACTGATCTGTTGCACTTCATCTTTCTTCTTCTTTTGTGCTGATCTTCTTTCACATACCGGACCTTTCTTATTGCTTTCACTCTGCTCTACTACTTTTCTTCACACTCATTAACAAAATGACACACACCCTCATAACTAAAACCATCTTGTATATATATCCGCACAAGTGATTTCATCACCTTTCTAGTCAGCATCCGGAATAGTCAATCTTTTCCACAAACTTTGATCTGTCGGCTGAATCCTTGCTTACCAGGTAATGCGGATCAAGGATATACTTGTAGAAGTCATCAATTATGTCGACCAATCATAAATTATGCCTTAATAACCTTTACCATCATCAGTAACACATCCGGAATAATGTCTAATGTTCTGCCAGTCAGTTCTTCCTCTGTCCACACTGACAATTAGGAACCCGATACTCAAGTATTCATATCTTTTTCTTTATCTACCACCGGAGGCTAAATCCTTGGAATCTATCAGTCAAGGTAGTCTTCTTGACTTCCCCAAATCTGCACTTCACCAAGATACTTCCTCTGAGAGATTCAGACCTGACTATCGAACCTCGCCACATGCTCTGTTCTTGCTTACTGGACCACAACATTCTTCACTCTGACTTCTGGTAGAGACACACCATGTCCTGTGGATGTGTGGGATGAACTTTGTTGCCATCAATGACAACAATCATGAATCCATATAGTGTCTCTTGCGAACAAATTCCAGTGATTGCGGAGATGTATTGAAGATTGTAGAAGCATGTAGTGGTGTGGAAGATCGTGTTTGAGTCCCAGCTAAGGCATGGAGTGATCCGCATATATCTTTACTACATTTCCTTAGCTAATTCTGTATTAGGTCCAAACATACATTGATGAACATTCCAAGGTTGATGTAGTGTATAAATACTTGCAATTGAGTCAAGGAAAGTGTGTCCTTGTGTGAAAAATGTGAAGATAAGTAAGGAAGAGAAAAAGAAGAGTAGAGTAGAAGAGTATTGCACTTCAATGGAACTTAATTCAGGCATGGAGTATATGCTAACATCTTAGTTCAAAACACTTGGTAGTGAGCCACCCTTTGGCAGTGAGCCACCCTTTGATAGTGAGCCACCTCTTGGTAGTGAGCCTTTTTCTAGGCAGTGAGCCTCAGGTTTTTGGTATTGTGATTTACATATATATCTTGTGGGTTAATCCCACTGTGGTTTTTCCCTTAACAAGGTTTTCCACGTAAAAATCTAGTGTCTCTTGTGTATGATCTTGCAATTTTGTTTATGTTTATGAGTTTATACTTTCATGACTTAATCATAAAAAATAGTGGACAAGTGTTTAATGTTTTGAGGCACAAAATTATTTAAGTAATAAGACAACTGATTCACCCCCTGTCTCAGTTGTCTGGTTCATTTCAACAATTAAGTAGTTATGTCTACAAGCAAAGATTTGAGTATAACTGTCCTTTGGACTCTTAGTTATCCATGTCAAATTCTTGAATTCCTCTGGAATCATTAGATAAAGGTGTGTGGATCTAATAAAGAATATATGATGATGTTTTAGTTCATTCCTAAAAGGTTTCAGGCCTTGTATTGTACCACAACATCATATCTTGAGATATGAAGTATTACATGTGGTCTGAAATGCTCCGTTTCTTGTAGATAGTCATGTTTTCTGTCTTGCGGATGTATAGTTTGATATGATACTTCTTCAATAAGGTGTATGAATATTTTTGAGACCATTTATGATTGAATTCTTGGTCCACATAGAGTTTTTGGCTTCTCCCTGATAGTTTGAAGATAGACAATGAGCAATCTTGAGCAGGTTGAGTTGATTGGTTAAGTATGTGATATGTGCAGAGGATCCTAATTAGTTTTATTAACACTGGAAGGTATGGAAATATATGTTTTGATCTCCCTTATGAATTTATAAGGTCCACAACAAGTTTCTCCTGTAATATTTCATGTATGGATGATGACTTGTGAAGAGCTACATGTTTCACTCAATGTTGATTGTGATGTTGACCTAATCAGTGTTTTGAAGTGTTGCGGAGTATATTTATAGAAGATCAAGTTTATTTGTGAGATATAGAAGAGAATGTGAAGATAAGCAGAAGAAAATGAAAGATATGAAGTGTGCAGAATCAATTTGAGGACATGTGTTGAGTAATAAATAGAAGACTACATTATCAACATAAATTAGATGTTCTCTTTGCAACAGTCCATGTTACTATCCTTGTAAATCCATTGCAGTGAGTAGAGTACTTAGAGAGTAGTACCTTCCTTGGGCTATAGCCCTAAATCAAAGCTGTAATTTCTATAAGCACAAATACAGGGAGCTATAGCTTCCTTGGGTTGTAGCCCTAAAACAAAGTTGTAATACTTTTGCAGTGAGCATAATATATTGTGAGCTAATCCTCATCGTAGTTTTTCCCTATTTTAGGGTTTCCCACGTAAAAATACTGGTGTTATGTGTGTTACATGATTTCCTTTTTGTTTTCTAAGTTATTCAATTTAGTTTGTGTTGATGATGATGATTAGTCATAACAACATGCATAAAAATTTGTACATCAAACCTTTATTATCTTATAAAGTACGATCAACTTAGAATAAGTTGATGACTCCAAGTCTCCATTGATCAGGTCATGATCGTCTGACGTTACTCAGATGCTGATGTGACATGCTGTTTTCCATTTCAAGGGGCCTTATGTTTGTTTGAATGATTAGTGGATTCTGTTTCCTGTAAATTTGCTGCACAGAGAGGTTATTGATGCTCTATTTCCAAAGATAGTTGATGTATTTGCAAGTTTGATCAATTCTTCTGATTATTGATCATCATGAACTTGTTCTTTCCCTTACATAGTATATTTACTTAAATGATGTGTCTGTAAGTAGATATTTGCATGAATTTCATGGATTTATGTGTGAATTTGCATGATATCTATCAATTTAACATGCTTTAACTCTAAATATGCTATGTATTTCTAATTATCTACGAGATGTCAGCATATTTCATGTTGTTTGCTTTAAATCTTCTGTTATTTGCAATTGTGATGGTGAATTGTTATGAAATTAAAAGAAATTTAAAAGAATGCTTCTAATTTTGGTGAATCTTTAGCTATTGAACCACATACATACCAGATACATTCATGAAGAGAAGAAATAAAACCATATTTTCACCAAGATATTCCACAGCTAGATACGGATGATGCTAACTTCAAAGGATAAGGAATGGGTGTGTGCAAGAAGTTGTGTCCACTTTTTGGCCAAAAAGTGGAAGTGTTTTTCCTGATTTTCAGAATTTGTCACATTTGACCTAAAAATTTGAAGCACTTAAAGGTGGAATCTTGGAAAAAGTCACTAAATATGAAATGTAGTACTCGGAGTCTAGTTTCCAAATATGTAATTTTTTTCAATACCCAGATGATAGAAATTGATTTTGAATAGGTGTTTCTAAAAACCACTGTTTAAAAGTCACTTTTTTTTTACTATACCATGTACGTGTACGTCATCCATATTTTGACCTAAATAATCATATTTTTCAAAATCCTTTTGGGAAAAGCTTTGTAACTCACTGAAGCACGTTTTCCATATTTATTTGTAATTTTTTATTGAATAATTTTTTTTTATTAATTTTTTATTGGTCATTTTTTGTCTTTTAAAAAATCATCGTGTACGTCACGCATAAGATGACCTAAACTTAACATTTTTTGAATTTTTTTTTTTTAAATTGAAAAGAATTGTCTAAAGTACGTTTTCATACAATTTTTTTTACAAAAAAATATTTTAATAAAAAGTTATTAAAATATTAAAAAACCTTGATAATTCAAGGTTATGAACCTATTTCATCATAAATTGATTAAAAAATAAAAAAAATAATTTAATTGTAAAAAAAATTACATATTTAGAATCTACATTGTCTCCTCTATAATGGGTTTTAATTTCGTCAAAATATTCTGCAAAATAAACCTTTAAATATATGCCCAAAGTCACTATTTTGTTGTAACATTGACAGGGCCTTCAAGGTGCAGGTCAAACTAGGACCAGAGGTCAGGGTCGGGTCCCCAAAGCATTTTCCGAAGCGGGTTACAAAGCAAAACCCGAGCCTAAAATTCAAATTTTGAATAACGGGATCCCGTTTATAGAACGCGATCCCGTTTATAAAACGGGATCCCGTTTACTACTCCATCGGTCGTGAATAAAACGGGATCCCGTTTAATAAACTCGGGATCCCGTTTTCCTCTGTCGCCTGTCGCTATTGAAAATGGCGTCTCTGCAGTTTTTTAAAAAATTTAATACTTTTCACAAATGGGATCCCGTTTTATAAAACGGGATCCCGTTTTATATAACGGGATCCCGTTTTATATAACGGGATCGCGTTTATGGCCTCTAGGTTCGGGATCCCGGGAAAAACGGGATCGCGTTTTTGGTTCTAGGCTCGGGATCCCGAGGCAAAACGGGATCGCGTTTTATATAAACGGGATCCCATTTTTCGTTCCCTGATTTTGGATTTTTTTCTAACTCCGAAACTTCCACCTTAAGTGGACACAACTTCTTGCATCTACCCGAATGAAAACAACACATGTAGACTGATAAGCACTCTAAGGGACACATCTGATCAAAACATGTATCAAGATTTCAAACATAGATTACTTTTGATTTATGATGATTTGTAATCAAATTGCCTTCTCTTTCATTAAGTATGCATAACATGTACATTTACAACAACTTTGAAATAAGTCCTGATGTTTCAACAATCAAATTTTAATTAAGCTTCTGAATAATCAAAATATGGCATCCCTACACCTTTTATAGAATAAGGTGGGGGAGTGGTTACAAATGACCTACGGTTAGGATTTGTCAATTAAAATCAACGGTAGATAATCCTTCTTTGACTCAGTCAACTTTCCTTCGTGGCACAGGTTGCCAGTTGGCAACCATCTGGGTGATTCATTATCTTCTGAATGTCTTATGCATATATTCTCTTTGTGCTGCATCTTCATTTCATTCTTCAGGTTCCTCCTCTTTATCTTCTTCTTCTTCATCATGATCATGCTCCTATAATACCATGCTTGTATATTCCCCTTGTATCCTTTGTAAATTTTGCCTTTTCCTGTGTAGACTTCACCTTCTGAGATGCCATTGCCACTTTGTCACTTTCCATATGCCTGCATACCTGCCAACAGACATAAGTTTATAAAATGGATTTTAAAGTTTATAAAATGGATTTTAAAATTCACATCGATTTTGTCAATTTATACCTTTCCTGCATACCCCTCATCGAATATGCACAACACAATAGAACATACACCACAGTCTATAAAATGGATTAAAGTCACTTTTTAGTCTTGAACCTAACTTTTGTCATAAACATACAAGCATTCAAATATACAAAGAGTTTTCTATATTGACCTTCATTTTGACATCCGTCTTGTATCTTTCGCTTTGCATATCACTCTTGTATATTGCTTGTATATGTGCACATACAAACAACCCTATGCAAACCTCCTTCATTACCCTTTATCTTTTCGATGCTTTTAATTCCTTTGTATATCGGATTATGTATATCATAAACATACAAGCATCCTGAACATACAAAGACTTTTCAGTATTTAACTTTCTTTTCGCATCCAGTTTGTATCTCTAACTTGTATCTTTCACTTTGCATATCGGCTTGTATATCAAAAATATACATTGCTATGTATACAAGCCTGATATACAAGCGGTGGAGCCCACATCACTTTTCTGATTGTATCTTCCGAAATGCAACAATACTTGTATCCAATTTTTAAATACAAAGCCCAATACATACAAACTCCTTTGTATCACCCTTTTGGACTTATCGCTTTTATAAACCACAGTTTACTTACTTTTCGGCTCCGCAGTGTATAAACTGCAATGCATCTTCCGATATACTTTAAGTCATGATGCATCACTTTAACCAAATTTTAACCCTTCTTGAGTTCCGCATTGCATGTACACCGCAATGTATGTCCCTAAAAAAATACATACAAAGCACGAAACATACAAGAACTTAACCTTATTTCATAATCTTTTTAGTTCCGCGCTATGTATATAGCTTTGTATATCCACTTTGTATGTTTTGTTTTTTTTGCCAAACATACAAACTTAAAATGCATCCACCGGACTTAACCGATTATTCATTTAAACTTTGACTCTGTCGGACCCGACTTGTATGTAAAAATAAAGCATTAGCCAAATGCATACAAGTATAATGATTTAATAAACCTGACTGCTCCCTTATGCAACTCATACAATGACACAACATACAAATGACTTTGTATACGAGCGACCTTGTAGATGTAACATACAAACCCTCTTATTGTACATTTTACCAAAAACACATATATCTAGCAAAATACTAGGAAATTCAAAATGGTTCAAGAAGCAACCCTCACTCATTTTTGACAATGAATTCACCCATATTCTGCCCTGGTACTTAATGCTATTTTTTTCTTTATTTTCAACAAGGTTTGTACTTTTCACTCCCTTTTCCCTTTACCACCAAGTAGACTCACACACACAAGCAAACGCCACAGCCACATCAGGGGTCCTCATTTTGCTAAGGAGTAAAATGGGGCGTGTTGTGAGCATCACAACAATTTGGTAAACAACTAATTAAATTTTAGTGTATGCTGATTGACCCCCCTCTCAGCATCTCATTGTGTTCAACACTTTATCATAAGGAAACATAATTTATAGTGTGGGTAGGAAAATGTTTTGAATGGTGTTTTCTAGGATTGATGTTTTATGCATTATTAAGTATGTTGAATTATTAATGAAATGAGTAAAGGAATTCTCTCTCCTCTTTTCCCTCTCTCCTTACTCTTGATTTGTGTACTTGAAAAAGAAGAATATCATCTTTTATTTATGTTATAGTGAATTGAATATTCATTTCTATTGAATCTTCTAATGTTAGTAATGCTTAGATCTTGAAGGATATATTTATTGTTTCATACAATATCTATTCCCTATCTTAGGTTTAATTGAAAAGAAATATATGCTTGTGATATTTTATTTATGTCTCAAGAAAAAGAAATTGAAAAGATTGTTTATGCATGAACATTTTGACATTGTTTAAGTGAATGCAAAGAATTAGTTAAGTAGATGTCTATTATTTTATTTTGTTTAGGCATGTGCATTTTGACATTGTTTTATCTTTCTTATTAGTTTCAATTCCAATGTCTATTTTTAAAATTGATGGTGGCCAATTTATTTTGTTAATGAATAGACAACCTTCACCTCCTTCGTGCATTTCTTAACACCACCCAAGCTTGGGTTTACTTTTGTAGCACAACCAAAATTTATTTTAATCATTCCTAAGCATGGAAACATCCATCTTATTGATTTTCCATTTCTTAAGTAGATTTGAGAATATTTATTTAATCTTCAATATTTTTTGAGATATTTTATTTTGATGAACCTATTCTTTTAAAGATTTATCTATTTGTTTAAATTAGATATATTCCACATAGTGATTATTTGATGCAATTGCGTCCTAAGGGTTCCTATTGAAGGGAAGCTTAAGTCTCACAACCCCATAATGCAAAATAGAAACACTTAAAACTAGAGGAATTCAACACAAAAATTAGCAAACACATATGTTATTCATTTAAAAAAATATGGGTAAAAATTTATTAATCAAAAAGATAACAACAAAGTTCAAAGGTTACATTAATCCACACAACCCACTAGAGGGCTAGAGAAACCCATCAAGCAAACATATAGATCCACCACAACCAAAGAGAGTCCCACCCCACAAAATCCCTAAACAAGACCTCCATTTACCTAGCCATATCTTCCAAAATCAACTTATCTAAGCATTGAGTGTAATCCAGGGTTAGATGCTCCTAGTCTCCCACATTCTAATCATCCATTTTCTCTGAAGACCATTTAGCTAGGCAATCAACCACCTTATTCCATTCCATAGGAATGTGAACAAAAGAAACATACTCCACTAAATTACTCAGAAGAAGAATCTGCTTGATCACTGAAGCCAGCTACCAATTTACCCCATCAACTTTCCATCCCTTCAACATATTAATCACAATTTGAGAATCTTCTTTATAGATAACCTTGCACCAACCAAGAGCACACCCTCATTCCAAAGAATAAAGAATAGAAATGGATTCCATGAAATTGTTAGTCTAAAAACCCTTATAAATGGAAAAGAAGAAGAGAACATCACCAAATCTATCCTTCCCAACTCCCCCAATCCCAACATACCCAAGATTCCCCTTGGAGGATCCATCAGTATTGATCTTGAAGACACCTACAGGCGGAGGAGACCAATAACCATCCCTTTGAGTCTTCTTAATAGGGTACCAACATACCTTTGACAAAGAAGACTTCACACTACTTCCCACTAGTCTCAAACTCTACATCACTACTAGATCACCTGGATTTGGAGGAATGGACAAATCACATCTAGCAGATAAGATTTCCTCGAGCATATTAATAATCCTTTCCAAAATTTGTTGGACCATCATTCTCTTTGCCTAAAAAATTCTATGATTCCTTTCCAACCAGAGTTTCCATAGGATACATGAGGGGCTAATTTCTCAAGAAACCTAAAGGAAGAAGGCCTTAGCTGGGGGTCTCCCCATACATCTCCAAAATTCAAATGAGGAAGCATGAACACATGAATGTTTCCAAGCCCCCACCAAAAGTGCCAAATCAACCTAGCAAAGGAACATTGGAAAAACAAATGAGAAGAGCATTCCTCATTGTTACCACAGAGGACACATATAGATGGACCTTGAAATCCTCTCTTCCACAATTTTTCCCATGTGAGGCACCTATTTCGAGCCACCAGCCAAAGGATAAAATTACATTTAGGCCAAGCAAAATTATTCCACACATTCCTCTACCAGGGAACACCAATCCCCCATACTTCTATCTATCCAACTCCTGATAACCTAAGGCAATTGAATACAATCCCTTAGGATTAGGGCTCCAAGCCAGGACATCCTTCTCCATCAAAGAACTGCAAGATCTTCCAGCAAGAATTTGAGCTAGTTCTTCACGATCCTTAGCCGAGCCTCCCATCGGCCACTCATGGGGGTCCTTCCATCTAAACACCTCAACATGAACTAAGAAGTGAGCAGATTTAAAGTCTTCAACCCTACTCCAACCAACATCAAGGAAACTAGAACACAGGGAGTGCAAGTGTGGATACATGGACATGATGGTAGGATAACCATCCCAAGAATCAAACCAAAAAAGTGCCTTTGAACCTCTATTACAAATCCAAAACAACCCCTGCTCAATAAGATTGGCACCTCTTTTAAGAGTGTCCTAGATCATAGACCCCTTATGAGCGATGCAAAATCTTGGAACATCTCCACTCCTCCTAGGTACTTCAAGGTGAGGATCTTGGCACAAGGTTGATCCTGGTTAGTAAACCATCTCCAATAGAGCTTAGCCACAAGAGCATGGCCATTGAGACTAGCTTGTCGGAGGCCAAGCCCACCCTCCTAAATCAGTCTACATATAGATTCCCACTTAACCAGACTCCACTTCGTCAATTCCAAATTAGTAGCCCATAAGAATTGTTTGGACAAAGCATCAAATTCCTTAATAAAGCTAGAAGGGGTAGCTTGAACAAAGAACCTATAGATGGAAAGAGCTTGGACTACATATTTCAATAACGCCACTCTCCCACTAGAAGAAAGCCACCTAAAAGTCCAATGACTAACTCATTGTCGAAACTTATCTAACACATTTTTCCAAGTTCCTCTGTGTAGAGGTCTATTAGAGAGCGGAACACCAAGGTAAACAAAAGGAAGAGATACAACTTGAAATATGAGGATCCAAGCAATCCTAAGTTAAATAAGTTGAGGGGCACTAAAGAAGAAAATGGAGGACTTTCCTTCATTTATCCTTTGCCTTGAAGCAACTAGGTAAATATCCAAAATCCATCTAAGGTTAACCACTTCCCTGAATTTGGCTAAGCCCATCAAAGCAGTGTCATCAACAAACTATAAATGGGAGTGAGAAGGAATACAATTACCCTAGATCTATCCTTGGATTAATCCTTGCCGCACATGAGAACTGATAGCTCTTCCCAATCCTTTCACCATCAGAATAAATAAATAGGGTAGACAAAGGGTCACCTTGTCGAAGACCCCTAGAAGTGCCAAACAAAGATGGAGGCTCACTATTGACAAGAACTAAGAATGAAGTTGAAGTAACACAACTCATGACCTAGTTAACCCAGTCAACTCCAAACCCAAAAGCTAATAAGAATTTATGAAGAAAATACCTTTTGACATGATCATAAGATTTGGCCATATCGAGTTTGATAAACATTTCATTCTCCTTAGAAGACGTCATGGAATGAATGGCCTCAGCTGCAATAACAACCCCATCCAAAATTTGCCCATCAACAATGAAACCACCCTGCTCTTCATATATTAAACCATTAATCCACAACTTAAGCCTCTCCATGATCAACTTAGTGATGATATTATAAACCACATTACAAAGAGCTATGGGTCTAAAAAGGTCCAGAGAATTATCCCCCTCTTGTTTGGGGATAAGAGAAAGGAATGTAGAATTCATGGCTCTTAGCATCTGATTGTTCCTATGCGACTCCTAAACCACCTCCAAAAGATCATACTTGATAATCTCCCAAAATTCCTAGAAGAATTCAATTGGGAAACCATCTGGCCTAGGGGCTTTCCCCTTCTTCATCTGAAACACAATCTCCTCCAATTCTGCAAGGGAGATGGGCCTAATAAGCAATTAATTCATCTCAATAGAAACCAAAGAGGGAATATAGTCTAGAATGAGATTTTCTTCATCCATCACTATTGGAGAATCCTTCATGAATAATGAAGAGTAGAAATGGGTAACCTCCTTTGATATCATCTGGAGAGAAGTTAAGCACATTCCATGGAAAGACATAAGAGAAGTAATCATGTTTCCATACCTTCTATCCTTGACAGAGTTATGGAAGAAACACAATATTTCTGTATCCTTCTTAAAGCCAATCAATATAGGCCTTTTGCTTCTAGAAGATCTCCTCATGCAACTCCCATTCCCGTACTTCTTTCACATCAACAGACTCCTCCCTAAGGTTCCTCTCAGTGAGGCTATGGTCTAATCTAACATGTGATAGTATCCAAGTGGGATTGGGCAACCTTCTTAGCCATAAAGATATTTCCAAAACACTGCCTATCCCACTTCTTCAGCTAAAATTTCACAAACTGTAATCTCTTGACAAAAGAGTACATTGTTGTACCAAAGGCAAGCTTACCTTGACTCCACCATCCTGCCATAAGATCCTGTAGGGAGGAATCCTAGATCCACATAAGTTGAAACTTAAAGGAAGGGTTCTTTGTGAAGCCATACAAGGTAGCAAAAAATTTGATAGGCCAATGGTTTGACCCCCGCCAATCTAAGATCTCAGAACTAGTTACCCATTTATCACCAACACAGAAGCTAGAGACTAGAAACCTATCTAACCATTCATAAATAGAATCCTCATCACATGTTTTGTTACTCTAGGTATACAATCCATTGTTAGGCTTGATGCCCACCAAATTTATGAGAAAAATATTATGCCTGAGAAGAATGGAAGAAGGCTCAAGTTTTGTCACACCCCCCCCTTTTCCTCAATGTTAGTAATAGCATTAAAGTCTCCAACCAAGATCCAAGGATAAAAAGGAGCTAAGAACTAAAAATATTGAATATGTGACCAAAGTAGAGATTTGCCTACCAAATCAACCAAAGTGTAGACATTGGTGAAGAGGAAAACTTCTCCAAACTCCAAGCTAGAAGCAACCACTGAAATAGAAAATCTACCAGAGAACCACCATAGAGGGGAAACCTTACGTGGGTCCCATAAACAAGAAACACTACCTTCACTACCCTGAGATCCTATGCATTGGCATTGACCTCTCCCCCATAGTTTAGGAACTATGCTAGTCATGCCTTCCACTGACAACTTGGATTTTTGAATGAAAACTATATCTGGGAGGTGAACGTGAATCAAATCTCAAAGAAACTTTTGTCTAGGCATGCTATTCAAACCCCTTGCATTCCAAGAGAGTACAAATTTTTTTGGAAAAGGCAAAGTGCAAATCCAGTGTCTCCACCACACTAGATTATACCAAAGACTCTGATTATCTTCATCTTCTCCTGATCCTTTTTCCTCCCTACCTTGGACAACTTGTCTAACCCTCCTTTCTTTAAGCTATTTTGTTGAAGTCCCAAGCTAGGAGGAACTTTCCTCTTACCATCCTCCTTTTCCCCAGAGTTAGTTATCGAAGCTTTAATCCCTCAATCTCTAGAATCCCTAGTTGTGTCTCACATAAAGGGTTGGTAATCATTTCCACATCCTGGACCCTTGCTGAATCTTGATCTTTGGCACTGACCTCAACTAGATTTGAAGGGGGGAACCACTCATTCCTCTAAAACCTCATGCACTACCTATATTAAATTAGGAGCCAAGGAAAGATGACTATCAGAATCCATGCCTTGCATATCCTAGCCCCCCACATAGTGATCATGCTCCATGGCACCCAAATCCTCAAAATTATCAAGAATATCAAATATGCTACCTAAAGCCCCTTGGAATTTCCTCTATTTTTTCGGGAAGCCACCTTCACCTTAGAATAAGTTTTCAGAGGAATAAACCCCTCTAAATTTGGACCCTCCTTATGAGTTGGGGCCTTGTATTTTTCTTTTGGGTTGATTGTATGTGCCTCAGCCAGAGGCTGCATGGGTTTAGCCTTCAATTTTGGACAATTTCTTTGCAAGTGACCATACTCATGACATGTATGGAAACAAAAAGGTAATGCTTCATAGTCAACCTATTGGATCTAGCTCATGCTACCCAATCTAATCTCTAAAGATTTAGGCAATGGATTATTTAAATTAATTTCCACACAAAGGTGAGCAAAAGAGGCTACCTTACGACTGAGGGTTTGTTGAGATGAGCCCAAGGGTTTCCCCAAGACTACAGCTATGGAATACAAGATGTTCTATCACCAAAACTCCATTGGGAACCGAGGAAGATGAAACCAAACAAGAATATTCCCCGGGAGCTCCTCTGCGGGATCAAACCTTAAGTGCCAAGGCTTAATAAAAATCCTCACTTGATTATAGAAATAAGGGCCTCCTTCAAAGACCACATTTCAATTATAAATCTGAGTGAACACAACAAAGAAAAAGTCATTGGCGTCCAGGATAATTTCCATATCGCGCTTTGGATTCCAATTTTTTTGGGCCCAAGCTTCTAAAAAAGGTAATGAAATGCGGACCCCCATAAATTTGAAAATTACGTGTTTAGACAAGTATAAAACATCATCAGAAATAATGTCTGTGTTAATCACAACCATCGAATGATCCTTGCATCATTCTAGACATCCACTAGGTTTTGAGAGAAACCCCTGAATCTGCGCATTCTTGGACTCCTCCAAAACATGCAGGAGGGAATTGACGACATTCTCATGATAGGATGAAGAGGCTTCACCACCATTGATCACGTCCTTAAAAGAATAGAGAGGGGGTCACTTGGACCCCTTAAAGGTGCCATGTAAAAAATAAAAACCAAAGCACAAAGATCAGATACCAACACTCTAGACAACAAGTAGAAACATGCTTGTGCATGCCGAATGAGCTTGTCCACACTTTGCAAAACACCAGAGAGGGAGAAGAAGTCTAAGGTGTAGCCAAAACAGGCTCGCAGCCCTAGGCCAAGCACCACCTAGGCCTTACACACCTACAACGGTCGTTCAAACCCTCACTTTGGAGACCTATTGGCCAAATGTCCAACAACCGCACTCGACAAAAAATTGAAAACATATACAATTTCACAAACACATATTTTATTGATCTAAATGGCATATTACAAATTATAGTAGTTTCAATGGGAACTATTCACAAGCCACAAACTATATATTTACACTCATAATGACCAACCAAAAATCTTAAATCTATCTTCACCTTCAAATATATACAACTCATTTTTGGGTGCTAAGACTACACCCACAACAATACAACATATTTTATTGATCTAAATGGCATATTATAGATTACAGTAGTTCTAATGGGAACTATACACAAGACACAAACTATAAATTTACACTCATAATGACTAGCCAAAAATCTTAAATCTATCTTCACCTTCAAATATATACAACTCATTTTTGGGTGCCAAGACTACACCCATAACAATAAATGTTGTCTGCTCCAATTTCAAGTTCAACCACCGTACCACTAGCATGAAATGCACTAGTTCAAAATATCTTGATTAACTCTTCAATAGTTAATTATCTTAGACTTTCATGATTGTCGATCGTGTCTCCCTATCTATTGTGTGCCCTTATGTGTGTTGTAATATGCTTTCTAGTACCTTTACTTGGTAACTTATGCCTTACACCCAAATGCCATTGCATCAAACTCCCTAGGTAAGAAGAATTTACTATGTCCTCCTATGCATGTGTGCATTTTATTTAGTTTTCCATAATCTTATTATACTTGGTGAATTCTAATGTGCTCAACAATGTCACATCTTTGACTCTTTAACCCTTCCAACCAAGTATTCCTTATACTTTTTCCTATGTGTTTGCTTGATTTTGGTGTCCACTACCTATTCCACTTCTCTGTGTGTCTTATTTTCCATCTTGTGTCACCAATCTACTATACCCATGCTGATATCTACATTTACACCTTCCCCATCAGATTTTGTTTGACATAAGGGTGCAAATATATGAAATTAAAGAACATTGATATTTCAATCCCATCTAGTAACTCTATCTCATATGCATTCTTATCAAATTTATGTAAACCTCATTATTATAAGCCCCCCTTGGGGACCTCTCCTTGTGTAAATGGGATAGTAACAAGTCATTGACTTGGAATTCCACCTTTCTTCTCCTTTTGTTAGCACACTTATTATACTGAGTGGTACTCCTCTCTAATTGCTCATGCAAATGTATGTGTACACTGCACACATTCTTTGTCAAGTTCTCTACTTTTGCACTCCTCTTTTGTTCTCCTAGTAGGTCATGCAATTATATGACTCCTCTTGGACTTTTTCTATAGATGGTCTAAAATGGGCTTTTCCTAGTGTGCCTATTCACTGAGTTGTACTCAAATTCAACCTATGCTAGTATTGAGTCTGAAAGTCCTAGATTCTCTTCCACTAAACATCACAATAGGTTTCCAAGGCTTCTATTAACTACCTCTATTTTCCCATTTATTTAAGGATGATATGCTAAACTAAATTGCAATTGGGTGTTCATCTTCTTCCATATACTCCTCTACAAGTTTCTTACAAGTTTGGTGTCCTAATTTGACATGATGGTGAGTGGAAATCCATGCAGTCTACAATTGTCCCACAAATTTGATGTCCTAATTTGAAGATAAAGTTTTCCACCTATGTGGTATCATTGGTTTGTTTACATGGTATAAAGTGTGTCATCTTTAAGAAAATATCGACCACAATGAACATGGATTCATGACTATTATGTGTTCTTGGAACCCCAAGAACGTAATTCATGCTCACATATTTTGATGGCCTCTTAGGAAATGCAAAGGGTTGATACAAACCCATGTCCTAGATTCATCTTTTTTCTAATTAGAAAACTTTGTGACCTTGTAGAAACCTTCACACATACACATACATTACTAGCCAAAAATATCCTTTGCTTAATTGTGCCACCATTTCCACTATGTTTCTCCTTAACAAGGTTCTTGTGCATTGACCCCTTGGGTATGAATAGTTATTCATCCTTGAAAAATAGTTTATATTGTAATAATTAATCCAACCACTATGACCAATCTATGCATGCAGGCTATATGCAAGTCTTCTAAGCTTCCTTGAAGTCTTCATCCTATGTATATTACTCCCTTATTGAGTAAAAGTTGGTGACTCTCATATACATCTCACTCACCAAAGCACTCCTCTAGCTTAGTGCATCAACAACCATTTTGGACTTCCCACTTCAATGCTTCAGGATGAATGAGTATCTTTGCAATAATTCTACCCATTTCATGTGTCATTGGTTTAGTTTTAGCTAACTGTTAATGAATTGTAGTGCTTAATGGTCCATGTACATCACAAAATCCTTTAAAAAAAGGTAGTGCCTCCACTTCTTTAGCACTTTTATGATCACATAGAAATCTTAACCATCCATTTAATACTTCTTGCACTCATCATGTTGGAAAATGTATCTCAACCTTGCATCCTAGTCTTAATGATGTAGGAGAATCAAGTGGTGTAAGGGCAATCTTGCATCACCCAAAAATGATGATTTTGTTTTATGTTCTTTTCAATTTTGGTATTTTTGGACACCCAATTGCTTGAATAATGATGTAGAACCTTTAGTTTTTCCAACTTGATAAAAATAGCAAACTACTATTTTTAGAAAGTTTACATTTGAGCATGTATGCAAGCAAAATTTACTCAAAGCTTCAGAATTTAAAAATATAACCTTTGGGTGAAGGAATTGGCCAAACATCCTTGTGGAATGAAAGATATTGAAGTTTTCATTTCTTTAAAACCCCTGAAAAAGTTTCAAAGTCAAATATGAGGCACTTAGAGGCCCTGTATGACCTTGAAAATGGGTAGGATTGGCAGAGCAGATACTAAGGGTGTAGAGAACTTCACGAGCTTTCCAACACATCAAACTATTCATCAATTAGACACTCGAATCAAAAGTTATGGCTCTCGGAAGTTGACCTATTTTTGGAGGGAGTTACAAATTTTGAAATTTTGGCTAGAAGGTGCCAAAAAGGGCTACTTATGACCATTCTTGGGAATCCTTTGGGTAGTTGAGAAAGGGGGGAAAGTGGTGAGTCATGAAAAGGAGGAAAAATAGAAACCCTAGTAGATTTGAAGCTACAGAAGGCAGAAGGTTCCATAATCCAAAGAAAGGAAGCTGTAATGTGTTGCAACCTATTGAAGATTCATCCTCTAATTTGATTCCAGTTTCTATAATGTAATGTGTTGTTTAGTTCAATAAAAGAACCTTCCTATTTTATGTGTGCAATTTGTGTTATTGTGTGTTCTAGGATTGCTTCCCTCATCAATTGGTATTAGAGTAGTAGTTCCTGAGTGTGTAGATAGATTGCTGACCATGAGGCAGTTTGCACCAGGACCTGAGGTTGTGGGTTTACTGTAGAAATGAATTGAGGTTGTAGGTATGATGTGGAACTCACAAATGACTCCATGAAGGAAACATGGTGGTTCTGGGAGAAATGCTTTGATGGAAGAGGGTTTTAAAGCCCTACAAAACCAAATCAATGCGTTGCAAGAGGAGATGCAAAGAGGGTTTGAGCCAAAAAGAGGAGAAGAAAGCGAAGATGATGCTAAAGATGAAGAGTCATTTGAAGATGAAAAAGGTGTTGTAGGAGAACCTAAGAAAGTCAGATTGTTGAAGGCCATCACTAAGATTAGAATGAGGCCTAGGGTTGAATTGTTTTACCTATTATAGGGATCTGAATCCAAAAGAGCTTATTGATTGGATAAACGAAATGGAGGATAATTTTGAGTACGAAGATGTGGAGGATCCAAAACAAGTCAAGTTTGCAAAAATGAAGTTGAAGGGCCATGCCAGTATTTGGTGGAAGGAGGTCCAGTTAGAGAGAAATAGAAGAGGAAAATGAAAGATTACTAGATTGTCATGCCCATATTTGCATGTAGCCATGGAAACCTGAACCAACAATTTTTTTGACAAAACACTAGATGCATATTGCTACTATCATGCCTTACAAGATAACTTAACATGTGCACTCCCTTGCAATGTACATGCAATGTTAGGGTGAGCACGCCACCCAAGGAGGGGAAGGGGATTTCGATAGTTGGGATGGTGAGACTCCTCTCACACACCTTGCTTCAAATGAAGGCAATCCTAGATTAGGTATAGCATCATGTCTCATGACACCACATGGGAATATTCCATGTGAACTATCCCCTACTAGGCTTACTAGGTGAAGGTGGAGATAGGTCTTGTCTTAAGGCAAGACCTAAGCCTAAAAAATATAAAACCTTAAAAATCTAACAATAACATTTAAATGTGAAACTCCAATTACAAGATATTTAATTACTATCCATGAGATAACAACATTTAAAATAATGAAATAGCATGGGCAAACCAATTAATTAAATATAATCTACCGTGGACATTATATCAAGTTGCATTTATCTACTAATATTTACAACCATTTCCTTAATGATTTACTTTTGTGGAAATTCTCAATTAAATCTAACCACTATAGGTTTCCAATAATTTAATTTACATGTGATTCCTAAATCATTGAAATAGAAACAAAAATAGGAGCAATACATTCAATAAAAACGTACCAATTTAAACTAAATACACTATGTAAAATAATTAAGGCAAATACTCTTTTTCAAAATAAGATTTAATACATCTTTACTATAATCAAAATTTTACTTTATAACAATAATCTCCATTAACATTACTTTTACAAATTAAATTACTTTTACTGGAACTTAAAAATAAATCTTCAACTATGCCCTTTTTCCAGATTAATCAAATAAAATATTCAAATACAACCATTTGAATGTAACCTTAAGTCAATTGAGCCAAAATTACTATTTAATATCAATATAATCAATAGTGTAGTCATCCCACAAAGAATAAATTAAATACTCACATTACATAAAGCACACAAGGATTAATTCACTCAAACATAGTTATTTAATCTTAAATGTATTTATCCCACTAAATTTTTTAGGGAAACTCCACTAAAACCCAAGTATTCTTATAAAAAGGAACCCTCCTCACTCTTAAATTCACACATTCAATTTTGGAAACTTGGAGGAGGAGAAAAAAAGAGAAGGTATCAAGAGAGCAAGGTGAAACTTGTTCTTGAGTTATTTGGTCTTTTATATTTTGTACAATAGTTTTAATTTGATCAGTTATCAATTTTAGTTTTCCCTATTTAGTTTATTTTTTAACAAATTTCCACATTTCTTAGTTATATCTCTATGTCTACAAAATTAAAAAAAACTAACTGCATATAATGCAGAGATATGTATATGGAGCAAATGATGAAGACGACGATGACGAAGGGGATTCCACATTTGATAGGGATGTTTGGAACATTCCCAGTGAAGAAGAAGAAGAGAGTCTCTTAGGACTTTGGTTGGAGACTCAGAGTTCTGTGTCTCATGCTAGGGAAAAGTCCCCTGGTCAGAATACATATAGTGTTGGAGGGATTTGCTAGGTGCTGAGGAGGGGATTTATTTCCCCCTCGTCTGATGCTGGTTCTTCCCCTATCAGAAGTGCTTTTCTTTCTTCACTAGATAGAGTGCAATTAGAAGGCGTGGATTTGGAAGAGCCCCACCCAACGGGGTCTAGTTCTGAGGACTTTGAGTCGACTGGATTTGCTGGGAAGGGTTCCCAGAGATTTGTGGCTTCTCCTCCTTTGGAGGCTGCGTCTGGGGCTGTCGTAGTTTCTAGCGTAGCTCCCCTATTCCTTGCTTCTTTTCTTCTTCAAGCGCTATAGATCAGGGGTAGATTCTCATCCCTAATTCAGTCTTTGATAGATCTACCAATAGATGGGATAATGCCTTAATCAGGAATTTCTCAGTTATAGACCGAATGTGGATGCTGTTAGGGCTTAGACTGTGAAAAAATGGATATTAAGAGGCTCTCCAAAAATCATAGAGATGATGAAGGGTTCCTTCCTATTCTCCTTCTCTCTAGATGAAGATAAATTGTAGATCCTTAAGAGTGGTCTGTGGTTCTTTGGAAGATCTTGCTTATTCCTCAAGAGTTGGAAGCCAGGATTGGACCTTGGAAAAGTTTGTTTTGACAAGATTCTTGTTTGGGTGAATCTCCCAGGGTTGAGGAAGTGTGGACAACCATTGATAGCTCCCTGGGGGATCTCATTATTGTTGATGAGATGACCAAATTTAGGAAAAGATTAACTTATGCTAGACTGTGTGCCAATACTTTTGTTGACAAAGTGCTCCCTTATCCTATCACACTTTACAAAAAATCACCTACGAGGAATCTCAAATGATGTGTCTAAACTTCCGCAAGTCAGGGCATGCTTCTGCTAGTTGTGGAGTTTCTGATCAGTAGCACAAAGACATTATTAAACCTCATATAGAGGTCTGGAAGGTTCCTTTGGCTACAGAGATAGATAGAAAGGAGCATTATTTATAGGAGAGTGGAAATGGGGAGTTGACTAAAGTTGAGACTTCCTCTAAAAAGAAACACACTAACCTTCTATGCTAGAAATAAGTGGGAATTCTTCTAAATCTTTCGGTCCTACACCTTCTGTTGAAAGGAACAAAATTTTAGGATTTGAAACCAAACAAAGGTCTTTAATACAGTTTGGATTAAAACCATCTTGAGTGGTTCTTTTGTGTTGGTTTGCTTGTTGTTTTTCTCACCCCCTACATGGGGTACTGCTGCTAGTCTTAGGGTTTATTTTCTTGTGTTCCTTGTATGTGTTGGGCTTGTTCCTTCTAGCTCTAGATGGTGCATTGTTGTTAGTCTGATGTCTTGTGAGACTCGTCTCCTTGACTTGTTTGGCTGGTTGTGTTGATAACTGAGAGGGGGTGGTGAATCAGTTATCCTAATTATTTCTGCTTTCTGAACTTTATTAATAATCAATGTAACATTAATTCAAATGAGCAAACATAACCATGAAATGGAAATACACATGACACAATATTTTTGACATGGAAACCCTATTAAGGAAGAAAACCACAGGGTGATTAACCCAAGATTGTATTCTCTGTTAGAAGAATGGAAATACAAAATGGTACTTGCCAATTAGGGCTCACTGCCCGAGCACACTGCTCACAAGAAGGCACACTACCTACAAGAGACACATTGTCTACAAAAAGAGTGTTATACAATACTTGAACTGATTGGTAGCATCCACATATGCTGGAGTTCAGTTCCGGTTAGGCTCAGTACACTGATCTGCTGCACTTCATCTTTCCTCTTCTCTTATGCTGCTTTCCTTTCACATACTGGACCTTCCTTACTGCTTCTGCTCTGCTCTACTTTTATTCGCACATCAATAACAACCATGACACCTCTCACAACTAAATCCATCATGTATATATGTCCGCACAAGTGATTTCATCACCTTTCTAGTCGGCACCCGGAATAGTCAATCTTTTCACAAACTCTGATCTGTCAGCTGAATCCTTGCACACCAAGTAATGAGGATCAAGGATATACTTGTGGAAATCATTAATCATATTGGCCAAACATAATTCATGCCTTCATAACCTTTTCCAACATCAGTCACACATCCGGAATAATGTCTAATGTTCTGCCAGTCAGTTCTTCCTCTGTCATACTGCCAATCAGGAACCCGACACTCAAGCATTCATATCTCTTTATCCTTTTCACACCAGAGGCTCAAACCTTGGAATGTATAAGTCAAGATACTCCTCTTGACTTCCCCAAATCCGTACTTCACTGAGATACTTCTACTAAGAGATCCGGACCTGTCTGTCGGACCTCGCCACATGCTCTGTTCTTGTTTACCGAACCACAACATTCTTCACTATGACTTCCGGTAGAGACATACCATGTCCTATGGATGTGTGGGATGAACTATGTTGCCATCAATGACAACATTCATGAATCCATATAGTGTCTCTTGCCAACAATCTCCCCCTTTGGCATTGATGGCAACACTTAGTGAAAAATGACTAAGTGTTTACACTATGCTCCCCCTTGGCTGATACTCTATTTTTATATACATTTTCCGGAGCTCCCCCTTAGTTGGATTCCTCATTTTTCATTGCTCCTCACTCCCCCTTTGACATCAATGGCAAAGGGTAGGGTCCGCATTCCAAAATTTTCAAAAATTTTACTATACTTAGCCGCATAAGTATATACATATGGAATACTTACATATACTACATTATGTCTGCAAAAGTTGTTTTCAGTTGAATGAATTCTGTAGCCCAACTTTGCTTCATTCTGTCCAAAATTGATATATGACTGCTCAATAGAAATGCAAACACATCTGCCCTTTTGAGATCTGTTGGATCATTTGTTTGGACTGTGATTTGAGCTTCTTTTATGGCCTCATGCATGGCCTTTAACTTAGGGACAATTATTCCTCTAAGCTCACTCAACCTGCTTATTCTGTTTTTCTTTTCTTTTTCAAGCTTCTTAATCTCATTCAAAATTGCAACCGTTTGACATTCTTGATTTATTATTGTAGTAAGTGGATCAAAATTTTAATAAAAGCTTTGTTGTAAGTGTTCAAAAACTGAACTGTGGCTTCCTCCAGAATCTTTTTATCTGCTTCATTATATTCATCATAAAATTCTATTAAGGGTTGCAGGTTCCCATCCGCAGTGACTACTTTCACTACAACATCCAAGGATAGAGTGGGTTTTTCAGCAAATTCCTCTTCCTTCTCTTCTTCTCCTTGACCGGTAGAGTGTTCACCAGATGATTTCTTCTTCTTCTTCAGTTTCTTTATCTCCTCATTTGATTCAGTTTCCTCTTCGTCTCTTTGACTGGCATAAGCCCTTGTGGCTTTTGTCTTTGATCTTTTCTCTCCTTTGCCGGATGCCTGGACTTCCAGTTTTGATGTTCTTGAGCTTTTGGCTGTGACAGGTGCAGATCTCTTTGATGATCTGGTCCGGGTTGAGGTTTCTATCGGAGCACTTTCCTTGCTTTCCTTTTCTGCCTCTTTCTTTTCTTCCTCAGCCTTTTCCATCTTTTTCCTGTTGGCATCAAGTGCCTCCTTTGAGATGCCAAAGCCTTTGGCAACATCTTCTACTTCTTTTCTCACTTTCCTCTTGATCTCTGGCTGCCTTAGCTCTGTATGAATTTTCACACTTAGTTCTTCAAAGGTTCCAAATCTTTCTGCTTTTGGGTCCTTTGGCTGACTAAGCATGTGTTGAACATGCAACTCTATAATTTGTTCATCAACTTCATACCCCATAGGCATGATCCAGACTGTCCTTGGCTCTGCTGCCTCCATTAGGCATTGATCAATGTCTACCATGAAGCACACTGTATCCTTATATTTCTCAACTACTGATTTGGGGATTCTTTCTCTGATTTGCATTGTATTTTGAAAATGCTTGAAGTAACCCCACAGAGCTGTATTCCTTGCCTTAGCATCCCCAAGTTCATTCAAGTAATCTCTGATCTGAATTGCTATCGGTTTGTCATTTTGCCATACCCATCCATTTGATCCGGGTAGCTCATTCATGAAGTAGAAAAATAGACATAGTATTAGTCCACCATATTTAAAGGAGTTCTTCTTGTCCTTTTTGATCTTCTGTATATTTTCCATTAATTGGCTCAAAAGAAGTTCACAGAGATCATATTCTGCATTCTTTCTTAGCATCTCATAGGCCATATATACTGCAGTTCCGGATACTGAATTCTCCCTACTAGAGTGATATATCTTGTATCCTATTATCCTAGATGCAAACTTGACATCCGGGTCAGTAATATCTTCAATGGTCATTGCCCTCTTATCAAATTTTGATCTGGTGGCCTCAGTTACAATGTTTTTTTTAACAGATTTGAGGACAGGTATCCCTCCGGAGGAGTATAAACTAGTTACTACCCTAATTGCCTCCTTAGTAATCTTGCAAGGTCTATTCAGCCATAGGAAGTTATCATGCACCCTACTCAATACATACCAGACCCATTCATCTTCTTCAAAGCAGGGGAAATGAATGAACTGATCAAAATGCTTCTCTTGAATGCTCTTATATTCTGGCTTAAGCTCAAAAGTATCATCTATCAATTGTTTGTGATAGATGTCTCTTAGTCTGAATTCCCCAAACTCTTCAATATTTGCATGTATGTAAACCCTAATGTCTTCTATGTGCAAAATGCCATACGGAACACTAGAGAATGCTCCTAGGGGATCTACCTCCAATGATTTGTATGGATGTTTCTTAAATTCAGGGCGGGGCCTATCAGAGATCTTTACTATGTTCAGAGTATCCATCTTCAAAGAATCTTACTGAGAGATATCACGAATGAAGAATACCTTTTACGCTATTTAGGGCACACACGATGAAATCCGGATTGAGCTGTATGAAGAATCATCTTGATCTTTGGGAGAAGTAGTTGCAGAGCTCCTTTTCTCTCTTCTTCTTGAATGCGGAATGAACAAGTGATTAATGAGAAAAACCCTTATATTGCTCCGCAAACCCTATTGTCAGGTTGCAATAAATGCTCGACCTAAGTTATTCCGGTTGGCCTTATTCGGATGACTTGAAGAACCAGATCAGTCCTGATCTTTAAACATCATGCGGATCTTCCAAATCTTAACCAAAGTTTGTTTGGATGTTTCCCTTATGAACCCTTCAATCCGCAACTCTTCTTGTGCCAGTTCCGGCACCGGTTGACTGGCTGGGGGAACAAGGTTTTCTTTGTGTCTCCCCCTGAGCCAGAGCTCACTTTTTAATTTCTGGAAGGAATATCAGCACCAGAGTCTGGTGTGGATCCAACCTCTACATTCTTTGTACTTTTCTTCACCCAAATCTTGTTCATCTCACTTTTAACTTCATTCGCATTCACTTTTTGTTTACCCTCATGATATATCAGACCTCTTTTGTCCTGATTCTTGCTTCTACAAAATTTTGCACTATGACCAGATCTATTGCAGATTTGGCAAACAACATTTCTTTGCATATTTGACTGATATCCTCTTGATCTGCATTGATTAGCCATATGACCTATTCTATTGCATGCAAAGCATCTACCATTGAATGTTTTGTTCATTTGCATATTTCTGCATTCATGAGATTTGTGACCATATCTTTTGCAGTTGAAACATTGTCCGGAGAAGGATGAATTAGTCTGATTCATTCTCTTTCTGCACTGATCGGCTTTATGACCAAAGTTGTTGCAGTTGTGGCAGTATCCATTGAAGGATGGATATCTTTGAGCATTAGGCTATCTTACCGGAGGTCTTCTAGGCCTGTTCCTTGGATTTTCTGATCCAAAATTTTTCTGACCGGATCCGGAGCTTTCTCCTTTCTCATATCCCAAACCACACTTGTCATCTACCTTCTTTTGACTTCCAAGAAGAACTTCAAGTTGAGCAAAACTTATCTTGAATTTCTCTTTATATTCATTTGCTGTTTGAAGATCCCTTTTGAGAGAGACAATTTGATCCTCAAGTTTTTCTTCATTATCTTTAGCATCTTCAAGATCAGATTCAAGATGTATGATAATTCTATCCATCTAGTGGCAATCTTCTGATTTCTCTTTGAGAGATTGTCTTAGATTATCTTCAATTTTTCTTTTCTCTTCAACTTCTTGGGTAAACTTCATGACTCTTGATTCCATTTCATGCCTTACCACAATGATTTCTTTTGATAACTTTTCACACAACTCGGTTTTTTCCTTCAGCTCTTCATTTGCATCATTTGCTTCACCTTGTCTTGCCAATTGCTGAAGCAGCTCCTTTCTCTTTTTCATAGAGAGACTTAATTTGTCTTTTAGTTCTCTCATGAAATCATCAGCTTGTTTGAGTCTTTCCTTTAATTCATTGACTTCAGAGTTTGACTATTCAAGATCATCAAGGGCAGTCTTGAGTTGTTCCCTTAAACCATATGCATCCATTTGAATTCCCAGATCTTCCTCAAGCTGTTAGACTTTGTTAGGAGGAACATGGCTCTGATACCAATTGTTGATAACTGAGAGGGGGGGTGAATCAATTATCCTAATTATTTCTGCTTTCTGAACTTTATTAATAATCAATGTAACATTAATTCAAATGAGCAAACATAACCATGAAATGGAAATACACATGACACAATATTTTTGACGTGGAAACCCTGTTAAGGGAGAAAACCACGGGGTGATTAACCCAAGATTGTATTCTTTGTTAGAAGAATGGAAATACAAAATGGCACTTGCCAATTAGGGCTCACTGCCCGAGCACACTGCTCACAAGAAGGCACACTGCCTACAAGAGACATTGTCCACAAAAAGAGTGTTATACAATACTTGAACTGATTAGTAGCATCCACATATGCTAGAGTTCAGTTCCGGTTAGGCTCAGTACACTGATCTGTTGCACTTCATCTTTCCTCTTCTCTTATGCTGCTTTCCTTTCACATACTGGACCTTCCTTACTGCTTCTGCTCTGCTCTGCTTTTATTCACACATCAATAACAACCACGACACCTCTCACAACTAAATCCATCGTGTATATATATCCGCACAAGTGATTTCATCACCTTTCTAGTCCGCACCCAGAATAGTCAATCTTTTCACAAACTCTGATCTGTCGGCTGAATCCTTGCACACCAATTAATGCGGATCAAGGATATACTTGTGGAAATCATTAATCATGTCGGCCAAACATAATTCATGCCTTCATAACCTTTTCCAACATTAGTCACACATCCGGAATAATGTCTGATGTTCTGCTAGTCAATTCTTCCTCTGTCATACTACCAATCAGGAACCTGACACTCAAGCATTCATATCTCTTTATCCTTTTCACATCGGAGGCTCAAACCTTGGAATCTATCAGTCACGATACTCCTCTTGACTTCCCCAAATCCACACTTCACTAAGATACTTCTACTGAGAGATCTGGACCTATCAGTCAGACCTCGCCACATGCTCTGTTCTTGTTTACCAGACCACAACATTCTTCACTCTGACTTTCGGTAGAGACATACCATGTCCTGCGGATGTGTGGGATGAACTATGTTGCCATCAATGACAACATTCATGAATCCATATAGTATCTCTTGCCAACAGGTTGTGCAAGGGCTTGGACCCTTTCAAAAACCCATCAGTTAAGAGCTCTGATTAAAACTGATTACCTTAATCAAAACAAAAATATATATACATCTGTGTATATATATACAAAAAATATATGTATATGCATATAAAATTATATACATATATATATTGGATATATGTAAATAACATATATATCTATATATTTACAATATATATATATATACAACAATTATATATATATATATTGTGCATATATCCACAAATGACATGTTGTGCATATATATCAACAAACAATTTAAGGGAATTTACAGGTGTTTATTAAAAAAAAAAATAGTGTATGTT
Source organism: Cunninghamia lanceolata (assembly GCA_027924645.1). NCBI lineage: Eukaryota > Viridiplantae > Streptophyta > Pinopsida > Cupressales > Cupressaceae > Cunninghamia > Cunninghamia lanceolata. The sequence continues at coordinate 20,229,985 of BSBN01000025.1, forward strand.
TTAAGGGGCCAAACCCCAGGACGTTGGCGCCCTATTGTGTCATTCCCTTGTGGGGGGGGGGGTGAAGCTCCCACACACAGCGTCGCTAGCAGGTGGTGCTGTGGGTGGGGACTTCCCCCCATCTGTCATTGCCTACACAGCGAGTGGAGGGTGTGGGGAACCCTAGCCCCTCCCAATAACTTAATTTTTGTTTTTTTGTTTTTTTTAAAGTAAATTTAATTTAATTTATTTTTTCTTAACATTTAGTTATAAAAAATCTTAAATATGTTTTGATTATTAATAAAAGTTTAGCTAATATATACGTGTATATACATATTATATTTGGTATATATATTGATTTATTTATAAATCTTTTCTTGTTTTAACATAAAACATTTTCATATATACTTTCCTAAAATACTCAACTTAATATGAGAATAGTTAGGTGGGTACTCCTATATTTTCTCACTTAACCCATATTTGCAAACATTTTATAAGGAAACATAAAGACTTCCATTCATACATATAAGACTAAAATACATTTGATGTTTCTTATCTTAAAAGAGAAATAAATCAAATATCTACATATCCTTTTCTTTTCTTATACTACATACACTCTAATGTATATGTACACTTATTTACTCATTTAAACATAAACAAGGCATGCAATAACTAACTAGTAAGTAATGCAAATTGTCTTTTATTAAGATGCCAATTAGATCATACAACTACACTCATATTTTTATTTCTTCTAAAAAACACAATGAACACAGCTAAGGTTCATTTAAAACATTTGTAAGTTATCATAGAGAGGATAACACAATGTATTTTCCTTAACACAACTTAAAATTTAAGTAGAGATTAAAATATAATCTTTTAGGAGTTAAACAAGGAAATATATTACTAAGTTGCATAATACACAATACTTCTTTTATTGAAACAATGAATGCAAAATAACAATAATAGCAACAACTTCCTCTTACAACAACAAGTTCTTCCAACACTGAAAGAACATTACATTCACTTCTCACACACACTCTTTTCTTTACAAGATTCCACAAGGATTTCATAATAAAATACAAAAATCTTTTACATTTATAATTTCTTCTAGAACAAGGATTTCAACTCCACAATAGGATACTCTTCTCCTTTCTTGTGCTACTTTTGTAAACCTGCAATAACAAGAACTCTAACCAAAGACCAATGGAGGTGCTCACCTCCCAACTGTTAACTTTCTCACAAGCCACCCTCGAGCTAGGAGGCCAACTATGAAACCCAAGGAGCACATCACAATTAATACACCATTCATTTCTCACAAAAATAACAACACACAACCCCAACCAAGGCTTACACAACACTTAGGATACCAAAAGGAATCCAACATAGGGGGAGTAGATTAGAAAACTCTACCTTGGGGAAAAATGAAACTAATACACCAATAATCACATATACACATTTTCATAACTCTTCAAATCTCACAAAATCTTCCATAACCATTTTCACCACCAAAATCACAACTTCAAAATACCAAATGACACTATTGCCACTCAAAAGGAGAATATGGCTCTCATGCCAAATCTCTCTCTTAAGACAATGGAATTTTACCCAAGGAGGACTCTTACGTCCCTCAACCCCTCACATGGGTTACTCTCAACCATTTGGGGAGCCAACCCACAACACAACACACCCAAACCCAAAACCAAAATCAACAATCCAACACAAAAAACCCAAGGAAGAAGGGAAAAACAAGACACATGAAATCATATCTCATTTACATTCTCATACATAAACATAACTTAATCTATAAGGAAAAAGGATCCTACCTCATAAAAGATATCCCAAATGATGAATAAAATTTTGGTGAAGTCCCTTTAAGAACTCCACTAGCTTTCTCTCCAACCTCCAAATCTCTCTCTCGAACTCTCAACTCAACAAGTGAAAATGAAAATTTGAGGTGCCTTCTCAAGTTGCAAGGAGGGTATATGTAATGGATGGCATGTCACACCTCCTCTCCAATGAGAAGGTGGCACATAGAATCCATCTCATCCCTCTCAACCAATCCTCAAACCCCAAGGAGTGATTTGACTCATCATGGTTTTCACACATGTGTGAGACCTAGGGGAGAGGAGTGTACTTGTACACTCTTCTCCAAATATCTTCCTAGGTTGGGCTCCCATATGTGTGAGGCCTTGGGATGAGGTGGTACTTGGTCAAACTCTCATCCCCAAACCTAGGAGGATGAGAGGAGATGGTGACAAGTCCACCATATCTCTTCCCAAAACCTACCCACGCCACTTTCTTCCCAAGAAACTTGGGAGTGGTCAAAATCACTCAAAATTTAAAAATCCAAATCCCAAAAGACCCCCAACCCCAAGGTACATGGCCTAGGGACTTAAAATCAGTAAAATATACATGAAAAAGACCTCTTAAGCCCCTCAAAAGTGACCCCAAATTTTAAATTTCAAATATGACACATAAGCAAACAATTCATCACCCATGCCAAATCACATTTACACACAATTTTAAAATTAAATTAATCATAGTAAATAATCACATTACACATTATACATTTACAAAAGACTTTATTCTCCATATAGACCTAGGTCACTCATCATAGGGAATTAACACGGGTTTCCAGTTGACCTCTGAATTTCCATTGGTCATGGAAGGTACTTGCATATCCTAATTGCACATGTCAATATGTCCAATAAGCATATATAGATGAAGCAACTTGAATTCAATTCCAATTATAATCATATTCAATACAAACATCTATACTCCACACAATAATCATAATCCATATAGATATCAAATACATATTGATACAATTTCAATCTTCATTCCATAGTATCTCCTAATGTCATCACATATGCATCGCGTTAATCTATCAAACACACATATTCAATTTAAATTCACATCAACTTGTTTAATAGCATAATCCATAACACATAATTAGACAACTAAAAACATACCTCCATCACATAAAATTAAACTATGATAAAGCTATCTCATAATTAGCTCACCATCACCATATGCAAGTAAATAATTAATCTAATCAAAGTAACCATGTCTACTATAGCCCATCCAAATATCATACATCTAAACTCAATAGTCTAATGTCTAGGTATCCCAATAATAGTAAGTCCAATGTCTAGGTTTAACAACCATAACATATCTAATAGTGCAACTAATTATGCCATAAATGAATGGGCCTCACATCCTCCCCCCTAAGATTAGGTTGTTAGAGTGAATAATTAATCTATTCACTATAGCTTAAGTGTACTTAGGTTGATAAGGTTAGACAACATCTTGTCTAACTGAATGTAAAACCTTTTGGAGGTTAGAGGTTACCAAGTTGTTTGGTAAACCTCATGTGCATACCTTTTGAGGTTGGAAGACTTTCCATCTCACCTCAAAAGGCACTTTGTAGTCATCCAACACTTGTCACACAAGGTTGTTGGTTTGCACATTCCAAGTGATCCAAAGGTTGACACCTTATAGGACACTTGTCTTCTTGCATGTGCCACATCATGAGGCACTTGTCAATTCACGTGCAAGGTGGATTGTCTCTTCCATGCCTATATAATGAGTCATTCTCATGTAAATTTGTAAGTGAGACTAATATATGTTTATGCTCTTAATAGGTTCATCAATATCATTGATTTCTCAGCTCTATTTGTTTCATTTTTATATTGTGAGAGTGTTGATCAAGTTATAGAGAATCCTTGGCTAATTCCAACATGGTATCAGAGCCATGCTGCAGATAGGCTCTTCGATTTGAGAGAATTTGGAGGTGAAGCTAAAGTTGTGTGTCCTTGAGCGAAATGGATCGAGCTTCATTATTTGCAGGCATTTGAAGGGTTGGCTGGAATCAGAGCAAGTGTTGGTTCATATTCCCTCTTTGTGGGTCAAATCTCTTCCCAACAAGGCATTTTTACATCTCTGTGGGTCGAACCCTCCTAGCAAGACATTTTTTGGATGTGCAACACGTTTTTTGAGCTAGGCAAGGTGTTTTTTTGATGTGCAGGGCATTTTTTGACTTGTAGTTGTCTCAATTTGACTTGTGGCTGCCTAATATTGATTTGAGAGGAAGAAATTTGGCCTATAGAGCTGAATTTTAGCTGCACCAGCAATTTTTTGGGCTCTTTTTGCCGTAATCCGTCCATTTTTTGCCCTATATTTTGCTCATCAAAATAGCACTTACATTTTGTTTTTTAATAAGCATTTACATTATGTTTATTAAGATACTATAAATGCATAGTTTTGAGGGTTTATTGTAAATTATGAGGCAAATTCAAAGGACAATTTTTTCATTTGAAGAATTAATGGTTTAAAACACTTGTATCTTTGCCTGACAAAGATGAAAAGTGAAGTCTGGGTTGACAGGAGGACAATTCCCTCTCACAATCCACACCATTGTAATCTTCATTTCACCCCGATTCCAACAAGTGGTTGGAAGACTATATTCACCTCACAGATAGGCATTTATTTTGCTTTTTTAGTGCTGATTATTAAATTTAACCATATTTTACGGGAACTTATTTATGTAATAACTTTTGATCGGTAGCTCGAAATTGAGCACCATTTTTTGCAGAAGTTCATGTTTTTACATTTCCCACACATTGGTCAAATTTATTTTGTAAAACACACTAAGTTATAAAGTGCCAAAATCTAGGGGGGTCTCTCTTTCGACAGTTTCAGGGGGCTTTTTTGCATTTGATCTTTTGCACATTATACCATGTCTACATGTTGCACAATCAAGTGTACTTTTTATGGGAGAACTCAACATGGGGATGCACTCTGTCCTCATTTCTCTCACGTTGTTTTTTCAATATTCTGTAAGACTGCAAAATCACCACCTGATGTTTCATTTAGGATGACTTTCAGCGATTCCTTGCATAGAACATTGTGATCATTGTTCCAGATCCACCACATTGGGATGCATATCTACCAGACATCACATCGTTGTTTCTAGAATCCCACCTTGTAGATTTGGATCACACCATTGAGGACATTTGTCTTCTATTCAATGTTAGCTTTGGTGAAGTTACATCTACCTTGTCTTCTTCAAACATGATTCCTTTTACCTTGCCTACATTTGCTTTTATAGTGATAGTATCAGATTCTTATGGTTCCAGTTATCACCATACATCTATGGTCCCTATTACTGAATCTTCTATGATACCTGATTCATTCCATTAGTATTCGTCACACATCAGCATTGGCTTGGAGATTACTAAACATTCTTCGAAGACATTATGGGCATCATCATTGTCTTTGGATCATATGCGACATTCAGAGACATTCATCATTCTTCCTGTATGTTTCTATCCAGAATGGGAAGATTCTTTGCACACTATTGTGGTTTAGTTTCTTCCTAAGGGGAGAAATGTGGTTCAACGTTCATGGATTCTCTTCACCATACTTCATCAAGCATCTACGCGCACTGCATCATATTTTATGGGGGGCTTCCAAGTCTCTCTTTGTATCTCCTATTTTGGAGAAATTTATTGTACACATGTGAAAGAAGTTGTCCTAGGAGGGATAATGATATAAGCCCATCCTTCTTCACTTGTTTGCTTTTCATGCATTTTGTTTCTCTTTTTAGAGAGGAGTTTTGTTCCCATTGGGTTTTCTCTTTTACTCCAATTTATGAGAAACTTTTTACATGGGTACCTAACATGGTCTAGTAGCTAGGACCCATATCTTTGTATCTATTGCACTTTTGTGATCTCCCCAAGTATCACTTAAGGGGGGGTGTTAGAGTGAATAATTAACCTATTCACTATAGCTTAAGTGTACCTAGGTTGATGAGGTTAGACAACATCTTGTCTAACTGAATGTGCAACCTTTTTGAGGTTAGAGGTTGTAACGTTAGAAAATGTCCCCTTGGGAGCTTTTCCTTCATAAGGTTTAGCTCCCAGGTCTTTATCATGCATTTAGGACATTTTAGTTCATATTTTGACATCCCGATGGAATGAGACCTAGGTTTCATGGTAAAGTGGACCTAGGAGGACCCCTTGAGTTGTACCTTGCCCAAAATAGGGGGGAGGACTTGGGCGCCCACACCCTAGTCCTACCCTATTTTGGGGCAACCCTAATTTTTGGGTGTCAGTTTGTGACCATTATTTGGTCCCTTTGCTGACACGATAAGTTTGAATTACGAAAATCTTGGCGGGAATGTTTGTAGTTGCATATAAAAGTATGTTTAGGCATTCATTTGTAAACTAGATGGCAATTGTGATGTTCAAGTGTTCTCAAAGAGATTCAAGGCTTTTATTGTGCTGCAAGAGCAGACTTGTGTGGTTTATGTGTTTTTGTTTGCAGATTTGGGCATCAATTTCCTCATGGAATGAAGAGCATCTTCCTCCCATGAGAGCTTCACTACAATGTGACATTATATTATGTTTTCATCATTTCCTTTGGTTTTTGCCTTTGCCTCACAAGGGCACGCACTCTCTATCTCACAACGGTGTTCGGAGACTTAAGTGTCCTCCAGGGCTTGACTAAGGCAAGCCTCTAAACACCACAACCCCCAAACCAAGTCTTGTGATTGTAGGTTACAGGTGTTGCATTTGGGAAAAGTGAAGTTGCAGGAAGGAGTGGCAGGCATCAAGGATTCAGGATCTGAAGAGAAGCAGGACACTGGAGCATTTCCAGGACTTGGGTGCTCGCTCTAGTGTCCTTTGCAATTGATTTCCTAGAAATAGAAGTTACAGGGCTGATCAGTGTCGGAAGGAGGCCCAAATCCTGCAAAAAAATTGGTACCTTGGACTTGGGCGCCCACTCCAGTGTTCCCGACTGTTCCGACTTGGAACCTCAAAAATAGGTATTCTGTGATTTGCCATTGCACTTCCATTTGCAAGAGCATTTTCTATTATTTGTCAGTTTATTGCCGTATTTGCATAATTAGGGTTTTAATGGTTAATTGAGCATAAGAGAAGATAAATTGATAATTAAATTCCCCAATCCAAGTTTCCCTACATCTCATAAGCTATCTAGGGTATGATAGTGCTCGCCACTCGACTCTAGATCCTTGAATGTAAAGTGGAGAGGAGGATTTAAACATCAAAACACTAAAACATTAACAAATCCAATTTTCCACCTAAATATTTTCGTGAACCCATGTTTTTGGACTTAAATTGCAACTTGTTGATTGTGTGTCTTCAGATTTGGATTGATTTCATTCGTTCATATAGTCATTCATTTTATTGCATTGAGAAAAATTCAAAAAAATTGCATTGTTTGGCTTACTAAATTGCATCAATTCTTTTCTAAATTTTCCTAATTCATTATTTTTACATCAGATCTCATATAAACTACAGAAAAACACAAAAATTCAATAATTTGCATTGCATTTTCATCATTAATTTGCTAGGCTTTTGTGGAAATTTTGACAATTTTGATATAACCTAGTAATTCCAAAATCTAGGTAGGCAAAATCTTCTTTCAGATTTTTATACTGATTTTAGAGGCTCATTCAAATTTTCATTTGGCTGTAATCTTTCATTTTAGTGTAAATTTGCATTTAGATTTAAAATATTCGGATTTTTGCATAGAAAATTTCAACAAAACTAGCAATTTTCATGCATTTTCGTTAAATTTGCATTGGCATTTTGCATGTTCAATATTGAAATTCATTTTTAGATCTGAGAGTAATTCATTTCCATCATAAATCAGACTTCAAAACATTCACATAGCATTTTGTCCCAAGATCTCAAACCTAGGGCTTCAAAAACAACGATTTTCACTAAATTTGGCCTTATCGACTCTATAAACTTGCACCATAGGCGTGTTGTGAAAGGTATCTTGGAATTAATTTTCTGTTATTAAGGTAATAATTTTCTTCCCCTCATAAAAAGCTTCACAACACTCTTTTATTGGGCTCTTGTGGTGAAAATTTGGTGAAAAACTACACATTTTGACCATTTTTGCCCTAGGGTTTGACCTAGTTTGCACTCCAAGTATGTTGTGATCAATTTTATGGATTGAGGTGACTAATATCATTGATATTATTTTCTGTACCTCCCAAGATTCATTACAACACTTCCTTTGCTAGGTCTTGGAATTGAAAAACCGTGAAAAATTGCATATTTCGCTATATTTTCACTAGGGTTTTACCTTAAGTGGCACTAAAAGCATGTTGTGTTGGGTATTTTGGCACCAAGTGGCTGTTATTACTGATATTATTTTCTTTCCATCATCATTTTCCTCACAACACCCTTTGTTATGCCCTTTTGCATTGAATTTTGGTGAAAAAAGTGCCTATTTTGATATATTTTCACTATATTTCGACTTGGCATTATCTTGGATTTACATCAAGAGTGTGTTGAGAGTGATCTTATTGCTGTTTTGGACTGATATCATACATATAACTTTCTTCCCTTGACTGAAATCCTTACAACACCCTTTGATTGATTCATTTGCATTGAAAAAGTACAAAATTCCAAGCATTTTTGGCTTTCAAACATATCATTCTCTTAGGGTTTGTCATCTTAGTTTGTGCATTGAGTGTCATGTGCTTTTGCATAATTTTATGACCCACTGTCCTAAAATCAATATCCCTTTGAGAAGAAGTAAAAGGTTAATGGGATCTAGTGCTCTTGAAGAAGTTGGTACTTTGAACATCTTCTTTACAAAGGGAGAAACTCAAATTGTGCAAGATATTATACATCCTCCAACCACAATGGAAGAACAAACTTTTCATGATGTTGATAATACTATTGAGGCAACATGATATGTATCTGATGAGCAAATAGAAAAATTGGATAAAGAGTTAGCTGAATTTCAATCATTTATGGAAAATGAGAGAATAGCTGAAGAAGTTGTCCCTACAATTGATAATATAAGAGAATTGATAAAAGAGGGAAAAGATGGTGTAAATGCAATTCATGGTCTAGCACACATTGTACAAACCAATATCATGCCGGTGACCAAATGTGCACAAGCAATAAATAACACTTTATCACCATCTCATACTCAAGTATCCATACCTATACCGACTACGGGAATATCGACTTTCACATCAACGATCTTAACAACTGATGCAAATGCTTGTAGTAATGCTACCACTGGTATTGGAGTATCTAATGACACTAATTACAAAGTTGTGGGATTTGATTATCAAAATTTGGTTCCTAAAGGGACCTCCTCTATGCATAATTGTTCTCAACCACCTATCTATTCCACTCATTTCCAACCACCTATTACCTACTCACAACCATCTTCTACCTATCACTATGTCCAACCACCGTTGACATATTCTTAGCCTCCACCTATCATATCTCAAGCTCTTTCACCTCCTCACTTTGGTTCCAATTCCTCACAACAAACCACATCTCCCAATGATGCCATCCTAAACCAACTTTTATAGGGCATGACTTCTTTGCAACAAAAGGTAACAAACTTGACAAATTCGTCGCAACCTAGTCTATCAACATACCATGCTCATAATCCCCTTTCCTATGCAATCTTGAGAACTCCTATGCCTGAGAGGTTTGAGACTCCCCGCTTGAAAAATATGGTGGAAAAGGTGATCCTAATATTCATGTGGCAGCATTTATAGCTATGTGTAGTGATTTTTATTTTGAAGAGGATTGGTTAGCAAAACTTTTCCCGTGATCTCTCAAAGATACTGCTTTAGAATGGTTTTTCTTGTTGCCTCCAAATTCAATACACTCCTTTTCACAATTGATTGATCAATTTTTACAACATTTTCAAGTAAATATTAGACCCCAAGTCACCCTTATTGACTTGGTTCAATGTAAACAAGGTCCAAAAGAAAAGTTGACTGAATTCATTAGTCGGTACGAGGGACTTTATGCACAAATTCAATATCAGATGAAAGATGAAGTTGTTTAAAATATATTTATTACAAATCTACAACCTAATATTCATGATAAGATCCTCTTGATGAAGTACAACTCCTTTCAACATTTATGCACCGCCCTTCGTGATTATCAACTTTCATCTAGTCAGTATGAAAACCAAAACTCATCGGCTCAAGTTGGTCAATCCATGGGTGGATCATCACAAAACAACTTTAAGAGAAACAATAATAACATGAACTTCATCAAGATTAATGGACCAAATACGAACAACTTTTTGAATGTTTTAGCTATATCAAATCCGAAGAAAGCATCATATCAACCAGGAAAGTTTACTCCGATATCTGAGTCCTATCATTCTATCATGAACCAAGTTGTGAGTAACAACATTCTGAAGCTTCCCCCAATCAAGCCTATTGATCCTAATAAACAAGGACCTTACTTTGATGCTAATGCCTTTTGTCATTATCATCAGATGCAAGGACATGACACTGAACAATGTATGCATCTTAAACATGAAATATAGGACCTTATTGATTCGAATGTCATCCAAGTATCAGGTGTGAATGATAATGGAAATAAACCGGTTGCTTCCCCAAATCAAAACTTACAAATCTTCACTAATCCTTTCCCTAAACATACTGAAAATAATATGGTGGAACAGGGTTTAGTGGAAGCAGATGAGGATGATTACTTGGACTATGATACTATCATCAGAATGATTGAAGTAGATAAGAAACAAGTGGATAATTCACCTCGTCCATGAAAAAACAAAATTTATGCTAAGGTTCCTCCTCCGTTATCCTTATATGGATTAGGAGATGTTCAAAATACATCAGAAAAGCAAGAACAACAACCGATACAGGCGAGTAAGATGGTACAGGATGATTCTCGTTACCATTCTAGAAAGATTCAATAAAGAAAACACTCTAAAAATTGGAAAAGAGTAAAACGACAATCAATAGCCATAAATAATAGTGGTTCTCCCCCTCATAAGCAACAAAAAGTCTCATTTCAACAAGAATTTGAGAAACAAGCATCATATGATAACAAACAAGACTTTCATAAGAACCACTTAAATTTTGCATTAAACATGATCGAGTACCTCTCCAAGAGGTTCGCAAGTTCTAAGATCTAATACGAAGGCCCTACAGGTAAGTATCTCTAACTCGTTATCTCTCGTGATGTGCTTCCCCCGTGATGTGTTATGTGTTGTTTAGGCCTCCTGGGATGACCCCTGATTCTCCCATAAGGTCCAGGATACTAGGAGACTGCCTCTGTTGTGACCTTCTATTTGTATCATCATTCTTTGAAATTGCCTCTCTGATTTCATTATTATGTGTTGTGTCTACGGACATAGCATCATGTTTGGTGAACTGGGGGCACCCTCCTATGTGACTGTCCCTAAGACACTTGTTTCTCCTCTCTTATTTATTGTTTCCCTTCCTCTAGTGTTTCCATCTAGCAGATGGATGAAGACAAACATTTATACCGATGTAGACCTAGTGTCCCTTTCGAGAGCAACCAACAAATGGACTTAGTTCCTAATATGATGATGGGGTTGTATATTTTATCCGACACTTGGTTAGTGGAAGCACTCGTGCTTTCCGTGTAGTGAATTTGATGATGTTTCTGTCACATTTACAAACCTTAAATACTGCTGCTCTATGCACGTTTGTTTGTCTTTGAATATGGCCTTGGCGGTACTTGATTTGGAGAGGTTTGTGATATAGCCCCGCGGTTATCCTCGAACTCTGGATTCATTGTATAACCTTGGCTCTTTGTGTGGTTAATCATATACATTGATGTTGATGTTTATCATGATCTTGTAGACACTAACATGTTTCTTGCAGGGATGTGTTTGTGGGAGCATTTGGTGATCATAAAGTACATGTCACCTCTGGGGGGCATGGGATTTGCGAAAGTTGGTGTTCCCTTGTGTGTTTTATTCCTACCTTAACGTGCTTGATATTGATAACCGATATCAACTATCTTAAGGTGGGGGCATATATAAGGTAAGCTGTCTGTTATAGATGTTAGCAATATGTTTGACCTCAGATGCAAAGACCTGCACCTTAGGGTAGTGCATCATGCATCTTGAGTTTGTTTGCAATCAATCAATCAATCATGTAGGCCCTTTGCGGAGGTGGGATATCATGTATATCCTTTTTTCTCTTAAGCCCTCTACGGAGGCGGGGATGGTGTATTTCTCGGAGCAGATTACACATCCTGTCATTTTCAAAAGTCCTATGCAGAGGAAGGGAGCGGTTCTGTGACTAACTCAACCCTTAAGTGTGTCTTTGGTGGTTTTTGTGGAGAATCCCAATTGTCGGTGTGTGCCTGTAATGTGCCTAAGATGGTGTTGGACCTAGAAATAGGTACACTCCATCGCTTGCCTGTCGTGTTTTCTCCATGTCTTCAAGTGTGTGTGTTTTGGAGTGCTTGTTTTGTGTGGCATGTTTGTTGCCCCATATACAAATACTAGCACCTTTGGGTAGTGATTCCTAAATTTTGGGAGGTTTTACGTGTCTTGCGTGTGTGTTGCCCCATATATACAGAGACCTGTGCCCTAGGGTAGTGCATCCTGTATTATGGGAGGTTTGTTTACTTTCCAGTACTTTCATCTGTATTTCATATATATGAGAAAAAGAAAAGAAAAGAAATCATGCCTATCTTCCATGCATTAATGTGTTTTCTATGCATTGACTGTCTTCTCTGTGTTTTGTGTGACTGTAACTATCTTCTCCATGTTTCGTTCTTGTTACTATCTTCCATGTGATTGGTGTGTCTTCTCTGTGCTTGGCGTGTTTGCTGTGTTTGTGATCTTACTTTAATACACATATTGGCCTCGCGTTTATACATATATTAAAGTGGGGGCTAAATGTAACGTCAAAAAATGTCCCCTTGGGGGATTTTCCCTCATAAGGTTTAGCTTCTGGGTCTTTAGCATGCATTTAGGACATCTTAGTTGATATTTTGGCATCTCGATGGAATGAGACCTAGGTTTCATGGTAAAGTGGACCTAGGAGGACCCCTTGAGCTGTACCCTGCCCAAAATAGGGGGGAGGACTTGGGCGCTCATGCCCTAGTCCTGCCCTATTTTGGGGCAGCCCTAATTTTTGGGTGTCAGTTTGTGACCATTATTTGGTCCTTTTTCTGACACGGTATGTTTGAATTACGAAAATCTTGGCAGGAGTGTTTGTAGTTGCATATAAAAGCATGTTTAGGCATTCATTTGTAAACTAGATGGCAATTGTGATGTTTAAGTGTTCTCAAGGTGATTCAAGGCTTTCATTGTGTTACAAGAGCAGACTTGTGTGGTTTATGTGTTTTTGTTTACAGATTTGAGCATCAATTCCCTCATGGAATGAAGAGCATCTTCCTCCCATGAGAGCTTCACTACAAGGTGACATTATATTGTGTTTTCATCATTTCCTTTGGTTTTTGCCTTTGTCTCACAAGGGCACACACTCTCTATCTGACAACGGTGTTCAGAGACTTAAGTATCCTCCGGGGCTTGATTGAGGCAAGCCTCTAAACACCACAACCCCCAAACTAAGTCTTGTGATTGCAGGTTATAGGTGTTGCATTTGGGAAAAGTGAAGTTGCAGGAAGGAGTGGTAGGCATCAAGGATTCAGGATCTGAAGAGAAGCAGGACACCGGAGCATTTCCAGGACTTGGGCGCTCGCTCTAGTGTCCTCCACAGCTGATTTCCCAGAAACAGAAGTTACAGGGCTGATCAGTGTTAGAAGGAGGTCCAGATCCTGCAAAGAAACTGGTACCTTGGACTTGGGTGCCCGCTCCAGTGTCCCTGATTGTTCTGCCTCGGAACCCTAAAAATAGGTATTCTGTGATTTGCCATTTCACTTTCTTCTGCAAGAACACTTTTTGTTATTCGTCAGTTTATTGCCATATTTACATAATTAGGGTTTTAATTGTCAATTGAGCATAAGAGGAGAAATTGATAATTAAATTCCCTAATCCAAGTTTCCCTACATCTCACAAGCGATCTAGGGTATGATAGTGCTCGCCACTCGACCCTAGATCCTTGAATGTAAAGTGGAGAGGAGGATTTAAACATCAAAACACTAAAACATTAACAAATCCAATTTTTGAGCTAAACAGAGGTTACCATGTTGTTTGGTAAACCTCATGTGCATACCTTTTGAGGTTGGAATACTTTCCATCTCACCTCAAAAGGCACTTTGTAGTCATCCAACACTTGTCACACAAGGTTTTTGGTTTACATATTCCAAGTGATCCAAACGTTGACACCTTATAGGACACTTGTCTTTTTGCATGTGTCACATCACGGGGCACTTGTCAATCCATGTGCAAGGTGGATTGCCTCTTCCATGCCTATATAATGAGGCATTCTCAAGTAAATTTGTAAGTGAGATTAATAATGTTTATGCTCTTAATAGGTTCATCAATATCATTGACTTCTCATCTCTATTTGTTTGATTTCTATATTGTGAGAGTGTTGATCAAGTTGTAGAGTATCCTTGGCTAATTCCAACATAGGCTTCCTCCTGGAAGACCTCAAAAAGGTGGGGATAAAGTATCCTCATCTCAGTAGTGTCCTCCAAGTGACTGCAACCTCATCATAGGGGTCCCACTGAACCCTATCCTAATTTAACTCCTTCCCTTGAAGGGCTAACGTCTAATGAGCCAAAATGCTAATGGGCTCCAAAGCCATCTACACGTCCACCTCTAACTGTAAAGCACCCCAATTCAAGACATGTGAAACATTAGGAACATATCTCCTCAAAATTGATGCATGAAATACATCGTGGATATGTGATAGGCTAGGTGGAAAGGTTAAATGATAGGCTATAGGACCTATTCACTCCAAATTCTCAAAGGAACCTATTAGCATGTTACTTGATAGAGAACATAGCTGACCATAGGAGATTATACAATATGCGGAGGCTGGAAGCCGATAGAAGACACATCCCTTGATTTAATAGATATAGTATATATATAGATAGGAGATAGTAGAATGTAGGCAAGTAAGCATGATAGGAGAATAGAAGTCATGTATGTATCTATGCCGGAGGATGGAAAATGGATGTATACATTTGATTGCTGATTATATATATATATGGAAGTCTATCAGTACTGGGTAATTGTGTGTGTTGTCTTATTTTTATGCATGTGATGATCTGTTTGGTTATTCTTTATGTTTTTCTATCAATCTCTAGCTACTTGACTAGGGTATAAACTGACTACAAAGACTTGACTGAGGACTGGATCTTTGGACCTGTATCCCCTCTACATTTCTTGCTAATAGTTGGTTCCATTGTGGGAACCTTGGAAGAAGGTAGTTATAGATTGAAAGGGAAAAATATCTGAAGAAGTAGTGCAGAGTTCTAGAGAGGAGAAAAGGTGAGATTGGTGGGAAAAAAATTCAAATTGTGGAGAAATTCTAGTTTCTTTAGGTTTCTACCTCTGTGAGAGGGGGCAGACACTTAAGGGGATGGCAAGTGGGAAGGGGGTAGGGTCCATAAGGACCTTTCAAATGATGTGACTCTTCAAAAATGATTCCATGGGATATAAAAATACTAATGGAACACCAAATCCAGCAAACCCATGGCGAAAGGGGAGCAACGAAAGAAAAAGAAGATCGATAAAGAAATCAAGACCAGAAAGGAGAGAAGAAAGAAGAGAGATTGAAGTAAACTTAGGAGTGACAAGAAAATTACCATAGAAGATTGGAAAGGGCACAAATGATGAAGGAGGGATAATGGAAAGTGTTGAAGAAAAGACAGAAGAATTTTAAGAGCGCGCCACTATGGGTGCTGCCAGAAGGAAGGAAAAGGACAAGTGTGTCATGAAGGATGCTACTGAGTGCACCAAGGAGGGTGCTTCCAGAGAAAGGAGATCCAAAGGTGAAGACATAAAAGGTGTTATGGAGAATGAGGAGCACATCACTGTGGGTGCTGCCAAGGAGGAATGCAGAAGAGAAAGAGAAGGAATAGGTGAATTAGGGTGTATGCCGCAGAATGACAGAGAAGATGAAGTAACATCAAAGATTTTGAAGATGGATGAGGAATATATAGAGGAATTAATTTTCTGAAGCATAAAGGAGATAAGAGAAGGAGGAGAAAATGCAGTAAACATTGAAAGGAGTTTTGAGGGTTTTGGAAGGCTATGTGAATCATCAATGGATGCCGACATCATGTCATTTACAAAGATAAGAGAATCCCCTAATTTGAAAAGATGCTATGAAGAGACACAACCCCTCAAACATGAGTCACCTCGAGTGCCATATGAAGTGAAGAGAATTTTAACGGAGAAGGAAGATATTCAAGCAAACAAAGAAGCAGAGAGAATAGTAGAGATCTGAAGAAATTTTGTAGAAATTTTAGGAGAATAGTAATTTGAGATTAGATTACAGAGAGACAAGGGAAGATAATGAAAGCATGTTGATAGAAGACAACTAAACTAGAAAAGAAAACCAGAGGAAATCTATTGCAAAGTACCAGAGAGTTGGAGGAAAGCAATCATGGATACCCCAGTTAAGTTACTTGTATTTGAGAAGGATACTACTGAAGTAGTAGAGCACAATTTTGTTTTGGAGTCTATTTGGAACTGAAAGGGAGTAACAAGGGATGAAATTAAGCTATTTGACTTCATATGCACCTTGCGGAATGAAGCATTGAAGTGGTATAGGAAGACATGCCCAAATTATGACAAGGAATGGGATAAGATCAAGAAGCTTATTTTGGAGAACTTTGGAGCTCCAGATGTTCTGACAGAAGGAGTATGTAAGATGAGAGACTTGATGCAATTAGAGAAAGAATCAATAAAGGAGTTTGATAAGAGATTCAAGCAGACAACTAGGAGATTGGAGGAACCATTGACTGAGAAGCATAAGATAGAATGGTTTATTTCCAGAATAAGCCTTGAAATAAGGTCGGATTTAGATGGAAGGGTTTTTGGAACATATGCAGAAGCAATGACATTGGCCTACCGGATAGAGTCTCAATCCTGGCATAGACAAGATAAGATGAAGGAAAACCTAGAATTAGAGAAGTTAAAGTTGGAATTGGAGTAGTTGAAGCTGAGGTAGGAGATATTAGCTATGAGGAGAATACACAGAAGGAAAGACCTAATATTTGGTGTTCATACTACACAAGATAAGGCCACTCAAGAAATGGATGCCCTAGGATGAAAGGTTAAAGACAAGCTGCCACAATAAAAGCAAACACCAAAGCAACAATGAAAAAGTCAATTCAGTATACTGTGGATTATGTGGAGAATGAGATGACCATGAAACACCAAAATGGACTTCACAAAACTTCCAGAGGAAAAGAGACTTTTCTAATGAAGAAGATGAAGCATGGTATGGTGGAAACAATACAAACTGTGGAGAATAGTAATATGACATACATGAAATAAAGGTATTAATATGATCAGGACTACAAGCAACCAAGTTAGAGAAATTAGAGGAATGTTAATGTAATACAAAATTCAAATTTTGGCAGTCCATCATATAGAAATAGCTATAATAATGATGACAGAGAGGTTTGGAGGCTACAAAGGAGGCAAAGGCAGTGGAATAAGTTAAAGAAAGAGGGAGGATGCAACATGCTTCAATTTCGGTAAGTTGGGACATTTTTCTAATGAATGTTGGGCTGAAAAGAAAACACAATGTTTATTTTGTGATAGAATAGAGCATGATATATTTTCTTATGAGAGAGCACGACAATACTTATGGAATGCACATCCACAGTCTAAGAGTGATGAGTTACAAAACCCAAACAATCAAAAGGAGAAAGGATCATAAGAAGAGCACCAAAAGACAAGGAGCAAGAACTTGCTAGAAGAACAACAGAGAGGAGACATACATATCTTCAACTGAATCCATAGATGAAGAAGATTACTACTAGATAAGTACACCAAAACATACCAGAAAGGAGAAAAGAAAAAAGAAGGAGAAAGATACGGTGGTGACAAGACAAAGAACCAATATCAGAAGGCCTTATATCATTGAGACAAAGGAGGAAGACAATGAGGAGGATGAAGTATTTGTTCTGACCAAGGAACACAATGAAGAAGTTGTGAAGGAGGCTAAACAAACAATAAGGAAGGAAAAAGAAAATAAGAAGCAATACAAGCAATTTTCACCAAAGGAGAAGTGGATACTCTCAAGCAGTTAGCCCAATTGACACAACAACACAGACTCATTGAGAAACTAAAGCAATTCTCTAAGTACTGAAATAAGGGACAAGGTTAAAAGAGTCAACTCTAGAGGATGGGAAGAACATATAGAGAATGGAAGAAAAAACCACTTATCGTGGATGTTCATATCAATCACAAAAAGGTCCAGAATGCAATGATAGATTTGGGAGTAGATGTAAACATGATCACAAAGAAGTTGTGGAAGTAGTTGGGAAGACCTAAACTATCAAAAACCACTTACAACATAATCTTGGTGGATGGATCTCATATGCAAACAATGGGAACATGGACGCAAGCTAAAGTTAACCTAATGGGGATCAAACATGTTTTAGATTTCATTGTGGTAGCCATGAAGGATCAAGGAGAAGCTTTGAATGCACTTTTGGGGTTGAGGTGGTTTGTAGATGCAAATGGTGTCATAGACTCCTAGAAAGAAGAGCTATCATTTTCCAATGAGAACAAAGTTGTAAACACCCCTTTGAGATCATCAATGGAGTAAGCATATATATAGAAGAAACCAATTAGGATGAATACAGTGATAAGGATGCAAAGAATCTCTATACATTTACCAGGGTGGATGTAGAGGAGACAAAAAAAGAGCCTAATTCTGAAGGAGAATTGGAGATAGAGGAGGATCACTACAACACAAATAGTGAGGAGGTGTTAGAAGCCTGAATTAGAGCATAACCAAAGCTAAAAATAAGGAAAATGCTTGGTTACTAGAGCATATTCATGATCAAGAAGGATGAAGAAGACACAACACAATCTTCCAAACTTCATCAAAACTCACCAAAGATTATCTACAATACATTTAAGGAGGATAAGAAAGATATGGAGAAAAGGTCCCATCAGGTAAGTCACATTTTGAAAGGAATTTCACATATCAAGTTGCCTAGGTTTTCAAGCGTGCCAGACCTACATAAATACCTAGCAGAAATGGAGACAGTCTTTTCAAATGAGGAGATAAGATTACAGGCTACACAACACACATTAGTATGCAATGCTACAAATTGGTGGAACACACACAAAGACACAATTGTCTAGTGGCCAGCATTCAAGATATTTACCAAGATAAGATATTTTCTGGAGGAAGGAGAATATGACATAATACTTAAGTATTCAGGTCAAATATCCCCACAAGAACATTTTTCCATGTGTATAACGGTATGGAAAGACAAAAATGAGTATAATGAAGTACTATATACCCACTTCTTTTATTGGATACTCTCACTAATTACACAAACATGGTATATAAATCAAGAACAAAGGAAAGGAACTAGATATTGGGAAGAATTGCAAAAAGACTTCATTCATACTTTCTCATTTTTTGATCTAGACAAAAACATACACAACACTGATCAGAATCAGGGAGATCACTTTTCAACAAGATGCGGAAGAAGAAGAAGCCAATCTTGAATAGTGCTCACTACTGGAAAAAACAAAAGGCATTTGGAAAGTCATTGAATGGATGAATAAATAATCATATCCAGAGAAATACAAATGCTATAAAACATCACAACAACAAGAAGAAGATGATAAAGAACCTGAAATAAAAATAGAACAATGTGACAGAGAGCTAGCAGAGTGAACAAACATCAAGGAAAATTACTACAACAAGCCTATCCAGTTAAGGGAAGAAAACATTGCCAAAGAAGGAGATCCTAAGGTAGTTAAGATAGGATACTATTGGGATGAGATGGAGGTGACACAAGTAATATAAATTTTGTCTGAGTATGAGGATTTGTTCCCCAGGAAGTTCACAAAGATGAAGGGAATCAAGGAGGAAGTCAAAACAATGAAAATTCAACTGCAAGAAGGCTACAAACCAGTCAAGACAAGGCAATACAAGATGAATCCAAACATGATGAAAAAAGTCAAAATAGAGCTTGATAAGATGCTAAAAGTAGGGATCATAAAGCTAGTAGAGGAAGCAGAGTGGATCAGTCCAATGGTAGTACAAAACAAGAAAATAGGGGAAATCAAGATCTATAGAGACTATAGGGAGTTGAATAAGGCTTGTATTGATGATCCTTTCGATACACCATTTATAGAGGAAATCTTGGAGTCAGTTGCCAGCAAGGAAATCTATTCCTTCACTGATGGATTCTCTGGATATCACCAGGTAAAAATTAGAGAGGAAGATCAACCCAAAACAACATTTGCATATGAACTAGAATCTTTCATGTACACTGTTATGCCTTTTGGATTAAAAAATACACCTGCAGTATTCATTAGAATCATGATCAATGCATTCAAAGAGTTTATACATGACTTTTTGGAAGTCTATTTGAATGACTAGACTGTATTTGGACTAATAAAAGATCACACACAAGCATTAATATTGATGTTGAACAAGTGTAGGAGTTTGCAAATTTCCCTAAACTTGAAGAAATGCACTTTTGTGGTACCATTTGGAACACTATTGGGTCATATAATATGTAAACAAGGACTAATGGCTGATCCTCTAAAAGTTTCTATTATTCAAAACTTGCCACCACTGAAAACCACTTCTGATGTCAAAGCATTCTTAGGGTATACTAGTTACCACTAGAAATTCATCAAGAGATATGCAACCATCTTGGAACCTATAGAAGAACTATTGAAGAAAAAATAGGGAAAAAGTATTACATGGAATAAGCAACATCAAAAGGTATTTGACACTCAGAAGTAGAAGATTGCAAAAGCACCAATACTCATATTTCTAGACTGGGAAAACACATTCCATGTTCATGTGGATGCATCAAGAATTGCAGTACAAGTAGTGCTAACCTAACCAAGAGGTTCTAGGGATCACCCTATAGAATTTGCAAGCAGGAAGTAGTCAAAAGCAGAGAAGAATTATACCACAATTGAAAGAGAAGCTCTAGCAATGGTATATACATTACACAAATTTAGACATTACCTCTTGTCAACACCTTTTGTGTTCTATATTGATCATGAACCATTGAAATGCCTACTCAAAAAACCAATTATTCAAGGAAGAATTTGTTGGTGGCTACTTCTGTTCCAAGAGTTTGAATTCTCAATTATGGTGAAACCAGGAAAGCACAATCAGGGACCTAACTACTTGTCCATAATTGAGATAGGAGAAGATCTAGAGGAACAAGAAGATGAACTACCTGACACAAACCTATTCAAACTAACTGCAGTACTGGAAGAACTGGAAGACATAGTATACCTACTAGCTACAGGGGAATTTCCAGTAGAAATTCCATCACAAGAGAAACAAATCCTAATGTGGAAATCTTTTCCATACACATTAATTAAAGGCGAGCTACAAATCTAGGGAAAATATGACATCATCAAAAGGGTAGTATATGAACATGAAAGAGAAGAAATTCTAAGGGAAGCTCATGAAGGGATAGCCGAAGGACATAATGTTGGAGACATGACAACAAGAAAAATCAAACTAGTCAGGTTATGGTGGGCTACACTTTTCAAGGATACAAAGAGATATGTGAAGAATTGTGATGTTTGTCAAAGAATAGGAAGACCTATTGCAAGAGATGAAATGCCATTGAGAACAATTTCAGCATAATTACCTTTTTAGAAATGGGCCATTGATTCATTGGACCTATAGATCCACTGGCAAAGCACTCTAAAACTAGATTCATCATTATCAGAGTAGAATACCTAACTAAGTGGGTTGAAGCACAATCAACAAGAGAC
Organism: Cunninghamia lanceolata; assembly: GCA_027924645.1. Classification (NCBI taxonomy): domain Eukaryota; kingdom Viridiplantae; phylum Streptophyta; class Pinopsida; order Cupressales; family Cupressaceae; genus Cunninghamia; species Cunninghamia lanceolata. The sequence continues at coordinate 20,251,648 of BSBN01000025.1, forward strand.
TGCACAAACCTACCTTCAAATTCATCTATGAAAATATAATTACTAGATTTGGCTGTCCATTAAGCATAACAAGTGATCAAGGTAAACATTTTGTAAACAAGATGATCTTAGAGCTATTAGACAATTTCATGATACCACACAATAGGAGTTCACTGGAACAAGGCATTTCTTGAGGACAAGACATAATTTTGTGGGGGGGATGATGTTAGCAGGTTACTTGATAGAGAATAGAGCTGACCAGAGGAGATTATAAAATATGCGGAGGCTGGAACCCAATAGAAGACACATCCCTTGATGTAATAGATATAGTATATATAGATAAGAGATAGTAGAATGTAGGTAAGTAAGAATGATAGGAGAATAGGGATATATTCTTGTTGAGAATAGGTGACTTAATCTTACTGGCGTTCAAGCTTCACCTTCATCGTTGTGACAATTTGATTTCATTGGGACCAAGTTTCTAGTCCCCTTGATGTATCGATGAGCTACTAGTTTGGCTTTTAGTTTCTCGTCAGGCTGACAGTCTTGTTTTGGTGGGACAAAGTTGTCACTCTCTTCGGTATCCCAATCGCTAAGTGTGTTTGGTGTTACATTGGCAGTAAGGAGAAGTGGCATTGATAGGACAACCTTATGTTGGCGGGAGTCTTCTTAGCGTCCCCTCAATACTCTGATGAGACTATATCAAGGTGACATTGTGATATCGCCAGGACATTGAGTCCTATTCCCTCGACATGCCGATGGAAGGCTGGGAACTCTTGTCGGTGGGATTTTATAAGTTCATTGGGATATAGATAATGGTCTCCTCAATATGCCGATAAGGTGAGGCCAAATGACACTGATGGTTAAGTTTGTTTGTAACTGTTCGGTTTGATATGGAAGTTGAAGCTGTTGTTCTTCCTGGTAATGTGAATCGAATGTGAATGCACGTAGTAATGCTGTAATGCTAAATACATTGTAACAATAGAATGTAGAGATCAGAGTGAATGTGACGAGAGGAGAAGTTGCATTCAAAGGGGTTTGGATGTCAGATTTTCTCTAGATAGAACAAGATGAAAAACTCCGTGTAAAGGCTGAGAGCCTGTAACTATATTGTAACCATGTATTGTGTTGCTAAATAATACAATGGGTCTCTATATTTTGGAGTGTGCGGTTTTTTACCCGTAAGGGTTTTCCCTACGTAAATCTGTGTGTTCATATCTTCTTTCCCCTTCATGCTTTATGATTCTATTGTTGAGTCTATTTTCTATATGTTGTTGAAACTGGTTGAAATTGCATTAACGTTTCTCTAAGGCTTAATGGTGGGAAATGAACTATGTCTGATTCCTCTTTGTGGCATAGTTGTATGTGTTTTTGAGGAAATCTAAAGAAATTTAAAGCTACCAAAGACACTACTATTATCAGATGTTCATTCTAAAATGAACTAATTTCCCTTCATTGGTATCAGAGCCAAGTTCTAGGTTTTGTTTATTCCTGGTGTTTATGGTTCTGGGTAATCCTTCTGTAAAGATTTCTTAGTTTAGCAAGCTTGAGAAAATCAAAAGGAATCAGCTGATGATTGATCCTCTGGTGAGTGCAATGTGATTGCTCATTTGTTTTAGTTTCATCAGATAACACACAACTTGAAGGATAGTGAAGATGGAGAAACTAGAGTTGGTCATATTGAAATGATGTGGTTGAGGCTCCTAGTTGACAGTGGAATAATCCTGATGCATGGGGTGGGATTTTTGCTTTGTGGTTATGTTGCAGCAAATTTTTCATATTGGGTGTCTATGTGAGAGTCTCCCTGGTGATATGGAGAAGCTTGTGTTGTTGTTCAACCATAGAGTAATGTGCTTATGATGGGTATTTATTCTTGGTATTGGAAGGTATTGTTTTTTGTTACCCTGATTGCATATAGGCTATGGAGTTGATCATTGGATGATCTAGAAGCTTCTGTAATAGCTTGTCTCCCTTGGATGCATGTGCATGTTGGTGCTTTTGGAGTTGGCCTACAAGTGGGCATGGAGTTCTTGGACCTCTACTTCCTTTAGGATGTTTTGTACTTGCATGCCTTAGATTCATGTTCCTTGGATTTGAGGGGTTTTATTGTTTTTCCTAAAATCTATGGTTATGCTCATATGTGATTATCCATTATTCTAGTTTAACCATTATGGGTGTATGCAGACTTTAGGGTCTACCATATGTGAAGTGGATATGGGTGTGCATGGGTGTTTTTCAGACATAGTGGTTTTGCAGGTTTACACGGTCAAGAAAAAGTTATGGTTTTGTGGAGCTGTAGTTAAGCTATTTTCTAGACCCTGGCTTTTGAGGTGTTGCTGGATGAGATAGTTGCAGTTTTGAATGCATGCTCTGTACATGGTGTGAGGAGGTGAGATTCTTTCTTTGCATGGGAATGTTGGTACATGATCTGTCACTCAGCATTTCTGTGGTGATGCTTGGTGGATGCTTAGACTATGGGGCTCAAGTTGTGGACGTATTTAGCGAATCTGATTTGTAAGTAATATGGTGCTTGAGTCATGTTGTCTACATGATTTTTTATTTTTGAGATCTCATTTTTGTAGTTTCTAATGCGATAGTGGGTTTTCATGTTATATTGATTAGATCTACAGGTCGTGCAATGTTGTGGGCTGTCTTTACCTACATGTTTGTTGTGGGACAAATCAGAAGTGGACTGTCTATATCCACGAGGTTTGATTCTATGTTTATGCAGACTAATTAGCTGACCTTGTCTGTGGTCACTTGTGTATTGGTGTGGTTTCTTTGGGATGAGAGAATGAATGGTGTAGAGTACTTAGATAGTCGGATAAGGGGTACTGTAGCATGTGTATCACGATGTCATGAATAGCTTGGATACATAGTTTTGTGTAAGCTTTTGACAGTGATGGTATATTTCCTTAGCTTTAGAAATCTTGATGCCACTTGGTATTACTGTCAGATGGACATGTTAATGTGTGGAACTGGAGGATTTTTAGATTAGGATATGTTTGATCATGATGCTTGGAAAGCTCAGTAGTCATGGTTCAGTAGGAGCTTTAGTAATGAATGTGAATTCATCACTTGGTGATGGATGATCTTATGTAGTGTTGCAGATGTTACTAGGAGGAGCTCTTAGATCCTGTTGCTATAGAAGGGTTCTTTTGCATTTGCAGGGACATTATTTGAAGATATGTAACATCTTGGAGCCATGGAGGACTCATGGAGTCTTTGGTTGAGGTGTTAGTGGTGCTTGACATATGATGTTGGTTTAGAGTTTGTTTGTTTTATGTCATGGTATACTCTTGTTTATACATTAAACTTTCAACATTATACATTACTCTTGAGACCACACTGTGTTCACTTGGAGCATGGAATTTCCTAAGGGGGATGGTAAGATCATGATGTCATGACAAGTTCCTGATTTAGATAATTGGAGCTTTGACAGTGGTCTAGAGATTCTCTACATTTTGGGTGTATTGGTCATATGCTTGAGAACTTCATGATGGTGCAGTGATGCATTTGGAGTTTAGCATGAGATGATTGTTTGTAGGTGCTCATGGATACATGGAGAATAAGGTGAGGCTGTACTTCTCTTAAGATGAGAGAAGTGTTGTTGAGATGGTTACCCTTGATGAGATTTCAACAGAAAATCTGAGGAGCCTACACCTTGGTTGGACATGAGTTCAACAGAGACGTGTGAGGAGATTGCTCTTCGAGGAGTCATGATGGATTGCATATCCTGGAGGAGAATTCTCATTTCCCCACTCTTGGTCTATTCAGAAATTTATTATTTGAAAGGTATTTGCCCATTATATCTTTAAGACGTGTTATGTTTTTGTTCTTTGGTTCTCATGGGATTGAGTTGATTCATGGTAATTGATTATGGAGACTCATTTGAGGATGGATTAGAATGAGTCTATATGCTTTATATTTCATAGATATGGATCTTGAGCTATGTAGTTAGTTCTGGAGGATTCATTTGAGGGATGTTTGGAATAGTTATCTCCTTGTGTATTTGAATTTAGGATATCTTTCATTAATAAGGACTGTTAGGAGATGGTTTATGGGCTCATTTCCTAAGATGGGAAATGGAGTAGTTTTATCTTCTTTGAGAAGCTTACATCCATGTATTTTACATATGTTGTGTTTGATCTCTTGAGATTGAATGATTTTGGGTGTTATTATGCTATTCTCTTTGGGGTTTTGTGGAGGAGATCTTACTCGACATAGTTAGCATTTAGAGGTGTATGTAGAAGGATTTTCTACAGGTATATGATGTGCAGTGATTCTCCCTTTTTGTCTTGGTTGTCTTCCTGAATGGTTTGTTTCACATTACATTGGTTTGAGATTTGATTGGAGCTATTGTGATCACTAGCTTATGGTCATGTGTTTTCACTTATGTTCTTGGGTGATGACATGGAGGTTCTATTATCTCTTTCCTTTGTTGCATGTGGAGAACTTGGGAGAGTTCTGGATTGGTGGTGAGAATTGTTCTTGCAAGTTATTTGTTTACAGGTTTTGAATATCATTGTGGATGGTTCCTTGGTACTACATGTTCTTTACACTTTCTATATGATGCTATTGGTAGACTTGCTATGCCCTAATCTTTTTTTAGATTTGCATTACCCATGCAATGGGAGCTCTTGGATGTGTATGTCATTCTTTGGTAGGTTTACACATGGAGTTTATGACTGCAGTTTATGGGTGCATATGTTTATGGCATGATTTTACTATTTTCTTTGATACCTTCGAGGTATGGATAGTTTGGATGGATTAGCACTTGCTATGTGTGCTATTTTCAATTGTGTGGGTTATTCAGTTGGATTGGAGCAATTAGTTTTCTGGTTGTTGTTCTAGCTGATGTTCTATCTTGTTTCTGGAGGATGACTTCATGGTTGTGTTCAGGTTGAAGCTTTGAAGTTGATGTTGTTGATGCTTTTGTATAGCTTGTGAGCACAATGGAGTGGTGGCAGTATTCTGTATTCTTTTCTATTAGTTGGATCTGTTGCAGATGTCTTGGATTAGACTGGTGCATAATCACCATGACTCATTTCTTTCATTTGGAGGATGGCTGAAACTGTTGCCTGAGATGGTGGCTATCTTGGATGTTGCTACAGGTGTCTTGGCTAATACAGTGACTTTGAGCATTGGAAGAAGCCAGTAAGTTCTTCATCAAGTGGGAGAATGTTGAGAATAGGTGACTCAATCTTACTGGTGTTCAAGCTTCACCTTCATCACTGTGACAATTTGATTTCATTGGGACCAAGTTTCTAGTCCCCTCGATGTATCGATGAGCTACTGGTTTGGCGTTTAGTTTCTTGTCGAGCTGATAGTCTTGTTTTGGTGGGATGAAGTTGTCACTCTCTTCGGTATCCCAATCGCTAAGTATGTTTGGTGCTACATTAGCGGTAAGGAGAAGTGGCATTGATGGGACAACCTTATGTCAGTGGGATTCTTCTTAGCATTCCCTCGATACTCCAATGAGACTATATTGGGGTGACATTGTGATATCATCAGGACATTGAGTCATGTTCCCTTGACATGCCGATGGAAGGCTGGGAACTCTTGTCAGTGGGACTTTGTAACTTCGTCGGGACATAGATAATGGTCTCCTCGATATGCCGATGAGGTGAGACCAAATGATGGTGACGGTTAAGTTCATTTGTAATTATTCGGTTCAATATGGAAGTTGAAGCGATTTTTCTTCCTGGTAATGTGAGTTGAATGTGAATGCACATAGTAATGATGTAATGGTAAATGCATTGTAACAATGGAATGTAGAAATTGGAGTGAATGTGACAAGAGGAGAAGTTGCATTCAGAGGGGTTTGGCTGTCAGATTTTCTCCAGATAGAACAAGATGATAAACTTTGTGTAAAGGCTAAGAGCTTGTAACTATATTGTAACCATGTATTGTGTTGCTGAATAATACAATGGGTCTCTGGCTTTTGGAGTGTGGGGTTTTTTACCCATAAGGGTTTTCACCACGTAAATCTATGTGTTCATATCTTCTTTCCTTTCATGCTTTATGATTATGTTGTTGAGTGTATTTTCTATACGTTGTCAAAACTGGTTGAAATTGCATTAACTTTTCTCTAAGGATTAATGGTGGGAAATGAACTATGTCTGATTCCTCTTTGTTGCATAGTTGTATGTGTTTTTGAGGCAATCTAAACAAATTTAAAGCTACCGAAGACACTACTGTTCTTAGATGTTCATTTTAAGATGAACTAATTTCCCTTCAATTCTTATGTAAGCAATGACATAAAAGTCATGTATGTAACTATGCTAGAGGATGGACAATGGATGTATACATTTGATTGCTTCTTATATATATATGGAAGTCTTTTGATACCAGGTAATTGTGTGTGTTATCTTATTTTGATGCATGTGACGATTTGTTTGGTTATTATTTATGTTTTGCTATCAATCTCTAGCTACCTAATCGGGGTATAAACTAACTACAAAGACTTGATTGAGGACCAGATCTTTGGACCAGTATCCCCTCTACATTTCTTGCTAAGAGGACCCACAAATTAAGGTGAGAGATTAGATCCCTTTCCATAACAGATTGGACTCTTATGTGGTTGCACTCTTAAAAACACCTTATCACCAACTAAGAAGCTTTGATCCAATCTCTTGGCATCAGTGTACTTTTGGTGATCTTGTGCCTCCTAGATATGTTGTCTAATCAATACTACCTATCACTCCATGTCCTCTATCATCTCAGGACAAATAGCTACTCTATCCTTAATCAGATCCCAACTCAAAGGTGTCCAGTAAGGTTTTCCATATAACTCCTGGAATGGTGCCATATCCAAACAATTGTGGTGAATGTTATTATATGAAAACTCCACTAGATAGAGATAATTATCCCATCTGGACTACTAATCCATCACATACATCTGTAACATGTCCTCAAGCACCTGATTCACCATCTCTATCTATCCATCTATCTTAGGATGATATGCTATACTAAAGTTAAGTTGTGTTCCTAATGCCTACTGAAATGTGGTCCAAAATGCTAAAGTGAACACTAAATCCCTGTTTGAAATGATTCAAAGAGGAATCCCATGAAGTCTAAAAATGTGATCCAAAAGACCCTTAACACTGCAGGAGCATTATTAATAGTTTGCATAGGAGAGAAGTGTGAAACCTTGGTCAACTTGTCAACTGTCACCATGATGGCATCATGGCGTCAAGATGACAAAGGTAGATGAACTATGAAATCCATGGAAATGGTGTGCCATTTCCACTCAAGTATTTCATGGGGGTAAAGTAGTCCTTCAGGATGCTGGTGATTGACCTTGACTCTTTGACACTCAAGGAATCAAGCAACAAAATCTGTAATTTCCCTTCACATACCTGCCTAATGATATAGCTGCCTAAGATCTACATGCATTTTCTTCACCCTTGGATGTGTTGCATAGGGTGCTTTGTGAGCCTCTGTTAATACTACTATCTATAGATCCCTTAAAAGAGATACATATATCCACCCACAGTGATGTAGTAGCCCATCTGCATCTAATGAGTATCCTACAAACTTGCCCTTAAGGGCTCTCTGAGATTGCAACTCCTACTGAACCTCTCTATACCACTCATCCTCTAACAAATACTGGAGAATACTTCCTCTGGAATCTATACCCAAGGTCATAGCCATGACCTCATGTCATCTTCTACTCAAGACATCTGCAACCACATTCTCCTTGCATTTGATGATATGCACATCAAAGTTATACTCACAAAGGAACTCCATCCAACATCGTTGATGAGAATTAATATTAGGTTGTGTAAATATATACTGAAGACTGTAGTGATCTGTATGTAACTCAAATATGTGTCCCAAAAGGAAGTGTCTCCACCTAGTCAAAGCATGAACTACTACTGCAAGCTCCAAATCATGCATGGGCTAGTTCAACTCATGGGTCTTAAGCTTTCACGATTCATACACAATCAATTGACCCTCTTGCATAAGCACTATACCAATAACCTCTATAGAAGCATCCATACACACCTCAAAGTCTGCCATTAGATCAGGTACTGCTAGAATTGGTGCACTAGTGAGATGCTCCTTGAGAGTCTGGAATGCTCTCACATTTCTTTGTCCACTCAAACCTCTTCCACTTCTACTGAAGGGAAGTGATGGGATTTACAATCTTGGAAAATCCCTCAACAACCTTGCGATAATATCTTGCCAAACCCATGAAGCTCCTAACCTCAGTCACACTAGTAGGTGCCAACCAATCCATAATAGCTCTTATCTTTAATGGAACTACTAAGATACTACCACTAGATAAGATGCGGCCCAAATACTGAACCTCTGATCTAAAGAAGGCACACTACACTAAGTTACCATAAAGCTGGTTCTCCCTCAAACACTGCAAAACCTGGCGTAATTACTTCTCATGCTCCTTTGTTAGAGAGTAGATCAAAATATCATCCAAAAATACCAATACAAACTGATCTAAAAAGGTACAAAATACCGCATTCATGAGACTCATGAACATTGAAGGGGCATTCATCAACCCAAATGGAACTACTGTGAACTCATAGTGCCCATACCTAGTTCAAAATATTGTCTTATGGATATCTACCTTTGATATTCTCAACTGATGATAAGTAGACTTAAAGTCTATCTTCAAGAATACCTTGGCACCCTACATTTAGTCAAATAAGTCATCAACCCTCATCAAAGGGTAGCGATTCTTCTGTTGATAACTGAGAGGGGGGGTGAATCAGTTATCTTAATTATTTCAGCTTTCTAAACTTTCTTAATAAATAGTGCAGCATCAATTCAAACAAGCAATCTTAATCATGAAATGGAAATACACATGACACAATATTTTTGATGTGGAAACCCTGTTAAGGGAAAAACCACGGGGTGATTAACCCAAGATTGTATTCTCTATTAGAAGAATAGGATTACAAAATGGCACTTGCCAATTAGGGCTCACCGCCTGAGCACACTACTCACAAGAGGCACACTGCCTATAAGAGACACACTGTCTACAAATTATAAAGAATGTAATACAATACTTGAACTGATAAGAAGCATCAACACATGCTAGAGTTCAGTTCCAGTTAGGCTCTGTATACTGATTTGTTGCACTTCATCTTTCTTCTTCTTTTATGCTGCTCTTCTTTCACATACCAAATCTTCCTTTCTACTTTTATTCGGCTCTACTGCTTTTCTTCACACATTACTTACAACAACAACACCTCTCATAACTAAATCCATCTTGTATATATATCCCCAAAAGTGATTTCATCACCTTTCTAGTCGGCACCCAGAATAGTCAATATTTTCATAAACTTTGATCTGTCAGCTGAATCCTTGCTTACCAAGTAATGCGGATCAAGGATATACTTGTGGAAATCATTAATCATGTCGGCCAAACATAATTCATGCCTTCATAGCCTTTACCAACATCAGTAACACATCCGGAATAATGTCTGATGTTCTGCCAGTCAGTTCTTCCTCTGTTCACACTGTCACTTGGGAACCTGACACTCAAGCATTCATATCTCTTTATCCTTTCTACAACGGAGGCTCAAACCTTGGAATCTATCAGTCAAGATACTCCTCTTGACTTCCCCAAATCTGTACTTCATTGAGAGATCTGGACCTGTCTGTTGGACCTTACTGACTGCTCTGTTCTTGCTTATCGGACCTCAACACTTGTTCAATCTGACTTCCGGTGAAGACTTATCATGTATTGTGGATGTGTGGGATAACCTTTGTTTCCATCAATGACAACATTCATGAATCCATATGGTGTCTCTTGCCAACAATCTCCCCCTTTGGCATTGATGGCAACACTTAGTGAAAAATGACTAAGTGTTTACACTATGTTCCCCCTTGGCTGATGCTCTATTTTTATATACATTTTCTGGAACTCCCCCTTAGTTGGATTCATCATTTTTCACTGCTCTTCACTCCCCCTTTGACATCAATGGCAAAGGGTAGGGTCCGCATATCAAAACTTTCAAAAATTCAACTATACTTAGCCACATAAGTATATACATATGGCATACTTACATATACTTAAGTATGTCTGCAAAAGTTGTCTTCAATTGAACAAGTTCTGTAGCCCAACTTTGCTTCATTCTGTCCAAAATTGATATATGACCGCTCAACAGGAATGCAAACGCATCTGCCCTTTTTAGATCTGTTGGATCATTGGTCTGGGCTGTGATTTGAGCTTCACTTATGGCCTCATGCATGGCCTCTAACTTAGGGATGATGATCCTTCTAAGTTCACCCATCCGGCTAATTATGTTCTTCCTTTCCTTCTCAAAATTCTTTATTGCATTTGTGATTGCAATAGTCTGACACTCTTGATTTGCTATGGAGGATGAGAGAGGATCAAAACTTTGAGACAGACTTAATAGTTTATCCTCTTGTTCTTTTACTTTCCTCTCAATATCTTTGGTCACTGTGGGCCAAGATAAGCAAAATTTGTACATATTTCTGCCATCCTTAAGAGCATTTTCCAAGCTCTTTATCCCAATATCCATAACTTTCCTATCATTTGTTATCAGACCCTGTACTTCAGAGAATCTCTTATCCAAAAACTCCTTCCGGACCTTTTCTTCAGCTGACTTCTCTAGAGAATCAAAATGTGTGCTAACACTGTTGACTAGAGTTTTGAGATTACCAGAAGTGGAGGCTATGGGATCCTTCTGAAATGATGGCATAATCTTTTCAAGCACTTCGGAAGCAGCTTCTATCAACTCATAGTCTTCCATGTGAGACTTTAGGAGTTTTTCTTTAACCTTTGCATTAGCAAATGAAGCTATCTTCCTTGTTTGTACCGGAGAGAGAGAATCAAAATTAAATGGTCCTTGTAGAAGCTCTGGTTCATCAATCTCCATTATTTCTTTGTTCAAGAATTCTTGGACAGTTTTTGTAGTGTCTCTTGCCGGAGACAGATTTTTCTTTTCTTCTGCAGTCACAGAACTGTCTTTTGGAGCTTTCTCCCCTTCCACAACCTTACCACTATCAGTTGTGGTCTTCTCTATTGATGTCTTCTCTCCTTCTGCAACCTTGGTATTGTCATCTTCTTTTTTCTTCACCTCTGCTTCTTTCTCCTGTATTCTTTCTTCTCCTGTAGATTCGAAGACTATAGGGGAAACTGGAGGAGAAATGTTGGTCTATTCAAGGCCCACCTCTTCTGTCATTTTCTCAGTAGATTCTTCTACAGCACTTGTAGTCGAGGGATCAGTACCCAAGTCCTCTATAATAGGAAGATTAAATCTTTTGAAGGCCTTCCGGAGGATCTCTTCTGTGTCCTTGGCTACCTTGTCAGTCTCACCAAGCATAAGTTGATTCACCCTTGCTTTGCTTCTGAATTCATCCTTACAATCTTTGAATACCATATTCATTGTTTTGGGGTTGATTGAAGGATATAGCTGAATTGCTAACTGTTCCCGGATTTCTAGGTCTTTGGCTTGGGCATTATTCTTTCTTATTTCTAGTTCCTTCTCCAAGTTTTTGGGGATCAGAGATATAATTTCAATGAATGCTTTGTTGTAGATATTTAGATACCTGACTATGGCATCTTGCAATATCTTCTGATCTGCTTCACCATAATCATCATAGAACTCAACCATTAGCTGAAGATTTCTGTCCACTGACACTGATTTGATTATGTCATCAATGTGAAGAGTGGGTTTTTCAACATATTCCTCTGTCTTTTCTTCTTCCTTCTGTCTGGTAGAGGGTTGACCGGATGTTTTCTTCTTTTTCTTCATTTTCCTGATTTCTTCATCAGATTCAGTCTCCTCTTCATCCCTTTGACTGGCATAGGCTCTTGTAGCTTTTGTCTTTGTTCTTTTCTCTCCTTTGTCGGATGATTGTGCTTTCGGTTCTGATGTCCTTGAGCCTTTAGTAGTGGTAGGTGCAGATCTCTTTGATGATCTGGTCCGGGTGGAAGGTTTTGCCAGAGCACTTTCCTTATTTTTCTTTTCTGCCTTCTTCTTCTCTTCCTGAACCCTTTCCATCTTTTTCCTGTGGGCATCAAGTGCCTCCTTTGAGATCCCAAGGCCTTTGGCAACATTTTCTACTTCTTTTCTCACCTTCCTCTTGATCTCTGGTTCTGTAAGTTCCACATGAATCTTTACACTCAGCTCCTCAAATTTTCCAAACCTTTCTGCCTTTGGATCCTTTGGCTGACTTAGGATGTGTTGAACATGCAGCTCTACAATTTGTTCATCAACTTCATACCCCATGGGCATGATCCATACAGTTCTTGGTTCTGCTGCCTCCATTAGGCACTGATCAGTCTCTACCATAAAACATATTGTGTCTTTGTATTTCTCAACAATAGACTAGGGAATCCTTTCTGTTGCTTGCATCATGTTCTGGAAATTCTTGAAGCATCCCCACAGAGCTGTATTTTGTGCTTTGTCATTACCAAGTCCATGCAAATAATCTCTGATTTGGATAGCTACTGGTCTATCATTCTCCCACACCCAGCCATTAGATCTGGGAAGCTCATTCATAAAGTAGAAGAATAAGCACAATATTAATCCACCATACTTGAATGAATTCTTTTTATCTTTCTTTATTTTCTACAGATTCTCGAAGAGTTGGTTCAAGAGAAGCTGACAAAGATCATAGTCTGCATCCTTTCTTAGCATTTCATAAGCGTTGTAGATGGCCATTCCAGGTACTGAATTTTCTCTACTAGAATGATATATTTTATATCCAATGATCATGGAGGCAAACTTGACATCCGGATCAGAGATGTCATCTACTGTCATTGCTCTTTTGTCAAACTTGGATCCAGTAGCCTCACTCACAGTTTGATTCTTTACATATTTAAGAACATGAATCCCACCAGATGAGTGTAATCTGGTAACTACCCTGATGGCATCTTTTGTGATTTTGAATGGTCCATTTAACCACATGAAGTTGTCATGTATTCTGCTCAAAATATACCCGACCCATTCATCCTCAGTAAAATAGGGGAAATGTATGTATTGTGCAAAGTGCTTATTCTGGAGGCCCTTGTATTGGGGTTTGAGCTCAAATGAATCATCTAACAGTTGTTTGTGATAGATATCTCTTAGTTTGAATTCACCAAAATCTTCAACATTTGCGTGTATGTAAACCCTAATATCTTCGGTGTGCAAAACACCATGTGGAACACTAGAGAAGGCTCCTAGGGGATCTACCTCCAAGGATTTGTATGGATGCTTCTTAAATATGGGGCGAGGTCTATCAGAAATCTTTACTATATTTAGAGTAGCCATCATCAAGGAATCTTACTAAGAGATATTAAGAATGAAGAATACCTTTTACGCTGTTTAGGGCACACACGATGAAATCCATATTGAGCTGTATGAAGAATCATCTTGATCTTTGGGAGAAGTAGTTGTAGAGCTCCTTTTCTCTTTTCTTCGAATGTGAATGTACAAATGATGAGCGAATGAACTCTTTTATTTCTGAGAAGCCAGAATTTTTATTCTGCAATAAATGCGCAAACTAATTCGTTCCGGTTTGCCTTGGTTGTCTTATTCAGAGACAAAACCTTTTCGAATCACTGAGACAGATTTTGAAGTTATTCTAGGAGAGTAGTGATAATCTATCTTCCTTTCATTAGTCATTTGATCTATTTGCAGATCAAAACACCATAGTTTGAATCATATCAGACCAAACTTGGAAGATTGTTTTACTAGATCAATTCTGGTAGGATTAGATTCTTCAAATCTTCTTGCGGATCTCTCAAATCTTTACCATACCCCTTTTAGATGTTTCTTGTATGACCCCTTTTAATCCGCAGCTCTCCTTGTGCCAATTTCGGCACCAATTGACTGGCTGGGGGAACAAGGTTTTCTTTGTGTCTCCCCCTAAGCCAAAGCTCACTTTTTAATTTCTAGAAGGAATATCAGCACCAGAGTCTGGTGCGGATCCATCCCCTACATTCTCTATACTTTTCTTCACCCAAATCTTGTTCATCTCACTTTGAACTTCATCCGCATTTACTTTTTGTTTTCCCTTATCTTGATTCTGATTATAATATACTAGACCTCTTTTATCCTGATTCTTGCTTCTACAGAATTTTGCTATATGACTGGATCTATTGCAAATTTGGCAAACAACATTTCTTTGCATATTTGATTGATATCCTCTTGATCTGCATTGATTAGCGATATGACCCATTCTATTGCATGCAAAGCATCTACCATTGAATGAATTATTCATTTGCATATTTCTACATTCATGAGATTTGTGACCATTCCTTTTGCAGTTGAAGCAGTGTTTGGAGAAGGATGTATTAGTCTGATTCATTCTCCTTCTGCACTGATTAGCTTTATGACCAAAGTTATTGCAGTTGTGGCAGTATCCATTGAAGGATGGATATCTTTGAGCATTAGGCTGCCTTACTGGAGGTCTTCTAGGCTTGTTCCTTGGATTTTCTGATCCAAAATTCTTCTAACCAGATCCGAAGCTTTCTCCTTTCTCATAACCCAAACCACACTTGTCATCTACCCTCTTTTGACTTCCAAGAAGAACTTCAAGTTGAGCAGAACTTATCTTGAATTTCTCTTTATACTCATTTGCTGTTTGAAGATCTCTTTTGAGAGAGACAATTTGATCCTCAAGTTTTTCTTCATTATCTTTAGCATCTTCAAGATCAGATTCAAGATGACTGATAATTCTATCCATCTTGTGGCAATTTTCTGATTTCTCCTTGAGAGATTGTCTTAGATTATCTTCAATTTTTCTTTTCTCTTCAATCTCTTGGGTAAACTTTATAACTCCTGATTCCATTTCATGTCTTACCATAATGATTTCTTTTGATAGCTTTTCACATAACTTGGTTTTCTCCTTCAGATCTTCATTTGCATTATTTGCTTCACCTTAACTTGCCAATTGCTGAAGTAGCTCCTTTCTCTTTTTCATAGAGAGACTTAATTTGTCTTTTAGTTCTCTCATGAAATCATCAGACTGTTTGAGTCTTTCCTTTAATTCATTTACTTCAGAGTTTGACTACTCATGATCATCAAGGGCAGTCTTGAGTTGCTCCCTTAAACCATATGCATCCATTTGAATTCCCAGATCTTCCTCAAGCTGTTAGACTTCTGTTAGGAGGAACTTAGCTCTGATACCAATTGTTGATAACTAAGAGGGGGGTGAATCAGTTATCTTAATTATTTCAGCTTTCTAAATTTTCTTAATAATTAGTGCAGCATCAATTCAAACAAGCAATCTTAATCATGAAATGGAAATACACATGACACAATATTTTTGATGTGGAAACCCAGTTAAGGGAAAAACTATGGGGTGATTAACCCAAGATTGTATTCTCTATTAGAAGAATAGGATTACAAAATGGTACTTGCCAATTAGGGCTCACTACCCGAGCACACTGCTCACAAGAGGCACACTGCCTACAAGAGACACACTGTCTACAAATTATACAGAATGTAATACAATACTTGAACTGATAAGAAGCATCAACACATGCTGGAGTTTAGTTCCAGTTAGGCTCTGTATACTGATCTGCTGCTCTTCTTTCACATACCGAATCTTCCTTTCTGCTTTTATTCGGCTCTACTGCTTTTCTTCGCACATTACTTACAACAACAACACCTCTCATAACTAAATCCATCTTGTATATATATCTGCAAAAGTGATTTCATTACCTTTCTAGTCAACACCCGGAATAGTCAATATTTTCATAAACTCTGATCTGTCGGCTGAATCCTTGCTTACCAAGTAATGCGGATCAAGGATATACTTGTGGAAATCATTAATCATGTCGGCCAAACATAATTCATACCTTCATAACCTTTACCAACATCAGTAACACATCCGGAATAATGTCTGATGTTCTGCCAGTCAATTCTTCCTCTATTCACACTATCACTTGGGAACCTGACACTCAAGCATTCATATCTCTTTATCCTTTCCACACCGGAGGCTCAAACCTTGGAATCTATCAGTCAAGATACTCCTCTTAACTTCCCCAAATCTGCACTTCACTGAGATACTTCTACTGAGAGATCCAGACCTGTCTGTCGGACCTTACTGACTACTCTGTTCTTGCTTACCGGACCTCAACACTTGTTCAATCTGACTTTCGGTGAAGACTTATCATGTATTGCTGATGTGTGGGATAACCTTTGTTGTCATCAATGACAACATTCATGAATCCATATAGTGTCTCTTGCCAACATCTTCACTGTTACTTTGTTCAGCTGCTTGTAATCCACACATAGACGAAGGGTTCCATCCTTCTTCTTAAAGAAGATGAATGGTACACCCCAAGGAGAGATGCTAGGATGAATGTGACTCTTCTCTAATAACTCCTCCAACTATAACTTGAGCTTGCTAATCTCATGAGTAGTCATCTTGTAAGGTGCTCTAGATATTGGCTCCACTCCAAGCACAAGGTCTATGAGGAAGTATCCTTGGAAGCTCTGAAGGAAATACATCTGCAAACTCCCTAAGAATAGGGTGATCATCTAAGGTAGTCTCTCATCCATCCTCTGATCTATCACTCACTGATATGGAAAATAATTGACAACCCTTCTGCATGCATTGCTTAAGCTGCATAGTAGAGATCATATGAAGGGAGATAGGTCTCTAGAATCCCACCAACTCAACTGAAGCACCATGATCATCAACACACTCAATGGTCTTACACCAAAAATATATCTTAGCCCAATGGGCATCTAGCCAATCTATACCTAGAACCACTCCATAAGATCCCAAAGGAATAACTCAAAGATCCACTAATGTGGTGAAAGATCCAAGTCCCAAGGCACAACTCCTAACCACTAAGTCTACTAACACCTTGGCCCTTAGATCTAACTCAACCTCCCACCTATCATCCTACCTAAATGCCACTAGCCTACAATGCTCCACTATAGACAAGGAAATAAAAGAATTAGAATCTCTAGAATGAAATAAAATAGTTATGAGAAGTCCACTAATAGTACTTGGGGCCTCAATAACCATGGCCTGATGCTCAGCTTGGCGGTTCTCAACTATCGCAAAAACATAGTGGGATTTACCCACATCTTCTGCTGTCTGCTTAGAACCACCCACACGCTATCCTCTTGATGCCACAAATCCATGAGGGAAATCTCTAGCCAAGTGTCCTACACCTTTGCAAACATAGCAAGGTCCCCTAGTTTGAACTTGTACTGACTATATCCTACTAGACTATTGTACTCTAGATCTACTAGAGCTAATGTGACCACCTCTAAAAGATTACTATGTACGGGTTGGTCCTGCACTTTGTGTTTGCAGATGTCGATCTTTGTGCTGGACCTATACCTACCAAGCTCTAGAATGTCCACCCTGTGCCCCCTACTGTGGCCTTGGCCTCTATCCCTAGTGATGGTGGTGGTATTGTGTAGGCCTCGAAAGTCCAGGAGTGGACCTAAATCCTCCCTTATGTGGGAGTGGAGGCTGACAAAAACTTTGATCTTGGTGAAACTAGTTACAGTTTCGTGAGCAATCTCAACCCTCTTGGGTCTTACCTTGAATCTCCTTTGTGATATAGGCCTCATCCATAGTAACCCATAGGGTCTCGGGATCAACCAAGCAAATAGGACCTAATATATTGGCATTCAAGCCCTTGATAAATCAATTGATGAGGAGTTTCTCATCCTAAAGGTAGTCCACATACTAGAGTAACTCTAAGAAGTAGCTCTCATATTGTGCCACTATAAGCCCACACTACTACAAGTCATGAAACTCGTCAATGCACTACTATCAATAGTGCTCCGACAAACACCTCGCTCTAAAACACTCTAGAAATTTGTCCCAAGACAAGGTGTTGAGCTCAAAATGATACTTCTCCTCTTGGTGCCACCAAGTAGAAGTGGTGCTATGTAGAAGATGAATGGAAATGTGTGCTTTTAAGTTTCTATCATACACACGTAACCCAAAGAACCTAGCCAAACTAAGAAGCCAAGATTCTACCTCAATGCCATCTGTCAATCCTGAAAAGGTACGAGGTTGCAAACATAGAAAATCCCTAATCTAATCCCCCGCATCTCGAGATGCTTGCAATACACCTCTTGTATCGTGCTACTAAACTTGAGGTGTTGGATTAAGATGAACTGAATCTCCACCATCCTCATCTAAAAACTCTATCTAAACATGAGGAGGACTCCTACTATACTCTATGTTCTGACACATGCTCCCTCATACAAGGCTATGAATGCTTAACATGTGAGGCTTGCCCCATAAGTGGTAGATGCTCCTAGACAACACCAATCAACTATTGTATCCCATGAAGGATATGGGGTTCGAGGTCCTGCTAGGGTTACTGATGCATGGACTCCAATGTAGGTGATGTCGAATGTGTCTCTCAAGATTGTGGCCCCTCAGCAGTATGAATGCCTCCATATCCCCTCCTATTCATATGCATCTTGCATGCGTAAGTTACAAATGCCAATTAACAATATTTTAATCCTACATTCCCAAAGTACATGTGTTGAACTAGTGCTCTGATACCAAATGTCATGCCCACATTTGCATGTAGACATGAAAACCTGAACCAATTTTTTTTTGACAAAACACTACACACATACTGCTACTATCATGCCTCACATGATAAATTAACATGTGCACTCCCCTACATTGTATGTGCAATGTCAGGGTGAGCACACCACCCAAGGCAGGGAAGGGGCTTTCTATAGTCAGGTTGGTGAGACTCCTCTCACAAACCCTATGTCAAATGAAGGCAATCCTAGATAGGGTCTGGCATCATGTCTCCTGACACCACAAGGGAATGTTCTGTATGAACTATTCCCTACTAGGCTTACTAGGTGAAGGTGGAGATAGGTCTTGTCTTAAGGCAAGACCTAAACCTAACAAATCTAAAACCTTAAAAATCTAACAATAGCATTTAAATGTGAAACTCCAATTACAAGAGATTTAATTACTATCCATGAGATAACAAAATTTAAAATAATGAAATAATATGAGTAAACCAATTAATTAAATAATAATGTACCCAGGACATTATAACAAGTTGCATTTATCTACTAATATTTACAACCATTTCCTTAATGATTTACTTTTGCTGAAATTCTCAATTAAATCTAACCACTATGGTTTTCCCATAATTTAATTTACATGTGATTCCTAAATCATTGAAATATAATAAAAAATAGGAATAATAAATGCAATAAAAACCTACTAATTTGAACTAAATAAGCTATATAAAAATAATTAATGCAAATATGATTTTTCAAAATAAAACCTAACACATCTTTACTGTAGTCAAAATTTTACTTTATAACAATAATCTCCATTAACATTACTTTTAGAAATTAAATTACTTTTAATGGAACTTAAAATTAAATCTTCAACTATGTCCTTTTTCCAAATTAATCAAACAAAATATTCAAATCCAACTATTTGAATGTAACCTTAAGTCAATTAAACCAAAATTACTATTCAATATCAATATAATCAATAGGGTAGTCATCCCACAAAGAATAAAATTAAATACTTAAAAACAATTTAAGGGAATTTACAGGCGTTTATTAAAAAAAAATAGTGTATGTTTTAAGGGGCCGAATACCAGGGCATCGGTGCCTTATGGTGCCATGGCCCCAAAGGGGTCTGCAACACCCTAGGGTACTATTCCCCTGTGGGGGGCTGAAGCCCCCACACACAGCCCTACCCACAGGTAGTGCTATGGGTTGGGACTTCGCCCCCATCCATCGCTACCTGTGCAATGAGCAAGGGGCGCGGGGAACCCTAGCCTCTCCCAACAACTTAATTTTTTTTGTGTTTTTATTATTATTATTATTTTTTTAATTTTATTTATTTATTTATTTGTTAACATTTAATCATTAAAAAAATCTTAAATATGTTCTTATTCTTAATAAAAGTTTAGCTAATATATGTGTATATATATATATATATAATATATATTTATAAATCTTTTCCTGTTTTAACATAAAACATTTTCATATCTATATATATACTTTCCTACAATACTTAACTCAATATGAGAATAGTTAGGTGGGTACTCCTATATTTTTTCTCTTAACCCATATTTGCAAACATTTTGTAAGGAAACATAAAGATTTCCATTCATACATATAAGACTAAAATACATTTGATGTTTCTTATATTAAAAGAGAAATAAATCAAATATTTACATCTCCTCTTTTCTTATACTACATACACTCTAATGTATATGTACACTTATTTACTCATTTAAACATAAATAAGGCATGAAGTAACTAACTATTAAGTAATGCAAATTGTCTTTTATTAAGATGCCAATTAGACCATACAACTATACTCATATTTTCATTTCTTTGAAAAACACATTGAACACAACTAAGGTTCATTTAAAACATTTGCGAGTTATCATAGAGGATAATACAATGTATTTGCCTTAACACAACTTAAAATTTAAGTAGAGATTAAAATACAATCTTTTAGGACTTAAACAAGGAAAGATATTACTAAGTTGCATAATACACAATACTTCTTTTATTGAAACAATGAATACAAAATAAAAATAACAACTTCCTCTTACAACAACAAGTTCTTCCAACACTTTGAAAGCACATTACATCCACTTCTCACACACACTCTTTTATTTACAAGATTCCACAAGGATTTCATAATAAAATACAAAATTCTTTTACATAGATAATTTCTTCTAGAACAAGGATTTCAACTCCACAATAGGATACTCTTCTCCTTTCTTGTGCTACTTTCACAAACCTATAAAAACAAGAACTCCAACCAAAGACCAATGGAGGTGCTCACCTCTCAACAATTAGCTTGCTCACAAGCCACCCCCAAGTTAGGAGACCAACTATGAAACCCAAGGAGCACATCACAATTAATACACCATTTATTTCTCACAAAAAGAATAACACACAACCCCAACCAAGGCTTACATAACACTAAGGATACCAAAAGGAATTTAACATAGGGTAGTAGAGTAGAAAGCTCTACCTTGGGAAAAAATGAAACTAATACACAAATAATCACATATGCACATTGTTATAATTCTTCAAATCTCTCAAAATCTTCCATAACCATTTTCACCACCAAAATCATAACTCTAAAATGCCAAATGGCACTCATGCCACTCAAAAGGAGAATATGACACTCATGCCAAATCTCTCTCTCAAGAGAGTGAACTTTTCCCCAAGGAGGATTCTTACCTCCCTCAACCCCTCACATTGGTTTCTTTCAATCATTTGGGGAGCCAACCCAAAACGCAACACACCCAAACCCAAAACCAAAATCAACAATCCAACACAAAAAAAACCCAAGGAAGAAGGGAAAAACAAGACACATGAACTCATATCTCATTTACATTCTCATACATAAACATAACTTAATCTACAAGGAAAAAGGAACCTACCTCACAAAAGCTATCCCAAATGATGAATAAAATCTTGGTGAAGTCCCTCCAAGAGGTCCACTAGCTTTCTCTCCAACCTCCAAATCTCTCTCTCTCTCTCTCTCTCTCAAACTCTCAACTCAACAAGTGAAAATGAAAATGCAAGGTGCCTTCTCAAGTTGTAAGGAGGGTATATGTAATGGATGACATGTCACACCTCCTTTCCAAATGAGAAGGTACCACATGGAATCCATATCATCCCTCTCAACCAATCCTTAAACCCCAAGGAGTGATTTGACTCATCATGGTTCTCATACATCTGTGAGAACTAGAGGAGAGGAGTGTACTTTTACACTCTTCTCCAAATATCTTCCTAGGTTGGGCTCCCACATGTGTGAAGTTTTGGGATGAGATGGTACTTGGTCAAACCCTCATCCCCAAACCTAGAAGGATGAGAGGATAATGTGACAAGATATGCAACTGGATGGAGAGATCTAGTGTTTTCTTTGATATGTTCTTGATATAGATAAGTGATAGGTTCAAAATGATTTTGATATTTACCTAGATCTTGATATGTTCAACAATTGGATATATGATAAAGATAAGAACAATAATATGAAATGTTTGGGAATGTTTCCTATGAGAATCCCTTGATCGATACAGAAAATTGTTTTTCTTTTAATCTTGATTAAAGTTGATTATTTAATGTTTGATTTTGGTTGAAGATGATTAGGTTTAAGATATTTTTAGCAAAATGATTGTCACAAACTGATAAAAAAAATTAGCAAACAAAAACCCACCTCAGGCAAAGAGTTAAAATGAGTTTTGACAAGGCTTTGGTTGAGACTAGCTTAGTTTTGACAAAGAACTTGGTTTTTGACCTTCTATTCTTTGGAGACAATACCTATAATAAAGAAGTTAAGAGCATATACTGGGAGGATAAGGATTGTAGAGCGAGAAAAATGCTTATCAAAATTAGGTGATGATGTCCTCCACTTAGGGATCAGCAACTCCATAGTGAGACCGATGAGCCAGATACAATAGTAATAATATTTCCTCTTCTATAACATGCCCCAGGTAACTGTAGAAACCTTTGAAAATTCCACTAAAAATAATAGAACCCACTTATTAGAAGAGTACAAATTTTGATAGAATATATCAATACAGACACCTATATAGAAAGAATGAATCGACCCTACATGAATATAATTGATGAGGTCATAAAAAATCTAGTCCAAAATAAACAAATTTAAATAGAAATGCTTGCTACAATAAATAATCGAAGCTTCTCTAGCATTAGAAAAGGAAATGAATCATTGAGTTAGAAAAATGGTTGTAAATGCTGAATAGTGTCTTCAGAGTGTCACCCAAACTTGCAGTGAGTGGAAGCCAGAAGAGCGCTGACTTACCTAGGCATAGGTTAGATACCTCATATGACTGTAATCTTAAATATGCAAACAATTGTGTTAAATAGATAGTAACATCAATGGCAAACCTATTCAATGAGCAAACATAAACTATGACGGGAAAGTAATGTGAAGACTGCGATCCCATATGTGTAGACAATTGTGGTGGTGGCTCTGCAATTCAAAGACGTCCTCCGAAGAAGTCAACAAATGCTAAACAAACCCCAAGCTTGATCAAAGCATCACAAAAGACAAATGTCAATCTATCTTCAAAATATAGTAATAAACATAAATACTTTTCACAGTGGGCACCAAAATGTAACAATAGAAATGTAATTACTCAACAAATGTATCAAACCAATAAATATAATGAAATCTATAGATCTACGCTACACAATAAAGCAAGATAAATGAATATGAATGTAAATCAATCAACAATCAAACCCAAAAGATCTATTGTTTATGTATCATGATCTTCATGCTCTCAGATTTGCATAACGTGCTTGCTATTGCTTGAATGATCGAGTGCTTCGATGATGGATAGAATGCTTGAGTGTTTCTAGAATCAAAATGACAACGTAAGGTTACACAAATGAAGTGTTGTGAAATGGCTTGGAGGAGGCATGTATATATACTTTTCCTTGAAAATAATGGAGGGTTGAGATTAAAAGGAACTGAAATTATGATCAACGGTCGAGAATTGATGAGACAACATGCCATGAGATAATCAAGGAGTAAGGTCCACAAATCAGGGGATTGCATGGAGTTAACTAAGGAGTTGTTACATGCATAAATCAAGGAGTTGCATGCACAAATCAGGGAAATTGACATGTTAACTCAAAGTCAATTTGAGGAGGTGGAGATTGAGTTGAGACAAATAGGTATGTGTTGAGGAATTTTAAATTATTATTATTCTTATTATTATTTTGTTGTTTAAGAGAGTTTTTGTATATGAAAAGATATAATAAAAAAATAGAAAGCAAGCCCTTGAGAAAGGGGAGCATAAGCAATAAACTGAAAGCCCCAATACAACACTTCAACAATTCTAAGAAGAAGCAAAGCCATCACTACCCAACGGAGGCTACAGAGGAAAAAGTCCCAAGAAACATATCCAAAATGAAGAGAGACTGAGTCCAACCAATCCAAACCAAGCTAAGACTTAGCATTTTTTCCAGGAAAGGAGAGCTTCCATGGTCCTATTGTGTGGTTACACAACACGCCCCATTTTGCCTTAGAAAAATAGGGACCCAACTTTTTGCTTCTGCTTGTTTCTGTTTTCTTGCTTTGGGTGGTTTGGCAAAAGTTAGTTAAGTATATCACCCTTGCTTATGTATGTGCTCCACAAGAGGGGGTCAATGGTCAAAGTTAGAATTTTCTATCATAAACCTCATAATCTGAAAGAGTACAAAATTCTAAGCGAGTTTGCCTTTTGGATCACCATGATATTCATTGAGGGTAAAAAGTTATGCTAAGTCAAAGTTTGGTCAACCTGGATATTTCTCATAGGGTCATATTTCTAAGTATCAGTGATATTCGTTAAGATGACCCCGACACAAGAAGATCACTTGATATCCACATGTTCCCCGATATGCAAACGTCAAACTTAAGTGCGAGGGAGTATATGCCCATCAAAACCTTCATGCATATTCTCGAAGGGTCACATTTCTAAATATTAGTCATGTTACAAAATATCACCCTTTGCAAAATATGACCATGACATCATCCAGTTTCAATATATAAAAGAACTCATCCTGATGATGATGTTATCAATTTGTTCGACACTCGGAGGGTCACATTTCCAAACATCCGTCATATTCCTCAATATGACGATGATGTCATCCTAACCCGATAACAAAGAAGACATGATATGATGATGATGTCATCACGATCTAGACCTGAGAAGGTCACATTTCAAAATATCCTTGATCCTAAAAAATGTGACAATGACTTCATTCTTTCAAACAATTTTAAAGGCTCATAAAATGCTGACATCACCCTCACATTCTCAAATAGGGTGATATTTCCCAGTGTTGAATGACCCGAATATTTCCAATATCCCTCATATTTCCAATATCCCTCATATTTCCAATATCCCTCATATTAGCCTTTGATGGCCCAAGATGCCTAGTTCATCAATAACCAATCTGATCATGCCACGTGGCAAACCCCCAGATGATATGAATATAGTGTATTATCACGATTTATCAACAAAGGTAATGTGACCCAATTTCGCTCATTGGTTAAAGGTTGACCATATCTATGGTGATATCACCCTCATATGTCTGATTTCGGTCATATTTTCAAATATCCCTGATCTTCTAAGAGATCACCCTCTGCATTAAATGTGAACCCAACGGTAGGTCATGCCTTCAGATTTCAAATGTAAGCCCACCACTTGTCAGCATCTGTGAATGTCATGTGTTGATCAATGGACTTAAACAAAAGACATTAGGCTCTCCCTAATTTGTCATATTGATCGGTTGAAAGTAAGTTTTGGGGTATATTTTACATTTTACCCTACATTTAAACAAAAATTATAGAGCTCTAAAGATCAAAGCATCACAACCACTTGCAAATGGAATGGGACCTGCATCTAGATGGAACGAAATGGTAAATATAGTGCAGTCACATTCATACTGTTATCACTCATACAGTAAAAGAGGAAAGCGATTATTAGGTATGTAAATTTGAAACCCTCTCTTTTGTCGTTTATGGTAAATCATGAGGTAAAAATGGTTTTACTAAGTTAATTAGCATGGTGATGCATGAAATCAGTTAGAATAATAGAATTACTGCTATGGAATGTATGTGATCCTTGAGCCCTACTGCATACGAACATGTTAGGGTAAGAAATGCACGGTTTTATCATAGGATTTAATGGCAACTAGAAAGAATTGGTCCGATACAGAGTTCTTGAAATTCATGTTTCTACAACCAGAAGGGGTAGGATTCATGTATGGGATGATAAATGATGCACATTAGGGAAATATAGATCTGGATGCATGGACGAGAAGATTAGATAACGGAAGTGGAAACCCTCTACTTCAAAGTATATACAACTTAGGGATGTGGCATGCTGGGGGATTTACCTACGCCATGGAAGCTACTGAGTTAGTGGTTGAGTGTGCACAGAACTATAATCAAGAAACTAGAAAAGTAGAGAAGCATGGCAAAGTGTATGCAAATTTCTTATTCAAAGGCATCACCTCTGCATTTAATTTTCCTATAAGACCTAATGTGGTTAGATTGAGTCTGAGTAGATTGGAAAATGAATATTGTAGTAACTAGAAAGAGGCCAGGAGGGTCATGTACCAGTGGAGATCTAAGAGTAGTACATATAAGGCCTCTGCTAAATTGTCAGTGTACCTCTTCAAGTTATAATTTGTTGAAGAATACTAGTACATGATGGTCATGCTTAGTAGAATGACAGGGAGACCAACTGCTAGGGCATTCAAAAATTAGATGTATGACATTATTTGGATGGTGGAATATTCAGATGATAAGCCCCTCTGGGCTAAAATCATAAGTGACAGCCTAGATGCTGGCATGAAGAAGATGGGAGGGAAGGCAAACATGTTTCACATGACTTCCTATGTGGTGTATGTCATTGCTTTTAGGGGGACTTTCAACATATTACAGATAGTAGGAAGGGTTGGAAATAACCTAGGAGATGTGAATATTTGGGAACATTATCCCCAGTTGAAGAGGAGAGAATCTCTCCAAGATTATGAATTAGTAAATGACTCCTTTTCCATGCATCTAGTCAGGACCATGGAGGAAGATAGGATGAAGAGAATAAGTGTAGAGGCACAAGCTGTCATCTACAAATATGGGGCTTGGTTTATCCAATTCCCTATATTTTCCTATATCAGAATAGAAGGATTTGATGGGCAACCTCTCATGCTACCCAGGTACCCAAGTGACAAAGTTATTCTAATGGAATTTGCCAGACAAATTTTGCCTTCAATAGAAGCTCATATTGAAAAGGGGAAGATTCCACCTGTGTTGTTTCCAATTTTCATTGGTTGGTATATATGTCTAGATAAGGAAAGTATTAAGGATGTGATTAGAGGATTGAAGTTAATGCACTTGCAGCCATTTTTAATAGCTAGGTCATATGACCCATATGGCAGGATGCAAGCATTATTAGGGAAACATATACATCAAAAGCACCTTGAGGATTTCTGGATTGATTGTGATGATGAAGTAGAGATTAGGAGAAGGACTTATTAGAGGTTTACTCTCAATCAAATTCACACCTTTGATTGCATATCAGTGCTTGTCCAGTTGCACAAGGATGACGAAAAGATCATGTCCAGTGAGTATGAGGACAAGAAAGTGTACAATGAAACCATATCAGTTCTTGATTTGACTCAACCTGAGGTGACTTCATTTGATCAAATAATGCAGAAGGTTATTCAACTGACCCAAAGTTGGGTAGATGTTGAAGTCAATAAGCTGAAAAGGAAGGGTGTAGCCCTTACTCTGGATAACAAGAAGAAAAGATAGGAATTGTCTGAAGAGGAATATGTTGACTTCCTCATTGAGAAGAGTAAATCCAATGGAGAAAGACAACAAGCTTTAGAAGAAAAGCAACAGGGTAAGAATAAGAAGGCAACTCATGTAGTTGGAGGGGTGATCATAAGAAGATCCCAACCCAAGGGAGATGGGGCTTCCACATCAGCAGCTACATCACCACATACTCCTGCCAAACAAAAGAGGATGGTCACAAAGCCTGCCCCTGTAATTATAGAGGAGGAGGAATGGTTGGATGAAGAACCTTTAGATGATGATTTGTTGATAACAAAGAAGAGGAAGAAGGTGCAGCAGATACCACCCAAAAGAAACACAAGACTGTAATGAGAGGAAATGTGGATATTAATCCCATTTTATTGAGGGGTACAGGTGGTCATGGTATTATGAAGAACTTGGAGCATGAAGTTCCCATCCCATGTATTATTCAATTTAAAATTGAGAAGGTAGAAGAACAGAGAGAAGAGAGACATAGGGCAAGTAAAGAACCACCTCTTCCACTCGATGATACAATATATTTGTCAGATGATGAGATAGTTAGAGATGTTGCTGCTCAAAAGATGGAGACCCTAGTGGCTAACACAAATATGACTCTTGATGGTATTCCTATGATCCAAAAGGAAACTCAACAGGAGTAGGTTGCGATAGAGGGGATTGAAGAAGATGACCCCAAGGATGTAGCCCAACAGATAGGATTGACCAATTTGGTTGATTAGGTCACTAGCCCCGCAGTAATAGACTTAGTCTACAAGGGTGATGGAGATCAAAGCAGAGATAATGATCCACCTTTGAAACTAGAAAAAGAGGAAATCAGTGTACATGAGGAGACTGATAAAGAAATTCTTGATAAGGATAAAGATCAAAATAATGCATCATCATTTGCTAAAGATGATAATAAGAAATATATTAACCCAGCATCAGAAGAGAAAATAGATGAACAAGAATTGGGTAAGGTTGTAGGCCTTGAAAAACCGAATGCATCAAAAAGTGAGGAATAAAGTTTGCCACAAGATGATGGTCAACAAAAGGAACCAAAGAATGTGGCCAAGGGTGATCCCCAAGATCAAAATGCACAATCTTCTCATGAAGATCAAGTGCCACAAAATACATAAGATCAAGATATTTAGGACCCTCATGAGGATAGATTGCAGGAGGAGGTACATGATCAGAATGAACATACACCACAAGAACCTGCCCCTCAATAGGAGACCCCTCAACAGGAGATACCTCAGCAAGAGATCCCTCATGAGAAAGTGCATGAGGAAGAACCAAGGAAAGAAAATTCACCACCAAGGGTAGAGCATAATACAGAGTCTTAGGATGCTCAAAATGAGTAGACTAACTAACAAGGACACAAGGGTGATGTTCCATACTGGCTACAACAAGAAATAAATCTGCAGTAGATAGAAGAGGTACTTGAATTTGATGTTTCTACATTGTTTTCAGCAAGTATGACGAAGCCAAAAAGAAAGGCAAGGCCAACCTCTGCAATAAGGAGAGATCCTACCACTGGTAGGAGAACAACTCAAGTAGCACTGCTAATGGCAGATAAGTAGAAAGAGAAATAGGCCTAGATGAATTTCAGATAACTAGTATTGATCTGGGTTTTGCTACAGAGGAACAAGAAGGCCAAGAGGCCAAAGATATCATTGATTCATTGACACAAAGTGTAAAGAAAGAAAAGGATAAGAACAAAGTGCATAAAGAGCACATTGCTTAGTTGCATGCATTCATAAAAGGGTTAATTGACCCTAATCATGTGCCAACTAACATAGCTACCCCACTGACTATCATATCTCAAGATGAGATAACATGATTAGATGTCATGAAGCACAAGACACATTTAATGGACAGCTGGTTTATTCTTTTTATTTCTGAGGTCGAAGATGTAATAAAGACCCCTCACAAATTGGAATTCACTAGGTACATTGAATAGCAAAGTGGACAAAATGCAAAATGAGGTGGGTCACAGATCCTTCAAATTGGAAAAGAACCTGGATGTCATAGCTGAGATGAGGCGCATAGATGTGCAGGTACTCATAGACAATAAGGTGATAGATAACAATACTGCCCAATTGTTGGGCCTATGGTATGAAGATACCAAATTTGAGAGTGATATCCTAAAGAAATGCAACATCAACTCAGGGATATCAGTGTGAAGATACACCACCTAATGGTAGATGAAATAAATGTCTTGGAGGCCTTGGAAGGCAATGTGGAAGGAAAGATAGAGAATCAGGATACTGATTTTGCAATCCAAGCTTTCCACGATAACTTCAAGTAGCCAACATATGACCCTCTTCATCATTTGTCAGAGGATGTAATCAATAAGGCTATGGAAATGAAAGCCAAGGTAGAAACATATAATGAGAGATTAAACAACAGAAAGAGTAAATGGTCTACTTTGCAGGCACAATTCCATTCTCAAAAGCATGTTGTGGTGAAAGCTAAGGTCTAGGATGGAGGGGAGGTTGAAAGAATAATGCAACTATATGAATCCATTAGGACAGTGATCAGAGTACATATAGGAGGTGATCCTCATGATGATGATAATGATAATGATGATGATGAAGATGAAGATGAAGAAGATGCGAATGAAGAAGAAATTAAAGAAGATGAAGAAGAGGAGGATGAAGAGTAAGTAGAGATGCATGATGACAGAGTCATATGCATAATCAGATAAAAGAAATGATCAAGTTCTAATAGATGGTTGCCAACTGGCAACTTGTGCCACATCTACATGTGTTGACCCAGTCAAAGAATAGATATTGACCATTGATCTAGATGGGCAAATCCTTAGCATTGATCACTTGTAACCACCTCCTCTCTTTATTATATAAGAGGAGATGGAGTGCTCATTGTATCATTATTGGAAACTTAATTGAAGTTAGATTGCTGAAGTTGCTCAGGACTAATTTCAAAGCTAATTGCAAATGTACATGTCTTTTGTTTACTTAATGAAAGTGAAGATCTAGATTACATACCATCGTATACTTTGAGTAATCTATCGATGAATTCTTGGCTTGTGCTTTGATTTGCTACGTCCCTTGGAGTGCAATTCATGTTGTACATGTTGTCTTCATCTCTCTAACATTGAAGTTTGCATCAACTATAGCTAGCTGTGGAACATCCTGGTGAACCTATGGTCTGATTCTCTTCCTTTCATGAAAGTATATGAAATGCATGTGAACCAATAGCTAAAGATTCATTAAATTATGTTAAGATTAGAAAGCATTTATCTCAATTTATTTAATTTCACTACAAATCACCTTCATAATTGCAAATACACTAATAATTCTAAGCAAATATATGAAATATGCAGACATCCTAAAAGAAATTGAACATCTATAGCATGTTTGAGTAAATCTACATGTAAAATTGAGAATCTCATGCAAATACACATAAATGATAACAGTAATCTTGCAAATATCAGCTTAAAGGAACACTATTTACATAAATCCATAAGTGCAAAAGTATAATCAGTTCATGATAGTTGATGTTTAGAAGAATTGATCAAACTTACAAATATGATCATCATCTATTGAATACAGTAGAAATAACCTTGTTTGTGAAGTAGATTTATAGGAAGCAAGTGTATAACCAAATGTATAGACATCAGTTCATGTTATCAGAACAATGTAAGGCCCCTTGAAATGGAAAACAACATATCACATCAACCTCTGAGTAACGTCAGATGATCATGACTTGATCAACGGAGACTTGGAGTCATCAATTCATTCCAAATTGATCATACTTTTCAAGATAATAAAGGTTTGTTGTGTGAACTTTTATGCATGTTGTTATGACTAACAATCATCATCAACATAAATTAGTGCTAGGAGGGCCTTAACATATAAATATGTTTAAAGAAACATTTTGTTCCTGTTCAATTTGAATCATCCGCATCCTTGTGAAAATCCACTGCAAGCTGCACACTCTTTGTTTCTAATGCAACATAAATTGGCGTTGGTAAGTGAATCAATCACATATACATTAATCCTGCATTTGTATAAGGTAATCTTCTCAAAGCTCACCATAATTGTTCTTACTTTGAGCGTTTGTGCAAAGATTTGTTTACTTCATGTTATTTCAAGTCTATTTATCATAAATACCTTGGAATTGAGCATAAATACTTTAAGATTTGCATTCAAATTCTTGAAATCTTTGAGGATTGAGTCATTGTTTATTTTTTCCTGCGTATTCCCAGTGGTGACTTACTTGTATAGCCTGATATCCTGATATCTGGGTCTAGACGTTCAAGCTTTGCTCATATTTGTATGTCTGATGCAAATATTACATAAATATCTAATCCTTACTGGGTCTTGACTAGAAATACCACCTTTACTTAGTCAGTCCTCCTAATCTTTGTAAAGATTTGGTTAAATTTCCATATCTTGTCACAAGTCAAAATCCTGGCTCACAGGCCTAATACCAGGTCCAGATCCACTGGACTCTTTGAGGAGTTGCCCATTCATGGACTAAGACCCCGTACCATAGATATCCATCATACTCCTGACTTAGGTGCATCAACATCTTCATCAAGACATACTGTAACACCTCTAGTATCTCCAAACACCTCCATGATCACCAGTTACACCTCAAAGAGCACCAATCATAATGTCATTTTTTGCTGCTGACCCACCTTTGACTTTCACTGCATATCATCCTTTACCTAAGAACCCTGACAAGATTTTCCCTAAGTATCATCCATATCAGGATGCTGAGGATCATATCAGGACATTTAATGAAGCTTGCTGCAGAGCAAGAATTGAGCATCAGGATGTGGTATGTAGACTATTTCCATACTCCTTGGGAGATGAAGCATACAATTGGTACATAAGTCTTTCTCAAGCCTCAATTGGTTCATGGGATGCCTTGGAGAAAGCCTTTAAGGATAGATTTAAGATACCTATAGATCCTTCCATGACTTATCATCTCTTTGCCACAATTAAAAGATTTGAAGGGGAACCTATTGCAAGTTTCAACGCTAGATTTTAGAAGATGTATTCCAAGTTGATAGCTCCATATAATGTAGCTGATGAGGCAGCTTGAAGTATATATTACTCAGCGTTAGACCCCCTGATTTCTATGTTCATAAGGAAAACACATCCTGGTGTTACATCCCTGACACAAGCTTTTGAGAAGCTATAAAAGTAAATCAACAACTTATTCCTGTTGCAACACCTAACATAGCATACCCTACATATCCTGCATATCCTGCATATCCTACTCAATAGCAGACCAATGGAGTCATGATGCCTTCTACTATAATGCCCGGTCCATTACATGTACCTCCCCTTAGTATCATGCCCCCTCCAAATAGAAATGGTCAGATGGTACAATACCCTGGACATGCTCAAACATCTCAGGATGTAGGACAGAATAAAAGTAATGGTTCTTCTTTCTTTAAACCTTAGTCTGAAAATGTAGTAGCCAAGGTCCAGGAAGAGAAGGAAGACATCAAAGAGATATCTGCACAATTGAGGAAATTAACAACATAAATTACACATCTGAGAGGTCAGAGATTTCATTCTCAGTCAAATCAAAACAAAGGATATAACAATGATAGATCAGGATATCCTGATAGAGGATACAATAATGATAGGAACTATAATAGCAACAATGGAAATAACAATAATGCACCTAGGTAGCCTAGAGTGTGGAATACTAGGCCAAACAATGGTTCTTTGCCATCACCCTTAGATAATCAACTTCCTAGTGAACCAAAACAGACCACTAGAGTGAACATAGCAGAGGCAGCTCTTACAAATTAGTGTAGGATACATAACACCAATACACATGCTGAGCTAGACTGTCCTCAATTTAAAATAGCAGCCAATATCTTTCAGGCTAAAGTGGCAAACACTGCAGGTAATCCTCCTTTCATTAAAGAAAATGAGATCGTCCCTTGTGGATATGATTCTGCCCTTGTGTTAGAGAGCTATGTAAATCACCCTCATCACCAAGCAACCTCAGCTCATGAGAACTACACATTAGCATGTGAGGAATCCACCTTGGCATTTGAAAGAAATTATGTGTTTCCATTCGAAGATGAAAATGAAACAGCAGTGGAACATGAATAAATTCATGCTTACCAATAGCAATACCAAGGTAGACACAATTACAACCTTAGGAGTAATCCTAACAGACCCTCTAGTCTCTTGACCACATCATTACCTCCTAACAACTTCAACATGCCTCCAGATCCAAAAGAAAGTAATAATCCTGGTCTTCCCGAAGTTAACACTCAGTATTTTGCACCACAAAATACAGTGTTCAGGGATAATAATCAATCTTCTGAGTCTGATAAGTTAGTCACATATTTAGCAGAGGAAATGAAAAGGGTTAAAATTAGACTATCATTATCATAACTGCTAAAGACTCCAACCATCAAGAAAGCCTTCATGAGGTCCTTAGATGAGCCTATACCAAAAGAAGATAGTCATGCTCATAATCCCAATCAAGTTCTGAACAAATATCCTATAGCTAAAGACAATAATGTCAAGCACAAAGCCCCAGCTACCGTTCAAGCTACTAACACTTCACATATGACCCTTTATAAAGATAAAGCCGAGTCACCTCCATTCCGACTTACATTGAGGATGTTTGGTAAAAAATTACACAATTACTTAGTAGATTTAGGTGCATCTACCAATGTGATGCCACTATCTATCTGCAATGCCTTAGGGTTACATCCAGCCAAATCACTCAAGAAGGTGACACAACTAGACAAATCTGAAGTAAGTGTAGTAGGAGAGTTAACACATATCCATGTGCAGTTAGCATCAGATCCAAGGATTCAATATTACATTGACATCCAAGTGGTGGATATCCTTGACACTTATGGAATGCTGCTTAGTAGGAATTGGTCAAAGACACTTAATGGTTACCTATCCATAGATTTCAGCCACATCTGGTTACCATGGAAGGGGATTCCTAATCAAATCAGAATAGAGGTTGAACCTTGAATGAAACACATGATCACTACGTATAATAACACAAATGAGGTATTGTATGTAGATGTAGAACTAGGGGTTTATTCCATCAGGCCTAGAATAGTCAGGATAGAAGAGATCCTCATGTATGATACTCATATCCCTAAGCATGTTCATCAAGACAATAGGGTGATCATTGAGTCCGATTATAGTTCAGATGATAGTGATGAAGTTGATCATTTCAAAAAAAATGAATTGTATTTATCTAGAGAAATTCAATAGTGTCAAACATTGAATATGTCCAATGAGGACATTTTGATTGAAGGATGGTGTAGGTTGCATGACAAAGCACATTCAGAGAAAATTTGTGATGCTTGTTTAGACATGATAGAGCTAGAACGAGCATGTAGCAAGAGAGGATTGTCATTAGTGGAGGTAAGTAATGTGGATAATTATAGTGATGTTGATTCTTGTTTGTCATCCGCAGGTACAGAGCAAGATACATATCAGGATGAAAGCCATGTTCACAATTCAAAGGAGATCCTGATGTATGCTGGGAATACTTCTAGAGATGAACATAACATCACCCCAGGAACTGATTGTTTTATTGAGTCAGATTATGAAGTATCTGATGAAGATAAAGAGAGCAATTTAACAAAGTTTGAAGAGTTTTTAGCAAAATAAATTCAAAGGCTTATGTTGTAGAAGATTCTGCCACATCAGGTTTTGATTGAAGGGTGGTGTAGGTTGCATGAAGCACCATATTCAGAAACCACATGTTCATTATGCTTACATATGTTGAATAAACAAAAGATGCTTTATTCAAAGGATCAGTCATCTGATAGTAAAGACATACTTGAAGATAAAGAAAAAGAGATGGAAGTACAATCAAGTGAAGATAATGATGATACCACAGATATAAAGAAAGGAAATGTATCAGATACAGTTCACTCACCAAACGCGACAAAGAATGAGTCATAGAAACTAAAGTGGATATTAGGTAGTGCATCTTCCAGAGCTAAAAAGAAAAGAGAAGGTCCTAACAAGCCTTTAACAGAAGATAAACCATGGATCCTTAGGTTTGATGGATCAAAGTCAAAACAAGGAGCTGGAGTAGGAATAGATCTTATTGATCCAGTAGGAAGGTCCTACTTGGAAGCATATAGACTACGATTCCCATGTACCAACAATGTGATGGAATATGAAGCTTTAATTCATGGGTTATTGTTCACTCTCAAGAAAAGAGTGAAAATTATGCATGTCTATGGAGACTCAGAATTGGTGGTAAGACAAGTAAGG
Organism: Cunninghamia lanceolata; assembly: GCA_027924645.1. Taxonomy (NCBI): domain Eukaryota; kingdom Viridiplantae; phylum Streptophyta; class Pinopsida; order Cupressales; family Cupressaceae; genus Cunninghamia; species Cunninghamia lanceolata. The sequence continues at coordinate 20,287,146 of BSBN01000025.1, forward strand.
AGTATATACTCTTGAAATTACAAGAAGTTGTCTAACTACAGACATAGAGTGTGGGACTTAATAGAAGAATTTGATGCATTCAAAATGACCCATTTGCCCAAAGAATAGAATCACAGAGCATATGCCTTGGCGTATGCTACAAGCACATTGGAGCCATTATCCATTTCTAGTTTAAAGAGATTCTTAGTCGAATTAGTATCAGTGCCTTCATACCAGATAATGTCACCAATCTCCAAGTGTTTGATGATGACCAACATATTCTAGATTTCATATCAAATAGAGATGTATTTGATGCTCAGATCATAGATGAAAGGAATGTAGAAGATCATACATGGGAAGAAGAATAAATCATGGAATTACCAACCAATAGGATTCCCAAGGGTATGATAGAATTAGAAAAGGATTTTGATTTGCACAATATGATGAAACAAAAGGACCTACCAAAGATTGATGGAGGAAAATACTTACCAATCAATATAGGACATAAGGAAGAAGTAAAGAATGTCTTGATTGGTAAAGTTTGTATAGAAGAAGAAATGGTAAGGATAACTCAAGCACTGAAGGATTACATCCATGTTATCACTTGGACTTATGATGAGCTGAAGACTTATGATACCTCAATCATGACCCATACTATACCATTGAAACCAGATGCTAAACCTTTTAGACAAAAGCAAAGACCTGTTAATGCCTTGTTAGAACCCATCATCTTTGAAGAAGTTAAGAAGTTGCTCAATGTCAAGATCATATTTCTTGTGAGACATTCAACATGGGTAGCCAACTTGGTCCTTGTAAGAAAGAAAAATGGTGATATCCACCTATGTGTAGACTTCAAAAACTTGAGCAGAGCTTCTGAAAAGGACAACTATCCTTTACCTTCACTAGATGAGGTCTTACAAATAGTGAATGGAGCCCGGATGATGTCATTCTTGGATGGTTTCTCGGGGTATAACCAGGTGATGGTAGATAAAATAGATAGATTGAAAACTACATTCACCACAAACTGGGGAATATTTGCTTATAGACGCATGCTTTTTGGATTGATAAATGTTGGAGCCACCTTTAAGCATGCAATGGATATAGCTTTCAGAGGCTTAATTGGCAAATGCAGTCATTTACATGGATGACTTAACTGTCTTTTCAAAGAAAAGAGGGGATCACATAGAGGACCTCAGGAAGGTGCTCAACAAGTGTGAACAATATGGAATCTCCCTAAATCCAAAGAAATGCATATTTGGAGTGACCACAGGTAAATTGCTTGGCCATTTGATAACAGAAAATGGGATCATTATTGACCCTGCTAGGGTAGAATCTATCATGAAGCTGCAACTACCTGGGAGCAAGAAAGAGATTAAATCCTACTTTGGTAAGATACACTTTGTTAGGAAGTTCATTACTGGGTTTGCAGAGATTGTTAGGCCACTTAATGCAATGCTCAAGAAGGATGCTAAAATTGAATGGACTCTTGAAGCAAGAGTAGCATTTGAGGACATCAAGAAAGCCATATTAGATGCTCCTATTCTAATAAGTCCAGATTACACCAGAGATTTCTACATTTATTTATTTGCATTAGAACATACTTGTGCAATAGTACTAACACAAAGAAATGAGGCCAAAGAAGATAAACCAATAGCCTTCATGAGCTGCCCATCTAAGGATGCAGAGCTTGGATACATGGATGTTGAGAGACAAGCTCTTGCTCTAGTATGATCAGTTAAGAAATCTAGACACTACATCTTGAGGAGTAAGATCATTGTTGTAGTACCAGATACAACAGTAAAGATGCTTCTGATGCAAAGTGAACTAGGAGAAAAGAGAGCCAAATGGATAATAGTGCTCCAGGAATATGATATGGATATAACACCCATGAAGTTAGTAAGGGGACAAGCTTTAAGCCAGATGATCTCTGAGATTGATCCTAACATTATGAGCCAACAATATGTGGTGGATTCCAAAGACGATAAAGAATGGTACTCTAATATTAGACACATCCTCATCACTGGAAGATGCCCTTCAAAGATGCAAGATTCTCAAAGGAGAGCCTTGAGAATAAGGTCACAAACGTATATGATCAAAAGAGGAGTCCTTTTTAGGAGGAATTATGAAGGAATATATCTCAGATGCCTAGATAGATAAGAAGCTGATAAAGTTTTAGCTGAGTTACATGATAAGTTTGGAACTCACATGGATCTCACTTAGCCACTGCCCATGCTGTTTTGAGGGTAGGGTATTATTGGGCTACTATCTTTAAGGATACTATTGAACATATTAAATGTTGTCATTCTTGTCAGGTTGCTGCTAACTGAGAAAGATATGTTACCCAACCTTTGCAGCTAGTAATGGAGATGCGCCCATTTTCTCAATGGGGCATGGACTTCATAGGACCCATTAATCCTCCATCATCTTTAGGCCATAGGTATGTGCTAACAATCACTGATTATTGCACCAGATGGACTGAAGCAGTCAGTAGTAAGACATGCAATGCAGATGATGTGATCAAGTTCTTGGAGAACAACATAGTGACTAGGTATGGGGTTCCATATGCTCTAGTATGTGATAATGGACCTGCCTTTGCATCACCAAAATTATCTTGAAATTCTCTTCAAATTATCTTCAAATTACTATCCCCAAGGGAATGGCTTGGCAAAGTCAACAAATAAGAACTTACTAAATATCATAAAGAAGCTAATAGAGAAGAACCCTAGGGAGTGGAATACCCTACTGAAGTATGCCCTGTAGGTAGACAGAACTAGAATGAAGGTTGCATTAGGAAATTCTCCTTACCAACTAGTGTATGGGGTGGATCCTATCCTCCCTATTAACTTAAAGATCCCCACATTGCAATTCACACAAGAATATCTGGGCATAGATAACAAACAAGAAGTTAGACTACTTTAGCTCATGCACCTAGAGGAAAAAAGAGATAGAGCAATTGATTAGTTTGCTAAACATTAGGCCACTGTCAAATGTTGGTTTGATAAAAGAGTCAAAATAAAAGCTTTTAGGATTTTAGATTTAGTCCTCACATGGGACAAAGCACATGAAAAGAAAGGTGACCATGGGAAATTTGACAAACTTTGGATAGGTCCTTTTCAAATCTCAGAGATCCTAGGAGACAATACCTATAGACTTAGGACTCTAATTGATGAGGATGTCCCATTACCAGTCAATGGATAGTTCCTCAAACATTACTTTCAAGCTTAAGTAGGGTCATGTAAGTCATTTGTATCATAATGTACATGTTGTATAGTTGTTTGTATGGTTTTACTTTGTGTGTTTGCATGTTTGCTTGTTGTTGTTGAGTTGTGTTTTGGTTAGTCAAGATGATGCACCTTATCACCCAAAGAAAACAACAAAATTGTTAGGATTCAATTGATGGAAACAAATTTTTACATAGGCTGTGACTCACCCTATGGAGTATCCCTGATCAGGTCTGTGATATCCTTTTCATTAGTGATGCCTTTTCTTGATTAAGGAGATTTTCATGATGACTCACCTAATAGCCTTGGGTTTGTTGAATACATCAGTATAGGTGTTAAGTGGAAAATCCAAAGGGTCACCCTTGCTACCATTGCAATCCCCAACCTAAAGTAGCAAGTGATCGTACCTTACATATTGAGCTTACATGATGATATCATAACAAAAAAGAGATGAATATTGAAAATCCAAAGAGGATATAAATTTAGGCCATCTAAGTAACTCTACTAGGGCTATAGACACCTGCTGGTAGTGGGGCTCTACTTAGGGGGATTGTAAAGATAACCTTGTTGGGGCTATGGATGCCTACTGGAAGCAAGGCTCTATCCTAGTTGTCTATGAGGGATGAACCCAAAATATGTAGCTTAACACTGGTTATTGCTATTTTCAACTCACTTTCAAGATGAGGATTATTAATCATATGCACACACTTGATCCCTTACCAGCATTGTTGCACTTATGAACATGATATGATTCAGAAAGGTCATGATACTTATGTTTAGAGAGAGTTATGATGCTATGTTTTAATGTGATCTCATCACTTGAATCATTTGAAGTTGGTTTATTTCTTTGGTGGCAAGTTGTTGTGTGGTTACACAACATGCCCCATTTTGCCTTAGCAAAATAAGGACCCAACTTTTTGCTTCTGCTTGTTTCTGCTTTCTTGCTTTGGGTGGTTTGGCAAAAGTTAGTTAAGTATATCACCCTTGCTTATGCATGTGCTCCACAAGAGGGGGTCAATGGTCAAAGTTAGAATTTGCTATCATAAACCTCACAATCTGAAAGAGTACACAATTCTAAGCGGGTTTGCCTTTTAGATCACCTTGATATTCATTGAGGGTAAAAAGTTATGCTAAGTCAAAGTTCAGTCAACCCAGATATTTCTTATAGGGTCATATTTCTAAGTATCAGTCATATTCATTAAGATGACCTTGACACAAGAAGATCACCCAATATCCACATGTTCCCTGATATGCGAACGCCAAACTTAAGTGTGAGGGAGTATATGCCCATCAAAACCTTCATGCATATTCTCGGAGGGTCACATTTCTAAATATCAGTCATGTTGCAAAATATCACCCTTCACAAAATATGACCATGACGTCATCCAGTTTCGATATATAAAAAAACTCATCCTGATGATGACGTTATCAATTTGCTCGACACTTGGAGGGTCACATTTCCAAACATCTGTCATATTCCTCACTATGACGATGACGTCATCCTAACCCGATAACAAAGAAGACATGATATGATGATGATGTCATCACGATCCAGACCTGAGAAGGTCACATTTCAAAATATCTCTGATCCTAACAAATGTGATGATGATGTCATTCTTTTGAACAATTTCAAAGGCTCGTAGAATGCTGACGTCACTCTCACGTTCTCAAATAGGGTGATATTTCCCAGTGTTGAATGACCTAGATATTTCCAATATCCCTTATATTAGCCTTTGATGACCTGAGATGCCTAGTTCATCAATAACGAATCCGATCATGCCACGTGGCAAACCCCTGGACCATATGAATACAATGTATTATCACGATTTATCAACAAAGGTAATGTGACCCAATTTCGCTCATTGGTCAAAGGTTGACCATATCTATGGCAATATCACCCTCATATGTCTGATTTCGGTCATATTTTCAAATATCCCTGATCTTCTAAGAGATCACCCTCTACATTAAATGCAAACCCAATGGTAGGTCACGCCTTCATATTTCAAATGTAAGCCCGCCACTTGTCAGCATCCGTGAATGTCATGTGTTGATCAATGGACTTAAATAGAAGACATTAGGCATGCCCTAATTTGTTGTATTGATTAGTTAAAAGTAAGTTTTGGGGTATATTTTACATTTTACCCTGTGTTTAAGCAAAAATTACAGGCTCTGAAGATCATAACATCATAGTCACCTGCAAATAGAACGGGACCCGCATCTAGACAGAACAGAACGGTAAATACAATGTAGTCACATTCATACTGTTATCACTCATACAGTAAAAGAGGAAAGTGATTATCAGCGATGTAAATTTGAAACCCTCTCTTTTGTCATTTACGGTAAATCATGAGGTAAAAATGGTTTTACTAAGTTAATTAGCATGGTGATGCATGAATTAGTTAGAATAATATAATTACTGCTATGGAATGTATGTGATCATTGAGCCCTACTGCATACAAACATGTTAGGGTAAGAAATGCATGGTTTTATCACAGGATTCAATGGAAATTAGAAGGAATAGGTCTGATACAGTGTAATGTCCCCTTCTAGTGAGTTCAAATTTTTCGTTTGACCTTTCACAATTCAACTCACAAAAGAGAACATTAGAGTTCTATTTTCTTTTCATTTCATCATATTAACAATATAATCATTATTCATCCACATTCAAGCTGTATATTCATGTCCTTATATAATGTTTCTAACTTATCATTTGTTCATACACTTCCCACGCTCCACCTCGATTGGGTTCTTGGTTGCCCTCTAATTAATCATCCTCATCTTCCACCTAAGTATGGATGTATTAGGGCACATTTCATCCCCATGGAGACCCAAAGGCTTTGCACTACACGTGGTTTTCCTCACCATTTGGCTTGGTAGAACTTCATGCAACACACGACATTCTTCATTCCATCGAGAGTCACCTCACGTTGGGCACAATTATCACGAGCTCATAAATTATCATATGCCCAAGAGCTTCACACTACATGCGGTGTTCTTTGTCTCTTGGTCCAAGGGACTTCACACAACACGCGATGTTCTTCATCCACTTGGGGTCACCTACATTCCATATACATCCCTAATTCACCCTACTACGATGAAAGAAAATGCGATTAATAAGGAGGTTTGAACACCTCTGTTGGATGGATCCTGAGTCATGTCCTAAGGTTGTCCAATGTTTCTCATCTTGTGATCCACCATGGATCACAAGATGCCATGATTTCATAATGAGGCTTTCCATATGCCTTCTTTCATAGTTTTCATGTTTATTCATGTGCCTTATTGTTCCATATCTTTCCCAATTTCATACACTTAATTGTCTAAGGATTTTAGCTATCACATTCATTGAATTACAACATTCATTTCAAGTTAAATCTATACTCTCATATCCATGCACATAAGGAATCTATATTATTCCCTACCACTACCTCATACTTTATTTTGGATCATAATAATAAATTCATGTATACCCATTAGACTAATACATTTATGCTTCTTGACTAAATCACTTAGTTCAAAAAATCATGATATTGTTTAATGGATTCATTCCTTAATTGATAATAGCTATAATACTACTTGCTTATACAATTGTTCATGAGATATATACATCATATCATCTAAGATATACTGAAATGTAAATGCATCGTATGGTTTATAAAGCATGCATATTAACATTATGAAGTTGAGAGATAAGATATGCCTTTGCCTTAAGATGTAATTCCAATGTTTAGTGATACTGGCTAGTAATAATTCTCTGCTATTTCAATTGTTGATATGCAACTTACTGATCTGGGTCTGAATCATGATGATTTCCCTCTTATTACTATCCAACTTAGATGCTTGTAAGCTTCTCTAATTCACAAAGATAATATCTTTGTTCCTTAATTGTTGACTCCCTTTCTTCATAGAGATTATGAGTTTTGTATTAGTTACAGATTTGCTATTTCACAGTGATAATGTCCTTATTCAATGATTGCTTGCTTGATGCTTATTCCCTTCCATTCATTGTCCTTATAAAGGACCGATAGGATGCTATCTATCAAAGGTTGCAATGTTTCTTATTTGTAGCTCTTCATTTAATTATGCATTAGTTACCTTGATCGGACCTTTAGAGGAATCAACGCCTCTTGTGTTGTGCGATTAGCTTTGAGGGATGTTATTTGTCTTAAATGGAATTTGTCTTCATTAACTCTTGTCTTTTCCAATTTTGTCATTTAGTGATTTCCTTTGTCTTTTATTGCCACCTCATATTACTTTGTTTTTATTCTAATTTGTCTTGACCTTATTTTGTCTTTATTCAATTTTTGTCTTTTTCTTCTAGTTATGAATTTTGGCTAAGTATTGGATAGAGTACAAGGAGATGAGATTTTCCAATCTTTAATTGGAAATTATCGAACCATGACAGGCCTCCCCTCTTGAGATTTCTTGTCCTTAAGCAATCCCAATTTCTTCAGGACACTGGATTTTAAGATCAATTTTCTTTCCTTTGTTTATTTGAAGTTGCTTTATTTTTGTCGAGTATGATTTCTATATTGTGTGCTTGAGATCTTTTCCCACATTTATGTCTGGCTTCCCATTTCTCATTACATCTAAAACATGTGTTTCCCTTTGCGGGGTTTTTACACTTGTGTCCGGGGTTCCATGCTTCTCTGCAATCAAAGCAAAGGCCCTTTACTTTTATTTCTTCATGGTCCTTGTAAGGAAGATATGCTTTCTTGTGTCCATTTTTATTCCTTAGGCATACATGTTCTAGTTTCCATGGTTCTCCACATTGATGGCATGGATTCTTATAAAGATTTCCTTTCTTATGGAAGGGTTTAGAGGATGATTGAGAGGGTTTGCTCTTTTATAGTTGAATGGCCATTTCAATGACATCATCTAAAGAGGTGGGTTTAAGTGCTCTCACTAGTCCTCTTAGTTTCTCGTCTAGCCCTTCCACAAATATGAAAGTGAGCCTCTCACCATTTATCTTGGGAACTTGGAGAGCTATTTTCACAAATTCGATCACGCATTCATCCAATGTCCCTCGTTGTCTTATCATGGTCAAATATTTGAAATCTTATTGCGGGTGCCTTCTATCAAACTTTTTGAGGAACCTCTTAGAAAACTCCATATAAGATGTGATGGATCCATGTTCTTGAGTTCTTTTTCCATTGTGCCACCATTCATAAGCAGCCCCTTCTAGGTGTAGGACAACAAATTGAAGTGCATATTTCTCTATCATAGGGCTAAGTGGGAAATAGTCATTTAGGTTTTGAAGCCACGCATGAGGGGTTATCTTGCTAGTCCCATCAAAATTTGGAAGGTTGACTTTATTTGACTTTTGCTTGAGATCCTTATTTATTGGCCTTCTTTCCCTTTGTCCTCCTTTTCTCCTTGCATTAAAGTAATCATTGAATGAAACTACCCTTCTCACTTTAGGGTCTAAGTTGGCATAAGCTATAGCTATATCATCCACGCTCATGGCGGTTGATGTATTTTCTTCCTCGTTAGGAGCTTCTTCATTTGGGAAGAAGGATGGCATGGGCACCTTCAGATCGGATGAATCTTGGCTATATTTGGCATGATTGGATCCCATTTCTTTTCTATTATTGGCTTGTGTCTTTAAGATTTTGATAGTGTTGCCCATGTTTTGAAGTGCTTGTAATAAAGCCTGGTTTGTTTTGCTTTGTTCAGTCATGAAAGTTCTCATCTCCTCACTCATGTCCATGTGGGTAGTGTTGTTTCTTGTGTTGTTCCTTCTATTATACCTTCTAGAGTAGGTTTGCATCAAATTTCCTCACAGGGTGGCAGGTTGATAGCTTTGATACCACTTGTAATGTCCCCTTCTAGTGAGTCCAAATTTTTTCTTTGACCTTGCACAATTCAACTCACAAAAGGGAACATTAGAGTTCCATTTTCTTTTCATTTCATCATATTAACAATATAATCATTATTCATCCATATTCAATTTGTATATTCATGTCCTTATATAATGTTTCCAACTTATCATTTGTTCATACACTTCCCACGCTCCACCTCAATTGGGTTCTTGGTTGCCCTCTCATTAATCATCCTCATCTTCCACCTAAGTAAAAATGTATTAAGGCACATTTCATCCCCACAGAGGCCCAAAGGCTTCGCACTACATGCAGTGTTCCTTACCATTTGGCTCAGTGTAACTTCATGCAACATGCGGCATTCTTCATTCCATTGAGAGTCACCTCATGTCGGGAACAATTATCATGAGCTCATAAATTATCATAGGCCCAAGAGCTTCACACTACATGTGGTGTTCTTCATCTCTTGGCCCAAGGGACTTCACAAAACACACGGTGTTCTTCATCCACTTGGGGTCACCTACGTTCCATATACATCCCTAATTCACTCTACTATGATGGACAAAAAGGTGATTAATAAGGAGGTTCGAACACCTCTCTTGGATGGATCATGAGTCGTGTCCTAAGGTTGTCCAATGTTTCTCATCTTGTGATCCACCATGGATCACATGATGCCATGATTTCATAATGAGGCTTTCCATATGCCTTCTTTCACAATTTCATACACATAATTGTCTAAGGATTTTAGCTATCACATTCATTGAATTACAACATTCATTTCAAGTTAAATCTATACTCTCATATTCATGCACATAAGGAATCTATATTATTCCCTACCACTACCTCATACTTTATTTTGGATCATAATATTAAATTCATGTATACCCATTAGACTAATACATTTATGCTTCTTGACTAAATCACTTAGTTCCAAAATTCATGATATTGTTTAATGGATTCATTCCTTAATTGATAACAACTATAATACTACTTGCTTATACAACTGTTCATGAGATATATACATCATATCATCTAAGATATACTTGTTGACCTATTTCCCTCTGTCCAGAGCCAAATATTTCACCTTGTTTTTCCTTGAAAATCTTTTACAAAATGTAGGTACAAGGTGTAAATTCTTCAAATACTCATGCATGCCTTGTCAAAAATCCCAAGATCTTGCCTAGAAGATTCCTTGCAAAAAACCCAGAAAAACCCAGAAATCTTTCAGCTCCAAGTATTTTCTATCGCTGGGATTTCTCATATTTTATAATTTGTATATGTATGCATATTTGTATATACATTCACCTTTGTACATGCAAAGTAATATACAAAGAATATATACAAGTTTTTTGCTTGTATATCACCAATGTTTTTCAAAACACAAAGAGGTTTGTATGTACAAAGCAAATATACATTGGCGGGCTTGCAGAATTTTCCATCGGCCTTCAAAGGAATGGAACAATTCAGTTTTATGCATTTTAGAATGCATATCGGGCTTAGAAGATGCATATACATTGAGGGAATCTATCACAGATTCCAAGAATATTCCTTGAATGTATATCGGGTTTCAAATGCATATTTGTGTTGTATGTTTGAATATGCAACAGAAGATACAAAGGTGCCAATATACATTTGCTATAGTGCGGCGGACATACATATCGGGTTATACATTGCAGGTATATTCCATCAAAGATTCCCACTTGCATATAGGGGTTTATATGTTGTTGTATATTCAGATATACAATGGGTTTATACAAGGGAAAACATACAAGGCAGATTGTATGTTAGAAATTGCAAAGGTGAATGTACATTTTGCAATGTACATCAGCAAATATGCAAGGGTCATGTTGCAAAAGGAGAATGTATATCGGCTTGTATGTTCACACATACAAGGCCGATATACAAAGGCCAAACATACAAATGCGTTTGTATATCGCCGATATACAAGAGGTGGTATCCACAATATGCAAAGGTGCTTGTATATCCGCGACATACAAGCAAAGCATGTATTCCTAGCATACAAGCCGAACCTGAAGGTATTTTTCAGAAAGCTTTATAAAAGGTTTGGAGTCCGGATTGTATATTTTGCAATTGTATATTGCAAGATACAAGCCAAGGGTATAAAGGAATTATGCAAGGCAGACCCGATACAGAGATTATTTCTATCATATTCAGGTGTTAAGTCTGCGGCTTGTATGTATAAGTGCTTTGTATGTTCGCACATACAAAGAGATATACAAAGAAGAATGATACAAGCCAGACCCGACAGGGTAGTCAGATACAGTTAATAGTTTTTGAGGTCCGCGGCTTGTATATTTGGCATTTGTATATCATGCGATATACAAAGTGCACATACAATGGCCAACATACAAGGAGGAATATGCAGTTTTTCAGCAATGGCCCCAAGCTTCATTCCAGTGACGAATCAGATGATGCCATATGTCAGATGATACCAGGCTGATTCAAAAGGTAAAGGCCCGCGCTATATGCAGTTTCAAATGCATATACACAGCCCAATGCAACCTGATATACAAGGTGCCATGCATATACAAAGGAGTTGCAGAGAAGGTTTTGGATGCCGATTCAGGTGGCAAATTCAAGCGATATATACACAGATGCAAAGTGATATATACAGGTGGTTGACCAAAACTTTGACCGCCTATATCTCCTCCATCCTAGCAAATTTTGACATGCTGCAAGAGGCAAAGATGCATGTTTTTGTTCCCTCTTTCATTTGGCAGGGTTTTCAGGAGTTTTTGTCACTTTCCATTTTCATATCTGGATTTGTATGTTTTGGGTGACTAGACGTTTCAGCGACTTTTGGGGCAGGATGTAGATATATATTTTTTTGCATTCATTTCTACAGGTAATGGAAGCTGCTCGCATTCATCACCAAAATATCTCCCACTGATGCATTGGCTGCAGATCGATGATGCAATAGCTTGCATTAAAGACTTGAAAATATCTCCTATCTACCCAGTCCCAGATATTTTGACGCCATAACTGTAGTAGCTAGACAGTCATTCAGGGCAGATATTTTTGTTGTTCCAGCTCATAGGGTAAATTTTTGTAACCAACCTAGGTTAGTTTGGAATGCTATATATATGCATTCATGAGATGTAAATAGGGTTGAAATTTTTTTGGCATTCTGGTCTTTTTGTTTCCAAACAGAGCTTTTCTGTCACTGTAACCTTGCCTTCCTATTAAATATATGCAAGTTATTTTTACCTCTTTATTGATTTTCTAGTTTTGTGTGAATCTGTATATGGTTGTCTGTGAATGTATTTATTCCTCTCAATCATATTGCTTCTTGCCTCTGCTAGAGCCATCTAATCTGTGTATACCTACTTGCTATATCTGATTGTGTTGTGCATCCTTCAGTTCTGTGAAAGTTTCTTTAAATTTGTCTGGTGCATCACCCTTTTTTTTGTTTCAAGTTTTGTTGTTTCATCTTTCTTGTTAAAGCATTTCTTCTCCCTTTTCCCCTCAAAATTTAGTAGTTTTAGGTGATAATCAGGCAAGGAAGTCAGCCTTCTCTGGAGGTCTGATCTCATTTAGCAAAGTCCCACACTTAGAGATCATTCCCATTGTGTCATTGGAATGCTTGGAATCCTTCCAAGCATGGTGCAATTTCATGTGACAACAGTTTCTGGCATGCTCGGTGGGACGCTACAACTTTTATTACTGGTTTTGATGTGCAACCAGTGATTTTTAGACCTGTAAGAGGTTAAACTTGCATATCTGGCGACTCACACTGAGGAAGAACAAACATATCAGTTTTGTTGATACATGTTTTATGAGAAAGATTCAAACAAGGAGTTCAAGTGCATTTGACTATTTGCAGCTATCTCCACCTAGGAGGTAGAGTAGAGCTGTAGCAAGGACTCCAGTTTCTAAAAGGATACAGTCAACTCCACCAAATTTTAGACCAGTTGCTTCTGTAGTTCCTATAGCAACTCAAGCAAATCTACCTCCAGTTGTTCAGATGGCAATAAATCAGCCATTTGTGACTTTTGATGGGGGCAGCCCTTTAAACCTAACAGTACATGATGTTATACCCATGGCAGCTTTGAAGAGTCTACCCTATTTCATAGGGGAAAATTAGACTACTCCTATTGAGCACATTAGAGACATAGCATCTCTATGTGGTGTACATCATGTCACTCAAGAGAATGTAGCCATCAGTCTGCTGGCTACCTCATTCAAAGGGAAGGCATTGCAATGGTTCAGAAGTCTACTGATGCAAACCATAGCAACCTGGGATGATCTAGGAGAGAAATTAAACAAACAATTCCAAGACAAATCAGATAATCTATCATTGGTTGAACAAATGACCACCATAAAAAGAGCTCCCCAGGAGCAAATGATGGATTTCAATTTCAGATTTCAGAAAACATGGGACAGAATCCCTGCCATGGTAAGACCTCCAGCTAAATACGCATTCTTGTATTTTTTGAAAGCCCTGAATAGTGATATTTCAGTAATGATTCAATCATTAAGAGGTACTAGTTTGCCTAATGCTTATGAATTAGCTATTAGGGCAGAGAATAATCTAATTCAAGCCAAAAAAATAGCACCCAGACTGCCAGTGCCTATCTTTCCTGAGATTTAGGCTTCGATGCCTTTGCCAATCCCATATTTTGCCCCTTTACCTACTGTGGCAACATTACCAAGTACTGCCAATTCTAAACCTGCTACCTCTAGTTCATCTCAAGAGTTGAAGGAGATTAAAAATAGCGAACAAAAAATAGAGAATATCCCGCAGACCTTCGGGAATGAGTTAGTAAACATTAAAAAGCAGCAATCCCAGAGCAGGCAACCTTATCAGCCACAACCTCAAGGGCAAAATCAACAGCCATATCAAGGCCAAAATCAACCTTATCAAGCTAATAGGCCACCATATCGAAGTAATTGTGAATCGGAGGCCTTTTTAGCCTTATAATCCAGCACCTATTAATGCAGTAAGGGACCTTGTCCCTACTCAGAACAACCTTGTAGCTGAGTATGAATGGTGCTATCCATGCAATCAGCCACACAGTCAAGCAGCCTGTTCAAATGGAGTCATAAATTAGGCTTTAATGGTGCAAAATGTGGTAGTCTCAAAGCCAAATACACCAAATGATGGAGCTGCACAACAACAAGAACAACCTCAGAATGATTTTGCCTTCATAAATTGGCAAGAAGGTGAGTTATGTCGCATAAACAACGATAACACCTCAGTTGTACAAAACACAAGAGCCAAGAAGAGGGGTTATGAGATAGACCAAGCAGCAAATAAAGAGAAAGGACATGCTAGTGCTTCTACCTCACATATTCCCCATATTCTACAAAGAATTAACCCAGCAGTAGCAAGGGAGATGCCTCATTTGCAAGCAGAGGTTGCTGCTACAAAATCAAATCAGAAGGTGAGTGCCATTCCACCTTTCAATATTATTGAAAATATGAAGATGAACGTGACAATGTCCATGTGGGATTCCCTAGCCATCCCTAGCCAAAAGGACATATTGCAATCTGCCTTGTCTGATTTGAAAGTATCCAAAGATACAACTGTTGACCCAAATAGGGCTGTCCTTACCAATTCATCCGAGGATATTTGCAAGCAGCCAAACAAGAATGCTAAGCCACTCCCTTTTTATGTGTCTTTGATACTTGGGGACAAATTAGTTCATAATTTCATGGTGGATAGTGGAGCAAGCCGTTCTGTGATGCCTAAGTAGATAGTAGACTAATTAGGGCTCAAGTACCAACCCCTTGAGAAGGGTGTACTCCAATTAGATGGCACAACTGTTAATACTGTGGGTGTAATAAAAGACCTAGGTCTCACTCTGCACACTTGCCCAAATGTTTCCATCTTCCAGAAGGTCTTCATCATAGATTTGCCTCCTTATTTTGCTATGTGCTTATCAAGAGAATTTACAGCCAAGATAGGAGGATATTTATCCTCAGACTGGTCCCACATATTTTTTAGGACCAGATATGGCACCAAAGTAACTTTAAAATCTGAGTTGCTTTCAAATCATCACATAGAGCCTTACACACCAAGTGTTGTTAATGCGAATTGCATTATTTCTGATGACCCTGAATTAGTTGCTGCTCAAGAACTACAAGTTGAAAGCATACCAGAGGTACTCTTAAGGGAGTGGGCCTTATAAAATAGTGTGGATGATCCTGAAGGACACACCCAAGAAAATGGTATGGGGGTTTATATACTCCATGAACCTGAAGCAGCAATACCAAATCTTGTAAAAGATGCAGAACAACAGACAGAACAACAAAACGAGGTGTGGAAAATGTACTTTGATGGCTCAAGGAGTAGGAATGGATCTGGAGGTGGTGCAATGCTGGTGTCACCACAAGGTGAAAAATATTATTCTTCTTTCTGTTTTGCCTTTGCATGTACAAACAACACTGCTGAATATGAAGGATTAATTCAAGGTTTGCAGTGGGCAAGAAAGAGGAAAATAGGATGTTTGCAGGCGTATGGTGATAGTGAACTCATTGTGAATCAGGTAAGAGGACTGCATCTTACAAAAAATGATGTTCTGAAATGCTACAAACATAGAGTGTGGAACATGATTGAAGAATTTGATGCTTTCAATCTGATCTCTATTCCAAGAAATCAGAACCATCATGCTGATAGGTTAGCTACAATTGGGGCTCAGTTTGACATCCCCAGTGATATTCAAAGGGAAAAGGTACAAACTAATGTCAAAATAGTTGATAGGCCCTCTATCCCTGATAATAATATTCATTGGCAAGTTTTTGAAAGTGATGAACAGATCCTGCATTTCTTGTTAGAAGAAGATGAGTTTTCTATGATAAATCAGGATAACCTTAAACAACAATATGGCAATGATCAAATTGTTCAGTTGAGAACAAACAAGCTTCCCAAGGGATTGGTAACCTTGGAATCTATTTTTAGTATAGATGATCAATTGAAGAACATCAAGACTAGTATGCAGGTTAAAGAAGAGCACTATGAAGAGCTAGAAATTTTTAAAGGTAATCTTCTTAAAATTGGTAAAATCTGCTTAGCTGAGGATAGAAGAGATTTTGTTGCTCTTTGTCAAGAGTTTGAAGATGTGTTTGCTTGGGATTATTCAGAACTAAAGGGATTTGATCCTCACATTGCCCAGCACACCATAGAGTTAGAACCAGATACTAAACCTGTGAGGCAGAAGCAAAGACCTTTAAACCCAAAGCTTGAGCCTCTAATGATTAAAGAACTGACCAAACTAATTGAGGGGAAAATCATTTTTCCAATCAAGCATACTTCTTGGGTGTCCAACCTTGTCCCTGTGAGAAAAAAGAGTGGAGAGATTAGGCTATGTGTCGATTTCAGAGACCTCAATAGAGCCTCTCTAAAAGATCACTACCCATTGCCTTCAATGGAGCAAATTCTGCAGGTAGTGGCTGGCTCAGAAAGGTTTTCTTTGCTTGATGGGTTTTTTGGTTACAATCAGGTTTTAGTCAAGGAGGAGGATCAGTTCAAGACTGCTTTCACCACCAAATGGGGCACCATGGATTACAAAAGGATGCCTTTTGGCCTCTCAAATGCTGGCTCTACTTTTCAGAGAGCCATGGATATGGCCTTTAAAGGTTTGATGTATAAATTAGTACTGGTATACCTTAATGATATCACAATTTTTTCTAAGAACACAGCTGAACATTTATCACATCTGAGGTTAGTATTTGAAAGATGCAAGGAATTCAGGATATCTCTCAATCCCAGGAAGTGCATATTCATTGTGCATGAAGGCAGGCTGTTAGGGCATGCTGTGTCAAAGGAAGGCATTACCATTGATGCTGAAAGAGTAAGGGCTATTCTGGAGTTGCCTTTACCTAGCCACAAAAGGGGACTGCAAAGTTTTATTGGCAGAATTAATTTTTTGCGAAGATTTATCCTCAACATTACAAATCTTTTGAAACCTTTGACGTCTATGTTGAAGAAGAATACAGTTTTTAGTTGGACAAGAGAGGCTAAACTCAGCTTTGAGTCCATCAAGGAGGCATTACCAGCTGCACCAATGTTGGTAAATCCTAACTTCTCCAAAGACTTTATCTTATATGCTTATGGCGGCCTAGATACCATCTCTGTAATTTTGGTACAACAGTAGAGTGAGGGTTTTGAGCAACCAATTGCTTTCTTTAGCCAGGGGCTAGAGGAGTATGAGAAAAGATATAGCTTTGTCGAAAAACATGTCCTTGCAGTGGTAAGGAGCCTCAAGAAGTTCAAACATCTTATTTCCAATAATAAGATACATTTGATGGTCACTCTGTTGGATTCAGGATAGACAACTGAGAGGGGGGGGTGAATCAGTTTTCCAAAACTTGCTTCTAATTCAAACACCTAAATCCTCTTTGTTATTTAATAGCATATCAATTAATCACTCATGAAAGCATAAAGCATAAACACTAGAGTAGATACACATCAACACATGAGACACCAAGATTTTGACGTGGAAAACTCAGTCAAGGGAAAAACCACGGGGTGATTAACCCAAGGATTATTCTCTATTAGAAGAATAAGAAAAATAGATGGCACATGCCAATTAGGGCTTACTGCCCGAGCACACTACTCACAAGAGGCACACTACCTACAAGAGACACACTGTCTACAAAGTAACACGTATTACAAACTTGAACTGGAGATTGACATCTTTACCATGCCTGGATCAGTTCCATTTAAGCCCAAAAACTCTTGCTCTGCCTTTCACTCTTCTTCTTCTCTATGCCACACTCATCCACACCAAGACACACTTCAAAATGAATTCACAATCCCTTATTTATACAAGGCATCGACTTAGGAACAATCATCTAAGTCGGCAAACACCTACAAGATCATTCGCAAGACGTGTAATACATCTGGTTGGCCAGTCTTCAAGAAGAACACCAATATCCGTGGTTATTCTTCAAATGCAAACTCTAATTTCAATGCGGACCACCAATAAGAATTGTACACTATCCAAAGATCACCAAAACCTTTCCTGAGTCATCAAGAACATCTGCACTTTATCAGCTTACTGGAATTCTTCTCTTCTTTATCCGGAACTTCAAGAACATAGTCTGTCATTACTGTCATAATGAAAAAGGTGCTTCCAGACCTCCAAACCATGAACAAATCTAGTTGTCACCTCACACGGACTTCTTCAACACTCTCTCCAATCCGCAAAATGAGAT
This sequence comes from Cunninghamia lanceolata, assembly GCA_027924645.1. Taxonomy (NCBI): domain Eukaryota; kingdom Viridiplantae; phylum Streptophyta; class Pinopsida; order Cupressales; family Cupressaceae; genus Cunninghamia; species Cunninghamia lanceolata. The sequence goes on from BSBN01000025.1 coordinate 20,305,342, forward strand.
AATGCAATTCCGAAGCTCACCGGACCAAACTGTGACACTCTGTCACCACTGAACGTCTATCTAAACCGGTTCTACTTGAGCGATCATAACTTCTTCAGATCTTCATGCGGACCTCTGAAATCTTGACTGGAACATCTTAAGACTCATATCTACAAACCCTTTAAACCGCATCCTTTGATCCTCAACCTAGTGAGGACTTTTGCCTTCTTGTCATCACTGTTCTTCACTGTTCCTGATTGAGACTAATTTCCTCAATATCCTTAGCACACAACTCATCCAATCCTTCTCATTAATGCAATATGAGTATGTTGACATCAATGACAACACCGGTTATCCTCATACTTGCAACACACTCATCCCAGTGTGAAGGAGTTCCTGTTGAGTAAAGATGTTAGTGAGAAAAGGGCTGGTTGGATCACCAAAGTCATGGAATATGACGTGGAGATCAAGATAACCAAGCTTGTCAGAGGTAGAGGACTCAGTGAACAACTCACTACTAGTTCAGAGAATGAAATAGAAAAGGAAGAAGAGGTGCTTCTGACTATTGAAGAGGAGCATCAGAATGATACAGCAACAGTAGGCACCAGTTGGGTTAATGACATGACTCAATTTTTGCAAACTGGTGAATGTCCAACAGGTCTAGATAGAAGCAAAAGAAGATATTTTAGACTGCAATTCATTCCATATGTTTTAATAAATGGCATCCTTTTTAGAAAGGACTTCAATGGTGTATTGTTAAGGTGCATTAATAAAGATCAGACTGACAAGGTGCTACATGAATTTCATGATGGAACAGCAGGGGGTCATTTTGCCCCAAGGACTACTGCTTGGAAAGTAATGAGAGCTGGCTATTACTGGCCCAACTTATTTAAGGATGCCCATGCATGGGCTAGAAAATGTATAAAGTGTGCCATTTTTGCCGGCAAAGAAAGGCTGCCAGCTTTACCTCTGCAGCCAATTCGGGTAGAGCAACCCTTTATGAGATGGGGCATTGATTTTATAGGTCCTATTAACCCACCATCAAGTGCAGGCCACTAGTGGATTCTTACAGGTACAGATTATTTCACAAAGTGGACTGAAGCAGTGGCCCTAAAGGAATCTAATGAGAATGCTGTTTTAAATTTTTATTGTGATTTGGTTTCCAGATTTGGAGTGCCTGAGTCTATTATCTCAGGCAATGCTTTGGCCTTTGTAGGATTGAAAATAATTGATTGGGCTGTTAAGAATGGGATTTATTTGAATAATTCATCAAATTATTACCCACAGGGTAATGGTTTGGCTGAGTCTACAAATAAAAATCTCATAAGAATCATTAAAAGATCAATGGAGGACAACCAGAGGACCTGACACACTAATTTGAAGTATGCCTTATGGGTAGACAGAATAACTCCTAAGAGGTCCATTGGAAACTCTCCATATATGTTAGTCTATGGGAAGGAGGCAAGGTTGCCTATGTCTATGGAATTGTCAGCACTAGACATTATGACTCAGCTGGAAGTGTTTGAAGCAGAGGACCCCATGGCTGTCAGATATGCTCAACTTATGGAGCTTGAAGAGAGTAGGAATAAAGCTATGAAGGCAATGGAGTATCATCAGCTTCAAACAAAAAGATATTTTGACAAGAAGGCCACCCCCAGAAAGTTTAGAATGGGTGATATGGTGCTCAAATGGGATGAGTTGAAAAGCAGACCAGGAAAGCATTCCAAATTTGACAGCATGTGGAGTGACCCATTTCTCATTACTAAATGCAAAGAGTACAATGCATTCCAGTTGTCGAATATGAATGGAGAAAATCTGCCTATCCCAGTTAATGGGATACACTTGAAGAAGTGTTTTGAGGTATGACTTACCTTGTAAATTAGTGGATTAGGTTTCTTTCTTTCAATAAGTGCTGATGCACAATAGTTTAGATCCTTTTGATGTATAGGTGTTGTCTAGCACAGTCAGAAGGGTTACCTTCAACATTTTGTCTTGGTATGATTTTCCAATGTTCTTCACTGCTAATATGCTGAGTTGCTAAAGTCAAGATTCTTTGTCAAGACATATTTTTGTCTCTATATGACTCCATGCCCAATGGACCCTTAAGGCCACTAATCTAATTGTTTAGCAGGCAAACATCCCATAGAGGTCGCCAAATTGTTGACTTGTTTCCCTCTGTCCAAAGCAAAATATTTCACCTTGTTTTTCCTTGAAAATCTTTTAGAAAATGCAGGTACAAGGTGTAAATTCTTCAAATACTCATGCATGCCTTATCAAAAATCCCAAGAACTTGCCTAAAAGATTCCTTGCAAAAAACTCAGAAAAACCCAAAAATCTTTTAGCTCCAAGTATTTTCTATCGCTGGGATTTCTCATATTTTATAATTTGTATATGTATGCATATTTGTATATACATTCGCCTTTGTACATGCAAAGTAATATGCAAAGGTTATATACAAGTTTTTTGCTTGTATATCGCCAATGTATGTCAAAATACAAAGAGGTTTGTATGTACAAAGCAAATATACATTGGCAGGCTTGCAGAATTTTCCATCGACCTTCAAAGGAATGGAACAATTTAGTTTTATGCATTTTAGAATGCATATCAGGCTTAGAAGATGCATATACATTGAGGGAATCTATCGCAGATCCCAGGAATATTCCTTGAATGTATATCGAGTTTCAAATGCATATTTGTGTTGTATGTTTGAACATGCAACAGAAGATACAAAGGTGCCATTATACATTTGCTACAGTGCGGCGGACATACATATCAGGTTATACATTGTAGGTATATTCCATCAAAGATTCCCACTTGCATATAGGGGTTTGTATGTTGTATATTCGGATATACAATGGGTTTATACAAGGGAAAACATACAAGGCAGATTGTATGTTAGAAATTGCAAAGGTGAATGTACATTTTGTAATGTACATCGACAAATATGCAAGGGTCATGTTGCAAAAGGAGAATGTATATCGGCTTGTATGTTCGCACATACAAGGCCGATATACAAGTCGATATACGAAGGCCAAAGATACAAATGCGTTTGTATATTGCCAATATACAAGAGGTGGGATCCACGATATGCAAAGGTGCTTGTATCTGCGACATACAAGAAAAGCATGCATTCCTAGCATACAAGCCAAACCCGAAGGTATTTTTCAGAAAGCTTTATAAAAGGTTTGGAGTCTGGATTGTATATTTTGCAATTGTATATTGCAAGATACAAGCCAAGGGTACAAAGGAATTATGCAAGGCGGACCCGATATAGAGGTTATTTATGTCATATTCAGGTGTCAAGTCCGCGGCTTGTATGTATAAGTGCTTTGTATGTTCGCACATACAAAGAGATATATAAAGAAGAATGATACAAGCCGGACCCGACAGGGCAGTCAGATACAGTTAATAGTTTTTGAGGTCCGCGACTTGTATATTTGGCGTTTGTATATCATGCGATATACAAAGTGCACATACAATGGCCAACATACAAGGAGGAATATGCAGTTTTTCAGCAACGGCCCCAAGCTTCATTCCAGTGATGAATTAGATGATGCCACATGTCAGATGATACCAGGCCGATTCAAAAGGTAAAGGCCCGCGCTATATGCAGTTTCAAATGCATATACATAGCCCAATGCAACCCGATATACAAGGTGCCATGCATTTACAAAGGAGTTGCAGAGAAGGTTTTGGATGCTGATTCAGGTGGCAAATTCAAGCGATATATACACAGATGCAAAGCGATATATACAGGCAGTTGACCAAAACTTTGACCGCCTGTATCTCCTCCATCCTAGCGAATTTTGACATGCTGCAAGAGGCAAAGATGCATGTTTTTGTTCCCTCTTTCATTTGGCAGGGTTTTCAGGAGTTTTTGTCACTTTCCATTTTTAGATATGGATTTGTATGTTTTGGGCGACTAGACGTTTCAGCGACTTTTGGGGCAGGATGTAGATATTTTTTTTGCATTCATTTCTACAGGTAATGGAAGCTGCTCGCATTCATCACCAAAATATCTCCCACTGATGCGTTGGCTGTAGATGATGATGCAGTAGCTTGCATTAAAGACTTGAAAATATCTCCTATCTGCCTAGTCCCAGATATTTTGATGCCATAACTGTTGCAGCTGCACAGTCATTCAGGGCAGATATTTTTGCTATTCCAGCTCATATGGCAAATTTTTGTAACCGACCTAGGATAGTTTGGAATGCTATATATATGCATTCATGAGATGTAAATAGGGTTGGAAATTTTTTGGCATTCTGGTCTTTTTGTTTCCAAACAAAGCTTTTCTGTCACTGTAACCTTGCCTTCCTATTAAATATATGCAAGTTATTTTTACCTCTTTACTGATTTTCTAGTTTTGTGTGAATCTGTATATGGTTGTCTGTGAATGTCTTTATTCCTCTCAATCATATTGCTTCTTGCCTCTGCTAGAGCCATCTAATCTATGTATACCTACTTGCTATATCTGATTGTGTTGTGCATCCTTCAGTTCTATGAAAGTTTCTTTAAATCTGTCTGGTGCATCACCCTTTTTTTTGTTTCATGTTTTGTTGTTTCATCTTTCATGTTAAAGCATTTCTTCTCCCTTTTCCCCTCAAAATTCAGTAGTTTTAGGTGATAATTAGGCAAGGAAGCCGACCTTCTCCGAAGGTCTGATCTCATTTAGCAAAGTCCCACACTTAGAGATCATTCCCATTGTGTCATTAGAATGCTTGGAATCCTTCCAAGAAGGGTACAATTTCATGCGACAACAATACTGAAATGTAAATGCATTGTATGGTTTATAAAGCATGCATATTAACATTATGAAGTTGAGAGATAAGACATACCTTTTTGCCTTAAGATGTAATTCCAATGTTCAGTGATACTGGTTGGTAATAACTCCCTGCTATTTCAATTGCTGATATGCAACTTGCTGATCTGGGTCTGAATCGTGATGATTTCCCTCTTATTACTATCCAACTCGAATGCTTGTAATATTCTCTAATTCGTAAAGATAATATCTTTGTTCCTTAATTGCTAACTCCCTTTCTTCATAGAGATTATAAGTTTTGTATTAGTTGAAGATTTACTATTTCGCAGTGATAATGTCCTTATTCAACGATTGCTTGCTTGATGCTTATTCCCTTCCATTCACTATCCTTATAAAGGACCGATAGGATGCTATCTATCAAAGGTTGCAATGTTTCTTATTTGTAGCTCTTCATTTAATTATGCATTAGTTACCTTGATTGGGCCTTTAGAGGAATCAACGAGGGATGTTATTTGTCTTAAATGGAATTTGTCTTCAATAACTCTTGTCTTTTCCTATTTTGTCATTTAGTGATTTCCTTTTTCTTTTATTGCCACCTCATATTACTTTGTTTTTATTCTAATTTGTCTTGACCTTGTTTTGTCTTTATTCAATTTTTGTCTTTTTCTTCTAGTTATGAATTTTGGCTAAGTATGAGATGGAGTATAAGGAGATGAGATTTTCCAATCTTTAATTAGAAATTATCGAACCATGACATACAATGTTCTTGAGACCCATGTTTTTATAGCTAGAAAGGGTAGGATTCACGTATGGGATGATAAATGATACACATCAGGGAAATACAGATCTAGATGTAAAAAGGTACCCCAATTTTTTTCAAAATAATGAACAAGGATATGATAGTGTTAGCATCAATTGCATAAAACCAACTAAATGCCTCACTTTCTGATCACCTAGATCCTAGAATGGGGAAAGTGAGAGTATACAGTGATTGGCTCACAATGAGCTACTATGCAACAAGGAATTACAATTCATCTGCTGCGGCGGGCATCCACAAGTTGTGGGAATTCACCACTTTTCAGTGGGTAATGAACAATAAAGAAAGATTACAATGCCATCCACTTGTTTAGTGGGTATACTCCACTTTTTAGTGGGTGGGAGCAAATAAGAAAGATTCTTTCTCCACACTGGTGGTAAACCATCCAAGGGTTATTATGTGTTTGCAAAAATAAAGATTACAATACTATGATTCCATTGCAAACTAATTCATTGTCCCTGACTTGCATGATTATCTCAACTGCAACCAGTTAGAATACCAAGCCAAAATGACATGAATAAGGCATCATAATAGTCTATGAATCCACCATGAAACACCAATATGGAAAGTATGATGAATAACCACAAATTAATGACTCAAGGGACTGTTGTAGCTATTCTGAGGATTGCCAACATTCATTTCAGCATGAAAACTCTTTAAATCAAACCCAGGTCGCCCTATAGATGCATCAGACCCCCAAGCAACACTTGATGACTAAAAATCAATCCATAATGTATCATTTTTTGCAACATAAAGATTATAAACTCAACGAAATAAGGTCTACAATATACTCAAAAAATAAACTAGATGAACAACTCTGCATGCAAATGGAGTAGTATAGTTGAACCACCTGCAAACACATTAGAAATCTCATCCTTTTCCCAGTTGAATAAATGTAAGAAGAATCACAACTGATTAAGATTACAACTCAGGGATAACAGAGATATCATCACTACTATATGGCGACCAACAAAAGGAGATTCTACTAATCTTGTACAAGACAACATCACAACTCTCCAAATCTCTATCACTGAAAACTAATCTTGATCGCCAAGAAATAATCATGATTCCTTCTACAAATGACAACCAACAATCTTCATTGAATTCTAAGTTTTTCCCCTGCACTAGTATGACGCTGCCCAGAAGTACGGCCTGTAAGAATAAGTCTCAAAACACTGCCAAACTCATCAATAAGTTACTGAACATAGGTGCCACAACCATACACTTGAAACCCAAGCAAGATTATCAACATATAAATAATCAATATTTTCTAATCTCAATTGACCCCCTTTGCAAAAATGGCCAGGATGTACAGCACAACTAGGGTCTTGGCACAAACACAAGAAAGTTACTCCAAACAACACCAAAAATCTTCAAGACTTAATACAATTATATTCAACTGAAACACCATCAATAAAACTCCAAAAGATTTTACCAACTTCATTCAGCTCCATGGCGAATTCTGTATGAGCTTGCTCCTAATCTCCAGCTTCAGCATAATGGTGATTCTTGCATTGAAATCACACTCAACCTCAAGATGGTTTTCGTCCTCAAGAGCATTCCACAAGAGGGTTTTCATCCTCAAGAGAATATGGAAGAACTCACAGGTTCATTCCGACAACATAACAATACAAATCATCAGCATGAACAAACAATGAGCCCATCACCTCCTTTTATAACCTTTTTGAGGGAAATAAAATATTCTTTCCTTTATGCCTTCATATTTCTCCTCAACAAAATATAAAAATAACTCATTATGTGTGCACAACTTAAAGTCACCTTTTTAATTAAAAGCTCTTTTTAGCTCTTAAGACCCCTTTTATCAAAATAAATGAAATATTTGATTCGCAAGGTCTCAAAATGAAGCATCCATGATTTAAAGCTTTCCATCCCCTTTCCAACAAGCTATAACACTTAAGTGTTAAATGTACATTTCCCAACCTTTTTAACTTAAGTGCAATAATTAATTGTTTAGGTCATTAAATCAACTGATTTTATGGAAAATCCCAAATATCACCAAACTACAAAATTAAGCATACCAACATACTCCATGATGTTTGGGAAGATGAATGATGCCTTCCGAGTGACTTTCTAAAAATAGACGGCTCCTCCAAGAATCTTGGAGAGCAAATTGGAAGCTCGATCCAAAATCTAAAAGCATCACTGTCACCTTGGACATCCACTGAGCTCAATGCCAAAGAGAATTAATCTATTTTCCAGAAGGAAACCCACTTTTATAATTAATATTACACTAAGTTGCAAGAATTAAATATAACCTTAGGCAACCTTAGTGAAATATTAATTAATTATCAGAATAATAGCCCAAGCCAAAATAAGCACTAGAAATGCATTGATAAATAACTTCAACCAATTCTTGATGAAATGAAGACTTAAGACACACACAACCACTCTGCAGATAGAATCACGACCACTCCAAGAACTTTGGAGTTCTTCCAACCTACCGGATAGCCTTCACAAGACTACGAACAAGCATAATGCACACAATAATTAATGTGCCAAAAAATGGGACATTACAGTCCTCCCCGCTCAAGATTGCTTGTCCTCAAGCAATTCATGCTATCCAACTAAGATACCAACATGATTAGCAATAATATACCTGGATCCCAAATTAATCTAAAGAATGCTTCACACTGCTTCTGCTGCACCATTCTGATATAATTGTGAACTGCACAGTTGGAATTCTTCTTATAACTATGAAACATTCTTCCAATCATAAATATTTTTGGATCCCAGACATCAATAAACCCAAAGATGAAAGAGTTAGACATCATCAATACCATTATCCAACATGAAACTACTGCTGGGAACCAAAATCTGAAATGCTCCTCCTCTGAAGAACATGAATTAGCTTGATCACAAGCTGAAAACAATTCTGAACAACCATGAATTAGCTGATTCTCACTTTCCAAAAGAGCATTAATAACTGTAACACTTGTTCCTTTTAGCTAATTACTTCTGTCATCTTCCCACAAAGAGCTAAAAGCAACAAAAAAATCACTCTCATGGCTGCATAAGTCTGAAATAATCTCATGAAAATCAGATTTCAGTGATTTGAAAGTGGGATAGCAACAACAAAACTGAAATCTTTTGAGAACAATAAGAAATTTAGGCCACCTACAATCATAATATTTCTCCCTAATCAATCATTATGTATGCAAATGAACATTTATGATGACTGATTGGATGAAGGATAGCAGCTTCATGACATAAATTTGACTCCAAATTCATCCATAAAACAATCTTACCAACACCACTATCCTCCATAGAACCCTGTAAATAAACTCCATTATGAAAGTAAGCCATCATTGAACCTAATCCATTGCATACCTGAACCTTATGCCCATCTTCAACAACTGATGAAAACTTCCAGTTGAAGAAGTTTTTGTGCATAGTAACATTCCATGAATGCTTTGCACTAGGATCCCATATCCTGTTACTATCCTCCTCCATGTTACTTACATCCAATTGGTCCTCATCATTCAACATGAGGAGTGGATTATCATGTGTTAACTCAAATTCTGTCATAGAAAAAGAATCATCAAATGATTGGAAGTTGTTTTCACCTTTAGGTTCAAACAATTCATCAATTGACTCCAACTGTGTATTTGCATACTTAGGAGGCTGTCCTAAGTCAAAATCTTCTTGGAGCAAACCAAGATTTTTAGTTTCTAGCTTGCTTTCATTTGCTCTAGCAACTCCTACTTGCTCCTTGAATTGATAAATGTCAACAAGCTGATTTTTAGCTTCTAAGAGAGCCATTTGGGTACTCTCTAAAGAATCCATAGTTTTTTAAAGCTTAAATGTAAGCTTATCAATTTCAGCATCTCGTCCCTTCAATGCATCACCTATTCGATCAGCAAAATCAAGAACATGATCTCTATTAGACAACAAGTTCAAATAATTTGATTTCAAAGTTTCCAATGCCTTCTTGACTATACACTAATCTTCAAGTGAATCTCCTTTTTCCATGCCCATTTGTTTCCTTTCAACTTGAGCTCTCCAAATGTGATCTTCAACAAACTTATGTGAGCTATCCAAATGTGTTAGAACTTGCACAACCTTATCTTTGGCGACTAACAACTGATTCTTAAAATCCAAATCAGCTGTACACAATAAATTTTCTATCATATCCTCAGAGGCATGATCTTTGAAATTAGCTGCTTTTAAGTTGTCCTCTTCATGGCCACTTTGACTACAAGAAGTAGCATCACTAAAATCCAATATTAAACCAACCTTTGAGGCTGATCCAAAATCTTCAACAAACTCCTCATCAAATGACCCTCCTAAAAGGACGTTTGGTTCTTCAATTTGCATGGGAGATGAGTCTTCTTCTTCATCACTTAGATCAAAAGAGATGGCAGTCTCATATTCAAACATTGAATCATCACCAATGGCTGATTTAAAGTCTTCATCAGCACATTTTTCATCAAGGATTATTGAAGAGTCTAACTGCTCTTCACTTTGCATGGAAATATCCCACTCGTAATCAAGAATTCCATCACTAGAATGGTGGAAAAGCTCTTCATTAAGTGTTGTTCTGAAATTTTCAGCAGCATTAAACCTTTCATCTTTTGTGATTTCATTGTTTCCCACGTCCTTAACAAGACACTTTGCTTCAATGCTCTCACGCTCACTTGAAAAGTCACCGGCAAGCAATCTATCGATCATCTTCAACTCCTCAAAAGTAGTGGCATCTTCAGGATCTTCATCAAATGAAGGACTTGCTAAGTCCCACACCTTAGGCTCATATTCTTCATCAAAGCAAGGCTTAGATTCATCAATTTTTGTTGTAACCTTCCCCAAATTAGCAAGATCCTCAATGCATGCCTCTTGATTAGTGACCTTCTCTTCATCATACAAAGACTTAGACTCATTTCTAATCAAGATTTCATCTTCACCATTTTCAGATTTCACATCATTTAGAAAAAAAGAACATGTGTTGAAGGTTGCTGATTCATCTTCCTTTTTCTTGCATTGGTGGTTAGGCTCCTAAGAATCTTTGCATAGGAAACAAAGATTTCTTCTTCTAAGTTCATTCTTGTTGTTCTCATCCTTCTTTGAAAGTGGATATTTCTTCTTCTATTGATTAGAAGGTGGTGACTTGGAGTAGTTTGTGATCTTCAACTTGGGTGATCTCAATTCTACCCTCCTTAATGTCACTTTCATCATCCGTTCTTCTTGACTTAGTTTAGGGCCCTCTAGCAATCCTTTATTGTGGATTCAGTCTTTCCACTGTTTAGCCAAGTTCTTTATGGAGTAGTATTCATCAAAAGACATAACAACATGAAATTCAGGACCCAAAGACACCCATTCTTGCCAATTTGTCTCAGAATCCTCTTCCTTTCTTGAAATGAGAGAGTTCTGGTTCTGTCAGCTAGAAGATGATGTCTTGGCATTGTAGTTGGTCTTTGCCATCAAAGTAGATAGATCAGGCTTCCATTAAGATATTCTCTTCTTCTCATCTTCATTCCTTGTCCTTCGATGTAATCTACAAGGCCCTTGTTGTTAGGATCTCCCTCGATTATTTCCAAGAAAGCATCCCATGAAATATCATGCTTAAAGTCATTAGATAGACCTTGATATTCATCAATGATTTTTAAGGCCTCTGGTTCATACCTCCTTCGATCCAACTTTTCTTGAACTACTTTTTCTAATTCATCCTGACTTTGCCTAAGAGAATCAAACAGAACATCTATCTCACTTCTCCTCATAAGAGAGGTCATAATCTAACAATCATTGAATGACCTCTGTCAACTGCCACACATTGAATAGCATGTAAGTGCTGATCAATCACATGCAAGGCTAGAAACTGACTTGCTCAACTAAAAGATCTACAACAAATTAGCTCCCCAACAAGCTGGGAAGAACATACCAGCTTTGATACCAATGTAAAAATCTACCCCAAAAATTTTCAAAATAATGAACAAGGATATGACAGTGTTAGCATCAATTGCATAAAACTAACTAAATGCCTCACACTTTCTGATCACCCAGATCCCAAGATGGGAAAGGTGAGAGCATACAATGATTGGCTCACAATGAGCAACTATGCAACAAGGAATTACAATTCATCCACTGCGGCGAGCATCCCAGGTTGTGGGACTTCACCACTTTTCAGTGGGTAATGAACAATAAAGAAAGATTACAATGCCATCCACTTGTTCAGTGGGTATACTCCACTTTTCAGTGGGTGAGAGCAAATAAGAAAGATTCTTTCTCCACACTGGCGGTAAACCATCTAGGGGTTATTTTGTGTTTGCAAAAATAAAGATTACAATACTATGATTCCATTGCAAACTAATTCATTGTCCTTCACTTGCATGATTATCTCAACTGCAACCAGTTAGAATACCAAGCCAAAATGACATGAATAAGGCATAATAATAGTCTATAAATCCACCATGAAACACCAATATGGAAAGTATGATGAATAACCACAAATTAATGACTCAAGGGACTGCTATAGCTATTCTGAGGATTGCCAACATTCATTTCAGCACTAAAACTCTTTAAATTAGACCCAGGTCACCCTATAGATGCATCAGACCCCCAAGCAACACTTGATGATTGAAATTCAATCCATAATGTATCATTTTTTGCAACATAAAGATTATAAACTCAATGAAATAAGGTCTGCAATATACTCAGAAAATAAACTAGATGAACAACTCTGCATGCAAATAGAGTAGTATAGCTGAGCCACCTGCAAACACATTAGAAATCTCATCCTTTTCTCAGCTGAATAAATGTAAGAAGAATCACAACTAATTAAGATTACAACTCAGAGATATCATCACTACTGTATGACGACTAGCAAAAGGAGATTCTACTAATCTTGCACAAGACAACATCACAACTCTCCAAATCTCTATCACTGAAAACTAATCTTGATTGCCAAGAAATAATCATGATTCCTTCTGCAAATGACAACCAACAATCTTCATTGAATTCTGAGTTTTTCCCTTGCACCAGTACGACGCTGCCCAGAAGTACGGCCTGCAAGAATAAGTCTCAAAACACTGCCAAACTCATCAATAAGTTACTAAACATAGGTGCCACAACCATACACTTGAAACCCAAGCAAGATTATCAACATATAAATCATCAATATTTTCTAATCTCAATCGACCCCCTTTGCAAAAATGCCCAGGATGTACGGCACAACTAGGGTCTTGGCACAAACACAAGAAAATTACTCCAAACAACACCAAAAATCTTCTAAGACTTAATACAATTATATTCAACTAAAACACCATCAATAAAACTCAAAGATTTTACCAACTTCATTTAGCTCCATGGAAAACTCTGTATGAGCTTGCTCTCAATCTCCAGCTTTAGCACAATGGTGATTCTTGCATTGAAATCACACTCAACCTCAAGAGGGTTTTCGTCCTCAAGAGCATTCCATAAGAGGATTTTCGTCCTCAAGAGAATATGGAAGAACTCGCAGGTTCATTCCGGCAACATAACAATACAAATCATCAGCATGAACAAACAATGAGCCCATCACAACCTTTTATAACCTTTTTGAGGGAAATAAAATATTATTTCCTTTATCCCTTTATATTTCTCCTCAACAAAATATAAAAATAACTCATTATGTGTGCAGAACTTAAAGTCACCTTTTTAATTAAAAGCTCTTTTTAGCTCCGAAGATCCCTTTTATCAAAATAAATGAAATATTTGATTTGCAAGGTCCCAAAATGAAGCATCCATGATTTAAAGCTTTCCATCCCCTTTCCAACGAGCTATAACACTTAAGAGTTAAATGCACATTTCCCAACCTTTTTAACTTAAGTGCAATAATTAATTGTTTAGCTCATTAAATCAACTGATTTTACATAAAATCCCAAATATCACCAAACTGCAAAATTAAGCATACCAACATACTCCATGATGTTTGGGAAGATGAATTATGCCTTTCGAGTGACTTTCTAAAAATAGACGGCTCCTCCAAGAATCTTGGAGAGCAAATCGGAAGCCCGATCCAAAATTTGAAAGCATCACTATCACCTTGGACATCCACTGAGCTCAATGCCAAAGAGAATTAATCCATTTTCCAGAAGGAAACCCACTTTTATAATTAATATTACACTAAGTTGCAATAATTAAATATAACCTTAGGCAACCTTAGCGAAATATTAATTAATTATCAGAATAATAGTCCCAAGCCAAAATAAGCATTAGAAATGCACTGATAAATAAATTCAACCAATTCTTGATGAAATGAAGACTTGAGACACACACAACTACTCTGCACAAGACTACGAACAAGCATAATGCACACAATAATTAATGCGCCAAAAAATGGGACATTACACTAGATGCATGGATGAGAAGATTAGATAACGGAAGTGGAAACCCTCTGCTTCAAAGTATATACACCTCAGGGATGTGGCATGCTGGGGGATTTCCCTATGCAATGGAAGCTACTGAGTTAGTGGTTGAGTGCGCGCGGAACTATAATCCAGAAACCAGAAAAGTAGAGAAGCATGGCAGAGTGTATGCAAATTTCTTAATCAAAGGCATCACCTCTGCATTTAATTTGCCTATATGAGTCTAAGCAGATTGGAAAAGGAATATCGTAGTAACCAGAAAGAGGCTAGGAGGGTCATGTACCAGTGGAGATCTAAAAGTAGTACATACAAGGCCTCTACTAAATTGCCAGTGTACCTCTTCATGTTTGACTTTGCTGAAGAATACCAGTACATGATGGTCCTGCTCAATAGAATGACACGGAGATCAAATGCTGGAGCAATTGAAAAATGGATGTATGGCATTATCCAGATGGTGGAATATTCAGATGATAAGCCCCTCTGGGCTAAAATCATAAGTGACAGCCTAGATGGAGGCATGAAGAAGCTGGGAGGGAAGGCAAACATGTTTCACATGACTTCCTATATGGTGTATGCCTATGCTTTTAGGGGGACTTTCAACGGATTACAGACAGTAGGAAGGGTTGGAAATAACCTAGGAGATGTGAATATTTGGGAACATTATCCCTAGTTGAAGAGGAGAGAATCTCTCCAAGATTATAAATTAGTAAATGACTCCTTTTCCATGCATCTGGTCAGGACAATGGAGGAAGATAGGATGAAGAGAATAAGTGTAGAGGTACAAGCTATCATCTACAAATATGGGGCTTGGTTTATCCAATTCCCTACATTTTCCTATACCAGAATAGAGGGATTTGATGGGCAACCTCTCATGCTGCCTAGGTACTCAAATGACAAAGTTATTCTAATGGAATTTGCCAGACAGATTTTCCCTTCAATAGAAGCTCATATTGAAAAGGGGAAGATTCCACCTGTGTTGTTTCCAATTTCCATTGGTTGGTATATATGTCCAGATAAGGAAAGTATTAAGGATGCGATCAGAGGATTGAAGTTAATGCACTTGCAGCCATTTTCAATAGCTAGGTCATATGACCCATATGGCAGGATGCAAGCATTATTAGGGAAACATATACATCAAAAGCACCTTGAGGATTTCTAGACTAATTGTGAGGATGAAGCAGAGGTTAGGAGAAGGACTTATGAGAGGCTTACTCTCAATTAAATTCGCACCTTTGATTGCATATCAGTGTCTGTCTAGTTGCACAAGGATAACAGAAAGATCATGTCCAGTGAGTATGAGGACAAGAAAGTGTACAACAAAACCATATCAACTCCTGATTTGACTTAGCCTGAGGTGACTTCATTTGATCAAATAATATAGAAGGTTATTCAAATGACCCAAAGTTGGGTAGATGCTAAAGTCAATAAGTTGAAAAGGAAGGGTGTAGCCCTTACTGTGGATAACAAGAAGAAAAGACAGGAATTGTCTGAAGAGGAATATGATGTCCTCCTCATTGAGAAGAGGACATCTAATGGAGAAAGATAACCAGCTGTAGAAGAAAAGCAGCAGGGTAAGAATAAGAAGGCAACTCATGTAGTTGGAGGGGTAATCATAAGAAGATCCCTACCCAAGGGAGATGGGGCTTCCACATCAGCAACTGCATCACCACATACTACTGCCAAACAAAAGAGGATGGTCACAAAGTCTGCCCCTGTGATTATAGAGGAGGAGGAGCGGTTGGATGAAGAACCTTTAGATGATGATTTGTTGATAACAAAGAAGAGGAAGAAGGTGCAACAGACACCACCGCAAAAGAAACAGAAGACTACAATGAGAGGAAATGTGGATATTAATCCCATTTTATTGAGGGGTGTGGGTGGTCATAGTATTATGAAGAACCTATAGCATGAAGTTCCCATCCTGGATATTATTCAATTTATAACTGAGAAGGTAGAAGAACAGATAGAAGAGAGACATAGGGCAAGGAAAGAGCGACATCTTCCACTCGATGATACAATATACTTGTCAGATGATGAGATAATTAGAGATGTTGCTCAAAAGATGGAGACCCTAGTGGCTAACACAAAGATGACTCCTCATAGTACTCCTATGATCCAAAAGGAAACTCAGTAGGAGCAGGTTGAGATAGAGGGGATTGAAGAAGATGACCCCGAGGATGTAGGCCAATAGATAGGATTGACCAATTTCATTGATCAGGTCACTAGCCCTACAGTAATAGACTTAGCCTACTAGGGTGATGGAGATCAAAGCAGATAATGATCCACCTCCGGAACTAGAAAAAGAGGAAATCAGTGTACATGAGGAGACTGATAATTGGGTAAGGCCCTAGGCCTTGAAAAAAAAAATGCATCAAAAGGTGAGGAACAAAGTCTGCCACAAGATGATGGTCATTAAAAGGAACCAGAGAATGTGGCCAAGGGTGATAAGGGAGATCCCTAAGATCAAAATGCACAACCTTCTCACGAAGACCAAGTGTCACAAGATACACAAGATCAAGATATTCAGGACCCTCATGAGGATAGATTGCAAGAGGAGGTACATGATTAGAATGAACATACACCACAAGAACCTCCCCCTCAATAGGAGACCCCTCAACAGGAGATACCTCAGCAAGAGATCCCTCATGAGAAAGTGCATGAGGAAGAACCAAGGAAAGAGAATTCACCACCAACGGTAGAGCATAATATAGAGTCTTGGGATACTCAAAATGAGTAGAATAACCAACAAGGACCCAAGGGTGATAATCCATACTAGCTATAACAAGAAATAAATCCGCAGCAGATAGAAGAGGTACCTAAATTTGATGTTTCTACATTGTTTTCAGCAAGTATGACGAAGCAAAAAAGAAAGGCAAGGACAACCTCTGCAATAAGGAGAGATCTTATCGCTGGTAGGAAGACAACTCAAGTAGCACTGCCAATGGCAGGTAAGGAGAAAGGAAAAATAGGTCTAGATGAATTTCAAATAACCAGTATTGATCTAGGTTTTGCTACGAAGGAACAAGAAGGCCAGGGGCCCAAAGATATCATTGATTCATTGAGATGAAGTGTAAAGAAAGAAAAGGATAAGAACAAAGTGCATAAAGAGAACATTGCTCAGTTGCATGCATTCATAAAAGCGTTAATTGACCCTAATCATGTGCCAACTAACATAGCTACCCCACTGACTATCATATCTCAAGATGAGATAATAGGATTAGATGTTATGAAGCACATGGCACATTTAATGGAAAACTGGTTTATTCTTTTTATTTTGGAGGCTAAAGATGTAATAAAGACCTCATTCACAAATTGGAATTCATTGGGTACATTGAAGAGCAAAGTGGACAAAATGCAAAATGAGGTAGGCCACATATCCTTCAAATTGGAAAAGAACCTGGATGCCATAGCTGAGATGAGGCGCATAGATGTGTAGGTACTCATAGACAATAAGGTGCTAGATAACAATATTGCCCAATTGTTGGGCTTATGGTATGAAGATACCAAATTTGAGAGTGATATCCTAAATAAATGCAACATCAAACTCAGGGATATTAGTGTTAAGATACACCACCTAATGGCAGATGAAATAAATGTCTTGGAGGCCCTAGAAGGAAAGATAGAGAATCAGGATACTAATTTTGCAATCCAAGCTTTCCACGATAACTTCAAGTAGGCAACATATGACCCTATTCATCATTTGATAGAGGATGTAATCAATAAGGCTATGAGAATGAAAGCCAAGGTAGAAACATATAATGAGAGATTAAACAGTAGAAAGAGCAAATGGACTGCTTTGTAGGCACAATTCCATTATCAAAAGCATGTTGTGGTGAAAGCTAAGGTCTAGGATGGAGGGGAGGTTGAAAGAATAATGCAACTATATGAATCCATCAGGACAGTGATCAGAGTACATATAGCGGGTGATCCTCATGATGATGATGATGATGAAGATGATGAAGAAGAGGATAAAGAGTAAGTAGAGATGCATGATGACAGAGTCATATGCATAATCAGACAAAAGAAATGATCGAGTTCTAACAGATGGTTGCCAACTGGCAACTTGTGCCATGTCTACATGTGTGTTAGGAAAAGTGTCTCAACCTTGCAACTTTGAAAGATTACTATTCTTCCTAGTTTTGTTCTTTTCGAATACCCTTTATCCTGGAAAATGGTCTGGAACCTTCAAAGTTTCCAAACAAGCTTAAAATAGTGAGACTTACTATTTTTAGTAAGTCCTTCAATTGACCTCGGGTTGACCTAAAATTTTTCCAAAAGGTGCGGAATAGCTAAGTAAACATCTCGGGTGAGTTTCGACTCAAGATCATATCTGGATTGTGAGATATTAAAGTTTTTGTTTTTATGAAACTGCCGAAAAAGTTTTGAACTCAATTTTTGGGTATCAAAACTTCTCTAAACATATTGAAAATTGTTGTAACTGGTGAAGTTGGTTATAGGGTGATAGAACACTTCATGAGCTTTTTGACGCATAAAACGGTTCGTCAATCGGACACCCAGATCAAAAGTTATGGCCTCCGGAAGTTGGATCTTCAGTTTTGGTAAATGTAAAAACGTGTTGGACACATAAAAGAGATGTAAAGGGGAGAGTTACACATGTTGGTGTGTGGTTTGGCATATCACAAGGCATCTTTGATTGGAGATAATTTGGGCACCACTTTTGGGTGGTTTTAGCTCATGCTTTTGTAATTACCATTGGCGGTGTACTGTATTGTATCTCCTATATATCAGGAACTTGAGATGGAGGTTGCATGCAAGAATCTTATAGATGTCAAGTTATCTCCTAGATCTCTAGTTGGATATACTCTTGTAAAAGCTTGCTCTGTAAGTATATTGTAATCTTCATGATTCCTGAATAATATATTGGGCGGCTTTGGAGTGTGAGGTTTTTTACCTAAAAGGGTTTTCCCCACGTATATCTTGTGTTATGAGTTTTGTGTTTGCATGTGGAAGTTGTTATTATCTTTTTATTAATGTACGTCTTAATCTGTAACTGTAAAAGTAAAAATTTGCATAAGTCTTTTCTCATTAGATCAATGTAGGAAGTGTTTTCCACATACCTTGCTTCCTTTCAGTTGGTATCAGAGATTGATCACCTTTGGTTCTAGTTGTTGGGTAGAGGGTATTTTGAGCTAATCTTCATTTGAGTGGGAGCTTGTGTAGAGGATTTTGAAATCTTTGTTGCAGGTAAGAGATGGCGAGCACATCTGGGAGGTTTGAGATAGAGAAGTTTAATGGCAGTAATTTCGAGTTGTGGAAATGTAAAATGGAGGACATGCTTGTAGATCATGATTTATGGGAAGCCGTATTTGGTACAAAACCAACGGCAATGTCTCAAGAAGACTGGGATCTCAAAGATTGAAAATCCAAGTGTTTGATAAGACTCTATTTGGCTGATTCAATGCTCCTGAATATCCATGAAGAGATGATTGCAAAGGATCTTTGGAAGAAGCTTGGAGATGTTTATCAGGTTAAATCCCTGGTGAACAAGTTATTCCTATAAAAGAAATTGTATTCTCTGAGGATGGAAGATGGAGGATCTGTCGCTGATCACCTGAATACATTCAATATGCTTGTTGCCCAGTTAACTTTTGTTGGTGTGAAGATGGAGGAGGATCAATGTATGACATTACTATGTTCCTTACCAGATTCATGGGACCACCTTATTATGGCCATTGGGAGTACCACTACCACCTTCAAGATGGATGAAGTGGTTTCTTCATTGTTGTCTGAAGAGATGCAGAGAAAATCTTTTGAATCAGCTAAGGAGGCTGATACAAAGTAACATAGTGGAAGCATTTAAACAGGGTGAAAATACCCATCAACCCACAATAATGCTTAAATAGCTTATAAAAACTCCTTCGCAAGGTCCTAATAAGACTGATATACATCCGCTCTTCACTGTCAGCAAGACAGCATCCCATCAGCCAATTTCAAAATCCTTATTCCGATACTCTGACATGCACCCACTTTGTACATACAAGATTTAACTTGCTATCGCAGGTCTTCATTACCGTTTCTTCCAGTCTTTCTTTGTATTTAACGCATTGTATCTTCTCAATGTACAATTCACACATACATTACATTACTGACCTGCTATGTTAGTTCTCTCTACCACTTCTACCGGTCACTTCTTGTATCATTCGATACTTGTATAATCTCAATGTATCTTCACAACATACAATCTCTGACATGCGATTGACGGATACACACAAAATGATACTCACATACAAATGCAATATACACACACATTGTTCTTGACATACAACTGATGTATACTCACAAATTGTATACCCGATATACTTAAGTGATGGACACACAAAATGTCTCTTCTCATACATTTGTGGGATACACATAAAATGTTTTGACATACAAAGGTGATATACTCATAAAATGCATATTTCATGATACAACACAGAATTCATGCCATTAACTGTCTCCGCACATTGTAACCGAACGAAATACACAAGAACTATAAAAACCTACAGAATAGACAACAAACTAACACTGCGGAGGTCATTCCATTGATTTCAAAGAAATCGTAACCAGTGGAATGACTCCAATCGATGTCTTTGTAATTAGACCAGAACACCAAAATTTATTTATTCTCCTCAAAAATATTCATACAATCTATTCTTCTTCTCTCTACTCTATCCTCCTCTAATGAATACAGACTCAACTATTTAAAGACTCACACACGCTGGAAGTTACAAGATGGAAGGCGAACCGCCTACAACCACCTTTGCCAAACGATTACAATTCTTTTTTCGGTTACAACTCTTTTTGATCTTTCTTGACACATATGCCATTAAGGCCCTTACAATATAACATTTAGACAAAACCAAAAATGTAAGGAATATTCAGATCCTGGAGGTGCTCCTGCACCATACAACCAACCAACAAAGATTTCCAAGTCCCTTGGAAATGTACCTACAACAAAAACCTTTTTCTGTACCTCTTCTGGCTTCAACTTTCATTCTTCAACTTCAGGCTTCCAATCTTTAGATCAATAGAATGGTGACCAACCAACCAACAAAATCAAACTACCATCTTTTCAGAGCATCTTTAGGCTCCTTCTACTCCCCTCAGTGGAGTACTCTTCAGGCTACAACCCCAAGTGCTTCTTCAGTCAAGTATCCATCTCTCTACTGCCTTACCACACCAACTCACCAAACCATCCATCTTACCCAACAGTAGATTCTGGTGATGCACCTACCATTCTCTCCTTAGTGGCCTCTCTCTGTATCCTTCTCCAGCCTAATCTCTATTAGAGAATGGTCATGGCAGACCTCATCCTCGTCTGCCCACACACAGCCTCAAAAACCTCCTTCTAGCAGCTAGATGGAACAAGCACCCGCAACCAAACAACTTAGCAACACACAATAATGGTCACCAACACAATTCTTCAGCTTTTCTTCAATTCTTCACCTGCCTTCTCAGTGACAAGAAACAAATACACACCACTCAAATCTTTTGCCAACTCTGATACCACTTTGATGCAGAGTAACACAGTGGAAGCATTTAAACAGGGTGAAAATACCCATCAACCCACAATAATGCTTAAATAGCTTATAAAAACTCCTTCGCAAGGTCCTAATAAGACTGATATACATCCGCTCTTCACTGTCAGCAAGACAGCATCCCATCGGCCAATTTCAAAATCCTTATTCCGATACTCCGACATGCACCCACTTTGTACATACAAGATTTAACTTTCTATCGCCGGTCTTCATTACTGTTTTTGCCGGTCTTTCTTTGTATTTAACACATTGTATCTTCTCAATGTACAATTTGCACATACATTACATTACTGACCTGTTGTGCTGGTTCTCTCTATCACTTCTACCGGTCACTTCTTGTATCATTCAATACTTGTATAATCTCAATGTATCTTCACAACATACAATCTTTGACATGCGATTGACGGATACACACAAAATGATACTCGCATACAAATGTGATACACACACACATTGTTCCCAACATACAACTGACGTATACTCACAAATTATATACCTGATATACGTAAGTGATATACACACAAAATGTCTCTTCTCATACATCTACGGGATACACATAAAATGTTCTGACATACAAAGGTGATATACTCATAAAATGCATATTTCATGATACAACACAGAATTCACGCTATTAACTATCTCCGCACATTGTAACCGAACAAAATACACAAGAACTATAAAAACCTACAGAACAGACAACAAACTAACACTGCGGAGGTCATTCCATTGATTTTGAAGAAATCTTAACCAGTGGAATGACTCCAATCGATGTCTTTGTAATTAGACCAGAACACCAAAATTTATTTATTCTCCTCAGAAATATTCATACAATCTATCCTTCTTCTCTCTACTCTTTCCTCCTCTAACGTGTATAGACTCAACTATTTAAAGACTCACACACGCTGGTAGTTACAAGATGGAAGGCGAACCACCTACAACCACCTTTGCCAAACAATTACAATTCTTTGTTCAGTTACAACTCTTTTGGATCTTTCTTGACACATATGCTGTTAAGGCCCTTACAATATAACATTTAGACAAAACTAAAAATGTAAGGAATATTCAGATCCTCGAGGTGCTCCTGCACCAGAGGCTCTTGCGGTTCATGGTAGATCTAAAGAGAAGGGAAAGAAAAAGGATAAGAAAAAGGAAGAAAAAGGAAGATCCAAATAATGTGGGAGATCTAAGTCTCCTAGAAAGTCCAAGGCCCTGTGTTGGAACTGTGACAAACTTGGTCACTTCCGCAAGGAGTGCAAGGAGGAGAAAAAGAAAAAGAAGAAGAATTATGATTTAGATTCTGACAAGTCCTCTCAGGATGAAGGAGAAGCATTTGTCGTTGCCTTGGCAATGCATGCATCTAAGGATGTGTGGCTTATTGACTCTGGTGCATCTTTTCACATGACCTCGCATCGGGGCTGGTTTTCGAAGTATGAAGAATATGATGGTGGAAAGGTGTACTTGGGTGATAATTCTCACCTAGATATTGTTGGTCGTGGAAGAGTCTTGATTCGATTCCATGATGGACAAGTAAAGGGAATCAATGGTGTTCTACATATCCCTGGTTTGACACATAACCTTCTTTCTGTAAGTAAATTAAATGATGTGGGTGTGCAGGTTGTTTTCTTGAATGAAGGATGCAAGATGACTAGAGGATCTATGGTGTTGGCTAAGGGTGTTCGGATTGGTACTCTATTTCAGCTTGATGCATGCGCAGTTCAGTGCAATAGTGCCTTTGTTTCAAAGATAAGAGCTTCAAAGTCTTCATCCTCACCATTGGAACTAGTAGCAAAAAATACTGTTGCATCTACTTCCGATGGTCGTGCTTTCTGGGTACCTAAGGGTGCTCATTCTATGGAGATGAAACTCCTGACTGAGAAGACAATGTTATGGCACCGAAGGCTTGGTCACATTGGTGAAAAGGGTTTGAGGACCCTAAAGAATAAAAATCTTGTTGAGGGTATGAATGATTGTAACCTTGAGTTTGATTTCTGTGAACATTGCATTTATGGAAAACAAAACTGTGTTTAGTTTTATTCCAGTTCTCACAAATCTTCAGAGGTGTTGGACTTAATTCATTCTGATGTGTTTGGTCCTGTTAATGTTCCTTTGATTTCAAAATCTATTTACTTTGTTTCATTCATTGATGATTATAGTAGAAGGACATGGGTGTATTTCCTTAGAAGTAAATCCAAAGTCTTTAATAGAATCAAAGAGTTCAAAGCTCTTGTAGAGAATCAGAAGGATAGAAAGATTAAGTGTTTGAGGACTGACAACAATGGTGAGTTCTATTCAGCAGATTTTGACAAGTTCTATAAAGAATGGGGGATTGAGAGGCACAAGACAACTCTGTATACCCCTCAACAGAATGGAGTTGCAGAGAGGATGAATAGAATGTTGATGGAGAGGGAAAGGAGTATGCTAAGTGGAGCTGGTCTTGAACAAAAGTTCTAGGTTGAAGCTATTGCTAACGCTTGTTATCTGGTTAACAAGTCTCCTACATTAGCATTCATTGATAAGACACCTATGGAGGTATGGTCTGGTAAAAATCCTTCATTAAGACACATTCGAGTATTTGGTTGTGAGGGATATGCACATGTGCCTAAGGAGAAGAGGTCTAAGCTGGAGAACAAGGCCGTAAAGTATATCTTCATCGGTTATGGTATCGTTGTGAAAGGGTATAATCTTTGGGATCCAATAGCTGAGAGAGTTCTGTATAAAAGAAGCATGATCTTTAGAGAGCTCAATCCTTCTTCTGTTGTCTTGCAACCAAAGAAAGAAGAGAAGAAAGATGATATGGTTTAGCTTCCTTCCACCCCTGAGAAAGTTGAACCAAAAACATCTATTGGACTTGATAATGAGGAGAGATCTAGTATCTCTAAAAGTTCAGAAGAAGATGAAGAACCTCAACCTCAACCTTTGAGGAGGTCCACGTGGATAAGGCAACAACCTGATAGGTTTGGTTATTCATTACATGACTCCAATTATATTTTTGCTTTGATTTATAACACCGATGAGCCTAGAACTATGAAAGAGGCTATGGGTATGAAAGATGCAGGTTCCTGGAAGGAGACCATGGAGGAGGAGATGGCTTCTTTGGAAAAGAATATACTTGGGAATTGTTGCCTTTACCTGAAGGATGAAAACCTATTAGATGCAAATGGGTGTTCAAAAAGAAATTTGGTGTAGATGGAAATGTTGAGAAATATAAGGCTAGGTTGGTTGTGAAGGGGTATTCTTAGGTGGAGGGAATTGACTATGGTGAGATTTTCTCTCCTGTTACAAATCTGACATCTATTCGGTTCCTGTTATCTTTGGCAGCAGCGTATGATCTAGAAGTGGAAGAGATGGATGTGAAGACAACATTCCTTCATGGTGACTTGGAGGAGGAAATCTATACGTCACAGCCAAAGCACTACGTGGTGAAAGTCTCAATTATTAGCACAATTTAAGATGAAAAATCTAGGGGCAGCTCAGTACATTCTAGGAATGAAAATCAGAAGAGATAGGGCAAACAAATTTTTTTGGTTAGGCTAGAGTAAATATGTTAACACTATGTTGGAGAGATTCAACATGATGGATTGTAGACCTTTGACTATTCCTGTTACAATGGGGACAAAGTTATTTGTTGAAGATTGTCGAAAGTCTCCTTTTGAGATAGAGGATGTGAGTAGAGTTCCTTATGCTAGTGCAGTTGGCGGTTTGATGTGTGAGATGGTCTGTACAAGACTAGACATTGCCTACGCAGTGGGAGTCCTTAGTCGATTTATGGCTAATCCTGGACGGGTACATTGGGATGAAGTGAAGAGAGTGTTCAGATATTTGCGGGGTACTTCTGAGTATTCCTTATGTTATCATGGTTATCCTACAGGACCTCGGCATTCACTTTGTATTCATGGATTTGTGGATTCAGATTGGGCAGGTGACATTGACAGCAGAAGATCCACCAATGCTTATGTGTTCACTATGTTTGGTGGTGCTATTAGTTGGATGAGTAAGCAGCAACTTGTGGTCACTTTATTCACTACTGAAGCTGAGTACATGGCACAACTCATGCTTGTAAAGAAGCCATTTGGCTTAAGAGATTGTGTTCTGATGTTGGGTTTGATGTAGGGAAGATTACTATTTGTTGTGACAGTCAGAGTGCCATATGTTTGGCAAAGAATCCTACTTTACATGCAAGGACTAAGCATATTGATGTCCAGTACCATTTTATTTGTGACATGGTAGAGGATGGGAAGGTAAACTTGGAAAAAGTTGAAACTTTGATTAATGTTGTAGATTCCTTGACAAAACCTGTGAGCACAGAGAAGTTCAGATGGTGTTCAGAGTCTATGGGCCTCACGGCCCCTAGCAATTAAATCATGGTGTTGATGCTCCCTTTGCTCTTGCAAGGTGTTCGACAAGTGGGAGAATGTTAGGAAAAGTGTCTCAACCTTGCAACTTCAAAAGATTACTATTCTTCCTAGTTTTGATCTTTTTGAATACCCTTTATCTTGGAAAATGGTCTGGAACCTTCAAAGTTTCCAAACGAGCTTAAAATAGTGAGACTTACTATTTTTAGTAAGTCCTTCAATTAACCTCAGTTTGACCTGAAATTTTCCCAAAAGGTGCGGAACAACTAAGTAAACATCTCGGGTGAGTTTCGACTCAAGATCATATATGGATTATGAGATATTAAAGTTTATGTTTTTATGAAATTGCCAGAAAAGTTCCAAACTCAATTTTCAGGTATCAAAACTTCTCCAAACATCTCAAAAATTATCGTAATTGGTGAATCTAGTTACAGGGTGATAGAGCACCTCACGAGCTTTCCAACACAAAATATTTCATCAACCGGACACCTGAATCAAAAGTTATGGCCTCCGAAAGTTGGACCTTCAGTTTTGGTAAATGTAAAAACATGTTAGACACATAAAAGAGCTGTAAAGGGGAGAGTTACACGTGTTGGTGTGTGGTTTGGAATATCACAAGGCATCTTTGATTAGAGATAATTTGGGCACCACTTTTGGGTGGTTTTAGCTCATGGTTTTGTAATTACTATTAGTGGTGTATTGTATTGTATCTCCTATATATCAGGAACTTGAGATGGAGGTTGCATGTAAGAATCTTCTAGATGTCGAGTTACCTCCTAGATCTCTAGTTAGATATACTCTTGTAAAATCTTGCTCTGCAAGTATATTGTAATCTTCGTGATTCCTGAATAATATATTGGGCGACTTTGGAGTGTGGGTTTTTTACCTGAAAGGGTTTTCCCCACGTATATCTTGTGTTATGAGTTTTGTGTTTGCATTTGGAAGTTGTTATTATCTTTCGATTAATGTGCATCTTAATCTGTAACTGTAAAAGTAAAAATTTACATAAGTCTTTCCTCATTAGATTAGTGTAGGAAGTGTTTTCTGCATTCCTTGCTTCCTTTCAATGTGTTGACCTAGTCAAAGAATAGATATTGACCGTTGATCTAGATGGGCAAATCTTGAGCGTTGATCACTTGTAAACGCCTCCTCTCTTTATTCTATAAAAGGAGATGGAGTGCTCATTGTATCATTATTGGAAACTTAATTGAAGTTAGATTACTGAAGTTACTTAGGACTAATTTCAAAGCTGATTGCAAATGTACATGTCTTTTGTTTACTTAATGAAAGTGAAGATCTAGATTACATGCCATCGTATACTCTGAGTAATATATAGTTGAATTCTTGGCTTGTGCTTTGATTTGCTACGTCCCTTGGAGTGCAATTCATGTTGTACATGTTGTCTTCATCTCTATTCCATTGAAGTTTGCATCAACTGTAGCTAGTTGTGGAACATCCTGGTGAACCTATGGTCTAATTCTCTTCCTTTCATGAAAGTATCTAGAATGTATGTGAACCAATAGCTGAAGATTCATTAAATTCAGTTAAGATTAGAAAGCATTTATCTCAATTTTTTTAATTTCATTGCAAATCACCTTCACAATTGTAAATACACTAATAATTCTAAGCAAATATATAAAATATGCAGACATCCTGAAAGAAATTGAACATCTATAGAATGTTTGAGTAAATCTGCGTGTAAAATTGAGAATCTCATGCAAATACACATAAATGATAACAATAATCTTGCAAATATCAGTTTAAAGGCCCACTATTTACATAAATCCATAAGTGCAAAAGTATAATCAGTTCATGACAGTTGATGTTCAGAAGAATTGATCAAAATTACAAATATGATCATCATCTGTTGAATACAATAGAAATAACCTTGTTTGTGAAGTAGATTTATAGGAAGCAGGTGTATAACCAGATGTATAGACATCAGTTCATGTTATCAGAACAATGTAAGGCCCCTTGAAATGGAAAACAACATATCACATCAACCTCTGAGTAACATCGGATGATCATGACCTAATCAACAGAGACTTGGAGTCATCAATTCATTCCAAATTGATCGTACTTTTCAAGATAATAAAGGTTTGTTGTGTGAACTTTTATGCATGTTGTTATGACTAACAATCATCATCAACAGGTCCATTGATTGCCCTCCTCCATAGACTCTTTTCCTTCAATGCAAATTTTCTTAGCCTCAGACTTCCTGCCTTTTTTCTGAATTGAAGCACCACAGTCAGGTTTTGTCTTTTTGGATTATGTCTGATGGAGACCCAATTTCCCTGAAGGAGCCACTAGAAAGTCTTTCTCAAAAAAGTTAGTGATGGGGTCATCCAGATCATCATAAAAGAGGAAGTGCCATTCAATTCTAAATCCTCCACATCATCCATAACAGGAACAATATCCAAAATAGGGGCAAGAGAACAATCAGGAGGATCCGAGGGAACCACCAGCATAGACCTCGAAGTAGGAAAGGGAGCAAAAAATTGACCATGATAGCGTAGACAAAGTCCACATTCGGGGATCCTAATTTTCTTCTCCACTTCTTAAGGCTGTAGCATCTAGAACTGGGAGGTCTTGGCGCAGAGCAGTACCCTATCTTGTGGCCTAGCTCATTGTAGCAAAAGCCTCTAAAGGGCAAACCCTCAAAGTTTAAAAATTGCACCCATGAACCATGAGAGGAAAGGATCTGAATCAAATGAGGTAGGGGTTTTGATATGTCCACGAGGGCACAGACCCTTGTGTGTCTATGCGATACCTTCCCCTCATTGTCTAGCTTCACAAAAGACCCAACCTGACTGATCATCTGTCTAATGAGAGAAGGGTCACGCATCACCAAGGGAAGGTTATAAAGCTTGATCCAAATTGGGATCTCTAAAATTATAGCAGTGGTAGGGTCAAAGAATGGAGTCCAGGGGGTGAGGAACAAATTAGAATTCCCCATAAACCAAGGACCATTTTGTGTAACAAATTTGCAATCCTCAAAAGAAGCAAAGATTATCAGAAAGAAGCCAAAATCTAAGGAATGAACTGCTGGAGGAGCCAAATTATACCAGATGAACAAAATCCAAGCCTAGAGATCCTCCAGTAATGGATGCTTCCACATGCGATGAAGAATAAGAGAACAACTCCCCACATCGGCAGAAAAAGCATTTAGACTGTCATCTGAAATATGAAAAATGACAGGATCATCCGCAAAGGCAACCTTTACATCACTGAAAACCAAACTAGAACTCCCAAGAGAATGAGTCTCCTTCGAACCAGGATCTGGATCAGGTGGCTTGGGAGGTGGTAATTTAGGTTTTAACTTCTGAATCTGATCTAAACAAAATTTGTTGCAAACATGGAAGGGGTTTGAGCTTTTTTTGCAGGCCTCATAACAATTTGAAGCGGGCTAAACCGGCGCAGGATGAGGTGAGCCATGTGGGGATGAGAGAGGAGGAGGCTTAGATCCACCATGAGCCCCGTCCTTGCAAGAAACTAACCTCAGCTGATATCGTCGTTGCCTAGTAACATTGACCTTTGCTTGGGAAGATCACCCTCTTCTGCTCCCTTGATTTCTAACCTTCTTGCCTTCACTAGCATCACCGTTCGCCCCTGCCCTAGCATTAGCTCCTCTGCAGTTCTTCGCTTCTTCGCCCTCGCACATAGTCACTAATTATCCCCTTTAATTATTATTATTATTATTATTATTATTTAGTCATCCAAAAACACATGTTGGAATAAATGAAAAAAAAATTACTTATTTATTTGAAGAAAAGATGCGGAGAGAAATTAAATAAATTTGGTTTATTTATTTAATTTGAGGAAAGGGAAATTGAATAAATTTGGTTTATTTATTTAATTTGAGGAAAGGGAAATTAAATAAATTTGGTTTATTTATTTAATTTGAGAAGGGAAATGAAATAAATTTGGTTTATTTATTTAATTTGAGAAGGGAAATTAAATAAATTTGATTTATTTATTTAATTTGAGAGAGGGTTAGTTAATTAAATAATTTTTAAATTTTTTAATCATAAGGAAGAATATAGAAAATAATAATTAAATATAAATTATTTAATTATTTGGAGAGAGATAAATAATTAAATAAATTTAATTATTCTTTGAAAGAAATAGTTAGACTAATTAAATAATTAATAAATTATTTAATTGTCTTTTAAGAAGGAGAATAATTAAATTTAGAGGAATAATTAGATTTAATTAAATAATTAATATTATCTAATTAATTTTAGAAGAAAGAGGAATAATTAGCTTTAATTAAATAATTAATATTACTTAATTATTTAATTAAATATGGGAAAATAGAAGAAATATGGAAGCGTGATGAAAAAGGCAAATAAGACATTAAGTTAATTTTGGGTGTCTACAGTTCCCTTGTGTGTTTTCACTCTACCTTAATGTGCTTGATATTGACAAGTGATATCAACCACCTTGAAGTGGGGGCATATATAATGGTATTTGTCTGATTACTTTTACACTGACAAAGTATGTTTGAAAGCCCTCATCGTGAGGCAGGATGGTGTATCTTTTGAGCTAGTGCACATCCTTTTAAAGCAAAAATCCCTCATCACGAAGCAGGATGGCATATCTCTTGAGCTAGTGCACATCATTTTATACAAAGCCCTTCCTGTGGAAGGCGGGATGGTGTATCTCATGAGCTAGTGCACATCCTTATATACAAAGTCCTCATTGTGACGCGGGGTTGGATCTTGAGTTATTCACCCTTAAGCATGTCTTTGGAGGTTGTGGTAGCGTAGCTCAACCGTCATGTGTGTTTGGCGTGCTTTAGATGGTGGGAATTAGCAATAAGCTCCTTCCCATTGCCCGTGTTTGCTGTGTATAAGACATATAGTGTGTCTATGGTATACTGTGCAGTACTCATGTATTCTGTGTGTTTTCCTTATATGTCTGTTGTGTCTTCCCCTAAGTGTGGTCTAAAGGTGTGTAGTGATGAGCTCCCTCCACATTTGGGTTTTTGTTTAGCGTGTCTTCCCCTTGGTGTGGTATAAAGGCGTGTAGCGATGAGCTCCCTCCTGTTGAACACCCAGAATACTGAGAGGGGGGTGAATCGGTATTCTCTAAAACAACTTAAGCATTTAAACATTCATTCCACATATCATATTTAATTTGCAATAAGAAAGGAAAGCATGAAATCTACCATCAAAATACATAACACATGAACACCATATTTTTGCGTGGAAAACCCAAAAAGGGAAAAATCACGGTGAGGATTAGCTCACATATATATATGAATAACAATATTGATTAGAATTAGGCTCACTGCTAAAAGAACTCACTATCCATAAAAGAGAATGCTCACTGAAGGTGGCTCACTACCAAAGGACTTTCTATCCTAAATATAAAGAGATATAAGAAGGGGTGGCTCACTACCAAATATGAACCGATATTAATGCATCTGACTTATGTTGTAAACACAGTACACTGAAGCTTAGAATACTAACTTAGCACACTTCATCTTCACCACAATCTCAACTTATCCTTCTCTACATCAAATTTTTCTCACACACATACACTTAACTTTTTCGCATCAACTCACACTTCCACACAAGAATTCAATCTTGTTTTTATACTACAATCAAGCAAAACATCAAACATGTTGGCCTAATAGATGTATAGTGTGCCTTCTTGATCTATCATCCCAAAACTCAACCCTATACGCTTTGTGGAGAGAACCAAAGTGTGACACCCATTGAAATAGGTTAGCATAACCTATTTTTACTCCCATGACTTTGTTCCATTCATGTAACAACTCCGCACAACCTCAACACCTTTAGGTCGGCTTAATTGGTGAAGTAGCAATAGCATGAACTAACTGTTAGTTCACAACACAACATGCAAATCACAAAAATGCTTACCACTTGAAGACAACACACTACTGACATCCATAGACTTATCATTAAATCCGCATAGTAAAATATTCATCTGTGGTGGAATGTGAAGCATTCCAATATGCCATTGGCATTATCATTACACTGTCAATACTGATCCAGTACTCTGTCAACTCTACCTTTCACTCTAGAGGGCTTCAAGGCCTGCAACTTTGGATTTAGATTCTTTTAGCATGCCCAAACAATACCTTACAACCACATAGCTAGATTTTTCATTGCGGAGGAATGCAGACCTAGAAGCTGATTCCCTAAACATTGGAGACAGTACATCAGGACTTAGACAAATTTCTAGAGTGACTAATGCATAGGTCTTCTCTGGACTAACACAACTGTATCTTTATACTTTGTTTCCATCAATGAAAACATTGCTTACTGTCATGCTCATCAGTCTCTTCATCATCAATCTTATGTTGCCACCAATCTCCTCCTTTGTCATTGATGGCAACATGTGCCAAAACTTCTCCCCCTTTTCCATCAATGGCAAAAGAATTACCTGTACATCTGTAAATCAAAACCTCTCCCCCTATCTCAAAACTAATCTTGGTTTTCTATGTACACTCTCCCCCTTACTATTTTACTCCTATACTTTAATATGAAAATCAAAGTATCAAAATTGTTTTCTTCTATCCTTCTACATATATACAAGAAATCAGGAAGTGAATCTTACTAATTTGAGGGAAGAATCTCCTTGTATATGTTCTTCAGATGTAGCACTATAGAATCCAAATGCATTTTGGCAGAGTTAAGTACCTGTATCTACCCATTAATCTGCAAAAGCAAGTCTTCTGCTTCTTCAATTGATGCAGGTGCAACAGTCATTTTTCCAACTTTATCAGCTTCTTTTATCAACCTTGTCAGCGCAACGATCTTAAAACTGACAATCTCCTTTAACTGGATCATCTGATCCTTGATCAGTTCTCTTTGATTTTGAAGTTTCTTGATAATTGCATTAGTCTTTTCAACTTCAGCCCTCAGATTTCTATTGTTATCCTTTAAGGGGTCATATGTTCTGGAGATGTTTGTTATTTGCGTTTCTAGGCCATCAATTTTATCTTTTATATCTTTTGTAGTTGTAGGCCATGATAAACAAAATTGATCTATCACATTGGCATCACCTAGGGCATTTTGAATACTCTTTACACTATTGCTTAACAAATTGTGTGCCTTGGAGCATTTTCCAGACAAATCTATCAGTCTCTTATTGTTGATCTTTTCTATTACTTTATTTTCAATTGCCTTCTCTAAAGATACAAAATGACTGTCAACAGACTCCAATAGTTGCTTCATTTGTTGTGTAGGAGTCAAAGAGGCATACCTTTTGGTTTCTGGCAGCATCTTTTCAAAAACTTTTATTGCTTATTCTAGAAGGTCATTACCCTCTACCCATGATTGAAGTATTTCTTCCTGTGCAGTAGCTTGAAATATGGTTCCTAACTACAATTTCTTCAATGGAGATATATTTGACAAATTAACTTGTACATCCAGAGATGGCAATTGAAACAACTGAGGAGATGCAATTGACTAAATTTTTCTTTGTTTTGCCAAGAAGACTCTGATGGAGTCTCTTGGAGAGAATCCGGAACACTTAGCTTTTGTATTCTTCTTCTCTTCTTCAGAATTAGAGACCATGTGTGATCTAGAAATTTCTAGAGGACAATTTTCTTCATGAATCTCTTCATCTTCTTTGTTCTCCAGAGGAATAGAGGCATTATCCATAGTGTTTTCTACTTGTTCATTTTCCTTCACAACTATCTCAATCTGTTTCACCATTCTCTTGATCTTTCTTCTCTTCTGGAATCTCCTTCATTTCTTCAACATTATCTACATTCTCCGGAGGAGGATTAACACCACTTTGATCCTCTACATCAATGTTCACCAAAGGAGATGGCACATTATTCTCTATTAGAGTATCTTGTTGTTGCAAATATGTGCATATGATGTGTTGTCATTGATGTCAACATATCTCTTTATCAGAGACAGTGAAGATAGTGCAGTTCAGCAAAGCAGATTGTTATGCATTTCTAGTGAGATAAAGATCAGAGTCTGCAGACCAAAGGGTTTTGTAGAGGATTGCCTAAAGTTTCTCTAGTTAATATTTGAGAGGTCCGCATGAAGTATTGGTGAATTTATGGCCATCTAAGTAAAACTAGGTTTTGTAGTTATTTAGAGGTAACAGAGTGACAGGAGTTTGGTTCAGATTGCTCCGCATTAGAATATTATGGTCTGTGGTTCTAGAGGTGTATTTTGGATGTTGGTGTGTATCCTCAACTCAAGTAGTTTGTTGTTTGGAGGTCCACAAGCAATCTTTCTAGTGTGATAGTCATGACAGTTAGTGTTCTTAAGTTCCCAGATGAAGATGCAAGTGTTTCTGGTGATTTGAGGTGGTGCGGTTGTTCTTGTTGATTTCATTGTGCTTGTGGTGGTCTCTGGATCATGTGCCTATTGTGTTAGTGGTCTGCATTAAGGATTGAGCTCATGGTTGAAGATTTCTCCTTGGGTGTTGTTCTTTCCATTCTTGGCCGACCAAATGCTTGGTGCGTGTTGCAGATGATCTAAGAAGATTTCTATGGAGTGTGGCATGTTGATCAAGGAAGATTTGAGTCCTAGCTATGTTTGGCTGATAATGTAATGGTTCGCATGTAGCATTTTAAGTCTTGTGATTGTAATTGCTTGTAATGCCTATCTTGGAGAATGTTCTAGATAGATGATTGTAAGGCCAATTTTGATGTTCATTTCAAAGTCGATGTCATGTATAAATAAGTGTTGTGAAGTCATGGAAATGTGTGGAGGTGGGCAAAGATGCAGATGTAGTGAGGAAGTGAGTGGGGGCAGAGCAAAGGTGTTGTGAGCTTCAATGGAACTAAACCTTGCATGAGGAAGATGTTTCTCAGTTCAACCTTTCAGTGTTAGCATTGTGAATGTTCTTGTAGGCAGTGAGCCTCCTTTGAGTAGTGAGCTTTGGGTAGTGCACCCGAAGGCAAGTGCCTTCCCATTTTTCTTTTCTTTTAATAGAGAATAAATCTTGTGGGTTAACCCCCACCATATTTTTTCCCTTAACTGGGTTTCCATGTAAAAATCCTGGTGTTATGTGTGTTGATTATGTTTTTGCTCATGTGTTGTTGATTCGTGCTTTCATGGTTATATCATTAATCTGTTAATAAGTGGTAAAGAAGATTAAATGCAACAAAAGATAAAAT
Organism: Cunninghamia lanceolata; assembly: GCA_027924645.1. Taxonomy (NCBI): domain Eukaryota; kingdom Viridiplantae; phylum Streptophyta; class Pinopsida; order Cupressales; family Cupressaceae; genus Cunninghamia; species Cunninghamia lanceolata. The sequence continues at coordinate 20,340,265 of BSBN01000025.1, forward strand.
TTTTGTGACAACTGATTCAACCCACCCCCTCTCAGTTGTCTGCCCTAATTTCAACACTTTTTTCTATATATGTTGTAGTAGTCTCTTCATTTTCTCTGGAATATCATCAACTTTTTCTTTTTCCTCAGAAGAAGACCCTTCTTTCCATTTCCTTCAGGATATCCATAGTTATTCTCAGTGTCTCCTTCTCTAACCTCTTTATTTCCTCTTTGTCATTGGACATTAATGTGTTCAATCTTCTCTTTGTCCTAAATTATTTGGCTAACCTTTGAATAGCCTTATTCTTTTCTTGAGGAGAAATTGTGATGTAGGAGCATCTAGTGGTGTAAGGGCAATCTTGCATCACCCAAAAAGATGTTGATTCAAAATCATTGAAGTTGTTTTCATTTCTTTCCATAATTAGTATTTCTGGTTCCATAATCTCTTGAATAATGATGTAGTACTTTTAGTTTTTCCAAACTGCTATTTTTGGAAAGTTTAATTGCCATTTCTGGAAAGTTTGCATTTGGGCATGGGTTGAAGAAAAAATTTATAGGAATCTTCATAATTGAAACATAAGACCTTTGGTGAAGGAATCAAGCAAAGATCATTTGTGAGTTGAAAGATATTAAAGTTTTTGCTTTCCAAAAAGCCCCTAAAATTTTTTGAAACTAGCTATGAGGCACTAAAACATCCCATAACATCTCAACTAGTTGATAGAAAACCATTTATAGATTTCTAGAGTGATATTTCACTTCGCGAGCTCTCCAATGCTTTGAACGACATGTCAATCAGATGCCCAGATCAAAAGTTATGTTTCCCAGAAGTTGACCTACTTTTGGAGAGAGTTGCAAATTTCAAAATTTAGGTAGAGGCCGCCAAAAAAGACTTTTTATGACTATTTTTGGGAACCCTGGGCAGTAGTAGAGATAAGGAGGAAAGTGTAAAGTCAAGAATAGGTGGGGAAATAGAAACCCTAGCTAATTTGGGGTTACAAAAGGCAGAAGATTCCAGAGCTTGGTGATAGGTAGCTGTAATGTGTTGCAGCCTGTAGAGGATTACTTCCTTTGATTGTATTTGTGCTTCTGTAATGTAATGAGTTGTCCAAATCAATTAAAGAACATTCTATTTTCTATATGTAATTTTTGTTCGTGTTTTTTATGGTTTACCCCCTTCATCAAGTGGTATCAGAGCAAGGGTTCATGAGAGTGTAGACATATTGCCAACCATGAGGTAGTTTGCACCAGGACCTGAGGTTGTGGGTTTGCTGCGGAGATCAAGATGCCTCCATGAAGAAATCATATTGGGAGGAATGATTTGATGGAAGAGGGTTTTAGAGTCCTACAAAGGCAAATTGATGCATTGTAAGAGGAGCTGCGAAGAGGGTTTGAGCTGAGAACAAGAGAAGAAAGTGAGGACGAAGCTGAAGAAGAGCTATATGAGGAAGAACAAGAAGTTGTAGGAGATCCTGTAGAAGTTAGGTTGTTGAGGGCCATTTCTAAGATTGGAAAGAGGTCTAGGATCAAAGTTTCTATATATTCTAGAGATTTGAATTCAGAACAGCTTATTGATTGGATTAATGACAAGGAGGAGTATTTCAAATATGAATATGTGGAGGACCCAGATCGGGTCAAGTTTGCAAAAACAAAGTTGAAGGGCCATGCCAATATTTGGTGGAAGGAGGTCCAGTTAGAGAGGAACAAAAGAGGAAAAGGAAAGATCACCAGATGGAATCGGATGGTGGAGAAATTGAAGAAGCAGTTCATTTCTGTGGACTATGAGATGGAGTTGTTGAAGAAGCTACAAGGATTGAAGCAAGGTAACAAGTCTGTTAAGGAGTATACAGAAGAGTTTTATAAGATTACTATTAGGATAGCCCATGTAGAGGCCAACAAGGAGAAGGTAGCCCATTACATTAATGGGTTGAGGCCAAGTATTCAAGAGGAGCTAAGCCTAGTCAGAATGACCACCATAGAAGATGCGTCCTAGTTTTCCCTGAAGGTGGAAGAGAAGCTAAATAAAAGATTTGACAACAAGCAAAGGGGAAGAGGTCAAGATGGAAGGACTAGTGGAAGACCCTATGGAGGCTGAAATGAAGATCCAAAGAAGAGTGAAGAAGCTGGCACCAGTCAAAATTAGAGAGGAGATAATGCCTACCACCCTCATGACCAAAACAATGGTGAACAAAGAGGAAGAGGGAGAGGCAGACCTGGGAAAGGACCTGGAAAAGGAGGTTTCAGAGGAACCTATTTCTAATGAGGAGAAGAAGGGCATCAAGCATACAACTGTCTGCAACATCAAGGAAGGACAAACAGAAGACCTGAAAGAAATGCACGAGTTGCACATGTAGATGAAGATGCTTAGTCTGAGCATTCTGAAGATGCTAAAAGGTGAGAAACCCTAGTTGTTAGAAAAACCTTGTTGAATGAGGAGAAAGAACCAGATCAGAGGAAGAGCTTATTCCACACCAGGTGCAAAAGTGAAGGTAAGTGTTGTGATAGTATTATTGACAGTGGAAGCACTGACAATCTTGTTTTAGAGGAGATGGTTAACATTGCATCCACATCCATATCAGATTGCATGGTTGCAGAAGGACCATAGAGCTTTGGTCAATGAGCAGTGTTTAGTCAAGTTCAAGATTGGGGACTACCATGATGAGGTGTTGTGTGACATCATACCAATGGATACATGTCATATGCTATTGGGGAGGCCGTGGCAGTATGATAGGTGTGCTATCCATGATGGTTATGCAAACACATATTTCCTAACAAAGGATGGAGTTCATCATAAGTTGAAGCCCTTGAAGGAGGTGGAAGAAAAGGTATGTAGTACTGCCAAAATTTGCTTGGTAGATGGTAGGAAACTTTTGGAGGGTATCAAGCATGAGCATCATTGCTTTGCATTGATTCCTAAGATTAGTCAAGAGAAATGTGAAGATGTACCACCAGGAGTCTTAGATTTGTTGGAAGAATTTTAGGACATTGTCTCTAATAATTTACTAGAAGGTTTACCACCAATGAGGAAGATAAGTCATCAAATGGATTTGATACTAGGAGCCAGTTTGCTAAATAAGGCAACCCACAAAATGACTCCAGCAGAGAATGAAGAACTGAACAGACAAGTTCACGAGTTGTTAAGGAAGGGACTAATAAGGGAGAGCCTAAGTCCATGTGCAGTACCTGCAATACTAGCACTAAAGAAAAATAGAGAGTGGAGAATGTGTACAGATTCCTGAGCCATCAATAAGATCATGATCAGGTATAGATTTACATTGCCAAGAATGGATGACATAATGGATTGTTTGAGTGGAGCCAAGTACTTCACGAAGATTTACTTGAAGAGTGGGTATCACCAGATCTGAATCAGAGAAGGAGACGAATGGAAGACTACCTTCAAGACAAAGGGAGGTTTGTATGAGTGGTTAGTCATGCCATTTGGGCTAACCAATGCACAGAGCACATTCATGTGGCTCATGAACGAGGTATTGAAAGAATTTTTAGAAGTTTTGTTATTGTTTATTTAGAGGAAATTTTGATTTTTAGTAAGACTTGGGATGAGCATCTGATGCATATCAGAAGAGTTTTAGAGAAGTCGAGGGAGGAGAAGTTTCTGATTAATTTGAAGAAATGTAGTTTTGCAAAGAAGGAGTTGGTATACCTGGGATTTGTTGTCTCAGAGGAAGGTCTTAAGATGGACCCAGAAAAAGTAAGGGCTATCATGAATGGCCTACACCAAGGAGTGCTATAGAGGTAAGATCTTTTCATGGTTTGGCAAGTTTTTACAGAAAATTTATCAGGATTTTTAGTAGCATTTGTGCACCCCTAACTAAGACAATGAGAGGGGATAGAAAAGAGTTTAGATGGACTACAGGAGCAAATAAGAGTTTTGATACATTGAAGCAGAAAGTCACAGAGCAGCCTGTTTTGGTACTTCCATATTTCAATAAGGTATTTTAGGTAGATTGTGATTCTAGTGGCAGTGCTATAGGAGCTATTTTGAGTCAAGAAGGTAAGCCCATTTCCTATTTTAGTGAGAAGCTTAATGATGCCAAGAAAAAGTATTTTGTTTATGATTAGGAGTTTTATGCAATAGTCCAGGCTTTGAAGAAATGGAGACATTATCTATTGCCAAAAGAGTTTGTTTTATACATTGATCATCAAGCTTTGTAGTATCTTAATAGTCAAGGAAAATTAAATCAAAGACACTTAAAATGGGTTGAGTTTTTGTAGAGTTATACTTTTGTTTTGAAGCACAAGAGTGGGAAGTCCAACAGAGTTGCAAATGCCTTGAGTAGAAGGCAAAATTTGTTGACAGAAATGAAGATAGAGGTTGTTGGGTTCGATGAGCTCAAAAGTTTGTGTCCTGAAGATCTAGATTTTGCAGAGGTATGGAAAGCTTGTTTGGAACCTGTTACTTTGGATAGGACAAAATGGTTGGATTTCATAATCCAAGATGGCATGTTATTTAGAGGAAGCCAATTGTGCATTCTGAGGAGTTCCATGAGAGAGAACCTGATTAAGGAGAAGCATAGTGGGGGATTAGCTAGACACTTTGGTTGAGATAAGACCATTTCTATTATTGGTGAGCATTATTATTGGCCACAATTGCAACAGGATGTGAGGAAATTTGTGCAGAGTTGCAGAGTGTGTCAAATGGAAAAAAGAACAAGTCAGAATATAGGGCTATATCAGCCATTACTAGTACCTGAGAAGCCATGGGATGATATTAGTATGGATTTTGTTCTTGGGTTACCAAGGACATAGAGAGGACATGATTCCATTTTTGTGGTGGTGGATAGATTCTTGAAGATGGCACATTTTATTCCTTGTAAGAAGACTAATGATGCTATTCATATTGCAGAATTATTTTTCAGGGAGGTGGTGAGACTACATGGTCTACCTAAGAGCATAGTTTCAGATCGAGATACCAAGTTTGTTGGTTATTTCTGGAGGACATTGTGGAAGAAGTTGAAGATAGATTTGATCTTCAGTTCTACACACCATCCATAGACTGTTAGATAGACGGAAGTGGTGAATAGGAGTTTGGGTAACCTGCTACGATGCTTAGTAGGAGATAAGCCTAAGGGATGGGATTTGATTTTACCACAGGCAGAATTTACTTACAATAATTCTGTCAATAGGAGTACTGGTAAATCACCATTCTAGATTGTATATGGGAATAGTCCAAGAAATGCTTCAGAGTTAAGGAACATGGACAAAGGAGAAAAGACAAGTGCTGAAGTTGAAGACTTTGTAGAACACCTGAAGAATTTGCATGAAGAGGTGAGAAAGCACATTAATAAGATGGATATTCAGTACAAGGCTAAGGTAGATTAGAAGAGGAGATATAAGGAGTTCTAGGAAGGAGATGAAGTCATGGTTCACTTGAGAAAAGAAAGGTTCCCAATTGGAACATATAATAAGCTGAAAATGAAGAAATTTGGACCATGCAGGATTCTGAAGAAGCATGATTTAGGAAATGCATATGAGGTAGAGATGCTGAGTGGGATCAACATTTCCCTTGTGTTCAACATTGCTCTGATTTAATAGAATATCATGAAGGTGGCACAGAGGATGGACCAACAAAAGAACAATGGAGTATTCTGGCATCTACTTCAATGGAGGAGATAGAAGAGATCTTGGATAGCCGTGTGGGAAGAAGTACTCAGAATAGACAATATGAAGAATATCTGGTGAAATGGAAAGGAAGGCATGTTGAAGATTCTTCTTGGTTGTCCAAGGTAGAGGTTAACCATTTTGGTGTCCCTCAAACAAACACCTGAGACGTGACAGGGTCACTTCTCAAATTACCCTGGGTGTCTGATGCAGGAGCATCCAGTGGTGTAAGGGCAATCTTGCATCACCCAAAAAGATGTTGATTCAAAATCATTGAAGTTGTTTTCATTTCTTTCCATAATTAGTATTTTTGGTTCCATAATCTCTTGAATAATGATGTAGAACTTTTAGTTTTTCCAAACTGCTAAAAATAGCAAACTGCTATTTCTGGAAAGTTTAATTGCCATTTCTAGAAAGTTTGCATTTGGGCATGGGTTGAAGCAAAAATTTCCAGGAAGCTTCATAATTGAAACATAAGACCTTTGGTGAAGGAATCAGGTAAAGATCATTTGTGAGTTGAAAGATATTAAAGTTTCTATTTTCTGAAAAGCCCCTAAAAATTTCTAAAACTAGATGTGAGGCACTAAAACATCCCATAACATCCTAAAAAGTTGATGGAAATCTGTTTATGGATTTCTAGAATGATATTTCACTTCGTTAGCTTTCCAATGCTTCAAACGGTGCGTCAATCAGACACTTGGATCAAAAGTTATGCTTCCCAGAAGTTGACCTACTTTTGGAGGGAGTTGCAAATTTTGAAATTTCGCTGGAGGCCGCCAAAAAGGGCTATTTATAACTATTTTTTGGAACCTTGGGTAGTAGTAGAGATAAGGGGGAAAGTGCAGAGTCAAGAATAGGTGGTAAAATAGAAACCCTATCTGATTTGGGGTTACATAAGGCAGAAGATTCTAGAGCATGGTGATAGGTAGTTGTAATGTGTTGCAACCTCTAGAGCATTGCTTCCTTTGATTGTATTTGAGATTCTGTAATGTTATGAGTTGTCCAAATCAATAAAAGAACATTCTATTTTCTGTGTGCAATTTCTATTTTTGTGTGTTTTATAATTTACCCCCTTCATCAAATTGAGGGACAAATCTTCTCAATTGCTTTACTTCTCATTTCAGAATCCTTATTCATGGCTTCATCTCTTCTCTTTGTTAATAAAATAGAAAGACTATTAGGTAATTGATCAATAATCTCTATTAAGGAAATATTGAATGCATCAATGTACCTTATTATTGTTGTTTCAATGATTGACTTATCGTTTGAGGATCTTTCATCATATAGTTCTGCTACTTCTTTTAGATTTCCATATTCTATTATGGAACTGACAATAGCTTCAAGTTGCAAGGGTGGAGGACTTGATTCCTTTGACATCTTATTCTTTCCTTTCCCCTTGGGAGACTCATCTCCTTTATTATATTTCTCTTCTCTTCTTTTAAAAATGAAACCTTCCTTTTCCTTTTCACCTTCTTCCTCACTTCTTGTATCAACAGTTTCAATTCTTGCTTTCTTGGTGCCTATTTCTTCTTTAGAGGTTTGAGCCCCTCTTTTCTTCTTCCAGACCAATTTAGGTCCTTCTTCTTCTTCCTCTTATCATTCATCATCATGGATGATGTATTTTTCCCTTGTAGCTTTTTCTTTTACTCTTCTCTTCTTGGGAGGCTGCTATTGTGTAGAGGCACTTGATGCAGTTTTCCTAGTTGAAGATGTGGCTCTGGAGCCTTTTGGGACAGAAGGAGTAGAGACAGAAGTCCTAGTGAACCTTATTATGCTAGGAGACTCATCTGGAGTAATAGGCATGCCTTTGGATTTCTCCGCAAGGCCCTTTGGTGATACAATCTCCTCTAATTTGGTCCTCAATTTCTTAGCACTTTTCTTTATTTCTCCCTCCTTGTGCTTCAAATGCACTTCAGGGTTTTTACTCAAATGTTCCAAATATTTCTACCAATGTATCTCTTGGTTTGCTCAACATTAGGTCTACAAGCCCAATGATTATGTTTTCAACAACTTCATAGCCCATCTCTGGAATCTAGATTGTTCTAAGTTCCACAGCTTCCATTATATACTCATCCTTACCATAAAAATGATATCATTCTTATATTTCTCTACAACATTTTTAGGAATCCTTTCTCTTGCATGCATTTTCTCTTGAAAATTCTTAAAGAAACCCCATAATACCATTGTCTAGGTTTCTAAATCACCCAATCTTCTCAAGTGATCTCTAATTTGCACTGCCATTGGAATATGGCCCATTCACACAATGTTCTTTGTACCACAAATTTCTCTGAGGAAGTAAAATAGTAAGCAAATAATTACAGTACCAAATTTGAAGGGGTACTTTGAGTCCTTGGTCTTTTAAATATTCTCCATCAATTGTTGTCTCAGTAGTTCACATAAGTCAAAGTCTGCACCATTCTTGACCATCTCATATGCTATGTTAATAGCAGTTGCAGAGACTGAGTTCTCTTTGTTGGTGAAGTAAATTTTGTATCCAATCATCATGGATGCATACTTCACAGCAGGGTCTTCAATGTCATTTACAGTTAGGGCTCTCTTATCAAACTTTTCTCTGGTGACCTTCATCACCACTCATTTTTCACTGATTTTAGTGCCGAAACTATTCCGATGGAGCATAACCCTGTCACAGCCCTAATGGATTCCTTTCTTTTCATATTTGGTAGATCCAACCACATGAATTTGTCATTAATGTGGCTCAAAACATACTTAACCCATGCATCTTGATAACATAAGATAGGGAAGTCATTCAATACATCCAATTTCTTCTCTGTCAAACCCTTAAATTTAGTTTTCAACTCAAATTCATCATCAGTTAACTCATTTACCCATACTTCTCCTAGTTTTGCATGATTATATTCTTCCATATTTGTAAGGATATACATGCTCACATCCTCTATATGTAAAACACCATATAGAATATCTGAAAAGGCACCATCCAGATCCATCTTTGGATAGATTTGAAAGGATGTTTCTTGAATTTAGGGTGGGGTTGGTCCACTACCTCTACGACTTGTGGAGTAAACATCTTCAAATTACTACTGAAAAACTTTAGGGCAAGATAGAAGACTATAAATACGTTTCAATCACTTTTGGCTAGGGTTTGATTAGCTTCTCCTTGTTCTTTCTTTGCTCTTTCTCTCTTCAAAGTTTGATTGCAAATGATCTTCTTGTTAAGCGAGGTTGCTTAAAAATCTCTTTTTGCAAAACCTAATTCACATTCAATGCTCAGACTGATAAAGCTGTCAAACTCTCAGTTGTAGTACACAATTACCTTCAATTAACCCACAATCGTCCACAACATGATATTTTTCATTGGTGTTTTCTCCAATAGGTCAAGCATATCAATCTACACCACATATCCACGTGCTAAGAGTGTTAGCACCATATTTTTGGAAGGGGCTTAATGTTTGTCTATGTAAAGTACCGAATTGCATCACATACATAACCGAAGTAAAAGTAAATACAATTACACTATCAAGGAAAAGAGAGAGAGATTTACTAATAATTGTCAAACACAAGATTTCATTCATTGATATGGTAAACAATAATGTTATAATTCATCGTACTAAAGTACAATTACAGAGCTCCATGAAATCATATGTACAAGTTTCAATAATGGCTTATTTGCTTTACAAAACATTTTAGTTCAATGAAGTAATACATATGTCAGCATATACAAGTAGAATCCAATACATAGATCAATCCTCTACCTCCATCGATCATTTGGTCATCTGCTACATCAAAGGAAAAGAACATGGTTTGGATGCTTTTCTGCCCAACCATGAAGCTTACGCTTCCCCAATATTCTTCAAACTTGAAGAATGCCCGATCCTGCTCGAAGGGCCTAGCAACCTATAAACAATTGGCAAGGTGGAATCTGGTGTGTGCCTATTAACCTACATGCATCCCTAACTTGAATGCAACATCATATTAATAGGATATAGTAGAGAATAAAATAAATAACTAGGCATAACAATCCATCTGTTTCAATGGTTCATTCATCTATTTCAACGTCACAATTTAACTTTGGCTAAAGTATAAAACCGTATAATGGTGTGTAGATCCTAAAAAGAAGACCTACTTGTCTATTTTACCCATATTCAGCACCTGTCCCGGAAGGTAACTTTTCAAAAAGTATAAAAGCATAGAAAAACAAAATAACCATTCTCTTTCCAAAACACATTTCATGGCAAAATAATAACTCATTTCTTTCGTGCAATAATATAGGAATAAATAATTTGTTTCTGTTATGTATTCAACAACTATTTGTTTTCACATGTACTCAATTTTCTTAGTATGTTGTACAGTATAATTGTTTTAGTTCATGACTTTGATTTGTTTTTTCATTGTTTTTGCAGGGTAAAATACATAAATTTTTAGTCATATAGTAAAATGGATACTTTCAACATATATATACTCATATTAACAACATTCAACTCTATAAGAGAAGTAAAAGAAAAGATTCACTATTCCTTATCAGTTTCAAGATGTTAACTCGTTGTTTGCTATTAGTTTTAATGAAAATTCAGTCAATAGAAGTTCTCAAACACCCTTCTAGCAAAGGGTTCCTAAAAAGGGTTGTAACAATAATAAAATCAGTCCCCAAAGAGTTTAGACAACAATATTTAGCTGCAATAGATGGACAACAGTATAGTTTTGCTAAAAAGAGTGTTTTATCAACATGTCATTCAGTCTCAGGAAGATTTACAACAACAACAGTGATTTCATAAGAACATACAGAGTGTTTTCCTAAGAAGACTATAGGGTATTCATCATAAGTATGTATACATAGGTGTGTATGCATATATAAATATATATATGCATACATACCTAGGTATAGCATAGCTACAATATGCATAAAGTGTTGGAAACAAAATAAAATCAAGATCTGGTCCTTTTTAACATGCCCACACAGCAATAGATTACCAGTATGCAATGAAAGGCAGGGAACTCTTCAATTTTTTGATGAGGGTTTAAGATTTAGAGAGAAAGAACTCATGGGGCACAGCTCCTGCTAGTTGTGCCAGGCGTGGGAAGGCCTTTATGGCCTCCCATTACCTTACAAAAGGGGTTGTGGCCTACCATTTAGGCAGCGCCACAGTCTCTGTGAAATAAATTAAAGACTTTTAAAACAAAAATGACTTTCTTCTACCCCAAATTTCATTCAAGCGACAGATTAGAATTTTTATAAGTTTATCAATCACAAAGAACAAACACAGATCTCTCAAGCTACATCCATATATTGCTAGTTTATAATGAAAGCTAATGCAATTTAGAGGAACCTGATTAAAGCTTGCAAATCCTTTCAAGCCTAGCTGTCCTCCAAACTCCTGCACCCTTCTTCTCCTCTGTATTTTGCATGCTCTCTTTTTTGTCTCTCTTTTGTTTTTATTCTTTTCAAACTCTATTTTTGCCCCTCTAATTTTAGGGTGCCATGTTCATTCCTTTGTTATTCTTTTGTTTAACTTCAGTTTATACTCCTCTTTTCCCATGGCCATGTCCATTCTCATGCAAAACTCTTTTTAATAACTTCAAATATCAATATGCAACGCATGTCTATTTGAATATATATATATATATATATATCAACTATGAAACATATATATACGAATCATTTGCAAGGAAAGACAACCGTCCATTCATTTATTCTTATACCAAGAACGCCAAGCAGATAGTCAAACAATGGAAAAATAATTATGCAATATGATTTCTACGTGAGTGCGTGATAGGGCACCAGACAAAACGCATCTAATTGTTGACAAACAGCTAGGTCCCCTCTAATTGAAACATGTTCTTGCCTTCGACAATACCTGCAACCAATCCCACTCATTTTCCACAGTCAATAGGTTAGTTGCATAAAAACATAGACGAAGTGACATAAAATAACCAAATCATAAGCTCAATAGTGTATCATCATTATGTTTATCTATAACCAAGCATTAATTAGAATTCAATAGCTTTCCATGCATTAAACATAAATGAAATCAATCCAAAAATTTGAGACGTGACAGTCTGTTAAAGCTCCCCTGAGCCAAAGCATTCTACTTAGTTTCCAAAGGAAACATCTACACCAAAGACTAGCATAGCCTCATCATTCACTTTATTTTCTTCTTGTTTTTCCAGACCTTGTCCATTTCTTTATTCATCTCTATCAGATCCACATTCTTCACTAGATCACTCTTCTTTATCAGATCAACCTTCACATTCTCACTTCTGCAAAATTTAGCAATGTGACATAATTTGTTGCATTCATAACATCTAGCATTTTGAATAGGCTTACTTCCATTTATTCTAGATTTGCATTGATTAGCCTTATCCCCAAATCCACATGTATAACAGTAACCATTGAAAGATGAAACCATCATACCCTTATTGTAACCATTCATCATCTGATTTTTGTATTCACTAGCCCTATGACCAATGCTTTGACATGTAAAACATTGACCAGAGAATGATTGAACATTCTGATTCATTTTGTTTCTACATTCCATAGCCTTATGTCCAAATTTATTACAAGAGTAATAGTAGCTAGAGTACCTTTGTGCAACTAGTTGTCTGATAGGTGGCCTCTTGAAATTTTTCTTCTGGTTCCAGATTTGTTTGTTATTGCCCTTCCTGACTGCAACCTTCTTTTGGTTATTGTTCTTCTTCCCAGCATTGTTTGCCTTTGAACTTTCATCCTTTTCAAATCCCAATCCTTCTTTATCCTTAGGATCCTTTTGATTTGCAATCATTTCATCAAGAATGGTGGAACTTTTCTTGAATTTGTCTTCTTGAATCTTTGCTTTCTCCAACTCTGTCTTTAGGACCACAATTTCTTGTTCAAGCCTTAAACATTCTTTAAGTTTACGTTTCAGTTTTTCATTTAGGCATTCTTCATTTCTTTTCCCTTCCTCAACTTGTATTTTCAGATTGGTGATTGTCTCATTTTATTGATTAAGCTATTCATTTACTTCCTTGTATCTTTCTTTGAATTTCTTATTTTTCTCTCTCAACTTCTTGATGCATTCATCTGCTTCCTTAATATTTTCTTCAAGATCTTTGTTCTCACATTGAACCTTTTCTAGATCTTAAAGGGTTGATTTAAGTTCTTCATTCATATCAACCATGCAGTCTGATGAGAGCCAATTATGTTCTAATTTATGCCATATTTTAGCCTATTTCATACGCCTTCATACCCATTCCTACATTCCATATCATACCATTTTACCATTTTATGTTGCATATGATTAAATATATATAAGTGGTATTTAATATAGTTTTTGGATAAAATATGGAAATTAATTATTTGTATTTACTAATAAGCATTGTGATTTCAAGCCTTGGAAAATAAAGCTTGCAGCATGCAGATCACAGGAACTTCCTGACACCTTTTATGCATAAAATCATCTCGTCACTTTCTGCTTAGGAACCACTTTTTGACCAGCAATTTAGTTCTGTCATCTTTTCAAAAGATGATGTCATCTTCTAAGGTGGCATCAATTACCTATTTAGTGCTAACCATGCATTGTTTTATCTAATGGTGACCTTCCTTTGGTTCTTCTTTCATGGCACTTCCCACATATATTCTTCATCCACGTGAATCTATTTCATGCTAGGATCTTTGTAACCCAATATTTCCACGTCATAGTGGCCACTTCAACACCATTATATCCTATATGGAAACCCGTGATGGAGGATGCACTACTAGTTGTATGGTGGATGTGCTTTTTTGAGGAAACTACAAATATTAGTTTGTGAAAGGGGATGTGTTTGGTAGCTGGAGCAAAACTGACAATATTCCCATCTTTATTTTTGGTCCACTATTATAACAAATTTGGTTTTGATTTGTGGACAAAAACCAATGTTTCACGTAGACCATTGTAATATAGTTTGTTGGCTACAAGCCTGAACAAACTATTTATTCCTATACCTAGTTGTTATAGCTTGCGTATATATAAGCATCATAAGGAAGATTTCAATGGAGAGATTTTTTTATGAATTATCTCTAAGAAATAAAAACAACATTTTGTTGATCAGTTCAATGTAACCAACTCTCTTTCGTTTCATCACTCAGGTAACCAAAGAGGCAGGGCCCACTTTGAGGTTATCCGGTGACCTTTAGATTACAGTGTGGTTGTTATGGTATGTGTGATTTACATTCTTTTTGAATTATTTTCTTACAATGTGATTGTTATTTATAATTATTTTATTACGATGTAACTATTTTTGATTGACTTTTAGAATCTCCTTTCAGTAATCAAGTTGTTGTTTGCATCTACTTTCAATAATTAGAACCTACTTCCATCAATTGTTTTGCAATTAGAATCTACTTCCAATAATCAAGTCGTTGTTCTTACCGGTCTATAACATTTTCTAGCGTAATTTTGAAAGTAAGATAGAAACCAAAAATATTCAATTCAATTTCTGGTCTAAAGTGTGTTTTAGCTACATTTCATCCCCACTCAGCTTGCTACCTACAACCCTTGTGTAGATAGCCACGACACCTTTCGCAAGCTTATAATCACTGGATTGGCACTTAGACCAAGCTAAATCCAATTTATTCTTTACCCCAGTTTTGGCCTATCACAATCTTCTTCAATAAACTCAACAACAGGGATTTCTTCTGGAGGGATAGGATATCTCCTAGGTGCCATGTGTTCACACCTCAAGATCTTCCTCAAGTAGTTAAGCTTCTTCCAAGGAACTAGGCTCTGATACCAATTGTTGAACACCCAAAATATTAAGAGGGGGGATGAATCAGTATTCTCTGAAACCACTTAAGCATTTAAACATTCATTCCACATATCATATTTAGTTTGTATTAATAAAGGAAAGCATGAAATCAACCATCAAAATACATAACACATCAACACCAAATTTTTACATGGAAAACCCAAAAAGGGAAAAACCACGGTGAGGATTAGCTCACATATATATATATATGAATAACAATACCAATTACAATTAGGCTCACTACCAAAAGGACTCACTATCCATAAAAGAGTATGCTCACTGCAGGTGGTTCACTGCCAAAGGACTCACTATCCTGAATATAAAGAGATAGAAAAAGGGGTGGCTCACTACCAAATATGAACTACTATTAATGTATTTGACTTATGTTGTAAACACAGTTCCACTGAAGCTTAGAATACTGACTTAGCACACTTCATCTTCAACACAATCTCAACTTATCCTTCTCTGCATCAGATTTTAGTTACACACACACTTAACTTTTTTGCATCAACTCACACTTCCACACAAGAATTCAATCTTGTTTTTATACCACAATCAAGCATAAGATCAAACATGTCGGCCTGATAGATGTACCATGTGCCTTCTTGATCCATCGTCCTAAAACTCAACCCTATATGCTTTGTGGAGAGAACCAAAGCATGTAACCCATTGAAATAGGTTGGCATAACCTATTTTTATTCCCAAGACTTTGTTCCATTCACGAAACAACTCCTTACAACCTCAACACCTTTAGGTTGGCTCAACTAGTGAAGTAGCAATAGAATAAACTAATTGTTAATTCACAACACAACATGCAAATCACAAAAATGCTTACAACTTGGAGACAACATAATTTTGACATCCATAGACTTATCCTTAAATCTGTATAGCAAAATATTCATCCACAGTGAAATGCAGAGCATTCCAATATGCCACTGGCACTATCATTACACTGCCAGTATAGAGTCTGGTACTCTGTCAACTCTACATTTCACTCCAGAGGGCTTCAAGGCTTGAAACTTTGGATTTAGATTCTTTTAGCATGCCCAAACAATACCTTACAACTGCATAGCGAGATTCTTCATTGCGGAGGAATGTGGACCTAGAAGTTGATTCCCTAAACATTGGAGACAGTACACTGGGACTTAGACAAATTTACAGAGTGATTGGTACATAGGTCTTCTTCAGACCAACGCAACTATATCTTTACACTTTGTTGCCATCAATGACAACACTGCTTACTTCCATGCTCATCAGTCTCTTCATCATCAAGCTTATGTTTCCAACACCTCCACATTTTGGGTTTTGTTTTGGCGGTCTAAAGGCATGTAGCGATGAGCTCCCTCCACCCCCTAGTTTAGAATTTATTTAGTTGATTAAATCAATGTATACTTCATGCATTGCATGACTTCTCTCATGTCTTCTTCGTGTATTGTGTGCTTCACTATATTCTCCATGTTTCACATGCTTCTCACTGTCTTCATTGTGTCTTGCGTGACTTTCATGTGTTTTCTAGTGCTTACCTGAGATTGGGGGCTAGAAATAGTCCTCCAACCTTTGGGTATGCCTTAGCTCTATGTGTCTGGCATGTTTGATGTGTTTGATGTGCTTTGATTGTACTTTAATGCATGTATAGAATTGTAAGATCATACATATATTAAAGTGAGGGCTAAATGTTATGGAGTAAA
This sequence comes from Cunninghamia lanceolata, assembly GCA_027924645.1. NCBI lineage: Eukaryota > Viridiplantae > Streptophyta > Pinopsida > Cupressales > Cupressaceae > Cunninghamia > Cunninghamia lanceolata. Next base: position 20,356,283 of record BSBN01000025.1, read on the forward strand.
AAGTTTCCCTGTGCCTTTTTACCTCCTCGTTTAGCTCCTAGGTCCCTGTGTTAAGACTTTGCAAGATACATACTCATCCCGAAGCAATTTCCCCCAAAACCCATGTCAAATGGGACTAAGGGGCCCATTCTAAATTTTAATCATGACCAAAATAGGTCCTTGGGACTTGGGCGCCTGCACCCAAGTCTAGCCTAATTTGTCGGGATAAAAATTAATGTATGCTAGTGTGATTAGTGATCTCAAAATGAAGTAGAAACATAAACAAATGCATAAAACACAAGCTTATACCTTCACAAATGAGACACAAATCAAAGATAGGGTGGAAGGAGTTGCACCCAAAACTCCTTAGATTTACCCATGTTGATGTAGGTTAAATGTGGATTGTTCTTTGAGATTCAACACAATAGGATAAGAGATTGGATGATAGAATGATAGATTGGATAGAGAGGCTAGACTGATTTTGGCATTATGATGGTATGATGAGGAGATTTGAGAGAAATTTGGGCATAATAAGGATGCAAGAAGAAGTTATTGAAAGTGGCTTAGAGGAGGGTCTTATTTATAGATTTTTGGAAAAGGGATGGAGGGTGAGGATTAAAAGTTGAGATCAAGGGTTAGAAATGATTGAGAGTTACGGTTTGGATTGGAGTCATAGCCTTGTGACAAGTGTTACAAGAGGAGTGGATGAGAGAGATCAATGGTTGAGATTTGGTCAATGGGATTGGAGGGCTCTCATTATTTGTGAATTAAAAATTCACATTGGGAAGAGAGGAGGATTATAAATGAATTAAAAATTTATTTTGGGAAGAGCTCCATTCATGGGGAAGAGTTCCATTAATGAGCTATGACGTGTAAGGAGTGAGGACACATGTACACTTACATGTGTAAGAGGGGGATGTGACCCTTTGAATAAAAAAATGATTTTTATTCAAAGGTATGTGGGAGGATGGGCTAAGCAAAGGTTAATTAAGTGATTAGCTTAATTAATCTAGGTCTAGGGGATAGGTAGGCTAGGGTAGCTAATTAAATAATTTCTATTTAATCAACTAGGCTAGGTTTAGGTTGATTAGTAGGGTAGATTAATTAGATAAGTATGATTTATGAAATTAATATGGATTAGGGAGATGGACAAATTAGCTAAACAAATATTAGAAATATGTATTTAATCAATGATGATATAGTTATAAGGTATAGTGATAAATTAAATGAATTAATTGATCACCAAGGATGGGTAAATGGTCAAAGGTAGATGATTAGGGATAAATTAATTAAATAAAATGAATTTATTTAATTAGAGGAGGGATAGTTGGTGGTGTAGAGATACGAGAAATTGGTTTGCGGAGAAAGTCAATTTCAGGTGTCTACATTTGCCCCTCTTTGAAATGATGTTGTGGCTAAGTAACATTATTTCAAAGAAGTTAAAATATAGAGTTAGATTGGATAGAAAAAGATTTTGGCTTATAAGAATAGGGTTAGGTTTAGGCATGATTGGTAATGGTGATGCCCCCTCAAGAGGATAGGCGGGTTGCGAGAACACAAGTGTGCTCTCGAAATGGATGAAACGGAACGGTAGAAGTGGTTGGAGGATAAGAGGTGAAATGAAATCTTGGTGATTTTATGGGAGATTGGCTGATGGATGATCATTGTACTGAAAAATGATTTAGAGCAATCCTAGGTTTGATATAGCAAAGTGGATATTTTCACCAAGGAATGGGAGACCAAGGTGATGATGTTTATCCAACATTTGCATAGACTAGACATGCAAACAAAGGGATGATTCCATGCATACCCAAGATAGTACAACCTTGTCTAGATGAGGGAAGAGGACTCATAGCATAAGCCCTTAATACACAAAAGGTATGATGAACCTTAGATGCACAAGGAGATCAATATGCTAGAACTGACCCTACGATCCACAAGATATGAATACTAACTTGGAGTAATGAAACCAACCCACAAGCACATCATACAAAAGCAAGACTATACCCCATTCTAGATGTTTTCACCACATACCATGATATAGTGAGATCAAGGTTGCTTTGATGTGATCTACGAATAGGACAAAAGATAAAAATCAAAAACCAAAAGACCAACGACCCAAACAAATAGCCATTGTATCTCTTGCCAAGATGGATGATGATTTGATAGATTCTGCCTATTATAGGAATGATATATCCTAAGGTAGGAATCAGTGGATGATTGGATAGTTGATGTTGTAAGATTGGCGCAAGATATGATGGTGACAAGTTGTGGTTGATGTTGATTTGATAGTTGATAATTTTTGTTAAGGGATGATGCTTTGATAGGTGATGCGATGCTTGAGATATTGCATTTGGATCTAGTGTAAGCTCAGGGGATAGGAACCATCCAAGCGGGTTGGATGGGTGCATCTTATGTACCTGAGTACTGGATACTTCCTTCGTATTCCAGATTGCCTACATACCCTATATCCACGGGATCAAGGCACATTGAGATGCAGGTGGTGATGATATGTAGTTTTGGCTTGTGGTGATGATGTGGGATGATTGAGGATAGATGTGATGATGTTGGGAGATGATGTGTTTGGATGTTTTGGGTGATCGTGATGATGTTGTGGGGTTGTTTTTGGGATTTTTGTAATTTTTTGATTTTTTTGTTGGTTTTGGATTTTCTAATTTTTTTGGATTTTTGTGATTTTGAAGGTTTTGGATGGGGTATGGTTTTATTATGAGATGGTTGTATTGGATTTCCTTTGGCTAGCCTTTGTGCTAGATACCAATGACAAGGTGTAAGGGTAAAATGGTGATCAATCCAATGAATTAAACATGACCCAAACATCAACAGAATAGTGAAACAAGAAGGATTCAATAAACGAAGCAATGAACAAATACAGAGCAAACCTTTCCCGTTTCTAAACTTCTGTTGTTCGCCTATCACAAATCATCCTTTTGCAGATGAGATGAGCCCTCAGAGAGTGCAATCTTTTTAGCTGTTTATAGGAAGTCGACGGTGAATGGCTATGGTGATATGCAATGAAGATGAGCTCCAATGCAAGTATGTGATTTCAAGCTTGTAGATGACAAAAGGGTGCCAAAGGCGCGTTGGTGATATTTCTGCAGAGTAATGATGTCAAAAGCTTGGATGAATAGAGTGGAGGGATGAAGCTTCATTTATAGACTTGGAAGAATGAGAATCAACGGTTGAGAGAAGATATGAAGATCGACGGCTGAGGATGGTTGAGGAATGTGCAACCAGTGGAAATGTGACAAGTGTCCCAGCTCCATCATGAAAGGGGGGATGTGACAAAACTGATTGGAGAGTTAACTCCATTGACTGGTCTGTTAACAGACTTGATTGATCAGTTAGAAGAATAAATTGTGGAACTGACTGAATTGATTGAGGATTTGACTCAATTGACAGGTTAGTTAACACTTTTGATTGATTAGCTAACTAACCTCTGATTTGAGAAGAAATAGGCCATGTGGGTGAGGGAAAATAAGATAATTAAATGTTAAATATATTTAATTACACGTGCAACCCAATGAGGTGGACAAGGTGAGGTGGAAAAGGTGAGGTGTAAAGGTGATGTGGATTTTTAGAATTTAGAACTTAGGATAGAGGAATTTGGATTAATTGAATAATTTATGATTATTTAATTGTGTAGGACATTTAGAAGAATTTTAATTAAATAAATAAATTTTATTTAATTATGGAATAGTGAATCGATTAAATAAATTTAGAATATTTATTTAATTGATAGAAGAATGGAATAAATATTTAGAATATTTATTTAGGATGAATTGTGTCATTTTTAGGCGTATACATTTTGCCCCTCTTTGATGCAATGCAGTTTACAGCGTTGCTTCAAAGAATTTGATAGTCCGAATGATGATACATGCCCCAGTTTGCCCCTGGTACAGGTTCAATGACGATAGGATGCCCCCTCGGGAGATTGGACAGGAAAAGGGTGGAAGATTCAGAGACGGATAATCTCACGAAGACGAAGGGGTAAGGATAGGTTGGAGGAAAAGGGACGCAGGCAGGGAGGCGGGAAGAAAAAGGGACGAAAAAATGGGTACGAGAAGTAGTCATAGTCATCACCTAGCCAGAATTAGGATTTGGAGGCTATAAATTGGCGCTGGGTCCACAAGAATAGTCATTTGTACACTTGTTTACTTTGGATTGGAGTGAGAGAGCCTAGAGCAACTTGGAGCAGCATGGTAGCCAGAGCAGCAGACATTCCACGCGAGGAGCACCGATTCGAGTGAGTCCGTCGATTCGGGCGGCCAGCAGAGGCAGGACCCCCGGTATGTGTTTCAAAAAAATTCTCCTAGGGTCGATTTAGGATGTCATAAATGCACTTAGAAAATATGACAAATGCATGTGCTGAAACGCAGAACGGCGCATATGTCTCGCAAAGCGGCGCATATGCCGGTTTCGGCGGCGCATACATGAAAGCTGCGCATCTGTGCACTGTAGCTGCGCTTATGTAATTTGGCGGCGCATGTGTATTTAAGCCGCGCATATATGGAAAGTAGCGGCGCATTTGTGAATGCCGCGCATATGTCGATGTTAGCGGCGCATTTATAATATGGCAGCGCATATGCCAAATGTTGCGGCGCATCTGCTGGATCTGCGCATATGCCGAATGTTGCGGCGCATCTGCTGGATCTGCGCATATGTGCACTGTGGCGGCGCATTTGTGTGAGGCAGCGCATATGCTGATTTTAGCAGCGCATATACCAAAAAACAACGCTTTTACCACCTGTAGTGGCGCATTTGCTGTGGATAGCAAAGGACTTAGCCAAATTGACTCAATTAGCGTCCTGTTTGATGCGGTAATCGATGAGCTATCTCCGAGATTGCAGAAATCTAGTCAAGAGATGTAGTGTGCTGTTTTGATCAATTTGAAATACTAAGTTTAGTTGATATAGTTCAGTAGGTATATTGAGTATGGTATATGTCGCTTGAGACTGACGCTTTGCCTTGCTTGCTTGCAGGAGGAGCTTCGGGACACACTGCAGTCGAGGGAGACGTTTCCCATGCCCTTATTGCAGAGATATATGTTGACAGAGACTGACAGAGTGGCGCTTGGTGCCATGGGATTGGATTATGTATGCTTCATGCCCGAGGTGCGGGAGAACCATGGACTGCTGACAGCTGCCGTGGAGAGATTCCACAGTGAGGATGGGACCTTCCACTTTCCGACGGGAGAGATGACGGTGACCTTGGAGGACGTCTACCGGATATTGCACTTGCCTATGGTAGGTGAGTTAGTAGAGTATGATGCACAGCGGGACGTGGGACTCGCCAAGTGCCAGCGGGTGTTTGATGATCCTGAGCTAGCTGGATAGGTTATCCCATGGCAGGATATATACGACTATTATGACTACTTCCCTGGGATTGTGGTTGGACTGATTGGGGGCGTTGTATGCCCGGACAGGAGATCGCATGGGTTCCCCATTGGATGGGGCAGGATCATGGAGTGGATGCTGACTGAGGGCACCTGATATGCGTGGGGAGTCTGTGTACTGGCCCACTTATACCACGACATGCATCAGGTGGTGTACCACCGCAGCACAAGTCTATCAGCTGGGGTGTTGCTGTTACAGTTCTGGCTGTGGGAGCACATAGCGGTGACTAGGCCGATATGTGTCTTCGCGAGGCAGCGAGGAGAGCCATAAAGTTATGGCTACGCTGGAGTGATTTCCCAGCACAGGCTGGGGAAGCTAGAGTACTGGAGACACACCTTGGACGGAGTGGATGTGGTCGTCTGGCGACCATATCTGGATTGTGAGCCGTGGGACGACGAGGGAGACGAGCTTCCATACTGCTTTAAGACCAGGTGGCTGATAGGCCGGACACGGCACATCTTGGAGAGACAGATGGTGGGCAGGGTGCTGAGACAGTTTGGGCAGAGATAGGGTATGCCACAGGGACAGGCTATGTTCGCACAGACGCATGCAGAGAGGGTCCGATGGGGGCCGATGGCTTCGTATGAGGAGGCTCTGGCAGAGTTCTAGCAAACTTCGTATGTGGCATGGGACATGAGGAGAGAGATAGCAGATGCGGGGGTGACACAGGAGTACAAGGATTGGATCACTGCACATCCTTTCCTGAGATATTCAGGACCTGGCATGCTGGTGCCTCGTATTGACGAGGCGGACTCAGAGGAGGAGGGAGAGGTTGGCCCAGGGCGGAGGGGAGTTAGAGGAGGATGAGGACGACAGGGTGGTAGGGCCGGAGAGAGGCTGAGACAGCGGAGGAGGATAGTTCAGGCTGAGCAGGCAGTGCCAGGGCAGGTAGAGGCACAGCAGCAGATACCTCAGCAGGCACAGATGCCACCACCCCAGCAGGTACCACAGCAGCAGGTGCCCCAGCCACAGGGGCCAGTATAGGGAGAGGCTCATGAGAGGACCATAGCCAGCCTGAGGGGACAGGTGCGAGAGTTGCAGGCACAGCTGAGGAGGGTAGAGCGGAGGCAAGAGACAGACGCAGCGGTGATCGCTGGGTTGACTCACGAGAGAGACATGGCCGATGCACGGGTACGGATTATCCATGTAGAGCGGGACACTGCTGTGGCCGCTATGGGGACAGATGCAGCGAGTTCATTTTTGGTTGGGCAGGTGCAGCAGGCACAGGCACAGGTTGGCCAGTTGCAGATGCAGTTGGCACAGGCACAGACAGATCTAGCCAGAGCACAGTCCCAGGCGCAGTATTACCGAGGGTTATACCATGGTGCCGTGGCATCGAGCCAGAGGGTAGGGAGTTTCAAGAGTCAGTCTGGGGTGACTCATAGAGCAGGTCCATCACAGTCAGGGGCTTCCATGATGGGTCCTCAGTAGTCAGGAGCTGGCAGTGGTGGCCCACAGCAGCAGGGATAGACACAGACCGGATTTTGTACATTTTGGGACATGTATCACCATCCATTTGGATGCATATTGTATATGACACTTTTATTCCAGAGATAGATGACAATTTTGTACATTTGGACCTCTTCTATATGATAGTATATATGATGATGCAACTTTGTGTATTTATTGCATGTGCTATGCGATGAAGATTTACTTCTATTGTATGATGTGATGTATGTGCATAGTTAGATGGTCTATCTAATGCTATATGAGATGCTTTATGATATGCTACTATATGATGTCTATGTGATTTAATGTTTTCAAATGAATGCAAAATGTAAGATGATTTCTATGTTAGAGGCAACTTTGTTATGGGAGGTGTATATGTTCTAATGTAAATGTATGCATATGTGTTATGATTTCTATGTGATGGTGCAACTGTGTTATGGGACGTCTATACAATCTAATGTAAATGTATGGTGTATTCCACGAACCTAAGCATGTGCATGACTAGTCCTATGAATGATTGATATGCTCCTATATGCTTTGTTTTTGTGAAGTCCAAATGTACTTGATCGACACAAGAATGACATGATAGACAGATAGACGAATGGTTGTGATAAGATGACCTATAAACTTTACTTGATATCGTTACTCTGCATAGTTTGGATAATGAGGATTGCATGGATGTGTATGTGGATATAGGATGGATGCTTTGCTTTTTAGAGTGCTTTATTTCATCATTGGGCTATTTGTTTTTGGTACATTTTCTGCAATGTTGTAAGTGAATACAAGCATCTAGGTATAATTGAACCGAGATGACCTGAGTACCGCTTACATGGATTTGGATTTAGCAAGGTAATACAAGCATCTAGTCAAAATTGAATCTAGGTGACCTGAGTACCTCTTGCGTTTCAACAAGCAAGGATTGCCCCCGTTCGTGTTATAACTTTGATGTCCTCGATGATCTTTTGCTGATCAGGTCCTTAGACAAGGCTTCACATTACTAAAGTTTAATCCACAAATAGCAAACAAAGAAAAATAATCATGCCTCCATCATAGCATCTCTAGCTTTTGGCATCCTTGAGTAGCGTAGAAAGACATGATAACAAAAATCCAGACTCTGTAACTTAACCATGGTTCCAATCCACAAAACATTCTTGTATTTAGATGTGAGTCTCTTGCCATAATTTAGATAAAATTAGTTAGAAGACCTTGGGTATTTGCTTTGTTTTAGATAGGTTAAGATGCTCATAGTCAAGATTTCTACTTGAAGCGCAGGTTCTGCTTGCATTTTGTTTGCTTGGTGAGAGGAGTGCACAATCCTTATTGGGGAGAAGGACCCTAATGGACTGACCTAGTGCCTCGGGGGCTCATTGCTAAATGGCCTTGCCTACGTGACGACGCAGAGGCAACGTAGTTCGGGGTAAACCCTAATGGACCATGGATGGACTAGAAGAAGGACAACAAGAATGAAGACAAGAAAGGAGACGAATGGGACCATGGGAGAAGTGGAAGCCTCGGGGGCGCATTAGAATAATGGCCTTGCCTACGTGATGGCACAGAGGCAACGTAGTTCATGGACTTGGACCATAGACACTGACAAGAGACCCTATGCTAGGCTCACATTGAGGAGACGGTATGGGACAAAACCTTGGTTGACAAGGCCACAAGGAGAGTATCAAGCCATGATAGGTAACTGTTGAATGTCTATTTGTGGGATAGATATGGGTCGAATGGGGCAAATGGAGAAAGAATGGACTCAAGGTGATTGGATTCCCAAAGATGGAGAAGGTAGTTTATCACAAGTAACGCCTGTTTACCAGGTTGTCATCACATGCTTTTATTTGCACGAGAAGCTAGAGAGTAACATGACGCCTGTTTGCCAGGTTTTCATCACGATACCTATCCAAGGTGCCTGTTTGCCAGGTTTTCACCAAAGGACAATTTTTTTTTGTATGCTTTCTATTTTTTCTAATTTTTTTGTATTTTCTCTTTTCAATTTTTTTTTTATTTTTTGATTCTTGATTTTATTGTGCCCCCTTGCATTGGGGTTCTTCTAGGTATAGAACCGGCGAAGATGCATGCTGTTGATTGGATCATCAAACAACTCACCCTCTGATGTGGCCAACTGATATGCCCCCGATCCGTAAGCAGCTACAATCACATAGGGCCCAAGCCAGTTAGGCTCGAACTTACCTTTCTTTTCTCTGTCTTGTTGATTGCGAGGGTTCTCTTTTAGAACTAGGTCCCCAACCTTGAAGCATCTTGGTCGAACCTTGTGGTTGTAGCTTCTTGACATCATCTGTTGATAGGCTTTGAGATGGTCAAAAGCTTTCTGGCACCTTTCCTCTAGCAGCTCTAGTTCTTGTAGCCTGGAGACTCTGTATTCTTCATCTGATATGAGACCTTTCACCTGAGGGATGGGAGTTCGACCTCAATGGGAAGGATGGCTTCGCAACCATAGACAAGGGCGTAGGGTGTAGCACCTGTGGGAGTGCGTATACTGGTTCTGTAGGCCCACAGAGCGGGATTGAGTTGGACGTGCCAATCGCGACCAGCTTCATTGACAGTCTTCTTTAGGATTTTCAGAATGGTTTTATTTGATGCCTCAGCTTGGCCGTTATCTTGGGGGTAGTATGGAGTGGAGAAATGATGTTGGATTTTGAAACGCTCACAAAGTTCCTGGACATCCTTATTTTTGAATGGTCTTCCATTATCCGTTATGATGGATGAAGGGATGCCATATCGGCAGATAATGTAATTCAGAATGAATGAGGAAATTTGCTTTCCTGTGACTGTGGTTAGGGGAATGGCTTCAATCCACTTTGTGAAGTATTCAGTGGCGGTTATGATAAATTTATGGCCATTGGAAGAAGGTGGATGAATCTTTCCCACAAGGTCAAGTCCCCACTAGCAAAAGGGCCAGGGCGTCGTTAAAGGTCTCAACTCCTGAGCAGGTGCATGAATCAGGTTCCCGTGTATTTGGCACTGTTTGCACTTTTTGACGAAATGATATGAATCCATTTCCATATTGGGCTAGTAATAACCCAAACGCATGAGTTTCTTAGCTAAGGAAGGACCGTTGGAGTGTGTTCCACAGATCCCTTCGTGTATGTCTCGCAAGGCCATTATGGATTCTTCTTGTTCTAGACAACAGAGTAAAGTACCATCTAGACCACGTTGGTAAAGGGTATTAGCAATGATGGTGTAACGGGAGGCTTGTCAGATGAAAGTTTGTTTTTGGTTGGAAGAGAGGTCTGGTGGAAGAATATTGTCCTTGAGGTAAGTGTAGGTCTTACCGTACCAAGGTGAATCAGATCCTACTAGGAGGCAAATGGAATGGGTTTCAAGGAGATCATAAGCCGGTTGCCGAATGATTTCTACTAAGAATTCATACCGTGACTCGTATTCAGGTATTTCAAGAAGAGAGGCTATGGTAGCCATTACATCTGCTGCTTTGTTCTTGATCCTGGGTATTTGTTCAAAGGAGATGGTCCCAAAGTGTTCTTTGAGGTCGTCGACCATCCGTTTGTATGGGATGAGCTTCTCATCTTTGGTTTGATATTCATCGTTGACCTGATTTATGATAAGCTGAGAATCACCGTAGACACATAGTGCTTGGATTTTCCACTCAGTGGCCATCTTGAGACCAATTACCAAGGCTTCATATTCCGCTATATTGTTAGTGCATGGAAATAACAACCTGTAGGACTTCGGAATGGTGTCACCTTGGGGAGTGATAAACAGGATACCTGCCCCCGAGCCATGGTTGGTGTAAGACCCGTCGAAGTAGAGTTTCCAAGGAGATGTTGACAGGGTGAATAAAGACTCATCGGGAAACTCAAACTGCATTGGTGAAGTGTCTTGTAATGGTGCCTCGGCCAGTTGGTCAGCTATGATTTGCCCTTTGATGGCTTTTCTGTCCACATATTCTATATCATATTCACTAAGAAGCATAACCCACTTTGCTAGTCGACCTGTGAGAGCTGCTTTGCTGAGAAGATACTTTAGTGGGTCGATTTTGGCAATGAGTTTGACAGGATGTGCCAACATGTAGTGTCGGAGTTTTTGTGAAGCAAAAACCACCGCAAGGCATGATCGTTCTACCTGTGAGTATTGTAACTCGTAGCCCACTAAGGTTCGACTGATGTAGTATACAGCTCTTTCCTTGTTCTCATAGTCTTGCCGCGCTAGGAGAGCCCCAAGAGTAGTAGGTGTAGCAGATATGTAGAGAATCAAAGGTTTTCCTTGGATCAAAGGCATGAGTATAGGAGGGTTCATAAGGTACTCCTTTAGCTTGTTGAATGCCTCGTCACACTGCCCATCCCATTTAAATGGAATATTCTTATGTAGGAGGTGGCTGAACGGTTGGCACTTGTCTGCCAACTATGAGATGAACCTTTGGATGGTCTGCAGCTTGCCCTGTAAGGATCTTAACTGTGTTAGAGTCTTGGGCGGTGGCATGTCCATTATAGCCTTGACCTTGGCAGGGTCTACTTCTATTTTGTTAGCTGACACGATGAAGCCTAGCAGCTTGCCTGAAGTCACCCCAAACACACATTTCTTCAGGTTCAATTTAACTTGGAATTGGTCCAGCCGTTGGAAGACTTTCTCTAGGATATCCAGGTGTGAGTCCCTCGTGAGAGATTTTGCTAAGATATCGTCAACATAATCCTCCATGGTCACATGCATCATGTCATGGAATATGGTTGTCATGGCCCGCTGATATGTAGCACCTACGTTTTTCAGCCCAAAAGGCATGACATTCCAGCAAAAGGTACCCCACGGACAAGTGAAAGCTGTTTTGTGTCGGTCCTTCGGTGCTATTTTGATTTGGTTATACCCAGAGAATCCGTCCATGAGTGATAGCATTGTATGCCCTGCAGTAAGGTCGACTATGATGTCAATGTTTGGTAACGGAAAGTCATCCTTGCGGCATGCTTTGTTTAAGTCTCTAAAATCGTTGCATAGTCAAACCCTGCCATCTGGTTTAGACACTGGCACAATATTAGATATCCATTCAGGGTAATCTATGGCTCTGATGAACCCTACATCCAGCAATTTCTTGAGTTCTTCCTTGACCAAAAGGGCTATATGAGGATGCATCTTTCTCAGTTTCTGCTTTACGGGCTTCACCCCTGGATCCAATGGAAAATGATGCAGAATCAGGTTCGGGTCTAGACCTGGCATGTCAGCATATGACCAAGCAAAGCTGCCTCTCTTCTTCTTAAAGAATGGTACAAACCTGGTTTTCTCAGGTGGTGTGAGAGATTTTGCGAAGTGGATAATCTTGGGTTGCTCTTCGGTTCCAATAGTCACTGGCTCTGTTGGCTCCACCACAATTTGTGACCTTTCTTGGTACATATCACTAGGGAGGGTGTCAAGCATTCCATCGTCAGGTGCCACAGTTGGGTTTTCACCTTCGGATACGTCCTTTCTTTTTACTGTTTTATGATCTGACACTGCCGCACGACGGTTTTCACCGTCAAATCCCTTTTTGATTTTGATATTTTTGCGACTAGAAGGTATGGCACCCTCCCTGAAGTAAGCCACAGTATTGAGTTCGATAGCAAAACCAGCTTTATGATCTCCATTTGGTAAGTGATCCCTAAGTTCCATATAGTCAATGTAAGCATCATCGTTCTGGAACATATCTAATTGGGGGGTTCCTTGCAGATCCCAGTCAATAAGCTCAGGGTGTAAGAGGGGAAGGGAGTCGGATGAGAGATCTGATTCATTAATGGTGTGAATGGAGATGTTATGAGCATTGGCGGGGGTAGTGTTCTGGGTGGTACTTTCTTCCAAGTTGTTTATCGCAATGGAATCTAAACTTTCCTCGAAAGCCATAATCTCAGGGAGGGGCAAATCAGACTCCAGTGGTCTGTCCCGTTGCGTCTGTCCCTCATGGTAGGGGTTAAGAGTTTGGATGGTGTCAATCTCTTTGTCCTCATAGGAGTGCTCTATTAGCTCGTCCCACTCATACTCATTTGACTCATCTGAATATGTGTCACTATCCAATTGGAGTGTTTGAATTGTCTCCACTAGGCAGGCATTTTCTTTGGCTTTACCTTTACCTTTGTACCCTAGGCCAGTTGTGTTTCTAGCTGAAGAGGATGAAGAAGGTTGGATAGGTTCAACGATTCCTTCTTTTCTGAGGCCTATGGGGCCTTGTCCTTCATACCCCATCCTGTGCAAAATGGTTTCACCCCGTCCATAGAGTTCTGTAGGGAGTCTAGGCGGCTCTTGGGGTGTGTTTTCTTCTTCGGCATAAAGCCATTGCAGGAGATCTCGCTCCTCTGTCTCATCAGATAAGGTCCCCCTTCCCTTTATATTTGTCAAATTTCAAAACTCTGAACTGATAGGGGAATGGTTTCATGATCAAATTTCTGTCAAAGGGGTACGGTGCTATATCTTCCAAAGAGTAGTTCTTAGAACTTGTACCAGTCTTAAGGTTGGATATCTCGAGCTTTAGACTTTTGATTTGTTGTCTTACGTCTGCCATAGGAGTAGTTGGATCTACGGGTTGCTTTCCTCTCTCATTTGTATGGGGGACCGTGTCATTTGTGCCTCTCTCATGCGCATGTGGGACCGTGTCATTTGTGCCCCTCTCATGATCATTGTCTGCATTTTCCATGATGGAGCTAATGTCAAAGTCTGCAGGGAGTTTGATTCCGAGACTAGCAAGATGATGGAAATACTTATGGGGGTCTTCAAGGATCATCTTCTCTATGACGCGTTGGAATTTTCTATCTTGCATGTGCGCCACTAATTCTTCATGAGAAATCTCTTCTTCACCATCATGTGGTGGGAGAAGGTGATCAGATGAGTCGGCCATTTTGATTTGCTTGTTGTACTGGGATCAAGTAAGAACCATGCAAGGTCGGGTGGGATGAAGTGGACCAGGATTAGAAATTTTGGCGAGGTGCCGACCGAGACTATTACAAATGGGATACCTAGGATAAGACTTGGACAAAGGATTCTCTCACTCAATGACTTCAAGTAAGACAGTTGACACAAGACTCTAGCCACTAGCAAGGGTAGTCGATACCAGTCTTACTGTGTAGGGCTTAGTCGTTCAACAAGACTACTAGCAAAGGTACTGTGACCTACTAGGCTTACGTGAATTCACTAATGAAATGAAAAAGGACTTATGCCGAATCGATATGGGATAGGCTAACTTCGGGACAAGAGTGATTTGGACAGAAAGTGGGAGAGACAATGGACGAAAGAGAAAGGGTTGAGTGAAACGGATGGAGATTGACTGCAAGGTTGACTTTGATCTCGGAAAGTGAAACTAGGCTGAAATGGGTGCTCTGATCAGGTGAAAATCTCTCCTCAAAAATAGGGCAAGTGCTCACTGTCGCATATGCGCAGAAATAGATGCGCAGCATAAATGGACAAATGCGCCGTAAGTCGCAGTAAATGCGCCGGTCTAGTGAATTATATATGCGCAGCAACAGTGCATATATGCATAGCAAAAAGGTATATGCGCAGTAAGTCGCTACAAAAGCGCAGCAAGTCTTTGTAAATGCGCAGCAGAAATGTGTAAATGCGCAGCTCTGAAGTTTTTACAAAATGTTCAGTTTTTCTTCTGTTTTTGGTATTTTTTGGCTAGAAAAGGTCTTCTTGATCTGATATTATGAATTTAATAGCAAGAAAACACAGCAAGCACAAAGAATATTTTGTAGTTTTTCATTGTTTTTGTAATTTTTTTGACTCTATTTTGGACAAAAGCAAGCACAAAATCCTAGGCGAGAAATGGATTATAAGGGATTTGGGCCACTAAAACAAGAGGTATTTAATTCGGGCAACCGTTCAAGTGGTTACACGTGCGGCGGCGCTACTCTCCGTTATGAAGTCTCCCAGCCTCACAGGGTTGCGCCTGAGAGGGTTTTGGGGGAGGTTGGCCGTCGGTGTAACATAACAGCACTTGTTGTAGGAAGTTTTCACCTCAAGCACAATTTATTTTAAGTGGCTTGGTAGGGCTTGGCGTTAGCCTGTTACCACTCAGGGTCGTTCCCACTTGGACAAGCGTGCATCCAAGGGCAGGCCCCTCCTAAAGGTTAAACAGATAGAATGACAAGTCTGGCACTCTGATCACCCAGAAGAGGGGAGAGCATAAGCCTATTGTCATTCGCAAGCACAGAATACACTGATTAATCCACTCTAGTTAAAAGTGAAAAACTAAATGGGCTAATCTACTCAAACAGAACTTTGAAGTGATTCAGCAATATAGCAGTGGTTCAGTTTTAAATCCCAGAAAGCAGTGGTGAGTTCAATTTTTAAACCGCGTAGCACAAGATTGTTAACTTTGAAATTCAGGTCTCACGATATAGCAATGGTTCACTTTAACTTCAGAAAGCAGTAGTGAGTTCAATTTTTAAACCACGTAGCACGAGATTGTTAACTTTGAAATTCAGGTCTCACGATATAGCAATGGTTTATTTTAACTTCAAGATCATTGATGAGTTCAATTTTAATCTTTAGATAGCAATAACTTGGAAGGTGTTTGCAATGCAAGCAAGAAATAATCCAGTTACTTCCTCCCTAATTAGAACTAGATGAAGATTTGAATGAACATTAATTTTTTACTTTCCCTCAGAAAATGAAATGTGAACTAATTAGATGCAACTACATGGAACTAAACCTGCACCTATCCTGCAAAACCGTTCCAGCAAACACCTGCGAAAGGGTTAGCGTTAGCAACTTCCCCTAGAAAAGTACTAAAATCTCAGCCTGTTACAAATGCGCAGCTTCAGTGATCAGATGCACAGAAATAATCAACAGAAGCACAACAATAATAAATGCGCCGTAATATTGCACGCATGCGCGGTTAAAAGGAATGAATGCGCAGTATTAATGTATGCGCAGTAACAGTCTTCAAAAGCGCAGCACAAATGCACAGATGCACAGAAATAATAAAAGCGCTGTAACAGTGCACAAAAGCACAGCGAAAATACACCGATGCGCAGAAACAGCAAAAGCACCGTAACAGTCTTTATATGCGCAGCAGAAATACACAGATGCGCGGAAACAACAAAAGCACCATAACAGTCTTTATATGCACCGTGGAAATGAACAGATGCGCCGAAGTAATCTGTGCGTGACTCTGCGTGACCTGTACGGAACCTGCCTTCAAAAAAGCTCAGAAACGGTAAAATAAAGGGGCAAACGGCCCCACGATGGGCACCAAAAATGTAAGGGTAAAATGGTGATCAATCCAATGAATTAAACATGACCCAAACATCAACAGAATAGTGAAACAAGAAGGATTCAATAAACGAAGCAATGAACAAATACAGAGCAAACCTTTCCCGTTTCTAAACTTCTGTTGTTCGCCTATCACAAATCGTCCTTTTGCAGATGAGATGAGCCCTCAGAGAGTGCAATCTTTTTAGCTGTTTGTAGGAAGTTGACGGTGAATGGCTATGGTGATATGCAATGAAGATGAGCTCCAATGCAAGTATGTGATCTCAAGCTTGTAGATGACAAAAGGGTGCCAAAGGCGCGCTAGTGATATTTCTGCAGAGTAACGATGTCAAAAGCCTGGATGAATAGAGTGGAGGGATGAAGCTTCATTTATAGACTTGGAAGAATGAGAATCAACGGTTGAGAGAAGATATGAAGATCGACGGCTGAGGATGGTTGAGGAATGTGCAACCAGTGGAAATGTGACAAGTGTCCCAGCTCCATCATGAAAGGGGGGATGTGACAAAACTGATTGGAGAGTTAACTCCATTGACTGGTCTGTTAACAGACTTGATTGATCAGTTAGAAGAATAAATTGTGGAACTGACTGAATTGATTGAGGATTTGACTCAATTGACAGGTTAGTTAACACTTTTGATTGATTAGTTAACTAACCTCTGATTTGAGAAGAAATAGGCCATGTGGGTGAGGGAAAATAAGATAATTAAATATTAAATATATTTAATTACACGTGCAACCCGATGAGGTGGACAAGGTGAGGTGGAAAAGGTGAGGTGTAAAGGTGATGTGGATTTTTAGAATTTAGAACTTAGGATAGAGGAATTTGGATTAATTGAATAATTTATGATTATTTAATTGTGTAGGACATTTAGAAGAATTTTAATTAAATAAATAAATTTTATTTAATTATGGAATAGTGAATTGATTAAATAAATTTAGAATATTTATTTAATTGATAGAAGAATGGAATAAATATTTAGAATATTTATTTAGGATGAATTGTGTCATTTTTAGGCGTATACACAAGGTAACACCAAGTCTAGAGGTGAAGGTGATGGGGTTGGATTGGGGGATTGGTGATGAAAGGATAAGGGATATTTGCTTTTGATAGATAAATAGATACATGCGGATAAGGGATAGGATGGGGGACAAAGGATTGATTAGGGATACATGATAGATGGATGGGAGGTTTTAGGATTTTCTCTAAGGGCTAAGTTGCAAGGAATCATATGCCCCAATGCTTAGAATTTTGCATGATGGGTTCACGTTTGAATGGATGGACTTTGTAGTAGATGGATGGAGGATATGCTTGAATAGGGAGTATGCCGAGAGGTGTTCAAAGCATGCTTTTGATATTGTCCCCCTTGTCTTTATCAATATCCAAGGAGGAAGATATAGTAGATGGGATGGATGGGAAATGATAGGATAAATAGGGGATGGTGGATAGGCATATGATATGATAAGGATAAGATAGTGGATAAGATGTGCAAAGGATATTATGGATGTGGATGAAGGCTATGGTTTTTGTCCCCAAGTGTAGGGATACAAAATGGATGGAAGAGGGACTACGCATAACGCCCACAAGGGGTTTTCATCATGGTACTTGCCCAAGGTGCCACAAGGAGTGGTTTCCACCATTGGACAGATTTTTTCTCTTTACTTTTTTTTCTTGATTTTTTTATTTTTTGGCTTTTTTGATGGAATGGGGACTCTAGCATCTGATTCCATAGCAAGGAGAAGATGGTCCCATGTTGGATAGTTTGGATGATGATTGCATGGATGTTGGTAGATAGGAGAAGATGGCATGGATGGTGGATAATGGGTTATGATGTGGATTATGTAAGGTTTACGCAAAAGCATGGACCATAGGGATTTGATGGGGGAGATATGTAGAATAGTGGATGAAATATGAGGAGATGGAGGTATGTGGGAATGTCATGTGGTGGATGGGAACCAAGACCAATGGTTGCACGCACTGTGATGTATTTGGGAGCTTGTATTTTGGATGTGGAGTTGGGAGTAATGGGGATCGGAATGCGGGAGTTTCGGATGGGTGATTTCGGGTTTTAGGGACCCAAATAGACTTAGGAATTATGGTATTTTTAGATGGGGAGTGAGATGTTTGGGATTTTGGGGGAGATTGGGAGGTGGATGCCTCATTAGAGTTTGGTGCTTTTTGTTTTGGAACCCACACCATTTTTCTTTTTGCTTTTTCTTGTGATGGTGTGGGCTTTGATAGCCTTTTGGATTTTTAATTTTGCTTGGAAGGGATAACATCTTTAGGCTTTTGTGCTTTATGAGTTGAGGCATTCAAATTTTTATTTTTGAATCCCATCGATTTGGTGGAAGCTTCATGTTTGAATGATGTGCTCTTTTGTTGATCTTGATTGGGAAGTTTAGGGGGTTTATGGGTGGAGGGGTTAAAAGTGGATTTATGGATAAATGGATGAGGGGATTTGAGGATAGGGATATTAGGAGTTGGGAGGATGGGAGGATAAGAAGATTTGTGGATAGGGATGTTTGGTGTTGGTAGGATAGGAGGTAAAGTGGATTTAATAGGGATATTTGGAGTTGGAAGTAGTGGAGGTAAATTTGATGGAGGAAGATGGATGGTCACATGCTTTTGCTCATGATATGATGATGGAGGGGGAATGGCGACATATGATTTGGAGGTGTGATGAGGTGCAGCATGTTGGGATTGGATGAATGGATTTTGGAGGATGCATGAGTGGTACCAACATGTTTAGGTTGTTCTCCTTGGGATGTATAGCCAAGGCCATGCGAGGATAGATGGAATGTGGTGTGGATGGGCTCCAAGATGCCTTGTTCATGAAGGCCTAAGCCATTGCCTTGATAGTTCATATTTTGGAGTATGCAACATGCGATGGGATGTTTAATTCTTTGGAAACAAGACGCGAGTTCATTATTTGTTGGAGAAGGATAGGTGGTGGATGGAAGTTGTTCACCTCCTACGAGGGAGTCACCACAGATGAAGGTGCTTTTTCTAAGTGGATAAGGGGATGGATTTGGCATGGGATTGGTAGATGGTGTGGGAGGATCAAAAGGGGTTGTTGCGATAGAAGTGATAGGGTTGATGTGGATAGGGTGATCATTAGATGGGACAGGATTAGATAGGATGGTTAGATCTTGAATAAGATAGGGGGTTGATGTTTCAACATGCTTTGGATTTGACGCTTGACATAGCTCATGTGTTTGCATGGAAGTGGAAGTGATTTGGATAGATGTGGTGGGTGCTTGGATGGATGTGATAGGTGCTTGAGTTATGGGTTCTTGAACATGGATACATGATGGTTCTTGACTTATGATAGGGTATTGTTCAATAGATTTAGTGGGTGTGGGATTTCATGGGGGTGTTTGATTCCTTGCTAATAGCCAATGGACAACATTCTTCATGAGTGTATGGGTTGAAGAACAATATAATGGATGGAGAATAAGGGTGGATGGTGTAGGATTAGGATTGGGATTAGATATGTGTGTGATGGAATTAGGTGGTGATGGTTCTTGGATGGGTTCAAGGATAGGTGTGGGATTAGATGGTGGTGTTGGAAGGGTGGGGGATTCTATATCTTTGCTTTCATTTTTTGATGTTGTTTGGAGGAAATCCCACAAGGATTCTTTGGATGTCATGGGCTTAGTATTTGGAAGGTTTGATGGTGGATTAGATGGTGTTTGGGTGATATGGATTGGTGGATTGGGAGATGCATAGGGTGATGGATTAAGGTTGATAAGGTTGGGGGGATATTGTGATGGGGGGATAGCAGTTGATGGATTGTAAGGTAGGTATGGTGATGGAGGGATTCGAGGATGGGGATTAGAGGATAGGGGATTTGCATGGGGGAATGGTTGTTGATGTAAGTTTTGAATTTCGGCCATTAGATGTGCTAGATTGGTGTTCCCTTGATCAAAGTTACCATGACAAAGGTTGGGAGATGGATAAGTTGGAGGTATTGATTGGTTGGATAGGTATGATGGTATAGATGTATAAGGGGATGAAGATTGATATGGCGTTAATGGGGATGAAAGATAGGGTGTTTGTTGGTATGATGGAGGTTGGTATGAGGTTGATGGTGTGGATATGTAAGATGTAGGTTGGTATGATGAAGGTTGATATGATGTGGATGGCGATAAAATGTAGGGTGTTTGTTGATATGATAGAGGTTGGGTAGGGGCTTGGGATTCAATGATGAGGTGTGCTAAGGGGATATCTTTAATGTCATTCTTGCATTTTTCCTTAGCATTGGGATCCATGTTCTCATAGATTTTTCTAAGTCTTTGTAATTGTTCCATTGCTACATAAGGATCCATGTTGTTGGAGAGATATGGGATGATGGAGGATAATCGATGATTGTGATGTTGGGGATCAACTTTCAAGACCTTAGGATGATTTGATTTGATTTGATTTATTTTTGATGGATGGTTCTCTATGCTTTAAGATAGACTAATGATCTCAAGCAAGAGGGTTGATTGGGTTGATTTGATTGGATGATCAATTAAGGCCTTGATTTTTGATTTGGATGATGTTGGGGGATTTTGATAAGGATTGGGATGATATTGATCAAATGGATGAAGTAATGGGATTAAGATGATAATGAATTGGATTAAAGATGATGAGGAGAATGAAGTGGATTATGATGAATTTGATTAATCTCAAATAAAGGGATTGGATAAGCTCAATTGATGGAGTTTGATAAATGGGGGGGAGTTTAGTCAATGTGATTAGTGATCTCAAAATGAAGTAGAAACATAAACAAATGCATAAAATGCAAGCTTATAGCTTCACAAATGAGCCACAAATCAAAGATAGGTGTAGACACCTAAAAATGTCTTCTACCATCGAACCAACTCCTGACATCCCTAAACATGTCAATTTCCCTCCTAACTAATTAATTAAATTTTTATTTAATTAATTATCCCTTCATTACCCTATTTTCCATCATATTATCTCCAAAATTGAATTAATTTCATTAATTCAATAGTCTAAAACCTTAGCCAATTGATTTAATAAATATGCAATATTTATTATTTCAATTTCCCTCTATCCTAAGTCCTAAATCCACCTCACAAATCCACCTCATCAATCCACCTCATCTTTCCACCTCAACTTTTCCACCTCACCATGTTGCACATATAATTAAATATTTTTAATATTTAATTAGCTAATATCCTCCACTCCCCTATGAGTTGAATTAAAAATTCAACTTGTCATATCCACTATCCCAAAAATGAATTTTTAATTCAATTGTCCTCCACTAATTGAATTTTTAATTCAATTATCCTTCACTCTTCCACTAATTGAATTTTTAATTCAATTGTCATCCACTAATTGAATTTTTAATTCAATTATCCTCCACTCTTCCACTAATTGAATTTTTAATTCAATTGTCCTCCACTAATTGAATTTTTAATTAAATTATCCTCCACTCTTCCACTAATTGAATTTTTAATTCAATTGTCCTCCACTAATTGAATTTTTAATTCAATTGTCCTCCACTAATTCAATTGTCCTCCACTAATTGAATTAAAAAAATTCAATTTGTCATAATCCACTCTCATTAAAAATGAATTTTTAAATCATCCACTATGAATTTAAAATTCACAAATAATGAGAGCCCTTGATCTCAACTCTTGATCCTCACCCTCCATTCCTTTTTCAAAAATCTATAAATGAAACCCTCACCCAAGCCATTCATAACAACTTCTTCTTTCATCAAAACCATGCTCAAATTTCTCTCAAATCTCTAATCTATCTATCCTCTAATCCTTCATCTACATTTGTGTTGAAAGCAAGAGCAATCCACATTTGAATCAAATAGGGTTATCTAATCTAGGAGCTCTTGGGTGCAAGCTTCCTCCTCCCTTGATGAGATTGGGTCTTCATGTGAGCTATAACTTTGTGTTTTATGCATTTAGTTTATGTTTTCACTTCATTTTGTTCACCTAATCTACAATAGGGTGGAAGGAGTTGCACCGAAAACTCCTTAGATTTACCCAAGTTGATGTAGGTTAAATGTGGATTGTTCTTTGAGATTCAACACAATAGGATAAGAGATTGGATGATAGATTGATAGATTGGATGGAGAGGCTAGAGTGATTTTGGCATTATGATGGTATGATGAGGAGATTTGAGAGAAAATTGGGAATGATAAGGATGCAAGAAGAAGTCATTGAAAGTGGCTTAGAGGAGGGTCTTATTTATATATTTTTGGAAAAGGGATGGAGGGTGAGGATTAAAAGTTGAGATCAAAGGTTAGAAATGATTGAGAGTTAGGGTTTGGATTGGAGTCATAGCCTTGTGACAAGCATCACAAGAGGAGTGGATGAGAGAGATCAATGGTTGAGATTTGGTCAATGGGATTGGAGGGCTCTCATTATTTGTGAATTAAAAATTCACATTGGGAAGAGAGGAGGATTATAAATGAATTAAAAATTTATTTTTGGAAGAGCTCCATTCATGGGGAAGAGTTCCATTAATGATCTATGACATGTGTAAGGAGTAAGGACACATGTACACTTACATTTGTAAGAGGGGGATGTGACCCTTTGAATAAAAAATTGATTTTTATTCAAAGGTATGTGAGAGGATGGGCTAAGCAAAGGTTAATTAAGTGTTTAGCTTAATTAATCTAAGTCTAGGGGATAGGTAGGCTAGGGTAACTAATTAAATAATTGCTATTTAATCAACTAGGCTAGGTTTAGGTTGATTAGTAGGGTAGATTAATTAGATAAGCATGATTTATCTAATTAATACGGATTAGGGAGATGGACAAATTAGCTAAATAAATATTAGAAATATTTATTTAATTAATGAGGATATAGTTATAAGGTATAGTGATAAATTAAATGAATTAATTGATCACCAAGGATGGGTAAATGGTCAAAGGTAGATGATTAGGGATAAATTAATTAAATAAAATGAATTTATTTAATTAATAGGAGGAATAGTTGGTGGTGTAGAGATACGGGAAATTGGTTTGTGGAGCAAGTCAATTTCAGGTGTCTACAGCTGGCTTGGGCCCTCTCAAAAGGTTTCCCTCTATCGACCTCTTTAATTTTATTTATGAATGTTAGAATGAAAGCATATATATGTGAGTTTATGACTTCATTTTACACCTAGATGGATAACGCAAACTTGTGATATTGAGCAAAGAGCATTCAAGGCCTTCATTGCATTTCAGAGTAGAATTGTGTTGTTATTGTGTTTGTTTGATGTAAATTTGGCTTCATCAATCCATCTCCTCATGATTTGAAGGATCCTCATCTTCGTGAGGGCTTCACCTCTAAGGTGACATCAATTTGTGTTTCAATCATTTCATCATTAGATTTGGCCATTTTCCTCCTTGGGCACACACTCTATTTAACAACGGTGTTGGAAGACTTGAATGTCATTCCAGGGCTTGACCGAGGCAAGCTCCTAAACACCATAACCCCCAATCCCCTCTCTTTGTGTTTGTAGGTTATAGGTGAGGGAGTTGGAAAAGTACAGGTGTGGAGAAGCAGTTTGAAGGATTAGGTTTTGGGATCTTAAAGAATCTTGATGATATTCCCCCCTCCTGGACTAGGGTGCCCACCCTGTAGTCCTCTCGATAAGCTTGGCTCCAAACTCAGGATCAATACACGATTTGTTACATCTCTCTATTTGGAATCTCTAGAAATACTAACCTATTAGACTTGGGTGCCTACCCCGTAGTCTGTAAAGTTCTCATTTCCATAAACTCAACTTCTGGTATGTTTCTGATCATCCCTGAGTATCTTCCTGTACGGTTTTCTATAGCATTCTATCTGTTTGTACCTGATTGCATTATAATTAGGGTTTGAGGCTATTTGATCTAGGGTTTGGTAAATCTCTCAATCTAATCTATTCTTTCCATATCATTCCTGAGTACAAAATTAATAGTTGAGTCCTCATCCATCTTGTAGTGACTTGGCTCAGTTTTGTCCTTGAATGTTATTGTGAAAGAAGGGTTTGACTTGATATACTTTAAGATCATTTCCCTTCTCCTTTTTCGCACATAACACTCTCAAATCTTCCACTATCCATCAACTTCAACATCTCTGACCTCAGGTTGACACATATAGAGTTGACATCAATGACAACACATACTGCCAACAAGGATGTGCTCTAAAATGGAGATTTTTTTAAATGTATGGACAAAGGAGATGCAATAATGTGGAAGAAGATGGAGGAGGCAAGTGGATGAAGGAGATTAAATTTGTAGATGGAGGGTGAGTATTGGTCCATGTTGCATGATTCACACATGTTGGGGAGCATAAGGAGGAAATAAGTGGTGGAGGAGACATATGTGAAGATGGATGGCCCAGATGCTCCTAAGGTTTGAAATGGATGGTAAGGATTGAAAGGAAAAGTCTCTTGTATTTTAGTGGAAAAGAAGGGTTTGAATATTTAATTAAATAAAAATGAATATGCCTCATTTAATCAAAGGTATAGGAAGGTTAGTTTAGATTTTATTTAATTAACCAACATGTAGGAATCTATTGGTAATTAAACAAATAAAAATCTATTTAATTAATGTGAGATGGGGATTGGTTGGTTTGGCTAGTTGAATTAATTAAATAATTAATTTATAACAAGAAATGATTGACTGAATTAATTAAATAAAATATTAATTAATTAATTAATAGGATATAAGTAATTAGCCAA
This sequence comes from Cunninghamia lanceolata, assembly GCA_027924645.1. Taxonomy (NCBI): domain Eukaryota; kingdom Viridiplantae; phylum Streptophyta; class Pinopsida; order Cupressales; family Cupressaceae; genus Cunninghamia; species Cunninghamia lanceolata. The sequence continues at coordinate 20,381,009 of BSBN01000025.1, forward strand.
ATTAATTAAATAAAATGATTTACTTAATTAATTTGAAGAAAGTCAACATGAGAAAAGTCTAGAGCGGATTTGGACTATCTACACTCATAACAAATGAATTGTTTATTTTAGGTACTTGGAGTTAATAGATTGTGCCCAACTCAACAAAGTATAATGAAGGGTTTTCTTTCTTATATGCCTAAAGAACATCTATCACATTTGTGTTCAATGTCATTCTACAATTTCCATATCACATTTGTGTTCAGTGTCATTCTACAATTTCCATCATTATAATAGGGGTGGAATGTAATGGCATGAGCATGTTAACAAAAACTATTAAAATCAGACATACAAAAATAATAAAAGCTAAATGACAACATACATATATTTGAAAAAACTAAAACTATAAAATAGTTGTCAAGTAAATAAAATAAAATAAAATAACTCTTAAGTAAATAAAATAAAATAACTCTTTAAATAAAAATAAAGTAAACATTGTTCTTGTAACAAAAGTGAAATATAAATATGGAGTAAGCATTGTTTAGATAGATATTAAAAATAATATTCATAAATAAAAATAATAATAATTCATCAAAATTTCTTCATTATTTTTTAAAACTTGAGAATATTTTTTATTATGATTTATTATATTGTTATTTAAATAAAATAGTTCTTAAGAAAAAGTTAAAATAAATAATTATTTCAAAAATATTTTTACTATTTTATTTATTAAATTACATAGTAATTTTAATAACTTTTTAGTTATTATTTTTATTATAATAGTAAAAATAACTATTAGAATTAACATAAAGTAAATAAAGAAAAAACAATATAATTAATAGTTCTTTTGGTAACATTTTCTCCCAAAACGCTGCCCTTCAACTACAATTACAACAGTTAAATGAAGCCATAATCACTAATGGCATGGATAATGTATCTTTTGAACTTGTCAAAACACTTCAATCTCAATTAGAGGAAATTTTGTCTAGAGAAGAGATTTTCTGGAAATAGAAATCAAGGGAAGTATGGTTAAAGGAAGGGGATCGTAATACAAAGTTTTTTCATGTCTCAGCCATGTTAAGAAGACACAGAAATTCTATTTACTCTATAAAAGATTCTATGGGAAATATTCTACAAGATGACTCTCTCATCCAGAAAGAAGGTATAAATTTCTTCCAGAAATTACTCTCTAAAGACTCAACTTAGATTCCTAGCACAACTGTTTCTGAAGTTCTGAATCATATTCCTACTCTAATTTCCTTCGAAGATAACCTGGAATTGATGAAAAAGTTTACCCTAGAAGAAATTAAGGCAGTAGTCTTCTCGCTAGAGCTAGATAAATCTCCTGGCCCAGATGGTTTCACTCCAGTTTTCTTTCAAAAATGTTGGGAGTTTGTGGGTAAGGATATTTGGCTGGCTGTAGAAGAAGCTCGGAGAAATCGAACTATCTTGAAAGAGATCAATTCAACTTTTATTGCTCCATTCCTAAAGTCACTTCTCCTTCATCTTTTGCTGATTTCAGACCTATTTCTTTATGCAATACTTTTTGTAAGATCATATCCAAAGCAATAACTTTAAGATTAGCTACTTTAATTCCCAAAATTATCATTGACGAACAAGGAGGTTTTGTCCCAGGTAAGGAAACTTCCGAAGGTGCTTTGATTGCTCACGAGGTAATTCATTCAATTCACCAACACAAACTCCCTGCCACGTTGATTAAGCTGGATATGCTAAAAGCCTATGATAGAGTGTCTTGGGATTTCTTGTTTCAGGTTCTTCTAAAGTTTGGTTTCTCTCCAAAATGGTGTAAATGGATCCAGTCTTGTATTACTGGTGTAAGGTTTTCAGTACTGATTAATGGTACTCAATCAAAATTTTTTAAGTCCTCTCAAGGCATAAGACAGGGAGACCCTCTCTCCCCTTTTTTGTTTATTATAATGGCTGAAGGTCTGAGTAGGCTAATTCTGAGTCAGAATTCTTTAGGTTATTAGAAAGGGATTACTATTCCTAGAATTCCTTTTTCTATTACACATGCTTTGTTTGCAGATGATACTTTGTTGTTTGGGCAGCCTGTGATGAAGGAAGCTAGTGTTTTGAAGGAAGTCATCTCTAAATATTGTTTAGTCTCTGGCCAAAAAGTCAATCATAGCAAGTCTAAACTTTTCTTCTTCTTTTCCTCTGTATTGGTGCAAAATAGGATAGCCAAGTTTCTTGGTTTTCAAATTGCCACCCTGCCATCAAGGTATTTGGGAATTCCTCTTTTCTCGGGTTCAATTAAAAATATGTTCTAGGAAAAGCTTATTGCAAGCATTAAATCTAAAATATCACCCTGGAAAGGAAAATGGCTTACTCTGGCAGGTAAACTTTTGATGATTAAAACAGTCTTATCAGCGATTCCAGTTTATTTGCTGTCGGTTTTAAAGGTCCCGAAAACCATTCTTACCTATATTGTGAATATGTTGCAAAAATTCCTTTGGAATGGTTCTAATTTGAATGGGCGAAAGATCTCCCTTCTATCCTGGGACAATATCTGTATCCCTAAACAGTTAGGTGGAGCGGGAATTCATAATATTGCAGCTCAAAATAAAGCTCTAGGAGCTAAGCTTGTTTGGAATTTATATGAAAAAGCAAATTCTAAATGGGGAAAGATAATGTATGCTAAATATCTAGATTCTTTTATTCCTGAAAGATTATTTACTACCTTAAATCCAAAGGAAGGTTCTCACATGTGGAATTTTTTGATCCATTGTCGAGAAGTTATTTCTTCCTACTTAACTTGGATCATCCATGATGGAAATTCTGCCCTTTTTTGGGATGATTCTTGGAACAACCATCCCCCTCTAACTGAAACTGAAGGTCTCCATGAGATAAAGTCATTTCTTTGTCAGGTTTGGGGGTTAAAAGTTAAAGATTATTATGAATTTGATTCTAGTGCAGAAATTAATTCAGTCAAATGGAAAAATTTTGATGAGTTTTTGGTCCCTCAAGAGCAGAAATCCCTTCTCAAGGATATTTTGAAGGATCATAGACTATTTATCTCAGGTGAAAAAGATAAATTAGTTTGGGCTCCTTCAAAATTCGGTCGTTACACAGTTAAGCAGGGTTATCTAAGTATCACTAGTAAGGATTCCAACTCAAATATTTCTTGGCCTTATAAGTTATGTTGGAGTGATTCATGCTTGCCCAAAGCAGGAGCTTTTACATGGTTAGCCTTACATTCCCGAATCCTTACTAGTGACAGATTAGCTAAACTTGGGATTGCAGATTCCTTTTTATGCCCCTTCTGTCAGGAAGTAGAGGAGACAGTGGATCATCTTTTGTTGAATTGTGATTTCTCTTCACAAGTTTCGTGTTGGCTTCTTTCTAGATTGAATTGGTTGGGTCCTCTCTCTTGTTTCTTGCTTGAGGTTTTTCAAAGCTGGCCTTTACTTTACTCCAAGTCCACTTTTTCTGCTTTGTGGATAGTTTCGCCAAGCATTGTCATCTGGTCTTTATGGCTAGAGAGAAATAATAGAATTTTTAAGAAAGTAATTCTATTCATATTGTGCTGGGCAAAATTGAGACAACTATTTCAGAAGTAGTTTTAGCTTCATTGTTAACCAAGAAGGCGGGTTCTTTAATTTTTACAAGTTGGGATGATATGATTTTAAAGACTTGGAAGCAGTGAAGGGTGCTTGATAATAGTTGCTTCAAGTCTGATTTTGTAATTGATAGATCCTCTATCAAATGGATCCCTCCACCTGATTCCTTTGTTAAACTTAACTTTGACGGTGCAAGTAGAGGCAATCCAGGAATCTCTAGTGCAGGTTGTGTTATTAGAAATCATCAGGGAACTATTCTGAGAGCCTCGTCAATTATTCTCGGTATAATAACAAATAATGAGGCTAAGGCATTGGCTTTAGTAGCAGGGTTGAAGTTAGCATTAAAACATGGTTTTTCTAATCTCATTGTGGAAGGGGATTCATTGAATATTGTTGCAGCCTTTTCCAATAACTCCTCTCTGAGCTGGAAAATTGAATATATCTTAAAATCTGGAAGGGATCTTCTAAAACATTTTCAGTCATTTAAGATTAGGCATACCTATCGTGAAGGTAACCTCTTAGCCAATTTTTTGGCAAATTTTTCTTTTACTTCTAATGTTTTGGCAATTGAATGGGACTCTGATTCTTTTCTTCAAATTCCTAGCATAAGTTTTATTTTGGCTAAAGATTCTATTATGTAAACTATGATTATTCTGGCACTACTATTTAGATTTTTATCTGTCTTTTCGTATTATCCTTTGATGCTAAGCTGACGTTGTCCAAAGTGTGTGTACTTTATCTTCGGCGGGTGGATAGTACCTCGTTGCTTGCTTCTCACGACGGATAGCAGATTTCGCACAAGGAATGGCAGTTCATTTCATTTGTTCATTTATGAGCTTTACGAAGCACTTATTTCATTCATTTCATTTGGTATACTGTTTTATTTTTGGTTAAAGTAACAGTTAAATGTGTCTCACTTTTATTTGTTTTGCTATGATATGTTGTGAGCCCTCTTTCAGCAATTGTTAGCATTGTCTATTGTCTGTATCACGTCAGAGCTTCACAGCTAATATGAGTTCTATCCACCGGAACACTCGAATATCTTGGCCAATTCAGAATTGGGAACATCCCCTTCTTGGTTGTTTAAATCCTAACCCTCTACAAGAAATTTTTTAAGTATATGAGGCGTCAGTGGGCACAGCTATCATTCAGGTCTGTAACTTACCAGCTCTTCATTCTCCAGTTGCTATATATCCTTCTCAGGTTGCTTCTCATTTTCTTTCAAATGTAATGGATCTCCTGCAATCTGGTGATAGGGTAAGGTTTTTGGGGTTAATGTTTATTTAGAAAGATCACTTTTCTGTCGACTTGTTTAATTCTGCCTTAAATGATTATGATTTGCATGAAGGTATTGCTCCTGTTGGAGGGCTGTTTGATTGCAGGTGCTTATTCCGTACGCCTGGGTTGCATTGCCTCTTTATTGGCAGATAAGGCTTTGGAAGTGTTTCAGGCTTTGCTGTTTTTGCTGAATTATGTGCCTCCTCCACCGCCCCCTCCTCCTCAGCTTGCAGAAGATGATGACCGTGTTGAGGATCATGCTCCTCAGTTTATCGAGATATTAGAGTGATGGGGATTTTCTTCATGTTTTTGCCTTCAGAGGTTACTTTTTTTTTATTTTTTGCACATGCCAGTTGCTCTGTAATTTTATTTTATAAAAAATGTAAACTCTGGCAAGATTTTAGTTATATTTTCCGTTTGGACCAACTCATGCTTTTGCGTTGATTATGTATTTTCTCGTTAAATTTAGGCTATAACCGGAGGTTTTCTTTGTCGATTCTTTCCTGCCGGTATGCCTCTTCTGAATCTGGCATCTTGTAACTTCTTTTTATTAATATATTTTAGTGGTTTTGCCACTTTCTTCAAAAAAAAAAAAATATAATTAATAGTTCTAGAGTAAAATTAGCATACATATCTTTTAAAAAATCTATGTAATAGATATCCAAGGCGTTGGAAGTCTTTTACACATATTTTTCAAAAGATAGGTATGCTAGTGCTATGCTTACTTCTAAACACTAGAAGATAATTATTAGACTGTAGCGTAGTAAATTGTAACCTCTTACAATTTCACACTAGATTTGGCACCCATTTTGGCTTGTATGTTCATCTTTGTTCACAATATGCAATTTCCAGTACTTTTCTGATAAATAAGGCTTAATCCTATGTCACTGGACATTTGAAGAGCCCAAATCACCAGGACTAGGGCGCCTAGAGCTTGGGTCCTAGCTATTTGGCCTTGAAAACTTATATTTAAATGTCAGCCTTATGACTTAAGTGATGCACCCTGTTGGCCTCAACTCAATTGGGCCCTCAAAAGGTAATTGATATGCATATATAAATAAGTTTTGAACACACATAACACTCTTAATGACTCTCTCTATGAAGCTTTATCTATAACAAGTTCTCTCTTTCTATCTTTCTATCTACAAGCTCTCTATTTGTGAAGTCTATTATTGCAGGAACTAACCAATGCAGGTCTGTGATGAATCTTCTACTATCTACACCATCTCCTTGTGGATGATCCATGTTGTAACATACATCCATCTAGGGTTTCATTGTAACTCTATTTCATTTACATTTGATTACAACATTCTTTATCATATGTTCCACCTCTGCTCGTCAAGAGCATGCATTCTCTATCACACTTATCACTGATGTTGTGGAGGTGGGAACACCAACATGGGTTCTTGACTGAGACAAGCTCCTATAAAGCACAAATATTTTCCCTATCAATTTTTGTGTGCAGATCACATCAAGAGTTTCTGGCATGAAACAACGACATGAAGATGAAAGATCAGGGAACACAGAGCACCAGTCTAAAATTTAAACTAAAACCCTAGGACTTGGGTGCCCAGGACCCTAGTCCTCCAAATCTAGCCCCTGTTTCTGGCAATGATTCTCGATAGATCTTCTCTACTCTTTTTAGGTCCTGCTTTCTAGGTTTTTAGTTTTGTCAGGTTTGTAATTTATGTTTTGGTGTATTTCATCATAGAAACCCTAGATCTTGTTGTATACACCTAAAATTGACATGACTCTACTTAAATAAATATTTTAAATATTTATTTCACCTTCGCATTCCTCTATCAATAAATAAATACATTTATTTATTTATTTGATTCACTTCCTCTCATTTAATTAAATAAATTACATTTTATTTAATTAATTAAATTCATCTACATCAACTTCATTCTTCTAAATAATTAAATAATTTCAATTATTTAATTAAAATCTCTTATTCTTCCAAATTTAAATAAAATGCAAATTTTATTTAAATAAAATCTAAATTCTCCACTAAATAAAATATATTTTTATATTTTATTTTATTCTTCAAATATCTTCACAAAAATAAAATATATTTCTATATTTTATTTATTCCTCTCAATTATTTGTAAAATAATTAAATAAATTCATTTATTTAATTATGCTTTCTATCTCTTCGAAAAATCATTCTTATCTTCCAAAAATAACCTTCCTCTTGTCACACAAAAGCAAAACTCTGAGTTACAAAAGAAAAATCAGTTTTAAAACATCTTTAAAGCAAATCTTCTCTTAAATTAGAAAAATAAATTCTAATTTAAGAAAATCAAATCTTATCCTCATCAAGAGAGGAGTTAACTCAACTAAATTGATTTTGGAATGACATGTGTCCTTCTTCTATTGGATGCACGTTCCTCAACAATCATCCTCCGTTGATTCATTCTTTTCTTCTCAACCATTGATCTTCCCTAACTCTCTTCTATAAATACAACCTTCTTCTCTTCATTTCATATCTGGATTTTGTGTAAACTTATGCTGCAGAGATATCGGCGCGCCTTTGGCACCCATACTCCCATTTAAGCATTCTCATTCATACTCCATTTCTGTATTTGAAGCTCACCTTCAAATACATAAGTATCACAACCATTCTTCCTTTGTCATCTTCAAACAAGCAAGAAAGCAACTAGCTTCTGAGGGCTTCACAATCAAGATCAAAGAAAGATAGGTGAACTACAGAAGGCCAAAGGTAAAGGTGCAAGGTATCATTTGTTATTTATTTGTTAATCTCCTTTTATCTTCATATTCTATAGATGTTTGGGTTTTATAATCTTATTGATTAACCTGTTTTCCCCCTCACATTTTGGTGCCCACCGTGGGGCCCTTGCCCCTCTACTAATCAAAAAAATTTGAGTTTTCTTGTAGACAGGTCCGTACAGGTGACGAACAGAGAGTTTTTTTGCGCATTCAACTTCTAAAATGGTGCATACACCTCCCGAGACTGCGCATCTCATTTTTTGGTGCATCTAACCTCCACAGTTGCGCATCCAACCTCCAAAGTTGCGCATCCAACCCTGGCTTCGGCACCTGATTTCAACTTGCGCATACACTCTATGTAATTGCGCATTTGTCCATGTTGCGCATTTACCCTATCCTTTTGCGCATCTATTTTGTCAAATGGCGCATCTATTTTTATTGCGCATATACCTCGTGATCTTGCGCATCTACTTTCTATTGTTGCGCTTCTATACAAAGACGCATACACTCCCTGTTTCTACGCATTCAGGCGGCAGTGTTGCACATCTGTCTTCTACTTTTTTGTTGTACGATTTCTGATTTTTGCATGTTGAGCTAACGTCTATTTTGCAGGAGTAGTTGCTGGATTAGGTCATTTAGATGATTTGCCTAGTTCATGACTAACTAGGGGTGAAAGTAACAAGTGCATTTCATAACAAACTTTACATAGTTTTCTAACTAGGAAGGAAGTAACTGAACCTTATTGCTATCGGTGTATTGTTGATTTATTTTCTAGTTTAACCACTGCTATCTTTACAAACGGGAAATGAACAATGCTATGTCTTAATCACTTTCAAAGTTAACAAACGGGAAATGAATATTGCTATGATCTAAACACTTCCAAGTTAACAATCGTGTGAGTGCACAAGTAGATTAACTCATTTAGTTTTTCTATTTTTAACTAGGTTGGATAAACAAGTGTTTTCAGTGCTTGTGAATGACAATAGGCTTATGCTCTTCCCTTAACTGGGTGATTAAAGTGCCAGACTTGTCATTATTTTTGTCAAACCTTTAGGGGGGCCTCCCCTTGGATGCATGCTTGTCCAAGTGGGAACGACCCTGAGTGGTAACAGGCTAAAGCCAAGCCCTACCAAGCTACTTAAAATAAATTTTGCTTGGGGTGAAAACCTCAAGCAACGAGTGCTGCTATGTTACACTGACGGCCAACCTCCCCCAAAACCCTCATAGGCGTAACCCTTTGAGGCTGGGAGACTCCATAATGGAGAGTAGTGCTGCCGCATGTGTAACCACTCGAACGGTTGCCCTAACTAAGAACCAATTGTGTAGCAAGCCAAAAACCCCTATTCGTTGATGCAAAGGGCAGAGCTCTTGAAGCAGCCTCGATTCAAGTGACTCTTAGTAGAGGTAGCAGGGACAATCCTAAGGTTCGATGTGGGGATGAGCCTAAGGAAACCTGAATCTGGTATGCGTGAGAAGTGAGTGTCGTGGAGGGGAGCCGGTGCTACCAGATTCTGGAGCTACACGCTTTGAGTGGCACAGCTAGAGGATTCAATGAATATTGTCATATCTAGCCTAGGTTGTACTTGCTTTGAGTCAAAATAGTCCAAAAACACCGAAAAAATCTGAAAAATGATCCAAAATTTCCAAAATTTAGAGAAAATAAGCAAAAAAGCTAGAATTGCGCATTTACCTCGACTTATTGCGCATCTGCCTTGACTTATTGCGCATTTGATTAGGCGGTGCATTTAAACAAACACAGAATTGTGCATTCACTCTGACTTTCGGTGCATTTGACTCCTGTTGTTGCACATTTGAACTAGAGAACAAAATTTAGTACCTCCCAAGAGCAAAACTGTCAAAAAAATTTCAAAAACCATCTTCAAAACCTGTTTCAGTTTTTCAAAATCTGATTGAGACCTTGCAAATCAACCATTTCTCCTTCTTTTCTGCACCATAGCTGCTTGTTCATCCAAAATCTTGCCTATTTTTTTTCCAAATTTCCAACAAGGCTATAGCCAAATTATTCTTGATCAAAATCAAATCTCAAGCAAAAACCTAGTGAGGCTCCAATATCAAGGGTTACTTATCCTTTCAGAACTCCACTAGGGGGTTGTGCAAATGCTAGTCAACATCAAGTAATGGATTCCTAACATCCTATCTTTTGACTATCACTTTTGTATATCCCACTTTGTTTGACACCACCTAGATCTAAGAAGAACCTTGCTAAAACCTTGTTTCATTCTAGCACCTTGCTCAAATTTTCCAATCTTACTCCATCCCATTTCTATACCACCCTTGCATAGTCTTAACTAGGTTACAAAAACAAAAATAGTTAGAAATGGCTGAGAAAATGATTCCAAACGCTCATGAAAATGAAGAAGAAAATTCTATGGACGAGATCCTTCACACGCAGCATGACCCAAAATTTCAATGCCTATTAGAAGGGGTGCTTGCCTAAGACCCAACAAAATTCTTTTTACATCTAGCAAGTCTAGGAGTCAAACTCCCTAAGGATTATGACATGGAGGCTCTCAAAGAAACTGATGAAGAGAGAATCCTTGAAGGAAGTAGACATGATGAAATACCCACGGATAAGAGCAAAGCAACAATTGACTCCTTGGATGCCCTAAGCCTAATGAACCAAAAAGTCGAAGCTCTCCAACAACAATTTTTAGACATGAAAACGGGAGCATCGACTAAACACTACACCTTAGAGGATATTTCACCATATCCTTTTGATAGGGCCTTGGTCATGATACTTTTCCCCTCAAAATTTGAGGTGCCTAATTTTGACAAATATCAAGGAAAGGGTGACCCAAGGGATCACATCAAAGAATTCAATGCTGCTTATCTTGAGGTCGCACATAATGACACCTACCTTATGTGACTCTTCCCACGAAGCTTAGGTGGGCAAGCCATGGAATGGTTCTCTAGATTGCCACCTGGTATTAAAACTTTCAATGAGCTTTATAGACAAATTTGTTACCCATTTCTCCTACAATATTGAGCACAACATCTCAATATTGGATCTTTGTAACACAAAGCAAAAAGGTGGAGAATCTTTCGCCGCCTTCTTATAGAGAAGGAGACAACTGGCAAGCAAATGCCCACACCAAATGCCAGAGAAATAGATGCTAGAAATGTTCGTCCACAATCTCCAAACGGACCTAAGCTACCATATCCAAATCCAATGTCCTACTTCTTTTAGCAAGGTTATTGAGATGGGCCTCATCATAGAAAAAGCCCTAATCGCAAAAGGCCAAATCAAGCTCTATAAAGACTCTCCCAATACCAACACCAACAATGACAAACCTAGATTCTAGACGAAAAACAAGAACGTTGTGAATGACGGGGTGGTGGATGCCAAAAATATGGCACCTAAGCAACCAATTTCCAATCTATCAACACCTCAAAATAACCCCCCACAAGAAAAATCAAGAAATACCGAATCTAGGTTCACCAACTTTCGGCCTAGGAGAAAGTTCACACCTTTGGATGAGTCACTAGAAACTGCCCTACGGAAGCTAATCGCCAACAATCTCATAATGCTTCCCTCAGTATGAGAGTACGAACCAAAGGTCAAACCCCACTGGTGGAATGACAATGACTTCTACGAATACCACCGAAACAGGGGGCACAAGACAAATGATTGTATTGCACTCAAGCATATAATCCAAGACATAATAGAGCAAAACAAAATATCCATTAACGGACAATCTCACGGACATACCTCCAATAGAGATCATCAGGCATTCAAGGATCCTCTTCCTAACTACGAGCAGGGAGGACCTTCCAACAGAAATAACAGTGGCTCTAACAACGCAAACTACACAAATGTTAGCTTCGACTATGTTGTTAACCAAATCTCAGAAGATGAATCACAATCAATGTGATCACTATCAACAAGGATCCGGATTGCAATGTTCCTACCCGTAGTAATAGGGTCACCCTTAGAGGAGCTTCCGCTCCTCTGTCTAGTCAATACAGTATCGTGGATCAACTCCACAAAACACCTACACACATCTCCATGTTGGAACTTCTGCGTCTATCTCCTTCTCATAGGTCTATACTTGACAAAGCCTTAGTAGAAGCCTCCGTTCCCACGAACCTAGCTGAAGAGCAATTCCAAACTATGGTCAATCACATCACCTCACCGCACTCCCTATCATTCACTAAGAAGGATGATATGTCTATCACTCAACCCCATAATGCCTCCCTTCACATTGAAGCTTTCATACACAAGCACAAGATCAAAAGAGTCCTAATCGATGGAGGGGTTGGTTTGAATATCTGCACATTGAAGCTAATCCTTACATTGGGGTTTTCAGAGAAGGCTATAGATCCGAAAAGAAAAATCACCATAAAAGCCTATGATGAGGAAGAAAGAATGTCTAAAGGAATTGTTACCCTACCAATAAGGGTGGGCTCCATAGTGAAAGATGTAGCTTGTCAAGTCCTTGACATGGAGCTAGCATACAACATTCTTCTCGGGCGACCATGGATACATGCTTTGAAAGCAGTACCTTCTACATACCATCAATGTATCAAGTTCCCACATGAAGGACAAGAGATCACCATCCAAGGTGATCCTAATCCCTATCAATACTGCAACTCCATTCAGCCCAAACCAGAAGTAGTGATCCCCAATAACCGTGCCTCTGCTTCTTCCTCCTCTCATGTTGACCCAGCTACACTTGCTTCTTCTTCAGGGGCATCTCAACCTAAACTCCAACTCAAAGATAAAGGCTTGGGTGAGTACATGGTATCTCAGTCCCTCTGTTTGGCACAACTGCCTCTATCTCCTCGATCCTATGGGAGACCTATCTTAAAAACACCCACAGTAGAGAAGCCAACCAAAGGACCATTTGTGAAATGGGGAAGCTTAGAAGATGAAAGTGATGAAAAAGATATCCTACAGTGGCTATACAAGGATGAAGCTAGCTCCTCAACACAACATGACCATCCCACTCTACCGACAGAATAGTACGATCAAGGCTTTCAAATACTATAGAGAATGGGGTATGAAGGACACGGTCCACTTGGTTCAAGAAAGGATGGCATCACTAAACCCATCCAACCTCATACCTTAACAGCCCAAGACACTACAGGGCTAGGCTACACTAGAGCACCAAGAAACAACAGAACCAACAAGAACAAAGGCAAACAACTAGAAACCTCCACTAGCAATCTAGTTGAACAAATTCAGAGAATGCAAATGGGGAGCGAAATTGGGATAGTCTCTCTGAGATGTCTTGTGACGAAAAGGATATTGACATTGTCCACTAGTACGACCCAACCCATGACAACGAGGGACAAGGTCCAAGGGCTAGGCCATTAGAGTTCGATCTGCATAGCAACAATAGTGAAAATCATGAGGAAGGAATGTTTCCCCCCTTGACGGACCCACTAATAGAGAGTACCATCGCAGACTTTGTCTGCTCCTTTAATAACTCTATCATAACCATCAACGCCATTGAACCAAACCAACCTAATGATCTCTTACCTTTGGTGCACCTTGAACTTATCGACTGGGACCTAGAAGGCACCACCCCTGAGCTAGACACCTTCGAAAATAATGATGCAATCATCGATTACCTTGAGCTTAGAGATCACATACCTGTAGGTGACCACAGAGCTGGATATGCTATTGAACTCAATGAGAAGGCCTATTTTGGAGAGAGAGCCAAGCCTTTCAGTCATAAAAACATCAAAATAAAAGAATGATCTAACAGTGAAAACTGCTCCGCGGCAGTGTTAGATCATCAATATAGTAAAAATAAAGACGTATCCAATGGTGAAAACCTCTCTGAGGCACTGAAGGATGGAAGGCTTGACCCTCTCCCCAATCTTACACATCAGGAGAGATCGTCGATCTTGATAGAACCAGCAGAAGCAATCAATGTCAACACAGGTGATAATCCAAGAATGGTCCACATGGCAAAGGCTCTAACAGAACATGAAAAACCAACACTTACATATTTCTTCAAAAGAAAATAGATCAACTTTGCATGGACATACGCTGACATGCCAGGGCTAGATCCAAATCTTATCATGCATCATTTATCTCTAGCTCCAGGAACTAAACCAGTCAAACAAAAACTTAGAAAGATGCATCCTTATGTGGCCCTCATGGTAAAAGAGGAACTAAAGAAGCTGTTAGACGTTAGATTTATCAGGCCTATAGACTATCCTGAATGGGTTTCAAATATAGTACCGGTGGCTAAACTAGATGGCAGGGTCAGAATATGCAATGATTTCAGAGACTTGAACAAGGCTTGTCCCAAAGATGACTTCCCGCTGCCCAACATAGACATGATTGTCGATCTCACAGCAGGACACACTATGCTGTCACTCATGGACAGTTTCTCAGGATATAACCAAATAAAGATTGCACCCAAGGACCAACACAAAACTACCTTCACATGTCCTTGGGGCACTTACTGCTGGTGTGTTATGCCGTTTGGTCTGAAAAATGCTGGGGCAACATATCAGAGAGCCATGACAATGATCTTCCACGATATGATGCATACTATAATGGAAGACTACATCGATGACATTCTAGCAAAATCTCTCACAAGAGAAGGGCATCTAGCAGTACTAGACAAGATCTTTAACAGACTGGAATAGTTCAATGTGCGACTTAATCCAAAAAAGTGTGTGTTTGGGGTTACATCAGGAAAATTACTGGGATACATAGTGTCTGCAAATGGTATTGAAGTTGATCCCACTAAGGTGAAGGCCATAATGGAGATGCCACCTCCTAAAAATCTGACCCAATTAAGATCCCTACAAGGCAAACTACAGTTTATTAGACGGTTCATTTCCCAACTGGCAGACAAGTGCCACCCATTCTCATCTGCTACACAAAAATGTACCCTTCAAATGGAACGAGTCATGTGAGCAGGCATTTCAGCAACTAAAGGAATATCTCATGAAACCACCGGTATTAATGCCACCAATTCAAGGCAAGCCTCTATTACTGTATATCTCAACTACACCAATGGCTCTAGGAGCTCGCCTTGCTCAACAAAACTGTAATGGAAAAGAACAGGCTATCTACTACATCAGTCGAACACTCGTTGGATACGAGTTGCAAAACACACCAATCGAAAGAGCATATCTAGCTGTTGTCTTTGCTTCACAAAAATGGAGACATTACATGTTGTCACACTCTGTTAAACTGGTAGCAAAAATTGATCCACTAAAATACTTACTCAACAAGGCTGCCTTAACAGGTAGATTATCAAAACGGGTCATGCTTCTCAGTGAGTTCGAGATTGAATATGTGGATAGAAAAGCGATAAAAGGACAAGTGCTTGCAGATCAACTAGCAGATGCACCTTAAACAGATGACAACCCCCTGAGCTTTGAATTTCCAGATGAGTCTATCTTCCATGTCAACACAACAAACTAGAAAATGTACTTTGATGGCTCCTACACTCAACATGGATTAGGGGCAGGTATCTTATTAATCACACCTAATGGCAACACTATTCCAAAGTCATATAGATTAATGTTCCCTTGCACTAACAACGTAGCAAAATATATGGCTTTGGTCATCGGTATCAAGCTAGCAGTTGAGTGGAACATCAAGGAACTTCAAGTCTATGGTGACTCACAATTAGTCATCAACCAAGTAAATGACGACTACCAAACAAAGGATGAGAAACTGATTCCTTACAAACAAATGGTAGATGACTTCAAGGAATATTTCGTCAAGATATCATTCGAATAGATACCAAGGATCAAGAATAAAGCTACAGACGCAATGGCCACAATCTCATCTCTCCTCGACATACCGAGTAATCAAACACGGTATGAGTTCTTAATAGAGTCAGTCTCCTATCCTGCTTATGACACTCCAGATTCCCATATCATATGCCACATCGTAGGAACTGATTCCCCTCTCTATGGCAAAATATTTGCCTATCTAAAAGAGAATACCCTCCCACCTGACCTCTCCCATAACCAGAAAAGAACCTTCATCCGACAAGCATCCCGATATGCCATTATCGCTAACACCCTGTATCATCGAGGTCTCGATGGTACTCTCCTTAGGTGTCTAGATAGAGAGGAATATCAAACTGCACTAAGCGAAATACACGACAGGATATGCGGGGCCCACTCTAGTGGCCCTACTCTAGCCAAGAAACTCATCTGCATGGGATACTACTGGCCAACAATGGAACAAGACTCCTATCAGTTTGTAAAGAAATGTAAAAAGTGCCAAATCCATGGGAACTTGATACACGCACCAGTGCAAGAGCTACAGCCATTGACAACTCTTTGGCCTTTCTGTCAGTGGGGACTCGACTTAGTGGGCAAGATCCACCCTCCTTCCTCAAGCGGCCATAAATTCATCATCACTGCCACAGAGTACTTCACGAAATGGATTGAAGCCGTGCCCTTAGCCAACATCACAGGCAAACAGATTGCCTCATTTATCCTGAACTATATCATTTGTCGTTATGGTGTCCCTTCGTCCATCATCACTGATAATGGACGACCCTTCAAAAATCAAGATGTCAGGGAACTATGTGACAAATTCCATATCCAGCACCGCTTCTCAACTCCTTACTACCCACAAGGTAATGGCCAAGATGAGGCATCAAATAAAACCATCCTAAAAATCTTAAAAAAGACTGTCAATGATGCTGGCCGTGATTGGCATGTCCAACTAAATCCCACATTGTGGGCCTACCGCACAAGCATTCGCACACCCATAGGTGCAACACCATACTCCCTAGTCTATGGATCTAAAGCTATCTTTCCCATTGAAGTCGAGATCCCATCCTTGCGGGTCTCATTAAAAGGCCTCATATCAGATGAAGAGTACAGAGTGACACGACTCCAAGAATTAGAACTGCTCGAAGAGAGAAGGCAACAGGCCTTTAACCACTTGAAAGCATATCAACAACACATGTCCAGAAGCTACAATCACAGAGTAAAGCCCCAGATATTCCAAGTCGGTGACCTAGTCCTAAGAGAAAATCCCAGAAATCAGCAAGACAGAGACAAGAAAGGAAAGTTTGAACCTAACTGGCTAGGTCCCTATGTCGTCATCACAGCTTATGGATCGGGGGCATATCAATTGGATACATCTGAAGGTGAACTATTTGATGATCCTATCAACAGCATGCACCTTCGCAAGTTCTATACCTGGAAACCCCAATGTAAGGGAGTCCTAAAAAAAATCCAAAAAAATCAAAAAAGTGATAAAAAATAGAACAAAAAAATCAAAAAAATTAGAAACTAACAAAAAAAAATCGTCCTATGGTGAAAACTTGGAAAATAGGTGCCTAGGATAGGTACCATGGTGAAAACCTGGCAAACAGGCATCATGTATACTTTTGGCTTCTCGTGCAAATAAAAGCAAGTGGTGAAAACTTGGTAAACAGGTGCTATCTGCGATAAACCACTTCCTCCATCCGTTTCAACTTCATGTCTCTTGTGTCCTTCATATTGTCCGTCTTGACCCAATCCTTTGAACCATTGTCAAACTACGTCACCTTTGAGTTATCACGTAGGCAAGGCCATTCTTAATGCGCCCCCGAGGCTTCACTTCACTTCACTTCGCTCCACTATCTCGTCCATCCCATATCTAGTCCTTCTATCAATCTGAGTCCGTGCTATTTCTACACCACTTTGCCATCGCCTAGGTCTTAGGTCCGCTAGGGTTTACCCCAAACTACGTTCCCTCTACGTCGTCACATAGGCAAGGCCATTTAGCAATGAACCCCCGAGGCACTAGGTCAGTCCCTTAGGGTCTGTCTCTCCATGTTTGTCTGTCATCTCACTCATAATAAGTCGATCCTTGTCTAAACTGGGGGCAACTCCTCAACCTAGTTGCAGATTTGGATTCTTGAATGCCACTGTCCTAAGAGGATACCAATAAGGATTGTGATACCTTTCACTAGACAAGCAAGAGCATCAAAACAAGCTACCCAACAACAAAAGTCCTTGGCTCAAAACATCAACCTATCCTAAACAAAGCGCAGCACCATATCAAAACACTCAAAATGATTCTGTATAAATTATGGCAAAAGACACATCTAATGCAAAGAAGTTTTGTCCACAGGTTAATTTACAAGGTCTTGAATTTTTGTCATTATGTCTTCCTATGCTACTCAAGGAT
The DNA here is from genome assembly GCA_027924645.1 of Cunninghamia lanceolata. Classification (NCBI taxonomy): domain Eukaryota; kingdom Viridiplantae; phylum Streptophyta; class Pinopsida; order Cupressales; family Cupressaceae; genus Cunninghamia; species Cunninghamia lanceolata. The sequence continues at coordinate 20,398,712 of BSBN01000025.1, forward strand.
GCCAAAAGCTAGAGATGCTATGATGGGGGCATAATTGTTTTCTTTGTCTATTGCTTGTGGATTAAACTTTAGTAATGTATGACTTTTGTCTAACGACGTGATCAGCAAAAGATCATCGAGGACTCCGAGGTCTAAACATGAAACGGGGCAATCCTTGTTTGTTAAAACGCAAGAAGTACTCAGGTCATCTAGATTCAAGTTTGACTAGATGCTTGTATTAACTTGCTATATCAAAATCCATGTAAGTAATACTCAGGTCATCTCAGTTTAATTATACCTAGATGCTTGTATTTTCTTACAACATAATAAAGCCCAATGATGAAATAAGCACTTCAACATACTTGCTATATCAAGATGACAAATATCCATATCCATATCCATATCCATATTGTATTCAATTGCAGTTCATATCCCTATCCATATCCATAATGTATCCAATTGTGTCTCATATCTGTATCCATATCCAAATACATTTCTCCATATCCCATGCAATAAAATTCTATGCAGAGTATCAATGTTTGTAAAAGCTTATGATTCCTTCTATCGAGTCATTCTTCTATCAATCAAATTTCTATCTATCATTGTATCTCTCATCAACAGTTCTAGCTGTCAATCTGAGCAGTGATCAAAATGCAAGTCTATCCTTAATCCATACCAATTGAGTCAAGCCAATCTTGTCAAATTATCCAATCGCAATCAGCGGTCTTGATCCTAATCTTGTCGTAAACCATATCAATCAGCCATAACTATCCTTCATGTTGCTTTAGGGATATATCGTTCCCCGCCATGACAACACTATCGTATATTGTTATCATATCAAATGTCTTAGACAGGATGTTGCATTGTCGAAACCAGACCTGGAGTCTTATACGACATGTTTCATTCCTAACACCAGACATCATCGATCTATATCATTAGTTTACCGCTTGACCGGGGCAATACCTTGCATGTTCTTGTATCATTTGTGCATGCTGGCTTACTTGCTTGCATGGGTCATCATTTTATCTTGCATCACATATCATTCACCTCTTTCTTCTGCATCCAACCATTTCTTCTCCTATTTCTCCTCTTCTTCATCGTGAGATTGTCCGTCTCATGCCTTTCTGTCGTCTCCTCGTCCAATCTCACGAGGGGGCATCCTGTCGTTAAACTTGTACCAGGGGCAAACTGGGGCATGTATCATTGTTGAAAAATTTTTTCTTTGAAACAACGTGATAAAACACATTGCATCAAAGAGGGGCAAAATGTATACACCTAAAATTGACATGACTCTACTTAAATAAATATTTTAAATATTTATTTCACCTTCGCATTCCTCTATCAATAAATAAATACATTTATTTATTTATTTGATTCACTTCCTCTCATTTAATTAAATAAATTACATTTTATTTAATTAATTAAATTCATCTACATCAACTTCATTCTTCTAAACAATTAAATAATTTCAATTATTTAATTAAAATCTCTTATTCTTCCAAATTTAAATAAAATGCAAATTTTATTTAAATAAAATCTAAATTCTCCACTAAATAAAATATATTTTTATATTTTATTTTATTCTTCAAATATCTTCACAAAAATAAAATATATTTCTATATTTTATTTATTCCTCTCAATTATCTGTAAAATAATTAAATAAATTCATTTATTTAATTATGCTTTCTATCTCTTCGAAAAATCATTCTTATCTTCCAAAAATAACCTTCCTCTTGTCACACAAAAGCAAAACTTTGAGTTACAAAAGAAAAATCAGTTTTAAAACATCTTTAAAGCAAATCTTCTCTTAAATTAGAAAAATAAATTCTAATTTAAGAAAATCAAATCTTATCATCATCAAGAGAGGAGTTAACTCAACTAAACTGCTTTTGGAATGACATGTGTCCTTCTTCTATTGGATGCACGTTCCTCAACAATCCTCCTCCGTTGATTCATTCTTTTCTTCTCAACCATTGATCTTCCCTCACTCTCTTCTATAAATACAACCTTCTTCTCTTCATTTCATATCTGGATTTTGTGTAAACTTATGCTGCAGAGATATCAGCGCGCCTTTGGCACCCATACTCCCATTTAAGCATTCTCATTCATACTCCATTTCTGTATTTGAAGCTCACCTTCAAATACATGAGTATCACAGCCATTCTTCCTTTGTCATCTTCAAACAAGCAAGCAAGCAACTAGCTTCTGAGGGCTTAAAAATCAAGATCAAAGAAAGATAGGCGAACTACAGAAGGCCAAAGGTAAAGGTGCAAGGTATCATTTGTTATTTATTTGTTAATCTCCTTTTATCTTCATATTCTGTAGATGTTTGGGTTTTATAATCTTATTGATTAACCTGTTTTCCCCCTCACACTTGTTATTCCCAAATCAATCTCTTCAGTTACAACAGAAGAATAGAGCCAAGGTAGCTTGGGTCTCCCTTGAGGATTGTAGCCAAGTGCAAAAGTCTTTGTCAGCTTAAGTTCTAATGTTGCATAGGAAAGATTGATCTAATTAGTGTATAATTGACTAGGCACTCTTTTCCTATGTAACATTTTTGTGAACCTGACATATCCTAAACTTGCACTTACTAATTTCATTTCTCAGATCTTTAATTGTATTTAATTAGTTGATAAATTTGATAAAACATTTTGGTTACATAATTTTGTTTATCTCATGTATATTCAATTTAGAAAGCAACACACCTATATATATTTATTGTTGTGGTTACCAAAAATCTTACGTTTTGGTGAACACAACGCATCCTACATTTGCAACTTTCTACTTTTCTGTATCAGATCTAATTAGTATTTCATTGATTAAAAATATCTATTTACACATCTTGCATTTATGTACTTCTTCATTCTTGTGGTTACCAAAAACCTCATCTTTTTGCTAAACCCCGCTAGTCTTACAATTAATGGTCATAGTTGCAATCTTATTCCAAATTCTTTCTATGTTGATTATTTGCTAAATCTGATTACAAATTGTTGTAGAATATCATACTTGTCATAGGTGTTTAATTTAGAAAGCAAGAAGATTTATACATCTATCCTTTCTTTGAGATTTGAAAGTAAAAACATAAACAAAATTGTATAAATGCAAATATGTTCTCTTGTTTTCTTACATCACTATCCACTTTCACTCAAAGAGTTGTTCCATCCAAAGCATGTGATCTTAACTTAGTTCTTCCTATGTCACTGTATGATTGTGATATTGCTCCCAAAATCATCCCTACTTGTGAGGGTATTTTAGCGCAAGAGAATATAATCATCGATATTTTGCCTTCTCTTCATTCCAATGTCCTTTCTTTTGAACACGTAGCATTGATGGATGAAGAGTCTAATATCATATTGGATGAACATATTAATTTACCTTCTCTTCATTTGGATGATATCTCCTCTAAAGATGAGGCATTAGTAGATGTTGAGCATATCACTTCTACTTCTACCACATCTTCCATAGTCCATCATGATTCCATGACTTATCCTATGGATCTTCCTCCTTTAGTTGCATGTTCAAGTACCTTGGTGTTATGTCGAAAAAATGCACCCTTGGAGGCTTTTTCCTAAAGGTTTAGCTCCTAGGTCTTTAGATTTGCATTTAGAGCATTTTACATGTTAAATCAGACTCATGATGAGAAAACCCATGGGTCTTGTGGAAATTTGGACATAGGGGGCTGCACTTTATTGAATCTTGAGCAAAGACAGGGGGTGGACAAGGGTGCTAGTGCCCTAGTCCAGTCCTATTTTGGGTCTGCCCTAATTTGCAATGTTAGTTTTGTGACCGTTATTTGGTCTCTAGGCCGACATCATAAATTTCAAATACGAAATTCTTGGCAGGAATCTTAATAGTTGCATATATAAGCATGTTTAGGTTATCATTTGCAAACTAGAAGATATCTAGAAGATCATTGGCAAGTTTTATGATTGTGACCTATTGGCATACTTGTGATTATCATTGTGTTGCAGAGCATAGCATTGTTATTGTGTTTGTTTGTAGGTTGGATTACATCTTCTCCTCATAGAATTGAAGAGCTTATTCCTTCCATGAGAGCTTCATCATTAAGGTATCATTTTGGTGTAGGAGCACCTATCACAAGGTGGCCTCCATGAGGCATTTAAATTCATGATTGTTTAGAAAATCAAGTTTTGTGTTGTAATAAGGTCTATTTGACCAATGCATGTCGTTTCTGTTTGTATCTGGGTTCTTCAAGACCTAGAACCTATGTTTGTAAATCCCAAGTAATTAGGTTGCATTTGTCAAGTTGTTAGATGGTTGGTCTCCCAGCCGCTTGGAATTGTTCTCCCAGTCGCTTGGAATAGGGTTGGTGTTCCTCTTGTGAGTTTATAAAACCAGGGAAATGAACAGAATCAAGCATCAAGGATATTGTAATCAGATCGAAGAGGATATTGAATGTAATTGTACGAATGTAATTGTGCATTGTGATAAGGAGAAATCAAACTATTATGTGTTGTCAATTTGTTTTTTGTTCTCTGTAAATACAAAATTGCATAGCTGTAGATTTCTTTTCCTTTCTATACTTTCATTGTTAAAAAATGTCGATGTGAAGAATTCCACTAGTGAGATTTCTGTCGAAATCAATGGAATGACTTTGTTGTATCATATTCGATTGTTTCCTGTGGTGTTTCATTGTTCGGCGGTGCAAAGGATCCAGACGGTGCGAGGTGCATAGTAGGTTGACCTAGCATCTCCATGTGCTAGGGTTTGACTGGAGGAGTTGGAGCTGTTATCGATGAGACAGAGGCCATCAACAAAACATTCCTCACTCAGAGTGATAAGGATAGTCTCGCCGAAGAGAGGCTTAAGCCATTGAAAGGAAGTCGCGGTCTAAAGATTCAGATCGGGGTGACAAAGCACATCGGCCAGAAGTTGTGCGTGCTTGCCAACGAGTAGGGTCTCACCGAAGATAACACATATCGGCATATCGAGAGAACAAACAAGGAGTTCACCGATGATCTAGGTCTTGCCGACGAGTGTGGTTTGAAGGTATATTGAGAATGTATGTTGAGAAAGCATGTGGGGAATGTATATTGAGAATGTACCTTTCATTGGATACAAATGGTGACCGGTCGTAATGGTGAAATCAGGGTAAAGAAACTTTAATCCACCAGTAATAGCAAGTCACGCCAAGTATATACTAAGTTAGTGTATCGGCGTATCGGCAATAGGTTGTAAGTGTTCATCGATGGTAAAGGTCACAGCGATGAGAGTTTGGTGACGGTTGAACTGACTATCGGCCCGAGTGAAGAGGGAGTAAGTCTTACTGACTATGTGCTCCTCATCATATTGGTATCAGTGCTAGCAAAAGGTCTAGGCAGTTGTGTATTTGATTTCTGTCATTAAGAAGGCAGATGAAGAGTTGAAGCAAAATGTTTGGTTGGTGACCATTTTGAAAATAGAGATTATAGAAAGTATTTTGAAGACTAACAGTAGACTGTTGCAGATGCTCATACCATCCAGTCGCGAGAAGGAATGGGATTCCTATAGTGTGTGGGCAGGTGCTGATGAGGTCTGTCATGACCATTCACTAATAGAGGTTTGGCTAGAAGAGGGTGCAGAGTGAGGCCACTACAAGAGAGAGTGGTAGTGCATCTCCAAGATCTGATGTTGGACGAGAGGAACGGGTCTGTAGCAGCGTGTAGGATGGACAGCTGATTGAGCATTGTGTTGTAGTTGAATTGAGGATTTGCAGAAGTGTTGGCATTATCTGTGAATGTTTATGTCAGACAGAGAAAGTGAAGGAGAGGCTAGCGATGTGCCTCCAAAGGGGATGACCACCGAAGTGGTCAAGAAATTCAAGGAGATGGAGGAGATGATCAAGACTGGAGTCAAGGAAGCACTCCAGGCTGAATTGAAGGCAATGAAGATAGGAAAAAGGATAGAGGAAGGTTTAGATGAAGAAGAAGAAAAAGAGGAAGAAGCAGAAGAACAAGAAGAGGCAAAGATACTGGCTGAACAAAAGCAATTCCTGGAAGCCATTAAGGCTATTGGCAAGGACTCTTTAGAGGCTCGGATAGATATTCCCATGTTCAGTGGAAAGATGAATGCTGATGAAGTTATGGAGTGGATTGAGGCTCTAAACAACTACTTTGAGTACAAAGAAGTTCCTGATAGTAAGAAAGTTAAGTTTGCAAAAACTAAACTCAAAGGTGCTGCCCTTACATGGTGGAATTACACCCAAGGAGAAAGGGTAAAGAATGGGAAGAGTATGATATCTTCGTGGAGCAAAATGCTAGAGAAGATCAAGTCCCAGTTCCTTCCATCTGACTATGAGGTGCAGATTTACAGGAAAATGTAGAACCTTAAGCAAAAAGATATGGATGTGGCTACTTACACCGAGGAGTTTCACAAATACACTCTTCATTGTGGGTACATGGAGGATGAAAAAGCCAAAGTAGCAAGGTATTTAAATGGTCTAAGGTTCAATATTCAAGATGAGATCAGTTTATTTACTCCTAAAATGGTTGAAAAATGCTTTCAAGTAGCATTAAGAGCTGAAGAGAAGCTGAAGAGGAAAGGTGAGCAGCAAAGTAGAGGAAGAGGTGATAGAAATTTTAGAGGCAGTTTTGGAGGCAGAAGTCCTAACCAGAGGCCTAGTGGTGAGTCTAGCCAAGAAGAGCAAGTTGGAGACTCAAGTACTAGAGGAGGCTACCGAGGAAGAAGGCCAAATGAAAGAGGTGGGACAAATGGATTAGACAGAGGATCTAAGTTCTCCAATATGAGATGCTATAATTGTAATCAAATAGGGCATCCGGCATACAAGTGTCCAGAGAAGGCCTCAACATCTCATGGTAATGAGAGAAGAACCACATTGACTCAAGAGGATGCAGGGAGTGTGATATCTCCTGAAGTGAATTTGCCATTAGAAGTGGGAGAAAATATGATGATCAAGAGGACATTGCTCAAAGCACCAATGAAGACTAAACCATCACAGAGGAGATCTCTTTTTAGGATCAATTGCAAAAGCAAAGGAAAAATATGCAAGGTAGTCATAGATTCTGGTTCAATAGATAATATGGTGTCTAGGGAAATGGTGGATAAATTGAGCCTAGAAAGAATTCCTCATCAAACTCCTTACAAGGCATCTTGGGTAAGGGATAGTCAATCACTTTTGGTAAGTGAACAAGCATATGTTGATTCTCAGATCAAAGAATATAAGGAGAGAATTTTATGTGACATTTTGCCCATGGAGTGTTGTCACCTACTTTTAGGTAGGCCATGGCAAATTGATAGACAAACATTATATGATGGATATGCTAACACATACACCATCAAGAAGGATGGGAAGACTTTTTTTATGACACCATTGCAGGAGGATGCTAAAGTAAAGAAGGCAGCCAAGGTCATTTTGGTGGGTAAGAAAGAATTTGTGAAGATCAATGAAGAAGAAACAAGTATAGTTGAGGATACCTCAAGGAGTGGGGTTGCCAAAGGTCAAAGTTTGAAGGTGGTTTCATTTTTAAATGGTGGAGATCAGATGGTGATGTCTGAGATGGATCAGAAGAAGGTCAAAGAGTAGGTCTGCAAGCAGTCACAAGTTGATTGGAGAGAAAGAGATGCTATCATAGTAGGAACCATTGTTTGTCCTCTAGAGCCAACAAGAGTTGAAAGGCAAACATATTCTACCATAGCAGTAGTACAAGGAGCATCAACCAAGGTTTTGAATGCAGGTGTTCAGGCAGAGATGACAGTAAGAAAGAATGGCGAGAAAAGTATGGGTTTGGTTGCAAGCACTTACTCATGGCAAGGTGTGAGTAGGGCCTACAATGCTAGGCATGAGTTTTTGATTCCATGGAAGCCAGTTGCAGTCCAGAGCTTGTGGGGAAGGCATGAGGCAACAAAGGATAACGGTGGTGCAAGACAAAGACTGAACTCATGGGACATGAGTTCTTTTCTAGGTGGGGTGTATTGTGCAAGAGCACCTATCACAAGGTGGCCTCCATGAGGCATTTAAATTCATGATTGTTTAGAAAATCAAGTTTTGTGTTGTAATAAGGTCTATTTGACCAATGCATGTCATTTTTGTTTGTATCTAGGTTCTTCAAGACCTAGAACCTATGTTTGTAAGTCCCAAGTAATTAGGTTGCATTTGTCAAGTTGTTAGACGGTTGGTCTCCCAGCTGCTTGGAGACGGTTAGTTTTCTCCCAGCCACTTGGAATCGTTCTCCCAGCTGCTTGGAATCATTTTCCCAGCCACTTGGAATAGGGTTGGTGTTCCTATGGCGAGTTTATAAAACTAGGGAAATGAACAGAATCAAGCATCAAGGATATTGTAATTAGATCGAAGAGGAGATTGAATGTAATTGTGTGAATGTAATTGTGCATTGTGATAAGGAGAAATTGAACTATTTTGTGTCATCAATTTGTTTTCCATTCTCTGTAAATACAAAATTACATAGCTGTAGATTTCTTTTCCTTTCTGTACTTTCATTGTTGAAAATGTCAATGTGAAGCATTCCACTAGTGAGATTTCTATCGAAATCAGTGGAATGGCTTTGTTGTATCATATTTGTTTGTTTCCTGTGTTGTTTCATTGTTCGACGGTGCAGAGGATCCAGATGGTGCGAGGTGCACAATAGGTTGACCTAGCATCTCCATGTGCTAGGGTTTGACTAGAGGAATTGGAGTTGTTATCGGTGAGATAGAGGCCATTGACAAAACATTCCTTGCTCAGAGCGATAAGGATAGTCTGGCCAAAGAGAGGTTTAATCCATTGAAAGGAAGTCACGGTCTAAAGATTCAAATTGAGGTGACAAAGCACATCAGCCAGAAGTTGTGTGTGCTTGCCAACGAGTAGGGTCTCACCGAAGATAACACATATCGGCATATCGGGAGAACAAACAAGGAGTTCGCTAATGATCTAGGTCTTGTTGACGAGTGTGGTTCAAAGGTATATTGAGAATGTATGTTGAGAAAGCATGTGGGGAATGTATATTGAGAATGTACCTTTCGTCAGATACAAACGGTGACCGGTCGTAACGATGAAATCAGGGTAAAGAAAATTTAGTCCATTGGGAATAGCAAGTCACACCAAGCATATACTAAGTTAGTGTATCAACGTATCGGCAACAGGTTGTAAGTGTTTGCTGATGGTAAAGGTCACAGTGATGAGAGTTTGGTGATGGTTGAACTGACTGTCGGCCCGAGCGAAGAGGGAGTAAGTCTTACTGACTGTGCACTCCTCATCACATTTATTATGCTTTATCAATCATTATCATTTGGTTTTTGCCTCTGCCTCCCAAGGGGACGCACTCTCTTTGACAATGGTGTTTGGAAGACTTGAATGTCTCTCCTGGGCTTGATTGGGAAAGCCTCTAAACACCACAACCCCCTCCACACTCCTTGTGATTGCAGGTTATAGGTGTCAAATCTGGAGAAAGTAGAGTTGTAGAGTAGGAAGGCAGACATTGAGGATTCTGGATCTAAAAAGAAGCAGACAATGTTCAACTTTTTAGGACAAGGGCACCATCAATCTTGTCCTCCATTTTTAGATCATGAGAAATAGAAGACATAGCAAAGATTAGTGCTGGAAGGAGATTGGGACTGTGCAGAAAAAATTGTGCATTGGACTAGGGTGCCATCACTGTTGTCCCGAATTTCTCCGTTTTCTGTCTGTGAAAAATAGTGAGTTAATGTTCTTTTCCCTCTATCTATTTCCTGTAGCATTTATCATAATTTGCATAATTGATTACTATTTGGTTTAAATTAGGGTTTCAAGGACATAAAAGCATCAATTGGCAAACTTGTGTGATCACATCTGAATTTCCCAGCAGAAAACCAAGTGGCGACTCAAATTTGATAGCTGACTCTCCTCTTGATAGGCAAGACACTCAGTTGAAAAGCCCTTGGAATGTTTTGTGGAAAGGAGGATTCAAACTAAATAAAACATTAACCCTTCATCCTTTTTACCCCAAAACACTTGGATATCATGAAGGATGTGAAGACTTCTTCTCTTCCTCCTTTGGTTGCATATTCAAGTACCTTGGATATCATGAAGGATGTGAAGGCTTCTCCTCTTCCTCTTTTAGTTGCATGTTCAAGTACCTTGGATATCACAAAGGATGTGAAGGCTTCTTCTCTTCCTCCTCTAGTTTCATGTTCTAGTACCTTGGATATCACTAAGGATGTGAAGACTTCTTCTCTTCCAACATCACTAAGGATGTGAAGACTTCTTCTCTTCCTCCTTTGGTTGCATGTTCAAGTACATTGGATATCAATAAGGATGTGAAGACTTCTTCTCTTCCTCCTTTGGTTACATATTCAAGCCTCTTTGATATCACTAAGGATGTGAAGACTTCTTCTCTTCCTCCTTTGGTTGTATATTCAAGCCTCTTAGATATCACTAAGGATGTGAATACCTCTTCTCTTGCTCCTTTGGTTACATGTTCAAGTACCTTGGATATCCCTAAGGATGTGAAGACCTCTTTTCCTCCTCCTTTGGTTGCATGTTCAAGCTCATTGGACACCACTAAGGATACAATTGTAGATACTTTCATCAATCATAGATACATTACTTTACCTAATCTTTATTCCAATGTTCTTCATTGTATTAGCGAAACTTCTGTAAAGGAATAATCAATGCTCACATTGGATTCCACATGGATACATGAATCTTATAAAAACCAAATCAACATAATTTATGTTTTAGGATCCCAAAAGGAACCTGTGAAACCAAACATTATTGTGCATCTTCATCCTAACCCTATAATATCTGTTTGAGGTGTTCTAAACCCACCTCAACCTCAAAAAAATCAATTTGTTCAAAATGTGTCACAGCAACCTAGTTACTTTTAGTGTAAATAGTGTCATTATCTAACTAGCTTATATATCACCTCTTCAAAGGTTTGACCTATTCACACATAGGCTTAAGTTTACTTGATCTTTTAGGAGTTTGTCTCATTTCGGCATGTGTACTCACACATATGAGACACCTCTTTCCTTTTGGATTACCACTTGCCCTCACACATGTCATGTGAGTTAGACAAGTGTGGCATGCATGTAGGGGTAGTTAGTAGTTCAGTCTTACCTTCCTACCTCGTCCTTGCCTATTTATGCAAGGCTCCTCATTGTATTTTACACACTCTCATTGTATATGATAGATATGTTATTATGCTCCATTTTTCACTTGTGGAAGGTTAGTCAATTTGTCCTTGCTGATCTTGGTTGCTCCAACATGGTATCAGAGCCATGCTTACACGTTCCTTCCTAAATCGGTGACTCCAGCATTTAGCTCTATCATTAGAGCACCGTGGAGCCAAACAGACCATGTTGTTGAGTTCAGAAGGCTAGAGACAGTCAAGGTGACCCTTCAAACAACATTTTTTGGTAAAGTCAATTTTTTCAAAAAAAATTTACCCATTAGGGTTTGTATGGCCTCAAAATTTGTACTGTATGGATTTTTTTGTCAAAATGGAAAAAAAATTAGTAGAGGGCATATCTGTCCCTTGTAATTGATCAAAATTTGTTTTTGATTGGATTTTTGTAAAAAAATAAAAAATAATTTTAGCAGAGGGCTTTTTTGTCCCCTACCAAGGTCGATTTTGGTCGAATGTTTTGATTGGGCAGGTTTTTCAAGCATTATTTCATCAACTTTTTTGCCTATCAGCCTTTCTGTGTGTCCTGGTTTGTGATTTTCATAGACCTAAGGGTTTCTTCATCAATCTATAGATCGGGTCCTCAATACTCTCTAGTTCATGGGTGTTTCTTTTTGCCTCGCGGTTCGCCTTTTTTGTTTGCCCCCATCGGCCTCTGCCTGTATTTTTTTGTAGGGATCTAATTCTTGGGCGATTTGGATCATCTTTACTAGTATTCTTCAGCCTTTACCCTTGTGCCTCTGTATTCATGCCCTGTCGATCCTCCTACCAGTCACTCCAACGGCCTTCACATTATTCTCCCTGCACCCAACACAAGTCTTCCAATGGCCTTCACGCTTTGTGAACAGGTCAAATTGGCCTCAATTCAACATCTAGTGTGGCTCCTTGTAAACCTCTACGCCCTCAAATCAAGAATTCTTTCCACAGTGCTATTTGGGACTCTTCATTTTTGTTTGCAACGACTAGCAGTCTCTCTTAGGTCAACATTTTCTAGGTTGATGGTCAACAAGTGTTGCTCATAGTTTTCTTTCGGTGGACACCTTCTATAGCAGTTATGATTAATGTTTCAGTTGGCAGCATTTCATGTTTAAATTTAATGTTAATTATTTCTAATGTGAACATTGGATGCAGCTAACTGTTTAATGTGTAGGAGTCAAGGCAACACTGAGAGGGGGGGTGAATCAGTGTTGTGTGAAATTTCTAATCTTTTTAAAAACTTTAACTTGCAGAGTACAAGGAGAGAGAGCTATCATTGATTTCTCAAATTCATGTGCACATAACTGAGAATGAAAAACAAAAAACTCATGAGTAAAACATACAACCACAGAAAGAAGATCAAGACACAAGAATTGCATGAGTGGAAAACCCTCCAAGGGTAGAAAAACCACTCCAGAATTGCCTCACTGGCTTAACTGAAAAAACATGCCTCACTGGCAATACAAATTGTCTCACTGACAAATATCAAGGTCACACTGACCTATAAGCCTCACTGGCTAATATAATGCCTCACTGGCAAACCAAATCACCAATAGAAGTTGTAAACCAAATCAGAGGGATACTCTGTTTCCATTCAATTCTCAATACCTTCACACCTGCATAACAATTTAGCTGATTATCTCTGAATTACAAACCCAGTATCATCTTATCATTATTCTTTTCTCTTCAAAAGGATTTATTAGAAAATGTCTTCATATCTCTGTTCAATTCCATACCCCAAACATTCTGTCAATGTGAAGCCAATAAATATGAGATCCTTCTCAACTTTCTGCAAAATCATTTTTATCTTTTTACGACCTTTCATATTCACTGCACAAAACAATTCATATTATAAATTCATTTTCTTTTTATCTTCTTGAAAAATTATTTCCAAATAGAATACATTATTATCTTTTAATCTGTAAGAAACAAAATAAAAAGACTCTCCAATTTGAAGCTTCCCACAAAAATCCATCTGCAAAATCTTTTCATATTCCTTCAATAAAATCATCTCCTCAAAAAGAGTTTTCCAAGAAAACATCTTAGACTTTTCACCTGTAAGATGCCTTCAATCAATCTGCAAAAAAAATCATATTTATTTTTGCACCAATCTGCCCTATTCTCAAACAAAACTCTTAAACTTCATCCCAAAAAAAAAATATATCTTCAAAAGACAATCTCCTGCAATAAAAATCTTTTTACAACTCCAAACATCCATTCAAATTCCCATAAAAAATATCTTGAATCAATTTCTTTTTCTTCTCTCAAAAAATCATCTTAAAAGATGCTTCATATTCCTACAAAAATAAATCATCTCTCCATCTATCTTGAATAATCTTCTTCTCAAAAAAAAACTTCAAACACCATTAGCTCATACCAAAACTCTCTATACTTTTCTAGTTCATCTCTCTGCACATTAATCTTATTTCTGTCAAAAAAAATCTTCACAAAATAAAATAGTCACCTTAAAAATTAATTACCTTCAAGAAAAAAAACATTCTTTATATATTATTAACCATATCCATATATTTCCATTAAAAAATCAGTCTGTTCATATGCCAAATCCAATCTAATAAAAAAAACTTTCGAAGATCTTTTATATTCCTCTAAAATGGAAGGAGCCTTTCATATTTCTTGGAAGAAATAAGAAATGACCTTAAATTATGGCTTTTGCTCCAAACAGCCCGTCAAAATTAGAAACCTGAGCCATCCGTTGGTGTACACTTTCCATTTTAAATCTTATCCTTCCGATTTAAAAGACCCGCCACCTGTCTTTTAAACCATAGCCATTGATAAGCTTTTTCCCGCCTAATGTTTTGACCCTTCACCGATTAACCGGACACCTAATGAACAGGGCCGGTCACAATAACGATATCACACCCTTAACATTGTCACTTAAGTGATGCTTACCATTCTGACCGGTCAACTGATAAATAAAACATAAAGTGTTTGACATGTAACCAAGGGTTTTATAAAAGATAACATAGGTTCATTTAGATCTATGAAACAAGATTTCTTTTAGGTCTTAGATACTTAGGTTTGTTTAGGATTTAGAACATAGAAAGTGTCTGATCAGGGAATTTGTAAAGAAAGAAACCAGTCATTACACATGAATAGTTGTAGATGAATATTAAAGTAGAGACCTAGTTTAGACTTAGGGTTTTCAAAAATACTAATGACATAACACAAACTTGTGACCCTTGATGAAACCCTAAGAGCATATTTTGGCTCAAAGAAGACATTTCACTAACAAAGACATTACATATGACAATTAGAGAATTAGCCCTCATCAATATGCTTTTGAATGTCAAACCATCACTAAGATCTTGAACAAGCTAGAAAACCAAATCACCTCAAATGTGAAACAATGAAGAGCAATTTGTCACTATATGTGTCACTTGTCACTATAACATCATAAGCCACCTGTAAGGATCTTACCAACAGAGATGAACACCATATGAATACTGAGATCATACCATACCTCCAAACTACTGTGATTACAACAAGCCACAATCAAGATTAATCATGATGCCAACCTATGCCATTTTTACTGAAAGCATGAACATGCATTCTTAACAAGATCTTATATCTGATTTCAACTGAACCACTTATCTTGATTGAGTGAACTATTCCCAATAGATTCCTTCCATAAGTGAATAACAGTGAAATGCATGATCATTAACAACCTTTTGACATCAATGACAAACTATTACCATCATAATGGTCTTGGCATTTTTTTAACCTTCAAAGTTATCATTTGGTGGTCACTATTTTTTTTAAGTTGCATGCAAAACCACCAAAGTCTCCCATTATTTGTTGTTGCAAGCCACTTCCGAGCCCTAACATGCTAACTGCAAACATTAGCATTGTACGTAACCACTAGTGGTTACACATAGCATCTTAACATTCCAATCAACTTTAACATTTTATGCAACTGCTAGCATTTTCTGCTAACCACTAGTAGTTTGTAACCTGCCAAAGATAACATTTTATGTCACAGTGACCTCTGAGGCCCCTTCAAAGTCCCACACTTGGGCTTTGTTTCATTTTGCCACAACTTTCGCCAATAGAGGCAAAATTTCACAAAATTATAGTCGACGGAAAGCTCTTTCCATCCACTTCGCTTCGGCAAAGTCAACACAAAATTTTTGTCTTTTGACTAGGTTTTTAATCCCCAAAGTCCATTGTACTCGTAATTTTTGATAGGGCATAAATTTCGCCCACGATATCGAAAATTAGCGAATTTCTTTTTGTAATTGCTCAAAATTTTACAAGGAATTCATTAGTGCAGGTAAACTTTAGTTTTGGATAGCCATTTTTTCAAACATTTGTAAACATCTCCATGTTATAAACGGATGATTTGGCTTCCAAACTTGCACAAGTTGTAATTTTTTCTTGCATTTATTTCTAGAGGAGCTTCTAAACCAGTCATACTCATTTTTTGGGGGAAAAACTTTCATTTCTTCTATGATAAGTGCTTAAAATTTGATCATGTCTCTCACACACAACCCCTTCCATTTGAGTATTCTCAATAAACCTTGTAATAATTGGAAGATCAAATGTGGATATTGTGGGCTAAAACGACATACTGCAGAAGAATGTCATCATCACAAAATCGATGAACTACGACAACAAATTCTTCATGCATGTCAACTTTCTATTGATCTTAATAAAGCACTTGTATAAAAATCTCTTCTCACTAAGCCATCTTGTGAGACATCATCATTTGGGTATGTACAATGTAGTCAGATGATGTACATTAAGATCCCATCTACACCATTATTATGGAGTAAAAAGCAGGCACATGCCTTTTTACCTCCTATTTTAGCTCCTAGGTCCCTGTGTTAACATTGTACATGCAAAATATTCATCTTGATGCAAAATCCCTCAAAGCCCATGTCAAATGGGAACTAGGGGCCCATTTTATGCCTTACCCCAGACCAAAAAGGCACCTTGGGACTTGGGCATCCGTGCCCAAGTCCTCCTTGATTGGTCGGGGCAGAATTTATTGCATGTTGACATAGGACCTTTAAAAAGGTTTTCCTTTGTTGGCTCTTTTGATTTAATTCATGAATGTTAGCGAGAAAGCATATATAAGTGAGTGTTTGAATTTATTTTGATATAGGTTGATGATAGTGAACTTATGATCTTGGAGTAAAGAGAATTCAAAGAATTCATTGTGTTATTTGTTAGGATTAAGGTGCCATCAACCTTGTAAATCCTATGTAATTAATTACTCCTAATATTGTTTGTAAATCACCCATAAGGGATGAAAGGTTTCACTAGCAGTGATCTTGTTTCAACTGCATGTTTATATTTGGTACACGACGCTCATTCGTCCACGAGGGCGGTTGTAGGGGGGCTACAGGGGGGTTTCCCCCATGTGAGGAGTTCAAGGACTGCGCGACCCAACGGGGGTTCGGGGCCAGCGCCCCCAAAACCTCATTTTATTTATATTTTATCATTGTGAATCTGGACTATTTGTCATTAGGTCACAGATCTGACGAATGATATTTTGTTGGTTATCTTTCCCTAGAAGGCCCAACCCCCTTTTATAAGGATATTTGTACTATGTTTTTATCAGATTGGAGAGTAACAGACAACGTTGGATTGAAAACTAAAGGAGAGAGGAAGTTCATGTATTATAATCTCATATTTGAAGATAATACAACTTGGAGTCTCTTTTCTTGGTGGAGTTTTTTACCTGAAAGGGTTTTCTCCACGTTGCATACTGTGTTATGTGTTTAGTTCTTAGTGCTTATTATTTTTGTGTAATGGGTTTTGATTTCTGTTGCAATCTCCATTGATTCTACATTGTTTAGAGGATAATAAGGTTTGAATTAGATTTCCATTATGTGGTTTGCACCTTCATTTCTAACATTATTGTTGCAGATTTGTGTTTGTATTGTGTGTGTTGCAAATTTGGAATCATCATCCATCTCCTTATGAGTTGAAGTATCTTCATTCTCCTAAGGGCTTCACCTCCAAGGTGACATCATTATTGTTTGAATCATTTCATCATTTGGTTTATATTTAGCCTCTGCCCTGCAAGGGCACGCTCTCTCTCTAACAATAGTGTTGGGAAGCTTGAATGCTATCCCAGGATTTGACTGAAGCAAATCCCTAAACACCACAACCCCCAAACCCCTTTTCTTCTTGTGTGCATGTTATAGGTGTGAAGTCTAAAGAAGTGAAGGTACAAGAAGGTTGTGCAAGGGAAAGGGTTTCAGGATCCAAAAGCAGTTTGCAAGAATTCCTTTGCAAAAGACTTGGGTGCCTGCCCCGAAGTCCTCCTGCTAGAACAAGCTCCAAATTTGGCATTAGGACACTCCGCGACATTTCTCTAGTTTTGATTTTCTAAAGATTCTAACTTTTTGGACTTGGGTGCTCATCTCGGAGTCCTTTGACTTTTTAGCTTCTGTGGCACAAGTTCTGATATCTCTCTACTTTTGTTTGTGCATTCAAATTCTGGGTTTCTTTCATCATCTATGTTACAAGTTGATTATCTTATAACTAGGGTTTTACTCATACTTAACCAAGGGTTTGATAAAAAGGCTTGGTTAAATCTAATCTTTCCATAGAACTCTTGAGAACAAAATCAATAGTTGAATCCTCTTTCATCTTGTAGTGACTCGGCTCAGTTTTTTCCTTGAATGTTATTGTTGAAGGGGGTTTGATCTTGTATACACAAACTAGTCTTCATCATTCATCTTTTCCATACATAACATTTTGGTGAACCCATAGCATCAAGCATTTGCACCTTGCTGAGTGTTGAAATTAGTTCTTTCATTAATTCATATCATACTTATCATTTTACATTGAAAAATATTGCATAAATTCGAAAAAAGTGAAAAAACTAAGCATTCTAAGTTTGCATAAAGGCATAGTTTTGCCTTATTTCATTGCATATCATTGAAAACATTCAATTTGCTAATTTTTACAATAATTAAACATTTCATAATATCACATCTTGCATTTGAAGATTTCATTTGCTAGGATTTTGTTGAAAATTTGCATTTTTTTCCTATAACCTAGTCATTTGCAAAAGCTAGGGTTTGTAGTCAAAATCTTATTTCAGATTTTGTTGCTATCATAAACATTTATTCAAATCTGATTTCTAATTGTAGTGACATCCTTGCTTTCAATATTTCAATTTTTTGCAATTACACATTGTGATTTCAACACTAAGGGCTTTAACACTCTCTTCACACTTATTTGAGTAAACTCTTAAAATCATTCACATTGCCTTGTTGTGCAGCACTCTTCACATCATACTTACTTTGTTTGTAGTGAAATTAGTGTGTTTTTTACTTCAAAAACTTGATTTCCTCAAACTAGTGCCTTGGTACGCAAAGTCTCACATACATGGCCTCTAATCAAAATAAGGGTGGTGTAGTTTCTCCTCGAGTTAATAGGAAGATGAAGACTCTTGAACCTGTAATATCCTTTACACCACATGAGGTCACAATTAGAGATATTGATGGACCTCTTTACATTACAACACATATAAGTGGATATCCTACAAGAGGAGTCCTTATAGATTCTAATTGTATAACGAATGTGATAACTAAAGAGTTCCTATACATGCATGATTTGGCACAATAGACTTATGAACCTACACATATGATGATTAATGCACATAATGGATATTTCCTCCCGACTATTGGGAAGATTACATTATTGATTAAAGTAGTTGAAAAAGCTCTTGAGACACCATTTGTTATCATCCCTACCTTAGACCTATTTCGTGTGAAATTAGGCCATCCATGGCTCAAGTCCATGAAAGCGGTCCCCTCTACAATTCATAAATGTTTAAAATTTCCTCATCAAGGTAGAGTGCATGTTGTCCACCATAGTGGATCGAAACCTTTGGTTACTCATGGAAACTTCAACCTAGACTACTTTTGGCCGCAACCTACTGAACCTAATCAACCAAGAGAAGATCAATTCTTCCTAGCATATCAAAAATATAAGGCAAAATTAATAGCTCAATTATCATATGGCAAAAATACTCCTGGATCCTCTCAATCCCCCGAGGATTCACTTCCTCCTATCGAACAAATAGAAAGTGAAAAGTATCCCGAGCTGAAAGAATCCCCTCAACCATGAGGCAAAGGAATTTTTGCTGAGGTTCCTCCTTCATCATCCTTGCAAGGATCGGGAGATAACCAAAAAGAGTGAAGCCTTTCATCACAAAAGATTAACTTTGTATTGGCCTCCTCTTTTGAGATGTCAAAGAATATGGAAACTCATGAGATTCTTTTTGCAAATATCACTAATAAAACAAGAAGGAATCAAAATGCAAGAGAAAGAAGGATAAAATGACAAGCTTTAGCTTGACAAGCATCACCTCAACAAGAAAACATTCCACCAACAAATATTAAATTAAAAGATGAGCTAAAGGATGTAGAGTTAAAGGAAGAAGTTTCAAATTGGGCCATAGTACCTTATGTACCTATTTCTTCCCACATTTGAGATTGGGAAGAAGATGATTTGCTCGATGACAACCGCTAGTGTGGTTGTATAACAGGGGAGTATTTCTCCCCCTTCTAGTCATCTTTGATGTAGCACCTCTTTGAGTTGATCTCATGGGTGGCCTCTTTTTATGTGTTCTATTGTGTCCCCTGGTGTTGTGTTAAATGTTGTTTAGGTCTCTTTGGATGACCATTGATACTCTTATAAGGTCAAGGATACAAGTAGATCACCTCTACTATGACCATTTTTCTATTTGTTCCTCTATTCTTTTATTCTTCTCCTCTATCTTATTGTAATTGTTGTGTGTCGTACCTTGGGGGCATAACGTTGTGGAGGATGTCTTAGGGGCATCTTCCCACATTTTAAGCCCAAGTCACATTTGTCTCCTCTCTCATTTTTACTACATTTCTATTCTTCAGTGGCTCTACTAGTCAGCGGATTATGAAAACAAATAAATACTGATAAGGACCATGTGTCCCTACAATGAGAAAGCAAAAAATGAACCTAGTCCATATATGAAGATGGCATTGATATATTACTGACGCTTGACTAGTAGAATCACTTCATTTTGTGACTCATATTGTGATATTTGTTGTAACAAACCTTTGCAATACTCTAAATTTGCTTCTATGCACTTTGGATTGTTTTGTATCTCACCTTGTAGCTACATTCAGTTCTAAGATACATGCAGTATAACCTCATGGCTATACTCGGTTCTGAACCCACAAGTGTAGCCTTGGTCTATTACGTGATATGATAAAGGATTTCTGTATAGCTTTCATGAATTCATTTGGTTGTTATCTTAGATTAGATTTTCTAACTGAAGCTTATATCTTGTTATTTATATTAGCAAATGATATCGATGTGTGTGTGGGAACATTCGACGATTGCAAGAACATGTCTATTTAGGGCATGGGCTTTGTGAAAGCTCGTGTTCCCTTGTGTGTTTTCACTTTACCTTAAATGTGCTTGATACCGACAAGTGGGATCAACCACTTTAAGGTGGGGGTATATATCATGGTAACTACTTGATTATTTTAGACATTGATAAAGTGTGTTTTCATACATTTCCTTTTCACTGTAAGGCGTCTTTGTGATGTAGGTGGGGTTGTGTACTTTGTTTTGTTATGTATACCTCCTTTCACTGTAAGGTGTCTCCATGATGCAGGTGGGGTTGTATACTTTGAGCACATGCTTCCTTTTCACTGTAAGGCATCTCCATGATGCAGGTGGGGTTGCATTTTGAAATCCCTTCTACAAAAGGCAAGATGATGTAACTCTTGAGATAGTTGCACATCCTTTTAAACAAAGTCCTCATCACGAGGCAAGGTTGGATCTTGAGTTATTCACCCTTAAGCGTGTCTTTGGCAGTTGTGGTAGTGTAGCTCAATAGTCAGGTGTGTTTGGTGTGTCTTAGATAGTGGAATGTAGTGATGAGCTCCTCCCTATCGCCCATTTTTGTTGTGTATAAGACATATAGTGTGTTTATGACATACTCTACGACACTCATGTATTATGTGTGTCTTCCATGTATTTTATGTGTCATACTTGCGTGTCTTGCATGGTTTTGCATGGTCTAAAGCCGCGTAGTGATGAGCTCCCTCCACGCCATGTGTTTTGTGTGTTTTTATGGTATAAAGGTGTGTAGCGATGAGCTCCCTCCACGTTGTGTGTTTTATTTGCTTAGTTAGAATTATATATATGTAATTGCTTAATCATGTCTTCTCTTCATGTATGCCTATGTATTGCTTGACTGTAATCATGTCTTCTCCTTATATTGCATGCTTCACTGTCTTCTTCATGTATTGTGTGATTCCTTATTGTATTCATTATGTCTTATGTGACTGTTGAGTGTTTTCTTATGTTTGCCTAAGTCTGGGGGCTAGAAATAGTCTTCTAAACTTAGGGTGTGTCTTCATTCTTGTGTTTGACGTGCTTTGGCCATACTTTAATGCAAGTACTGATCTTAAGACCATACACATATTAAAGTGGGGGCTAAATGTTATGGAGTAAAAAGCGGACACATGCCTTTTTACCTCCTAGTTTAGCTCTTAGGTCCCCGTGTTAACATTATACATGCAAAATATTCATCCTGATGTAAAATCCTTCGAAGCCCATGTCGAATGAGAACTAGGGGCCCATTTTATGCCTTACCCTAGACCAAAAAGGCACCTTGGGACTTGGGCACCTACACCCAAGTCCTCCCTGATTGGTCGAGGCAAAATTTATTGCATGTCAACATAGGGCCTTTAAAAAGGTTTTCTTTTGTCAGCTCTTTTGATTTAATTCACAAATGCGAGTGGGAAAGCATATATAAGTGAGTGTTTCAATTCATTTTGATATAGGTTGATGATAGAGAACTTATGATCTTGGAGCAAAGAGCATTCAAATCATTCATTGTGTTATTGTTGGAGATTTGTGTTTATATTGTGTATGTTGTTGCAGATTTGGAATCATCATCCATCTCCTTATGAGTTGAAGGATCTTCATTCTCCTAAGGGGTTCACCTCTGAGGTGACACCATTTGGTTTATCTTTAGCCTTTGCCCCGCAAGGGCACACTTTCTCTCTAACAATGGTGTTGGAAAGCTTGAATGCTATCCCAGGATTTGACTGAGGCAAATCCCTAAACACCACAACCCCCAAACCCCTTTTCTTCTTGTGTACAGGTTACAGGTGCGAAGTCTAAAGAAGTGAAGGTACAAGAAGTTTGTACAAGGGAAAGGGTTTCAAAATCCCAAAGCAGTTTGTGGGAATTCTTCTATGGAAGACTTGGGTGCCTGCCCTGAAGTCCTCCTACTGGAACAGGCTCTCAATCTGACATAAGGACACTCTCTGCGACATTTCTCCAATTTCTAGTTTCCAAAGATTCTGACTTTCTGGACTTGGAAGCTCGCCTCAGAGTCCTCTGACTTTTCAGCTTCCATGGAACAGGTTATGATATCTCTCTAATCCTCTTTGTGCATTTAGATTTTGGTTTTTTGTCGTCATCTATTTCTTACAAGTTGATTATCTTATAACTACGGTTTTACTCATACTGAACCTAGGTTTGATAAAAGGCTTGTTTAAATCTGATCTTTCCATAGCACTCTTGAGAACAAAATCAGTAGCTAAGTCCTCTTTCATCTTGTAGTGACTTAGCTCGATTTTGTCCTTGAATGTTATTGTGGAAGAGGGTTTGATCTAGTGTACACAAACTAGTCTTCATCATTCATCTTTTCCATACATAACAACCATCATCACTTGTTGCTACATCTGAATCCAGAGTTGATATCTCCATGGCTTCCAGTGATTCTCTACTCCAGGATATGGTTATAATCTTTCTAGATCTACCACATTGGGATGCATATCTACCTGACATTTTATTTCTTTCCATAGAATCCTACATCATTGATTTGGGAGACACCATTGAGGACATTCGTCTTCTATTCGTTGTCAACTTTGATGAAGTTGCATCAACCTTGTCTTCTTCAAATATTGCTCTTACCTTGCCTACATCAGCTTCTATAGTGACAGATTCTATAGATATTTATGAGTCTACATATTTGACTTCGTCATCATGTATTTTGACATCCTCTCCAGTAGTATCAGATTCTTCTCGGTTCAGCTATCACCATACATCTATGGTCCCTGTACATGAATCTCAGTATTTGTCACACATCAGCATTGGCTTGGAGATCCTTGAGCATCCTTCAAAGACATCATGGTAATCATCCACGTATTTGAATCATGTGTAGAATTTAGAGACCTTCATACTTCTTCCTATATGTTCCTATTCGGAATGGGAAGATTCTTTGCACACTTTTGTGGTTTGATTTCTTCCTAAGGGCAGAAATGTTGTTCAGTGTTTGTGGATCATCTTCAAAATCTAGTCTCAATCATCTACCAACACTATAGGAGGTATTTGAGGGGAGGCTACATGGTTAGTCTTCTCATCTCAGTTTTGGGAGGATCCATCTCTTCTCATGGAGTTCTTTAATTCACTATTTTGGTGGGGTCCCATAGACCTTCTCATCTTTTCTCTCCTATGGGGGGACATCTATTGTACATTAGTGTTAGAAGTAGTCCTTGGGGGGTCATGTATAGTCCTCCTTCTATCTTTCTTATTCACTTATACAATTCTATTTGCATCATTTCTCTTTTGGAGGAAAGTTTTTTCCCATTGGGTTTTCTTTCTTTCTCTGATTTATGAGATATTTCTTTGCACATGGATACCTAACATGGCCTAGTATCTGGGACCTGTCATCATCTTTGTAGTCTCCCTAGAAGTTGCACTTAAGGGAGGGTGTTAGTGTAAATAGTGTCATTATCTAACTAGTTTAGATATCACCTCTTTGAAGGTTTGACCTATTCACACATAGGCTTAAGTTTACTTAGTCTTTTAGAAGTTTGTCTCATTTCGACATGTACTCACACATATGAAACATCTCTTTTCTTTTGGCTTGCCACTTGCCCTCACACATGTCATGTGAGTTAGACAAGTGTTGCATGCATATACGTGTAGTCTGTAGTTTAGTCCTACCTTCCTACCTCCTTCTCCTTGCCTATTTATGCAAGGATCCTCATTGTATTTTACACACTCTCATTGTATATTGTAGATATGTTATTATTTTTCACTTGTGGAAGGTTATTCAATTTGTGCTTGCTAATCTTAGCTCTTCCAACAGTTACTACACAGTTACTCACACGTACAACACTCACAACAAAAAGAAAAATAAACAAACACCAATTGTTCCTACTTCTCTTCCACCTTCTCAACCTTTTCTTCCTCCACCACCTCGTCTTTCTCAATATACTAATAGAGAATATGATCTTGTCAAGCAACTTCGTGCCACTCCAGCTAATATCTCTTTGGGAATTAATACAAACCTCCTCTACATACCACAAGATGCTCAAGGAGGCTCTACAGAAGGTAGTCATCCCATCTTTTGTTAGACTAAATAATGTAGGAGCCATGTTAGATTGTATGCATGCAATGAGTTTGGATATTATCTTTCAACAACACGAGTTACCTCCTCTTGAAGTTCAACAACAACATGATTCTCTTATGATTTTGTTCATCATTAATAAAAATGGAATAAAGCATACTCTAATCAATAATGGATTAGGTCTTAATGTTTTTAGGATAAATCTTTTGCGCAAAATCAATGTACATACTCTCATCAAACCTGATACTCTTTCTATTCATGACATTGATAATGTCAGTAGATAGTCACTAGGGACAATCACACTACTAGTTGAGGTTGGACCCGTGACCTTGCCTACTCTTATCCATGTCATGCCTGATTCTCTTTCATATAATCTTCTTCTTGGTAGACCATGGATCCATGCCATGGGGGCAGTCCCGTCTACTCTTCATCATAAATTGAAGTTCATCTATAACAACAAACTCTATACAGTTGAGGGCGATCCAAATATGGAAAGTTGCTTGCAAGCAGAAACCTGATATCAACCTCTTGTTTCAATATCTCTCAGTAACTTAATTCCTTCTTCAACAAAAGCCAACCCACTATTCTCCACTGCCAACAACAATGATGATCAAAATCATGCTTTTCCTTCTGGTGCATTTTTTGGTGATGATTGGGGTTCATTAGATTTTACACCCTCCTTTATTGGAGAGTACAAAATCTCACAATCAAAACCTAAGATCCTAAAGGTGGCTTCAAATTACTCTACACAATCTATTCCTTCTTCTAAAGCCAACACTCAAATTCCTTCTACTTCAACAAATTCTCAAACACTTTATTCACTTTCTATTCATGATTATGTACCTTCTTCTAATGCATGTCTTGGTGATGATTGGGGCTCTTTAGATTTCAACCCGCATGGGCCTGTTGAATCCAAAATTGACCCTCCTCACATGATATCTCAACACTCAACAAGGATTCACGTCATTGCAAAAGGATCAATCCCTCTTCTCATGACAATTCTACCATTGCTTCTTTTTCAACATGTCACTACACTTCTCATTTCAACAAAGCTAGTAATGTGACTTCTCTTTCTGATTTGGAGACATGTTATGACCCTAGATTTAAAATTATTTCTAAACAATGATACAATGGAAATGGCTTAAGGTGCATGGAATAAGGAGTTAAGGTTCATGTGAAACCAACACCACATTTTTCTAAAGTAGGTTTAGGTTTTCGGCCTTCTCCTTTGTTTACATCACCTCTGTCGTTGTCTAATGTCTCTATGGCTCCTCTTCAAAAATTAAATCTCTCTCCACAACACAAAGGGTTGTTTCCTACTCCACCCACTTCTTTCTTCTATCTCAACAAGAATGTATTTTGCCTTGAGCCTACTCAAGGCCCGCTTGATCACTCTTCCTCCTCCAACACGCAAAAATTCAAAACTTCCTTTTTGTGCTTATCATCGAGTGCTTGGCCATTCCACTAATGAATTCCAAACCTTGTGTAACAATATTCAACACCTTCATGACTCATGTGCTTGCACTTCCCCTTGTGTCGTAGCACTTTTTCTTTCTTTAAATTTTCTTCTCTCTACATCATAATGATTAAGTCTCCTTTGTTATGGGATCATGCACCTCTACCATCACATTGCGATAGACTCCACCTTTTCAATAGCAACATGATTTTCTTCTTCATGGTTGTTCTCACCACTACTTTAGGGGGCAGGGGAACAACTTGTTCAAGGGGTAGGCATTCTTTCTAAGAATCTCCCCTCTTATACTTTACCCTCTTCCTTACCTTAAAACATTTGCATATTATACATGTAAACATTTTAAGGGGGGCATATGGTCTTTATTCACATGTGCATCCCTACATGCACCCTTATTCATTCCTCTTGAGCTTTAGCCTATTGATGTTTCCCCCTGCGGAGATGTCTTTCATAGTGCCCCTAAGGTGTGGTTATCAATACGCTCCTTGAGGCATTATCTATCTTTGTGCTCCTTGAGGCGCTACGCTCCTTGAGGCATTATCTATCTTTGTGCTCCTTGAGGCGCTACGCTCCTTGAGGCATTGTTTACTTTACACTCCCTAAGGCGTTGTTTGTTTTTAGGCTTCTTGAGGCATTCATAATATATGGTCACTTAGCATAACACATCTTACTATCCTGTGATTTGTACAATCTATGAGCCACCTAGCATAACACAAATTGCTAGCTTGTGATCCATGAGGATATCTTGATTTACATGACCCCTAGAGATAGAGCAAACTAGTGCCAGAGTCATGTATGCTTCTTCGTTTGTATTGAGTGCTCCCTTGTCTATTTGTATGCATTCTCTCCTTGAAGCAATCAATCGACTCATTACATTCTTCTATCCCCTTTTTAGAATTCCTCTATTTTAGTTACATCATGGGGATGACGCATGGTAATTGAGACAACCTTTTAGACTACTTGGTCTCTTTTGCCTTGCTGACTCAAGATCTTTCTTTGTGTGCTTATGTACTAACTCCATTGTATATGCTTTTGTCTTCCATATAACTCTTCTTATATGATTTATGTGTGCTTTGCTTGTATTTTGTGTGTGCTTCGCGTGTATTCTCTTTGTTTGCTTCATGTATTACTTTCTTGCTTCGTGTATTGCGTGTATGTTTCATGTATTGTGTGTATACTTTGTGTATTCCATATGTTCGCTCTATGTTTTCCATGTATGCTTTGTGTCTTCTACGTATACTTTGTGTTTTCTATATATACTTTGTGTATGCTCCATGTATGCTTTGTGTGTATGTGTGATTCATGCTATATGTCTTGTGTATGTGCAACCTCTTTATCTAAGCATTGTAGACTCATAGGATCTTAAGCTTGGGGGCTAGCACAACTCTCAACTTAGCGACATTCTACGGCTTCAATGTTTTGGCAAAGAGATTTGTCTTCTCTGTACTTTAGTAAGCGTATGAGCGTAAGTTCATACCCTCACTAAAGTGGAGGCTAAATGTAGCGTAGTAAATTGTAACCTCTTACAATTTCACACTAGATTTGGCACCCATTTTGGATTGTATGTTCATCTTTGTTCACAATATGCAATTTCTAGTACCTTTTTGATAAATAAGGCTTAATCCTTTTTCATTGGGCATTTGAAGAGCCTAAATCACCAAGACTATGGTGTCTAGCGCTTGGGTCCTAGATATTTGGCCCAGACAACTTATATTTGAATGTCGACCTTATGACTTAAGTGATGCACCTTGTCAACCTCAACTCAATTGGGTCCTCAGAAAGTAATTGAGATGCATATATAAACAAGTCTTGAACACACATAACACTCCTAATGACTCTCTATGATGCTTTATCTCTAACAAGCTCTCTCTTTCTATCTCTCTATCTACAAGATCTTTATTTGTGAAGTCTATTATTGCAGGTACTAACCCTTGTAGCTTTGGGAGGATTCTTCTTCTATCTACACCATCTCATTGTGGATGATCCATGTTACGACATACAATCTAGGGTTTCGTGGTAACTCTATTTCATTTACATTTGATTACAACATTCTTTATCATATGTTTCACCTCTGCTCACCAAGAGCATGCACTCTCTATCACACTTATCATTGTTTTTGTGGAGGTAGACACCAACATGGGGGCTTGATTGAGGCAAGCTCCTATACAACACAAACATTTTCCCTCTTTTTTTGTGCATATCGCATCAGGAGTTTTCGACATGAAACAACGATAGGAAGACGAAAGATCGTGGAACACAAAGCACCAGTCTAAAATTCAAGCTAAAACCCTGGAACTTGGGTGCCCAACACCTTAGTCCTCCAAATATGGCCCCTATTTCTGGCAATGATCCCCGACAAATATGCTCTGCTCTTTTCAGGTCCAACTTTTTGAGTTTTTAGTTATGTCAGGTCTGTAACTTCTGTTTTGGTATATTTCATCATAGAAACCCTAGATCTTGTTATTCTTAAATCAATCTCTTCAATTACAACAAAAGAACAAAGCCTGAACAACTTGACTCTCCCTTGAGGACTGTAGCCAAGTGCATAGGTCTTCGTCGGCTTATGTTCTAATGTTGCATAGGAAAGATTGATCTAATTAGTGTATAATTGATTATGCTCTCTTTTCCTATGTAACATAAACAATCTACCTCCCCCAACTTATATGCATAGACTATAAATTTGCTAGTGGCATTTTTATTTAATAGCTACCCATCATTGCTATCAAATAAACCTTAAATAAATTAGTAACTTGTTTGTTAATTTATTAATAAAAAATAAAATGGTCTCTTAATTTATTGCTTTTTAATGAATTGTTTATTGACTTAGTGGTCAAAATAGAAATTTTCACTCACTAAATAAATTTTTTTATTAAATAATTTAATCAATAACCCATGATTTTCTTATTAATTTAATAAAAAATAATAATAATCAATTTTATACGATAGGTAGCCTCCACATTGCCTTGCATTTTAGTAATCTATACTGAAGAATATAATTAAATAAACATGTTTTTGAAATGTGATTTTTGTTCGTTCGACAAGGTATGCGGGCAAGTAAAGATTCATTTATATGTAGAGATTAATGGAAATAATCCAAATGATTTTTGTTCCAAATGAATTCTTCTGCCCCCAAATAAAAGTGAAAGTTGTTTGCAAGCAACGCCAAACGGCTAGCTTAAACAGCACACACTAAGCTTTGATTTGTTTAGGTTGCTGGTGGGCCCTTCTCTTATTAACACATTAACAAAACAGAGTAAGAGAAAGGGCCCACCAGCGACCTAAGCAAGTCAAAGCTTAGTGTGTGTTGTTTAAGCCCTTACGTTAAAAAAGTTTTTTTCCTTTTAAATTGACTAAATAGAATGTAGTCAACTACAGACCCACAGTCCGAGAAGGGTTCTACTTAAACATCATCCACTTCAATGGTTAAACAGCCAATAAGAATTTTACACCTCATATACAATAAAAAGTGGTCAATATTTGTCCTATTTTTATTGGCCAAAATTGACTTTTCACTGTTGAAGTGGATGATTTTTAAAAACAGCCATAAAAGACATGCCAGAACACTCTATTTAATTATCATATGTGCCAAAACATTCTATATAAATATCATTCATGCCAGAACACTCTACACTTTATAGAACACTCTATTTAAATATCATTCGTGCCAGAACACTCTATTTAAATATCATCAGTGCCAGAACACTTTATTACGCTGAGAGGCGTTCCTACATTCATAGCACAAATGGAGAACAAGAGCTGCAAGATTCATAAACAGATTCAGATTCTATGAAATTTGATAAGATTCTCAAATATATATATATATATAAAAGAGAAGGTGAAAAGAATAAAAGAAAAAATAAAAAATAAAATGCAAGAGGAAGGTGGATGGCAGTTTCAAAGAAGCCTATCACTATCCACTAAGATCAAAGAAAGAAACGTTAGGTAATGGCATATGAAAAGATGCACAAGCATACTTCAGATATATTTTTTAAATAGAGGTATACTAGTTTAAATATCATCCATTTCAATGATCAAACAGTCAATAGCAATTTTACATTTCATTCACAACAAAAAGTGGTAAATATTTGTCTATTTCTATTAACCAAAGTTAATCTTTACCTATTAAAATGGATGATATTTAAGAAAAACTGTGCCAGAACGAGTAATAAAGAACAATCAATTATTGCAAAAGAGCCATAATAACAGAGCAATCAGCCAGCTGTAAGAAGAACAGCCATAAGCCAACGCTGATCAAAAGAAGTAGAACCGCTGAAAAGAGATAGAGTTGGAATGGAGTACAGCCATAGAAGCCAAAATAGCTGTAAGGAAATAAGCCAAAATCTGAAAGTTGAGAGCATCTCTCAACAGACACAGAGCTACTAAAAATAAAAATAATGAGCTGGAAACAGAGGACAGCCATAGTAGCTCCAAAACTGGAGAGACCCCATTAAGAGAAAATCAAGCTCCACAATTAGCCATTTAACTTCCAAACGGATCTTACCAAATCATTGTAAACCTTTGACTACCTTTAGCTGATGGTTTGGGCCTTCCTGCTGCCCGCTTGCAAATGTATAATAAAAGTTACTTCAATAGTACAACAAAAATGATTTCTCCATTCATCCCAAACATTCTTATGATTTCCCAAAAAAAAAAAGAATTCATAAAATTTGTTTACCTCTTGAAAATTAGAAAATATTATAAAAATATTTTCCTCCAACTTTGAACTATAAAAATTGTTCAATAGTTTTGAAATCCATTTTATTGCATCCAAAAATCAAATAAAAAAATATTAACAATATATTATTTAAATTATACATTTATAAAAGTTACTTCAATAGTACAACAAAAATGATTTCTCCAATCATCCCAAACCTTCTTATGATTTCACAAAAAGAAAAAAGAATCCATAAAATTTGATTACCTCTTGAAAAATTAGAAAACATTATAAATTTCTTTGGGAATATATTCCTCCAATTTTGAACCATAAAAATTGTTCATAGTCTGAAATCCATTTTATTGCATTGAAAAATCAAATAAAAAATATTCACAATATATTTGAAATATTCTTCTCCCGCTCTCAAACATATACATACTTTCCAAATTTACATGATATACGTACATATATTATCCCATGCAACTACATTTAAATCCGCTGTCACTGGACCTTTTCTTAATCTTGTGCCGCCCGAAAGAGTGTGAGCAACGACATAAAAAGGTTAATAATGTCGAGGTACAAGGAAATTGCAGCCCAAACATATTCGTCGTACGAATACCGCTTAATCAAATTATCAGTGTCATAAATGATGTACCCGCTGAAAAATATTGAAGCCACTGCCCCATATATCATGGTGGACAATTTTCCTAGTGGAATGATAATCTGCAATAAAACCCAAGTACAAATCAATGTTAAAAATCATATAATAAAAGTAAAAGGTAAAATAGTTTAAATAATGCTATTTTTAAAAATAATTATTACTTTGTGGATAATATTTCATATATTTTAATAAAAAATATTAAATTATAACCATCATTTCTTCTATCTATTTTTCTTATTTTTAGAATTGGTTTTAATTAGGCCGAGAGGCGTTCTACATTCATAGCAGGGGTGGAGTCGAAAAGATGAAAGATTTCAAGATTCTGTGTAATTTTATAAGATTCCATTCTAAAAAATAAAATAAAAATTATAAAGATTCCGTGTAATTTTATAAGATTCCATTCTAAAAAATAAAATAAAAATTATATGCATAAGATTATTAAAATAGAGGATCATAATGAAACGCCACAATAAATACACCACTCTCAAAGATGCTTTTACTATTTTAAACCAAAAAGTAAAAAGCAAAAAAGAAATTGGAAGATATCTCTAAGCGTACTGTAGATATATTTTTTTAAATATAAATATACTAGTATATAATTTTCTCATCTAAAATAAATATATAAATTCTTTATTTTTCATAAGACTAAAGACATGTTATTTCCACAATCCATGACATGAATTGGTTTGTAAAGTTTATGAAATAAAATGAAAGGAAAGATTTTAATAACATCCACAAGACCAAGCAGTGTCTCCTCAAGACATTTTCAATCTCCTTTCTAGGTCAGATCTTCTACTATGAATCTTGATCAATAAGCCAACTGTATTGAGAATCGTGCTTCCTCCAATAACTCACTAACGCTGTCCACACTCCAACTGTTTTTGTGTGGGTATAACTTTTTTTCTATTGATTCTTCTGTTTCCTTGTTCCTAGGTGTGTCAATCCTTTCTCTATCTTTTAAGTAACTTGCTCTACAATGTTACTTCATTTTCCCCCTCCTCCTAATAATAGATCATGGAATATGATCCCCAAACAGCAACACTTGAGACTAAAAAAAAACTTATTTACAAAAGCTTCACAAACAAACAAATTTCATAAGACTGTTTACTTCTAAACTTTTCTATCAAACGATATAGGCCAACTACCACCACCTAAAGAAGACCGTTTAACATGCTAGTGTTATATGTGATTCTAGTAACTTCTATTAAATAACATGATAACCAAGCTTTAGAAAGGTTACATCAAGCTTTAAAAAGATGGATAGGACATGGTCTTGTCACTTTGTTTTTTATACTACATAGTATTTTTGAAATTAATGTTGATTTGACTGTAGTACTGTAAATGCATGTCCCTTTGTTGGAATTCCATTTGAAACAAGTCACATTGCCACCTTGTTTAATTATAACCGTCAGCTACAAATCCGTGCCCGCACTAGCAGATTTTCAAGTGATGTTACGTCTGTTTGTTAACGTTACATGGCATCATACCCGAGACAATGGAGAGAAGATTCCCCGTAGAAATGAAGCGAATTTTCTTTTTCTTTTAGCAGAATCTTTAAATTTCCTTTAGGATTAAACTTTTACTAATGCAATTTCGGTTATAACAATAGGGTTCTAGCTAAAAAATATTTGCGGCAGATTTTGTGGCTTGATACTTACGCTTTACAGCAGGCATCACCGGAAAAAGTAAGATTAACGGCAAAGAAAATGTACCTGAATAATTATGAAAACCAGAAGCACCATGAATCCAGCCAAGAGAATGGGTCCCAGAAAGCTGAAATCGTGGCCTTTCCTTGCAGCCCAGAATGTATATACTGTCAGACTTATCACCACCACAGCCGTTAAAATTGCCGACTCCAGTATCACTTTCCCTACACGTAAGAGATAAATCGCTAAATTTCCACACACAATAACGGTAATAAAAAGTTAAAGATCAAGAAAGCCGCCATGAAAACAGAATTAAGATTATAAAAACGAAAATATTGAAAATAAACCCTTACCGTTGGTGAAAGCACAAGTTAATCCAACAGAAAAGCTGATGCCAAGCGTAAAAAGAGCCAGGAGAAAAATATTTACAGGGTGCTTCTGCGAGTAATAATACAAAGGACATAACACTGCAAACAAAGATTTCATTTGAAAGGCCGCGTACCATGGTTTCAGATAGGCTGAGACTCCATTTTAAAGGTCGTTCCTTTCATTGGAGACTGCATTTTGTATTTCATAACAACGCCATCATCTAATGCTTGCGTACATGCTGAGGCTTCATCTCTTAGAGTTTGCACCATGTTATATAGCTGCGCCTCTCTTATATGGATGCGTGCTTCATATAGGCTGAGTTTGATTTCCCTTTGATCAGGCTTTCCATTAAGGATAATGGTTGCATGCTTTGTGAGACTGTAACTATTAGTGCCTTGCGCCTTATTTCATAGTGAGCACCTTGCTTTTATTTCCGTGTCCTTGAATTCTAAAGCCTGCGCTATGTGTTGAAATGGTGAGCACAAAATACAGAAATTAAAAATTAAAACATCTTTACTTATTACGGGAATAACTCCCCAAAACTAACTTCTAATTAATTTATTACTAACCTATTTACCAAACTAACTTCCAAGAAAGTAATTTACAAAACAACTAACATAAATTATTTAATCTAACTATGTAAACCTTATTATTCTAACGCTATGCTTCATATGTGCACTTCTATCTGAAGTAGCTGGTGCTATGGATTTTTTGTGTAGGGCAGCGCCTCTATTATATGCTTGTGTGCCATCCATTATAATGGCTCTGCCTTCATATAAATGCCTACGCACAATTGTGATAGCTGCGCCTCTGTTTGAATACTCTATGAATTCTTATTTCGTTGGTGCTGGGATGTGCCTTGATTGAATAGGCCCGTTGGTGCCTCATTTCTATGCAGCACCATGTATTACTGCTAAGGTTGGAGTCTTATATACATAGGTTGTTGAAGATAAAATGTAGCTAAACGAAAAACTAAAAACAGATAAAGAATCACACACACACACATATAAAAATAGAGACTCGAATTTAATGTGGTTCACCATCAAAATGGCTACATCCACCAAGGAAAGCAGGACACTATTTCATTAATCAACCTGAATACATCAGTCTTCATCTCTACCAAAAAGAGAATAAGAAGGGAATTATATAAACTCTTCAGGCAAGTGAAGAGTCATGGGAAGAGGAAGACGAAAGGGCAGTGACGGTTGGGCTTCATTTCCAACAATCTCCCACTTGAAGTCTAAACCGCACTGTTGTCCCCACTTTCCTTGAAACTCAATGTTACTTAATTACAGTACTAAGTAACCAATCCATTGGCTGACCAATCTGGGTGAGAATTCCAACCAACTCAACCAAACTGACACCAGAATAACAAAACCGTGTCTTATCTGATATCCACTCTTCATTTATGTCCTCATTTAGGTGAGGCAGTATCTGCATCACTTCTAGACCTCAGCTGTCAATTCTTATGTTAGATCCAACTGGATCAGTAACATCAATGCTTTCCATGCCCTTTAGTTCCCAGTTTCTTGCTTTGAAGGCAAATGGTTTTGAGGAAAGGGCTCCAATAGGACAGATATCTATCACATTCTCTGAAAGTTCATTCGTCATCAATCTTTCTATGTAGGTACCAATCTCCTTAGCACTTCCACGTCCCAAAACACTAAGGTCCTGCACTCCAGCAACCTTAGAAGCAAACCTGAGACACCTTGTACACTGGATACACCTAATCATGATAGTTTTAATAAGAGGACCGAGGTTCTTATCCACCACAGATCTCTTGGTCTCCATGAAACGCCCATGGTCTGACTCGAATACCATTGACTGATCTTGGAGATCGCACTCCCCTCTCTGACAAATTGGGCAATCTAGCAGATGACTTTTCAATAAGAATTCCATCACGGACACTCCCTGAACATCATCACTCGGTAAACATGTGCCAAGGCGCATCTCATTATCTATAGTAAAATTGTCAGTAGTCTTACGTTTTGATACTTTATCTATGAGTTCCTTGTAGCACACAAGAGGATCATTATATTCTTGTAGCTTCCTACGTGCAAAGTCAACTTCATTTTGACTTATAAATACATCCCAAAGACCATCACAGCCAATAATTAGAAACTCATCTTCCTCTATCAATGCTATCCCTTTCAACTCTGATTCTGCACTTCTATGAAGATACATTTCTTTGAGCATAATTGCATGGCCACAAGAATCACATGGAGTTGTCCTAGAACCATACAGACTCTCATGCTCTGAATATCCACGTATTCGATCACAAACATCATCAAGAGCATTTCCTTCTTGAACTATCTCCTTACAGAACTTACAAGTTACAATTCTCAATGGGCAGATAGAAGATTGGTGAATGGCCATTTCTTCCTTCTCATTAGTCAAAGTAGCATTCTTAGTAATGAACTAATCTAACCCAACTAAAGCCACTGTATTTCCACACAATGCCAGAACAGAATCATTAAGTTCAGTGCCCTCAATATAGTGTTGCTTTTGAACAACAACAAAAGTCACCGGGGGCTGGTAATTTGGTTCAAGTGATGCACAAGCCCTGCGAATAACATCCATCTCATAAAATAGAACTTGGTAAAACTGTCCTTCACTTACACCATCTCTGTAAAATATGATTCTCAAAGGCTTTTGTCCTGTTGCTCTGAGAAAGGAGATAAATTACTCCTTTATCATGCCTCCAGTTACAGTGCCTTGTATTGGATCTTGCCAGACTTTATACAAATCTTGAATAAGCTCTTGTCGGTGTGCCTGAGCACAAACTAGGTCTGCATACTTGGTGACTTCAGGCCAATCTTGAGAAGCAACAACTGTTGCTATTGATGGACTGGGATCTTCTCCAGGGTGTGAATGAGTAACATCTGCCCCAAAGATAATTGTAGGTATATCGCTGACCAGAGGTATCCTTCGAGAAATTGCATCAGCAAGGACAGTGTTTGTTCCACCAACCTTTACATTAATTTTATGTGCCTTGGTTCTGCCATAGTGTTTGTTCCACCAACCTTTGGAGCGGGATGGTGGAGAATGGTCAAATTTTACAGAAGGTGAAGACTTATTTATACCTTGCTCCTGAGCATTTACTTCAATTTCAACTCTGGGATCATGATTCTGATCATCTTCATTGTGCTTGATAGAAAAAACTCCTCGTGCTGGCAAAGGCTCAGCTACCATCTCCCAGATTGATCCTCCAAAACTCTTCATCTTCTTACGCTGGTGATGTTGCTTCCAAGAATAAATATCTTTCTCTCTCTTGCACTTGGGCTTCTTTCCAGATCTTCGCAGGCTGTCACAACTTTCTTCACAAGATTTAATGTTTTCATAAGGCTCCCATTCCATAGCTTCTGTCTTTTTAATTTCTGTATTTCTGCAGAGGCTCTTGCACTTTCTTTCACAAACATTTGATCAAATTCCAATAGGTTAAGAAATTCATCAATAACGGGATCAACTACATCATCTAACCTATCCATTTCACATGAAGCAAGAGTTTCTATGCCATATAGGGTGCCTACTTTGCTGCCTCGAGCAATTACCAAGGCCCCTTTTGTGACTTTCCATCTATTCAATTCAAAATCGACTCTACATCCTTGTGAAAACAACTATCCAGCTGAAATGAAATTTTGTTTGAGCTGAGGGACATATCTGACATTTTGCAACAGCCAACTATTTCCATTTTTTAATTTTAACAAAACACCCCCTTTGCCAATAACATCACAAGATTCATTATTGCCAAGAAGAACCTTCCCAAAGTCATCGCTTTGCAGATTTTTGAAGTACTCCTTGCACGGAGTGGCATGAAACGATGCTCCCAAATCGAGCACCCAAACATTTGGTGGTATTTCTTCTGAAGCTAAAATAAGAACACCAATTGTTGCACCGGCATCCTCTTCACGTACCAGATTCGCTTCATCTTCTTTTGGCTGATTTTCAGCTTTCTTCAAAAACCAACAATTCTTCTTGATGTGGCCTTGCTTGCCACAATACCAACAACCAACATCTCTCTCGCTGGATTTTAGCCTCCCTTGTGATTTCCTACGACTTCCTTCATTAGGCGGCATTGCTCCCACTCAAGTTCAAACCTCTCATGCCAAATGATCGAGCACCAAGGCTCTAATACCAATTGTTCAAGATAAAATGTAGCTAAACGAAAAACTAAAAATAGATAAAGAATCACACACACACACACACATATAAAAATAGAGACCCGAATTTAACGTGGTTCACCATCAAAATGGCTACATCCACCAAGGAAAGCAGGACACTATTTCATTAATCAACCTGAAAACATCAGTCTTCATCTCTACCAAAAAGAGAATAAGAAGGGAATTATATAAACTTTTCAGGCAAGTGAAGAGTCATGGGAAGAGGAAGACGAAAGGGCAGTGACGGTTGGGCTTCATTTCCAACACAGGCAGTGTTGGATTTCATGCTTGCACTCTATGTTTAGAGGTCGTTCCTCATGTATTAGGCAGCCATACTTCATTTTGATATGTGCCATGTCTTTGTATGGCTGCACTTTTAACAAAGATGAGTCCTTCCATTTTACATGGCTTACACCATGATTTCCATGGTGGCGCATAGATATTTATATGCTTGTGCATTGATATGTGAATGGAAATGCCTCACATTGCTTTCATTCTAAGGTTGTGCCTTAATGAATAAGGCCGCACTTTGATGCTTAGGTAGTGCCATGTATCAAGATGGCTGCATTGTGATTTGTTAGGCCAAGCCTCATATGATAAAGGGGGGGTTTAAGACAATTTTTGAGTAAATTGTCTTAACTTGAGACAAAAAAAAACTTGTGTATTGTCTTTAAGCGAGTGTCTCAAATTATTGTCTTAAAAAATTGTCTCTGTAAAGACAATATGAAACAAAAGTATTTTTGTCTCTTTAGAGACAATTTCACTTTTGTCTCCAGACAATAGTTGGGATTAAAGACATATTGTCTCTCTAAAGACAATATGTCTTTAATCCAATCTATTGTCTCGCTAGAGACAATATAAAAAAATGTATTAAAAAAAAAAATTATTTTAAATATTTTTTTAGTGTGGTTTTCAACATTCAATGTTTCCAAATTCTCATCGTCCCCTTGTTTGCTGGAATTTTTATTTTTTATTTTTCCAAATGCAGTGGAAATTTGATCTATTTATTGAAAAATCATCCTCATGTGTATTCTCCCCTCATATATGCTAAACACTGAATCGATTTGCTACCAAGTAGTTTTTTCAAGATATAAACCATATGCATACATATATATGCTCATGACTCTATTTAACTCAACTCTATAAAACTCATGATATAATTGCACATATTTGTTGACATAAAACATCCAACACCCCACATAGTTTTATACATTTGAAAACTACAGTAAATTAATCCATTCAGTTGCTTCAACCAAACATTCATTCTCTAGAATTTACAAAGATGATATATGAGAATTCCATATATATAATTAGTTTACATTTAGAGTGCACAACAACTGCTAAATAAATATGGAGGCAACCTTAGTGGAGATGAATCATATGAAATGTGTTTACATATAAGAATGTATTTAGCAGGCTACAGAAGAATGCGTATAAGAGGTATACAAGTCTTGTTTTGGCAGAGGAGTAGAAGGCCTGGTGTTATCCGAGGTTACAACTCTCTGACATGAAGGACACATGCTTAGAGCTGTGTGAGGCAACTGGATGTACAAGGGAGAGACTGCTGCCACTGCTACTGCCAATTTCACAGATCTTAGTTGTGCCAACTCTTTCTGTGGTCTTCTATTTTCCTCTATCAAAGATGCATAGTACTTCTTTAAAAATTCACAGTCCACTTCTGTTTGCTTAAGCTTGCTTCTCCAAAATTTAAGAAATAAATTTAGTTTCAAGCATTTGGGTTGTCATATTTTTGTGTCGTCAAACCAATTGCTAGCATGCAAACAAAGAGCATGGTTCAGGGGCTCAGCTATTCTTAAATATCATCCACTTTAATCGTCAAAGGTCAATTTTGGCCAAGGACAAATATTTACCACTATTTGTTGTGAATGAGATGTAAGATTGCTATTGATTGTTTAACCATTGAAATGGATAATATTCAAGTAGAATGGGTTTAGGTTGATTACTACCTTGCCCTCCTGTTTTGGAACCAGACTTCAACTTGTATAGGGTGAAAATTCAGCTACTTGGCCAAGGCTTGTTTTTGCTTCTGCACACAAACATAAATAGAAACATTATATACTACTATCTAAGACAAATTAATGTTGAGAAACAATCTTCATGTTAGAAATTAGGTACACTTACAATATTAAGAGTATTGTTCTCTCTGAAGCTCTCTTCCAAAAGTACTGATTGATCTCTTGAGAGTCTGAGCTTCTTCCTTGTACCACCGCTCTCTGCTTCTTCATCACTAACTCTACAACCACCTTTCTCCACCTCAAAATCCTCTGTAAGCCCATCATGCTCTCTCTTCATGCCTATGCCATAGCTGCCTTCTCCAATAATATCATGATGTTGCTTAGAAGTAGAACAAGAAGTTGCAAGAGGCAACTTATTGACATCGATGATATTCTTCCTTGACCCTTGCTCTGCAATCACATACCCTGTCGTAGAACACCCTATATAGAAAAAAAGATAAAAATCAAAATAATAGTTGGAATGAGCTTTCCATAGTCTATGAAGTTATGTATGAGTGCTTTCGGATTTAACTGTTTATCTTTTTTCATCGATGTTTCGGATCACACTTAGTGATCCATCATATCCCTCTTCCTGATGATAGATCACTGAGTGTGATCCTAAACATGGATGAAAAAAGTGATCCTAAAACAAAAGTGGTAATTCAAGAGGTTTCAGAAACTATTTAAACCTTAAGTTCCAATTTTAACAACATCCTACTAAGAATGAAAAACTTTAGCATTTCCAGACAAGCTTAATACAATTTCCCATATTAGATCAGTTCAACCTTGGATATCAACAGATAACTCACATGGTGCAACATGCATACTAGAGTATCTAGACTATACATGGAGGAGCAAGTATTAGAAGACATACCTAAATAAAAGTATCTTCATAGAGAACTCCACTGTCTTTAAGGCATAATGCTTGAAAGCCCTCAGCAACATTTCCAATTGGCTGCATTATTCACATTTTCAAGATTTAGACTTACTTAATGTTCGAAAGTGTCAGCAAAAAGATATTCAGCATGCCTGATCCATAGATCCATATGAAACAATTTCATTGGACTTCAAAGGTTTCTACATTTTGAAACAAAATTCCCTGGAAAAGTTTTTGCAAAGACTGGGGGCACATCTCCTTGATCTCACAAGAAACAAGGATGACAAAATGACTAGCAAATGTCCCTTGGCCATTCCCTTGACCTGTAACAAGTACCAACAAGACAAATGTCCCCTGGCCATTCTTGTTTCATCCTGCTATATGTTGAATTATTTTTTTTGTCCCTTTGGCATTTATATTGAGTTCATACATGATAAATTGTAATCAAATGTGTTTTTGTACAGAAGTTTCTTGTGCCAACCCCTAGAATTATTTTTTGGAAGGGAAGTGAGGCATCCCAGAAGCTTGTTCCCCCATTTTCACATTGCATTGTCCACTGTGCTTGGGAGAAACTTATTTAAGGGACCATACATGCTATATCCTTAAAAGTTGTAAACAAGAGTAAAACACTACACTAATCGTATCTTTAATTATTTATCTTCTTGTGGGCCTATGTAAGTTTTAAGCATTGATATTATAGCATTCACACAACTTGTGTATTGAAGTGTTTCTATTCACACAATTTCTGAGACCAGATTTTACCTTAGTTGTTTAACTTTTATTATAACATTTGTACAACTATAAATGCCTTGAAGCAATTCTTTTCACATAATTTTCAACACCAGACTTTAACTTGCTTAATTAAACTGTATTATCTAAGCCACAAAAATTTAACAGACGAGAGCACTCAACATATTTCTTCAGACTTTGTGATGATAAAAAACTTTGATCTATATTTTAACTCCTATTTATTTTAAGAATTTATTATTTCTCTTCTATTGCTCTTATCAATCCTGAGTGTAACTTTTACTTATGAATCCTTTATCCATTGTAAATCCAAACATCTCCCTTTCTGACAATATAAACCATCTGAGTCTATTTTTATTATGAGAAGTTGATCTTGATTTTCTAGATTTGTCTGCTTATAAAGTACACTGGTGTAAGCACGGTCAATGTCACAATATACAATCACAAGTTATTATGGGAAAATATCAAAGATCAAAATAGCCAAAATATATATAGGAACATGCAATATCAAAAATAAATTCGTAACATTTAGACCAAGGTAGGAAATAACAAGTTGAAAAGGTGACTAAGATCAAAATAAATCAGTAAAACAACAAAAGCACCAAAAAGGAGGTAAAAGCCTAGCCATTACATACAAATACAAACATAAACAGCCAAGCAAGGGGAGGGATCCCAAAGCAAAAAATCTAGATTTAATCATCATCTACATCCACGTTCATCAATGCACAAAATTTCCAACATATTTACCTGTATTGAAGTTGACTATTCCCCAAGAATTGCAAGGGCTAAAGGATCTGAATCCTGAGGAGGACCTTCTAAAGATAACAATGAGCTTGGAGGGGTTGAACTTGAGACAACTAGACCAGGAGGACCTTCAATAGCAAGTGGGCTCAAAAGATCCCCTAATAGATCAGGTGCCTATGGTGCAGTTTGTGTATCTTGCTTGGAAAGAGCTCCATTCGCCTGGCGTGGTCCTTGTTCAACTTTACCAACATCCTACAACATTTACAGATACGATATTATGCATAGTTACACCTTGGAGAATGGTCCCAATATAATCACAAAAGAGAGAGCACATCATGAGCATTAAATGGATAATATCTTGTTAGCATTACAAGTCTTACCTACATATTTATTTGCCCAGTAGGTAGAGATCCATTAATAGGACAATGATCTGATACAACTATATCTTGTTAGCATTAGAGATCCATTAAGCACTTGACATTTGTTGTTGCACTCACAATTTTGTTGCACTCAACTTAGTTGTATCTACCTCTGTATCTTTAGCTCTCCTCAATAATGCAGACTAATATAAATGCAGTAAAATTCATAAGCAAGTACAGATGACCCCTATTGTAATTAAGGACTTTCAAATGTATTTAGGAACTCATTATATTAGTTCATTGCATAGAGTCACATCTCATTATCTCAACCATCATACTTGGCATTCAGGAAATTTAGGCATTTCAGCCAATATGTCCATTAGAACTGGCCCTTTCTGACTCAATGCAACATATTCTATTGCACGTTGTTGTATTTCTAAATCAATATAGCTTTCATACATGTACCCTTGTTTATGTCAGCACTATCTTAATTAACTCTTACAACACTGACAAATTGCTTTAAATAGAGAAGAGTTTCTGGTTGTATTCCTAGCAAAAAGTTGAGATTATTCTAACTTAATAAAAATTAAAAACAAAATTGA
Organism: Cunninghamia lanceolata; assembly: GCA_027924645.1. Lineage (NCBI taxonomy): Eukaryota > Viridiplantae > Streptophyta > Pinopsida > Cupressales > Cupressaceae > Cunninghamia > Cunninghamia lanceolata. The sequence continues at coordinate 20,441,491 of BSBN01000025.1, forward strand.
GCTGAAAATTGTTTGAAAATAAAGTTTTATTTACTTGCTAAAAACTGCCGAGATATGTTCTTGTAATTCTTGATCTAGAGGTTGAGTGTGCATAAGTATCTTTGCATAGGTGTTCAAAAGAAGAGCAACAGTCGTGATTCTATAGCCACAATTCTAAATGTTAGAATCCCAAGATCAATAGATCTTTTTGGTGCTTAAAAACAAATTTAAATAATCACGTAAATATGCTCAGAATAACTTACAACACAGTAGGGAGTTTGTCATGAATGACAACAAATCTTTCCTTTGGGCCAGAACCAGGCCTTTAGCCAAAAGATGACTGTACTGTCCAAGTAGATATGCACCAACCTGTAAGCACACATGAAATTTTGGTTAATGGTCCTAGAATAGCTCCTGGAAGTAGATTTCATGGGCAAGATTTTAAATACTCCTTTCGTTCCATAACAATCATTAGCAATTTAGCACCTCCAATGAAGCTATGGAACCAAAAGGTATACAATAATATTTCTCAACTGCATTTTCATAAAGCACTATCCCAATAACACAAAGGCATCAAAAATAAGTCCACAATCACATTATTTTTTGCTAAATGATGCATTTATCATTTGTTTCCATTCAACCTTGAAGCTTATAAATTGAAAGTGCTTATTCAAATAACATAGCTCTTTTCATTGCAAAATATATCTCTACCTATACTTTCAGAGCATATGGATTTACACTCAATGCATGTACGCACTCAATCTATGGGGACTGCCATGTAAAATAGACTGTCATTCAATAGTTTTCTAGTTTGACAAGAGACAGGAAATCAGAAAAAGCCCTTGGTTTTCTCTTATTTGTCCATTACACATTAAGTGCTCAAAATATTGTTGCAGTGGCATTCTCAACATTTATCATAGTAGTTTAAATTAAATATAGATGTTTGATTGTCAATCTTCAAAGAGAAAATCACAAAAAGTCCTCAGTTTTCTCTTATTTGTCTATTATACATTAAGTTGGCATAGTTTAGTATTATGATTAGGTTGTATCTTGTAATTCCCAGGCTGAAACATTTATCATGATTGTGATATTAATTGTATTTCTACAATATTAAAGTTAAATTAGACATGTAGGAACACCATAGTAGTTTTTCCCAATGCCTTTTCCTCTTGCTCACTCTGCCATTCTGTTTGCATTTCAGCTTTTACCTCCTTATTCAATTCTTGTGATTGTAGATCAATTAGATCCTCACACTGGCATCAAGGCATTTACACTCTTTGGGCCTTTTTCTTTTATGAGACTGCTACTTTATATGGCCTAGAAACAACGGCTGTATTTATCCTTGAATCAGCAGGGTATAGTGTATAAACCGCAAAAATCATTAGCATACAGATAAAGAAGGCCTTAGGGAAAGAAACACAGAAAAATAAAATGCCTAATATAAATAACCATAAAATGTTTTGAAATATATACACACATAACATGTCATATCTTAGCTAAATCTATATCCTAGAGTTTTTAAAATCAATAATTACTAATAGCCATACCAAACACCATATCTGTACCAAACCCTGTCATCTTTTCAATAATTTCTCTGGGACATCTTTTGAGGTACTATTTGTATCCATAGCTTTTCTAATTTTCCATAGCTTAATGCATCCCTTGACTATCCATGATTTTTTTGTAAATATTTCATATTGCTATTGTGGTCATCTAGGAACATCTAACATGTTTTTGCCTTTCATTTTTGCAATGCCTTTGTAGCTCTTTCATTCTAAGACTACACAGTTTCGTTATAGTTACAAGATGCAAAATAAATAAATAACCATTTCTTTAATGCAACCACTAATTATCTTACAAAGATTTGTATTTTTCTTTTATTTTTCTACTGTCTTCTAAGCTCCTTCATGCTAAAATGACAGTTACATTACAGTTACAAGGTGCAAAAATAACAGATAATTAATTTTTTTAATCTAGAAACACAGCCAATAATTTCTTCAGTGAAGATGTGACTTGTCAGTTATGAACAAGACTCAAGAATCTTACAAAATTTCTCACCATCACCATTTTCTCACCTCTCTTTGAATACTCTATTAATTCTTATTTCATTGGTGCTGGGATGTGCCTTGATTGAATAGGCTCGTTGGTGTTGGTGTTGGAAATAAGCCACACCCAGACCGACGATGGACTAGTCCAAGAGGGGCTAGTAGCTCAGTGGTAGAGCACTCCAGCAGCGAATGGAAGGTCCTAGGTGCGAGTCTTAGCTGGGCCATGTCTCAACATGGTATGAGAGCCAGGCCCAGGCTAGGAGCCCCAAGCACACGAGAGGTGTGGCTTAAGGGGGGGTGTTGGTGTTGGAAATAAGCCACACCCAGACTGACAACCTCGGGACCTATATGGGATGAACCTATTGGTTGCCAAATCTACAAATTGAAAAACCCTAAAAGTATGCCAGGCTTTATGATCAGGTTCAACAATTGATTTGGCCAACGAATGGAATTAACCAGAATGGCTGGAATTCCCTGCACTTCAGGCTCTTCTATGCCTGGGCAGGTGTACCTCTTTATCAGCACTGAATGTTAACTCCTGAAGACTGATTAGTGATGATTAAGCAGATTATAAATTTCATGCAATTTTGTCAATTAAATCATCCTTTTCAATCTAATTCAAACTAACATAAGGTCTGAAATAGATTATTTCAAACTACACTAGGCACTACTCCTAGACCTACAATAGAAAATTAAATTTGTATTGGAAATAATATATAGGGAATTGTTTCAGAATTGAAATGATCGGTGCCTTTTCTTCCATTGGGTAATAGAGTCAAAATATAAATAGATATGTGTCTTCCTTCTGACTATAATTCAAATTATTTAGCACTACAATGTTTATGATTGGCATAAATGTGCAAAGATATCAATTATCTGGTTCTTCTTATTAATCCAAATGAATTCTCTAAGTTATTGTGACTTATTCAAAGGAATTTAATTCTTGCTTGAAGAAACCCACCAAATAAATCACACAAAACAAGAATATGTTTTGATAAATCAGACATATACTTGATATACTAATTTACATAACAAGGAAAAACAAATTGGTGACAACAAAATAAAATTTTACTAATAACTTCAACAAATAATTGAAACTAGAAAGTAGGCACCAGATTAATGCAGTTTCTCCATTACTTTGCTTCAGGAAAATGGGCCTTACAATGTCTTGCTTTTCCAAAATCCAATTCCTAGAACCCTTTCTAACTAGTCTTGGTTTCCTTCTTATAGACATCTAAAGGAAGCGACAAGCTTCAAACCATTTACATTCCAAAATGACTTTACAACTACCCACCTGTTCACATAACCACTTTGATTTACATTAATTACTTTTTTCTTCTCTTAATAAGACTGATCAAAATAAAAATACAATTGATAAAAGAAAATCATTTGAAGAAAACTTGAAAAAGAACTGGGATGCATTCAAAGCTTGTTGAAAATCACTTGATGGTTGACAAATTCAGCAAAGTTGTTTTGCACGAGGTCCAACTGCTTCACCACACTTTGACATGGCTAATCCTCTGAAGGAGCCAAAGACTCTTTTTCCCATTGATACATTATTTAATCATTTGGCCACTTGTATTCCTAAATCTGCAGCACATTTACCAAATGATCTTCCCATCTCTTGTTCAATAGTCCTCTGACCTCAGTGATGAATTTTGCATACCCTGCATCCAGAGCAATTATCCTGTCCAAGATCACATTGAAACTATAAACAGTTATCTCTTCATCCTCTTGCAAATGACCAATCATATGAGAAATCATTTGATCACACTCAATCTTCAAAACTTTTGAGTTGATTATTTTCACCAAGAATCTCTGGTATGAATTGGTGCTTAAAAGTACTGAAAGACCCCATCTTTGCTTTTATTTTATGGCTTTCTTCAGACACATATTGGAATTCATCAATGACCATTTTAATCATTTTTTCAGTGGGTTTCAAAGTAGCAGGGGCATTTGATTTCCTTTGTAAAACTTTACACAAGGTTATTAGAGTATGAGGAACAGGTTGCCACTTTTGAAACAGAGGATCTAAAACATGCACATGAATCTTCATTTGTTCCAGTGCTTGGGGCAAAGCATCATAACAATTATGTACATCTTCTATTTTATCCAACACCAATTTGATTCTATGATCTAGAACTTTTTCAAATACATCAAAAATCTTATATCTCATTTCCCCTTTTGTGGCCTCATTTGTTTTCTTTAGTTCCTCAATCTCCTTTTCCAAGTTTTGCTTCAAAGCATTCATCTGATCCACAGGGACTGTATCAGCACCAAATTCTTGAGACATGGGAGGTTGATAAAGCACAATTTCCTTACACTGAGAAGAATCAATTCCTTTTACTTGTTGTTTCAACTTGACATTTTCCAAATATAGTTTGTTCACTTCCTCATTCATTTCTATCAGGGTTTTTTCATACTCAATCATTTTGAGTTCCATATTCTTGACAACAGCTTGGGTGAACATTGCTAAGTGCATTGTCAGGGTGGATGCTTCCAATGCTAATGTGTCCTTTAAGGTCTTGACCATAGCAATTCCTCTCATCTAATGGACCACATCTAATAATCTTGGCTTTTGTGCATTTTTCTATTTTGCCTAAAGTGCCAAAGTTTGAGTCTTAGGATTGTATCCTGTGCCACTTACACCTTCTTCCAAGTCAAACTCAACAACTAACATAGGATCATCTTGATTCCTCACTTGATCAAGTAGAAACATCTGCTTCAATTCCATTCTAGGATTAATCAACATGTTGCTCGTCAAAACCATTTGTCTAGCCTCCTGTGGACTGACATTTATTTCATCAATTTTGATCTCTTTAAATACCTTAGCAAAACCTTGGTCATGTTGGGATTCATCAGTCCCCATCTTATTTATCTGAACCTTTTCCTCAAATTCTTTCATCTTCATCTTGTTAGAAATGAAAGCAACACTACTTCAATGGAAATCTAATTCAAGATAAATTTCAGTAATCTTTAACTGTGTGTTATTAATGGACATTGTAACACAGAAGCAAAACTATGCTTCACAGAAATGCAAAATCAGAAATATGAACACATAACACAATGTTTAACGTGGAGAAAACCCTTTCAAGTAAAAAACTCCACACAGGAAAGAGGCCCAATGTTTGTATTAATCTAAAAATGATTTACAATACAACAACACTTCAACTCTCTCCACCAGCCTTCAATCTGACAGCATTTCGACAACACTTGAGTACCTAAAATATCTATTGCAGCAACTAATACATGGCAAATACTTATAGAAACATTTTCTAACTCATCTTAGGCATTCACCTTCTCTCTCCTAAGATTCTCCAACCCGTAAACATTAATTACCATCTTACAAGCATCTTACACTTGTCCAAAAATAGCCATGCAAAGGTTGGGCTCCCAAGACTAAATCTAGCCTCTTACAACATCTTATGATGCATCATAACCGTCATAGATTCCAGCAAAAGAGAATCTTTCAAAGATAGAAACATTGGGTTAAATATAGCAAATATACAACTAACATATCCGTCATATGCGTCATAGAATCTCATAATCTTATGACAACTTGCAGCTGTCATAGATTCACTCACCAAACATTATGATAGTTGTCATACATGCCAAAAATAGTATATTCCTCTAGGGAGGATGCCTATCCTCATTTACCATGAGTTTTTACATTTGCCAACCATAAATGTCACTCCGTAACTACCGTCGGTAACTCTGAAATTACAACTATCAATGAGACTACCTCATTCCCTTATGGGTAATTACAAATAATAAATAATAAATAGAATAAAATACAATATTGGAATTTACAAGGTCAATGGCACCTTATTCCAACATTCTCCCACTTAACATTATACATTGTAAATCAATCCATAGGAAAACAAATGAAAAATAATCAGGCACTAGAAATAAGGCCCATGGCCTCTCTACACCATACAAACTTCTCTGCGCTCATAGGCTCAGTCAATGAATCTGCAACATTCTCTTGCGTGTCTATCTTCTTTAGCTCAATCTCTCCATTTGCAACCAACTCTCGAACCAAGTGATACTGAACATCAACATGCTTAGTCCGAGCATGATACATGGGATTCTTGGCCAAACAGATAGCACTCTGGCTATCACAACCAATCTGAATGATCTTGTAATCAAAACCAATACCTGTACACAGTCTCCTCAACCAAACTACCTCCTTAAAGACATGAGTAGCAGCCATATACTCTGCTTTTGTGCTGGACAAAGAAACTGTGGGCTGCCTCTTACTCATCCAACTCACTGCACCTCCAAATAGAGTAAATACATAGTCATTAGTGGACCTTCGACTATCCAAGTCACCTGCCCAATCTGCATCAACAAAACCCTATATGTCCAAAGATTTTTTAGCACTATCAGTACCAGAATAAACCAAACAATGATCAGGAGTACCTGCAAGATATTTAAACACCCTCTTCGCATAGTTCCAATGCTATCTACTAGCGTTAGACATAAATCTGCTCAAAACTCCCACTACTTGGGCAATATCTGGTCTAGTGCAAACCATTGCATATATCAAACTCCCTACAGCACTAGTATATGGCACATTAGACATATGCTCAAGATCATCTTTAGTCTTTGGACACATATCTAATGAAAGCTTAGTACCAATGGGTAAAGGAACTCTAACTGGGTTACAGTCCTGCAAACTAAACCTCTGCACAATAGTATTCACATACTTACTTTGTGACAACCAAATCTTTCTGTTAACTTTGTCCCTCCTGATCTCCATTCCTAGAATATACCTTGCACACCAATATCCTTCATCTCAAATGCACCTAAAAGTTGGGCTTTAAGCTCACTAACCATAGCCTTAGTATTGCTAAAAAACATGTCATCAACATACAAAGCAATACCCAGTATAGAATCATCAACACAATGAATGTAAACACAATGATCCTCATTGCTTCTAACAAAACCTAATTTCAAAACAAATGAATCAAACTTTTGATACCACATTATGGGGGACTGTTTTAGACCATAAAGAGACCTCTTTAACCTGCAAACCCAATGTTCTTTGCCTTTTACCTCAAACTTGTAAGCTGTTGCATATAAATTTCTTCTTCAAGATCTCCATGCAAGAATGCAGTCTTAACTTCCATTTGCTCAATCTCCCAATCATAAGCTACAGCAATGGATAAGAGAAATCGAATAGAAATTAATTTAGCAACAGGAGAGAATATCTCACCAAAATCAACTCCCTCTCTCTAGGAGTAGCCCTTGGCTACCAGTCTAGCCTTGTACTTCTCCAATGACCCATTTGCTCCAAACTTCTTCTTGAAGACCCACTTACAACCTATGGTCTTTCTTCCTTTGGGCAAATGAACAAGATCCCAGGTATTACAAGAGTCTAAAGCCATCATCTCCTCCTGCATGGCTAGCTACCAAGACTCACTATCATCTATAGAAATAGCTTCCCTGTAGGATCTAGGTTCATTGTTAGTACTCAATAAAGCATATACACAACAGAAATCTGGAGGGCTATACCCGTCAATTGGATTTCATTGTCTTGTGGATCTCCTCAAGGGTGGAGTAAGAGACTCTACTCATTCTTCTGCATGATCATCTGCATCAACTTCTTCTATAACAATAGACTCATCTTCATTAGAACTACTTGAATCTTCTTCTTCTTCTTCACCCCCCAATCCATCATTTTGTTCTTCCTGAGGTGCATTTTGCTGCTCTAAATCAAAGTGCACCTTCTTTACCTTTTCTTCTTTTTCTTTTGGCTGCTTAGGTTCAGAAATAGCTCTAAGTTCCCTAAAAATTACATCTCTAGAAAAGATAATCTTGCGGGTTAGTGAATTCCAAAGCTTATAACCTTTGACATTATCACCATATCTAATGAATGTACACTTTTCAGCCTTTGGATCTAACTTAGATCACTTTTCCTTAGGCACATGAACAAAAGCCTCACAGCCCAAAACCCTTAAATGTGAAATAGAAGGTTTCTTACCTGTCCACACTTCATAAGGTGTCGAATCAAGAGCCTTACAAGGAGATCTATTTATCAAGTAGCAAGCAATACACACAGCCTCTACCCAAAAGCATTTATCCAATTATGCATCACTAAGCATACTTCTGGCCCTTTCCATAATTGTTCTGTTCATCCTTTCTGCAACACCATTTTTCTATGGTGTATACAGAGTTGTCTTTCGTCTGATTATACCTGCATGCTTGCAAAACTCATCAAATTCCTTAGAGAAATATTCCCCTCCATTGTTAGATCTTAATATTTTTATCTTTAAACCTGATTGGTTCTCTTCTAAGACTTTGAATTCCTTAAACTTAGTGAAAACTTCAGATTTATGCTTCATAAAATAAATCTATGTAAATCTAGATACATCATCAATGAAGGTTACAAAATAACAAGATTTTTCAATAGATTCATTATCCACAGGTCCAAACAAATTCATATGAATAATTTCTCTCTATTTCTTTTTGAAGGAAATGATTTTCTGTTTTGTTTACCAAACACACAATGCTCATAGAAATCAAAGTGCTCATCAGAATAGGAGAAACCATCCAACAAATTTTTATTCTTAATAGTTTTTAATACATTATTGCTTGTGTGGCCCAATCTACGGTGCCACAACATACATGCATTTTCAGTATTAGCCTCAGATACATAAGAGACATTATAAACTATAGTGGCTTCAAGCTTGAAAAGGCTTCTAAATCTCTTCCCCTTCGCTATCACCAAGTTCCCTCTCACTAATCTTTCCTTTCTTGACAATCAGATATGTAGAGGTGTCACCAAGGTAGATATTACCTCCATCATATTCTTTATATGAGGAGAACCATGCCTTATGCGGAGTCATATGAAATGAGCATCCTGAGTCAACCAACTAGTGATCATTAGAAACAAGATTACATGCAGAAAGTAAAACTTCTTCACCTACATTCGAGGACTTATTTGAAGCACTATCCCACTATTTCTTGGGGTTTCTACACTCCTTCACATGTCCCCTTTTACCACAGTTCCAACACTTAACTCTGTTCTTTTTACTAGGAGTCTTAGACCAACCCTTGGACTTGTCCTTAGCCCCTTTCTGATCTCTTTTAGGTCCTCTTTCCTTAGACCTTCCCCTAACACTGAGAGCATCCCCTGAACTATCTGAACTCTTCTTCCTCAATTCTTGTGACAATAGCACTGAAAACAAGAGAATCCAACTTCAGATTCATGAGGTTAGCAGTAATAGCAAGGATAACATTCTCCCAAGACTCAGGTAAAGAACAAATAAGTAAGATACATTTATCTTTCTCGCTAACCTCAACATCTACTAAATCAAGCTAACTCACTAACAAATTAAAAGAATTTAAATGCTCTGCAATTGATTCACCTTCTTGCATTTTCATGGAAAATAATTTTCTTTTTAAATAAAATTTATTTACCATACTCTTGGCTTGATAGATCTCACCCAACCGTTTCCACAACTTGTATGCAGTCTCTTCCTTTGCAACATTCAACAGGATAGAGTCTGAAAGACACAACCAGATGGTTCCCCGTGCCTTCTTATCCAATCTATCCCACTCATTTTGAGAGACATCGTCAGGTTTCTTTTCTTTTTGGATAGATAACCATTGGTTTCTTTCTTCCAACAAATCTTCCATTTTCAGCTTCCACAACTCATACCCCATTCCATTGAACTTATTAATGTCCAATCAAGAGGTTGATGCAATGGTGGATGCAACCATAATAACAACACAAGATCTGCAAAACAAACACAACCAAATCTCCCACTGCAGCTACAACTTCCACACTACCACCCAAGAGTCAAAGCTGGCCAGGCTCTGATACCAAATATTAGAAATGAAAGCAACACTATTTGAATGGAAATTTGATTCAAGATAAATTTCAACAATCTTTAACTGTGTGTTATTAATGGAGATTCTAACACAAAAACAAAACTATGCTTCACAGAAATGCAAAATCAGAAATATGAACACATAACACAATGTTTAACATGGAGAAAACCCTTTTGGGTAAAAAACTCCACACAGGAAAGAGGCCCAATGTTTGTATTAATCTAAAAATGATTTACAATACAACAACACTTCAACTCTCTCCACCAGTCTTTTATCACAGCATTCCGGCAGCACCCGAGTACCTAAAATATCTATTGCAGCAACTAATACATGGCAAATACTTATAGAAACATTTTATAACTCATCTTAGGCGTTCACCTTCTCTCTCCTAAGATTCTCCAACCTGTAAACGTTAATTACCATCTTACAAGCATCTTACACTTGTCCAAAAACAGCCATGTAAAGGTTGGGCTCCCATGACTAAATCTGGCCTCTTATAGCATCTTATGACACATCATAACCGTCAAAGATTCCAGCAAAAGAGTATCTTTCCAAGATAGAAACCTTGGGCTAAATATGGCAAATATACAACTAACATATCCATCATATGCGTCATAGACTTTCAGAATCTTATGACAACTTGCTGCTGTCATAGATTCACTCACCAAACATTATGACAGTTGTCATACATGCCAAAAATAGTATATTCCTCAAGAGAGCATGCCTATCATCATTTACCATGAGTTTTTACAATTGCCAACCATAAATGTCACTCTATAACTGCCGCTAGTAACTTTGAAATTACAACTGTCAATGAGACTACCTCATTCCCTTATGGGTAATTACAAATAACAAATAATAAATGGAATACAATACAATATTGGAATTTACAAGGTTAATGGCACCTTATTCCAACACATCTCTATCCAAAAATCCTTGAACTCAAGATTTTTTATGAATTCATCATCATCCATGAATCTAAGAGAAGTTATCAGCCTTTCATCTTCATGTAATTCTGGCTCTCCTTGGCCTGCATGTCCATCCTCACCTCAGGCTTGTGAGCTTCATTTTCTTTTCCAACAAGGGGTTGATCAACTTCAATATCTTCACCCATATGCCTCAATATACTGGCAACTTCATCAGTATCCCCTACCCCTTATGTCATCTCATAAGGCACTAGAGGAGGCACATTATCAATCTTTTATACTGACATTGCATCAAGAGCAAGCTCAACAATCACAATCCCCTTTGATTTCACCATAGGAAGCTTGGAAGCCTTTGTAGGTTCTCTTTGCTTTACCACATAACCTTTCAAAATTATCAATTATCAGATCAATTCTTTTCAATAGGTTAATTTCTTCTACAAAAAATCCCAAGAAACCAGGATCCTTTTTCTTCTTCTCTTCTTCTATTCTCATCAAAATTTCCCATTTTCTTTTTCTGTCATATACCTCCAAAGGAGTGAGGCAATTTATGATCACATCTTCTTCATAATCCACCTCATGGGATATCCCAGTCTTGGTAAGAATTACCTATCTTACAAAGTTCATGTGGCCCTTAGGGTCAAAGACCCTCTCTGTCTTGGATTTCAATGAATACCTTGTCCTCAAATAGACTTGTAATTCTTCTAGAGTATCAGAACCAACAGACAATTCTCCAAACACAGTCAAATCAGGCAAGAATGTCCCTTTGTTTTGTTTCTTCATCACATCTCTCTCCATCCACAACATTTTCCACATGAATTCCAAGAATGCTAAACGGGAAGGAACAAATTTAGGTAGAATGTGTGGTAGTTGTGTGCATCCATATATTCTTATCATAGTATGATCTGGTAAGAAAAACCAGTCCACAAAGTTGTGCATATGACCTTTCTTAGGTTTCAGTGCATGAGGCCTCAACAACTCCCTGATCTCAATAGGTAGCCTTGGTGAAACAAACCCAAGGGTAGCCATAACTCTGACTGCAAAGTCATCATGAAATGTCACAAAATTGCCATTCTTGCAATTACTATCCTAAGTGTAGCACCAACACTGAATAGGCAACCTTTTGCCTTTTTGATCAAGCATACTGATATCCATTCTCTTGGTCCACCTTTCCCTATTTTGGTACAAAATCATGTGACACAACAAAAAATAATGCCTGAAAGTGATAGGGGCCTTGTTTTCTTTCACTTGGAGGAGTCCATCATGTAGTTTTTTCTCAATGGGAGAAGCAAAGTCAAATTCAGTATTAACTTCCAGATTCTGAATTCTCATGGGCATCATCATTAGACCAATTGACATCTTATCTTGTGCACCTATTCCCAATACTTGACAAAGAGTAAAATATGTCCTTTTGAAATACACTACAAAATCATCAACTATAAATGGTTCAACAGAAGATGTGGGAATACGTATTCTTTTATTATTAGCTCCTTTTCTCATGTACATTGGAATCTCATTACTCCGATGAGTCTTCCTCAGCTTAGTGTAATCCTCTTCACTTTTCTGGATGTCAATCTTTGTGAGAGCTTGTTTATTCAACATAAAACTTTCAATGATATCAGCTCTAGTCAGTGTTACCAAGGGTGACCCATCTGGTAGTCTTACAGTTCTTGTAACCCCATGATAGTGCTGCGCCAACACTCTAATGAGTTCAACATCCACAAAGACATTTGGAACTACTAGCTTTGCTAAATCAAGGGTCTATGGGTTTGAGACAGGCCCTGAGCATCTTTTTTGTCACAGAAGTACCAAAACAAGTTCCATCTTGCAATAGGAATTAGGGCATCTCTATAGCCATGTGCTTCATCCTTAAATATTTTCTTGTAGCCCTTGTCTCCAGATTTTGGCAAAACATCTAGTATAGACTATTGCAGTGGTCTCTTTTTCTCCTTGGGAGTTGAAGGCTCCCCTTTCTTCCTCACAAATTCACTCTTTTTGGGTGGCATTGTGAAAAATATATACTAGACTAGGGTTTTTTGAAAATTCTTTGTTTCACAGATCTACTTGAAAGCAAAATTGGACAAACAGTTTATCAACTTTGACAAAGGAATAGGCCAAATGCACCTACCCGTTCAAAAAGCAATTGTAAAGCACACACCAACTTCGAATTCTTCGTCTCCTAGCACCTCAAGCTTGTTTGAATGATCAAAATGGTGTGAAATTTTACATTTTATCGACCCTAGCACCAGTCATTTCACCATTAATATCAACTTCATGCTAAATACAAAGATCAATGAGTTCATATGATTTCAAATATACACCATTGATCTAGAAAGATTGGATGGTTGAGACTATTTGACAAGATTTGCTTTATATTTGCAGTGAATGCAAATGATACCACAATCTTGCTACAGTAAATGAAGACCTCTGCAGGGTAGTGGGGCACATATTTCAAGTTTCAAGTTATCCCGCAATACCACAAACTATGTTTAGCTTTTATAAATCCTTTAGTGGGCATGTAGTAACCTTTATTGCTAGGTTAACCACTTACCACTGTCCTGTGCATACATCAAATGATGTAGCACTCCTATCATGGGATAGTAGGAACCTTTACTTCTCTACCACCATCCCGCAAGCCATCCTCAATGCTATGATATCCTTACTACGGGGCCACGGTAGCTTTGAATGTTAAGCTTGTTGTTTACCACTAGCCCGCACCTATTCTTACCACTTGTTGTGGTAGTGCGGTGACTGTTTATATCACATCACAAGTCCCCACACCCCCGCAAGGGACCCTTAGAGTATGTTGTTTAGCTCCATGAGGATGCGGTACTAGACCAAAACACATGGGAATACAAGGATATAATACATCTATGATGGAAAATGACTAGATGAAGGTATTACAAAAGCTTTTTGGATTTTAGGGGATGATTGGCAAAAGGATTAAGACTCTTTTCAATGAATTTTTAGAATTAGGGTTTGACAAAACTGGGTATAATCAAGTGAATTTTACCATTTCTAATAGAACCCAAAGCCCTTAACCAACTACGCTACCTGTGCGAGCCAAATCTCTGAATCAAATTTTGCCATATGTGCATGATGCTCAGAATTAGTTGGAAACACCAGATAAAAATGAATAATCTCTTTTCTTGCATTTTGATTGCATTCTTCTTTGATATCAAAGTGACAAAACACTTGATGTGTCACTTCCATAGGCTGATATTTTGGATCTGAAACCATAGAAGCTTGAAAAGCACAATTTTTAAAATAATTGGGTATCTTTTGTGTATGAGAAATGATCTCTTCTACAAACTAATTGCATTCATATTGTTGATAATTGAGAGAGGGGGGGGGGGGTGAATCAGTTATCCTAAACTTGCTTCCAATTCAAACACTTAAATCCACTTTGTTATTTAATAGTATAGCAATTAATCATTCATGAAAGCATAAAGTATAAACACCAGAGTAGATACACATCAACATATGAGACACCAAGATTTTGACGTGGAAAACCTGGTCAAGGGAAAAACCACGGGGTGATCAACCCAAGGATTATTCTCTGTTAGAAGAATAGGAAAAATAGATGGCACATGCCAATTAGGGCTCACTACCCGAGCACACTGCTCACAAGAGGCACATTGCCTACAAGAGACACACTGTCTACAAAGTAACAAGTATCACAAACTTGAACTGGAGATTGACATCTTTACCATGCCTGGATCAGTTCCATTTAAGCCCAAAAACTCCTACTCTGCCTTTCGCTCTTCTTCTTCGCTATGTCACACTCATCCACACACTTCACACTTTGGAATGACTTTACAATCCTTTATTTATACAAGGCATCGACTTAGGAACAATCATCTAAGTTGGCAAACACTTTTAAATCATCCAGAAGACGTGTAATATATCCGGTCAGCCTGTCTCAGGAAGAACACCAACAACCGGTGGTCTTTACATCAAATCCAAACTCTAACTTCAATGCGGACCACTAATAAGAATTGTGCACGATCCAAGGATCACCAAAACCTTTCTTGAATCACCAAGAACATCCGCACTTTATCAGCTTACTGGATTTCTTCTCTTCTTCATCCGGAACTTCAAGAACACAGTCTGTCACCACTATCACAATGAAAAAGGTGCTTCCGGACCTCCAAACCATGAACAAATCTAGTTGTCACTTCATACTGACTTCTTCAACACTCCCTATAATCTGCAGAATGAGATAATGCAATTCCAGAGCTCACCGGACCAATCTGTGACATTCTGTCACCACTGAACATCTGCCAGAACCGGTTCTATTGGAGCAACCATAACTTCTTCAGATCTTCATGTGGACCTCTGAAATCTTGACTGGAGCATCTCAAGACTCATATTTGAAAACCCTTTAAACCGCATCCTCTGATCTTCATCTTATCTTGGACTTTTACCTTAATGTCATTACTGTTCTTCACTGTTCCTGATTGAGACTAATTTCCTCAATATCCTCAGCACACAGCTCATCCAATCCTTCTCATTAATGCAATATGAGTATGTTGACATTAATGACAACACTGGTTATCCTCATACTTGCAACACATATTGTTGTTCATGATAGCTTTGAGGCATAAAATATGGATCAACTTGATACATGCTCTGATGCAGGAGCATCCCAGGTTGCAGAGCAATCTTTCATCAACCAAAAAGAAATCAAAGCACAACACATAAGCACACAACCACAACACCATATTTACGTGGAAAACCCAAGAAGGTAAAAACCACGGTGAGCAAGCTACTTGGATCTATTGTCCAAATCTAACCTCACAAATAAAGATAAAACATGATTACAATATTATTTATGGGCTACAACCCAAAGGAAGCTGTAAATCCCTAAAATACAATGAAATGACACTTACAGAACGAGGTTACAACCTCACTATATTGTATTCAATAGATCTTACTGAACAAAACACAGCTGCATCATTTGCACACTTCACTTTGTCACAAAAATTTACTTTCTCTGCACAACAAACACTGCTATCTCCAACACACCTTCAAAAACATCCTCACATCTGTTCTCCCATCTTCGTACACTTACACAAGCTCATACCTTCCTCAACAAACAAGATCTTTCATTTATACCTTCCACAAATTGCAAAATCCTTCTCCCATGTTGGCCAAGATGAAACATGTAAGCATGAAACGTACAAGGGCACACCAAGTCGACATCCAAAAGATGTAGAAAATCAATGCAGTTCAAACCAAGTGATAACCAAAACCTATTCTTCATTAGCACATTCTTCCAAGTAGGCACACACTTCAAATCATTTGGCGAGAACATCAAAAAGACATGAAGTCAGCCCAACAAACACTTATTCTTCCACATAACAGCTCCAGACCTAAAGCAATATTGGAGGGATCAATTAACAAAATGCAGATCATCACGCAAGCAACATAAGACTTTCACAAACCTTCTCAACCAACCCTTCTTTTGAAATACATGTTTTCTTTCTGGCGCAAACAAATAGAAACTGAGCCTGGTATCACAAACAAACACTGGACACACAGTCTTGAGATAGAGCATTGAAAAACCAACTCGCGGTGCACTTCTACACCTAAAACCTGACTTGAATCATCCAACTGAATATCTTAACTCATCCTCCAAACATCAAAGCCAAAAGATAAATTGTGGTGAAATGCGGTAGCTTCTACTTTCTCCTCCAGACAACCCTAGTCAGTAAAAAGATGTGTCTTTGTTCTACTGACCCCAGAGAACCTCTACGGTACACCTAAACAACTGAAACTTGAATATTACCATCTTCTCATCTATAAATGATCAACCTTCAAAATACAAAACTTCAACTTCAATAGCAGAGAAATGCAGAGCATTTCCCATACGGATCTTGACTGCAACAACTCTGAACAACTATCTTCATTTTGTGACCTCTAAAATATTCTATGTTAATCTTCAAGCTCTGAAATCAGGAATATACAAGCTTAACATATGTCTTTGACAAATCTAAACTGCACGGCCATACCATCAAATGCAGAGGAATGCAAAGCATTCTCCCAAGCTTATTCTTTGCAAACTCTAGTGCCTTGGATATTTTGAATCTTTTTTTCAAAACTAAAGTAATGCTTTTCCTTAGGAAATAATGAATTCAATATTTACTACATCAGAGACTTCATTCTCAACTTCATATAACAACAACAAACTCTTTTCTCAAGCTAGAAATCTTCATGTTAGCACAATCTTTGTCTATGAACTTCAGGAGATAGGGTACAACTATGTAGATAGTATATGACATTCATCATCTTACCCTTTTCATCACAACTTCTCTGATTCTATTGGAAACAAGGAAGATAACTGAGAGGAGGGGTGAATCAGTTATCTCAAATTTCTTATCTTTCTTTTCTTCTTTAATAGTTAGTGCAGCATCAAAACATATAAGCATATGTGATCAAGAGAACAGAAATAAAATCAACATACATAACACAAGTATTTTTACATGGAAAACCCTGTTAAGGGAAAAACCATGGGGTGACTAACCCAAGATTGTATTCTCTGTTAAAAGAATAAGAAGTACAAAATGGCACTTGGCAATTAGGGCTCACAGCCCGAGCACACTGCTCACAAGAGGCACACTGCCTACAAGAGACTCACTGTCTACATAACTTACAGAAGGTAATCAGGTGTTTGAACTAATGAGAAGCATCTACAAATGCAAGATTTCAGTTCTGGTTGGGCTCAATACACTGATTTGATGCACTTCATTCTTCCTCTACTTTAATACTATTTCTTTGTCACATACCGAACTTGATCTATTATTTTCACACTTGTCCCTGCTTTTCTTCGCACTTTATTTCATCACTTCTATATTTCACATACTTACATACTGGAATCCATCTGGTATATATATCCACATCAAGGATTTCATCAACTTTCTAGTCGGCAACAAGAACACTCAAGATATTTACAAGTTACTGATTTATCGGCTGAATCCATGCTTGATTTTTGATGCGTATCAAAAGCATAGGCATAGAAGTCATTAATCATGTCGAACAACAATGTATAATCCACAAATAGCTTTATCAACACCTTTTACTCATCCGGATTGAAGTTTGATGCTCTGCCGGTCAGTTCTTTCTCTATCTGCTATGCCTGTCTGGAACCCAACACTCAGATGCTCATATCTTTTTCATGATTTATCACCGAAGGCTAAATCTCTGGAATATAGTAGTCATGATACCCCTCTTGACTTGTCCAAGTCCGTAACTTTTTGAGTTACACCATTTGAGAGATTCGGACTTGATTGTCAGACCTTGTTGCATACTCTGTTCTTGTTCACCGGACCAAAACAATCTTCAATCTGACTTCCGTTATAGGCATATTATGTACTGCGGATGTGTGGGATAGACTTTGTTTCCATCAATGACAACACTCATGAAGCCACAATGTCTCTTGCCAACAATCTCCCCCTTTGGCATTGATGGCAACACTTAGTGAAAAATGGCTAAGTATCGTAGTAAACTCCCCCTTTGCTGATACTCTGCCTTTTGCACTATTTTACTGGAGCTCCCCCTAAGCTAGATTCCACATTTTTCACTACTCCTCACTCCCCCTTTGACATCAATGGCAAAGGGCGGAATCCGCACACCAAAATTTGCAAAAATTAACCTATACATAGCCGCATAAGTATATATATATATATATGTTATACTTACATATACTTAGGTATATCTACAAAAGTGGCCTTCAACTATACAAATTCTATGGCCCAGCTCTACTTCATCCTGTCCAAAATGGAGATGTGACCACTCAACAAAAATGCATATGCTTCTGCCCTTTTTAAATCTGTCGGATCACTGGTTTGGGTTATGGTCTGAGCATCTGTCAAGGCCTCATGCATTGCCTCTAAGTTAGGGATAATTATCCCTCTGAGTTCACTCATTCTGTTAATTATATCCTTCTTTTCTTTGTTCAGCCTCTTTATTTCATTTATGATGACAATGGCCTGGCATTCTTGATTCATTAAGGATGAAGTGAGGGGATCAAAATTCTGAGATAAACTTGACAGTTTACCTTCTTGTTCTTTCACCTTCTTTTCAATATCCTTTGTCACTTTGGGCCAAGATAGACAAAATTTGTACATGTCCCCACCATCTTTAAGAGCATTTTCAAGGCTCTTTATTCCAATGTGTAGGGTCCTCCTGTCATTAGCAATGAGTCCCTGTACTTCAGTGAATCTTTTTCCCAATAAATCCTTCCGGAGTTTACCAAAGATTTCAGGTTGCCGGATGGTGAAGCTGAAGGATCCTTTTGGAATGATGGCATGATCTTTTCCAACACCCCAGATGCCATCTCCAACAGCTCACAGTCTTCCATGTGAGATTTCAGGAGTTTTTCTTTTGCTTTGGCTTGAGCAAAAGATGCTATTTTCATTGTCTAGATTGGAGAGAGAGAGTCAAAATTTAGTGGCCCTTGAAATAGCTCAAGTTCATCTATCTCCATCATTTCTTTGTTTAAGAAATTCTTCACTACCTCTGCAGTGTCTCTTGCTAGAGATTGAGTCTTCTTTTCTTTTGGGATCTTAGAACTGTCATCATAGGTCTTCTCTACTTGTTCTTCTTCTTTTCCCTTTACCTCCTCTTCTTGACTCACTTTCTCCTCTTTTCTTCCTTCTCCTTCAGCTCCTAAATCTGGAATGTCTGCAGTGGGATCGGGAGGAGAGATGTTACCTGTGTTTACTGCTTCATGAACTTCCTCTTTTAGAATAGAGGAATCCAAGTCCTTAGACTTCTCTTCATCTATATCTTTTGATCCTTCTACATTTTTGTCAAAAGATTCTTCATTGGTTACATTTAATCCTTCAACATCCATGGTAGAAGGTTCTTCATTTGTTTCCTCTACAATAAGAAGATTAAATCTTTTGAAGGTATTCCAGAGGATGTCTTTTGTTTCTCTTGCTATTTGGTCAGTTTCTCCAAGCATAAGTTTATTCATTCTTGCTTTACTCCGGAATTCATCCTTACAGTCCTTAAAGATCATGTCCATTTGCTTTGGAGTAATAGAAGGCTAGAGCTGAATTGATATCTGTTCCTGAATCTCTAAGTCTTTTTCTTTTGCATTCTCTTTTCTTAGTTCAAGTACCTTCTCTAGACTTTTGGGAATTAATGATATAATTTCAATGAATGCTTTATTGTAGATGTTCAGGTACCTGACAGTAGCTTCTTCCAGAATCCTCTTGTCAGTATCACTGTATTCATCATAGAACTCTGTTACTGGTTGTAGGTTCCCATCCACACTAACAGCCTTGATGATATCATCAATGGAAAGAGTGGGCTTTTCAACAAATTCTTCTACCTTTTCTTCTTTGTTTTTACTAGCAGAGAATTCCCCGAATGTTTTCTTCTTCTTCATTTTCTTAACTTCCTCATCAGATTTTGTTTCTTCATCATCTTTGAGACTTGTGTATGACCTTGTGGCTTTTGTTTTCATTCTCTTTTCACCTTTTCTGGATGTCTTGACTTCCGGTTTGGTGGCTCTTGAGCTTTTAGGAGTGGCAGGTGTAGAGCTCTTGGAGGATCTAGTCCAGGAGGAGGCTTGTGCTAGAACACCTCCTTTCTTTGCTTCTTGTTTCTCTTTCTCAGCCTTTTCTATTTTATCTCTGTTTGCATCTACTGCCTCTTTTGATATGCCAAATCTTTTGGCAATTTCCTCAACTTCCCTTCTAACTTTTCTCTTTATCTCCAGTTGTCTTAGCTCAACATGTATTTTTACACTTAGTTCTTGAAAGGTTCCAAACCTTTCTGCCTCAGGGTCCTTAGGCTAGCTCAACAAGTGTTGAATATGTAGCTCCAAGATTTTCTCATCGACCGCGTATCCCATTGGCATTATCCACACTGTTCTGGGCTCAACTGCCTCCATTAGGCATTGATCAGTGTCAACCATGAAGCACACTGTATCCTTGTATTTCTCAACTATGGATTGACGTATCCTCTCTCTAGCTTGCATCATGCTTTGAAAGTTCTCAAAGTAACCCCAGAGAGTTGTGCTTTGAGATTTAGCATCACCAAGTCCATACATATAATCTCTAATCTGGATTGCAACTGGTTTGTCATTTTTCCAAACCCAACCACTTGATCCGGGTAGCTCATTCATGTAATAGAAGAATAGACATAGTATTAAACAACCATACTTAAAGGAGTTCTTCTTATCCTTCTTGATCTTCTGCAGGTTTTCTAACAGTTGATTTAAGAGAAGATCACATAGGTCATAATCTGCATTTTCCCTCAACATCTGGTATGCTACATATATTGCAGTCCCAGACACAAAATTCTCCCTGCTAGAATGATAGATCTTATACCCAATTATCATTGAGGCAAATTTGACAACCAGATCTGTGATGTCATCTATGGTCATTTCTCTCTTGTCAAACTTAGATCTGGTGGCTTTAGTTACAGTCTGGTTCTTGACAGATTTGAGTGCAGGTAACCCATCAGATGAGTGCAGTCCAGTTACTGCCCTGATGGCATCTTTTGTTATCTTGAAGGGCCTCATTAACCACATGAAATTATCATGTATCTTGCTTAGGACATACCAGACCCAATCATCTTCTGCAAAACAGGGGAAGTGTATGCAATGTCTGAAGTGTTTATCCCGGAGGGCCTTGTATTGAGGTTTGAGTTCAAAACTCTCATCTATTAGCTGTTTGTGATAGATGTCCATCAACTTAGAGTCTCTAAATTCCTCAATGTTGGCGTGGATATATACCCTAACATCTTCTACGTGCAATACCCCATGCGGAATGCTGGAAAATGCGCCTAAAGGATCAACTTCTAGAGATTTATAGGGATGTTTCTTGAATTTTGGACGTGGCCTATCAGTGATCTTTATAACCATTGGAGTAGCCATCTTGCAAAAGATTTAGAGAGAGATTTTCAAAATGGAATTACCTTTTTACACCTTAGGGTTTGAAATAGGAGCTGGAACAAATCGCTGGTTGAATTTGATTTCCCAGTTGATCTTTGAGTGGATTGTAGAAACTTTGTTGCAGAGCTCTTCTTATCTTCTTCGCGAATGCAAGTGTGCAAATGATGAGTGAAAGAACCCTTTTATTCTTGCACAAACCCTAATTTCCTTTTGTAATAAATGCACAACTTAAGTTATCCAATTGCCCTGTTTTAAGAGAGATCTTCTTGAATCATTATGTTGATCTTAGAATCATTGTCAGTGAGGATTGATAATGTATCTTCTTTTCTTCAGTCATGCCATGGGTCCACAGATCAAAGTATCTCAATTTTGAATCATACCAAATTTGTCTGTGAAAATCCTAGTCTACCGGATGGCTATCATACTGGATCAACTTGAATGGTTAAACTCTTGCAACACTCCATGCGGATCTTTCATATTTTTACTGAGCGTTATTTAGATATTTTTCTAAGAACCCTTTAATCCGCAGCATTCCATGTGCCAAATTTAGGCACTAATTGACTGGCTGGGGGAATTTATTTTTCTCTGTAACTCCCCCTGAGCCAGAGCTCATCTGTTTAGTTTCCGGAAGGAATATCAGCACCAGATTCCGGTGCGGATCCATCCCTAGTATTTTCTGTACTCTTCTTCACCCAAATCTTGCTCATCTCCCTTTGAACTTCATCTGCATTCACTTTACCTTTACCCTTATCTTGTTTTTGATTATGATGCACTGGACCCTTTTTATCCTGATTTTTACTTCTGCAGAATTTGGCAATATGACCGGATCTACTGTAATTGTAACAAACAACATTTCTTTGCATATTTTGTTGATATCCTCTTGATCTGCATTGATTAGTCATATGTCCCATTCTATTGCATGCAAAGCATCTACCATTGAATTAATTGTTTATTTGCATATTTCTGTATTCATGAGATTTGTGACCATACCTTTTGCAGTTGAAACATTGTCCATAGAAGGATGGATTAGTCTGATTCATTCTCCTTTTGCACTGAGTTGCTTTATGACCAAAATTGTTGCAATTGAAGCAGTATACATTGAAGGATAGATATCTTTGAGCATTTGGTTGCCTTACCGGAGGTCTTCTAGGCCTATTTCTTTGATTTCCTGATCCAAAGTTCTTCTGACCGGATCCAGAGCTTTCACCTTTCTCAATCCCAAGCCACACTTATCATCTACCCTCTTTTGGCTTTCAAGAAGAACTTCAAGTTGGGCTGAGCTTATCTTGAATTTCTCTTTGTATTCATTTGTTGTTTGAAGATCTTGTTTAAGAGTGTCTATCTGATTCTCAAGTTGTTCTTCATTATCTCTAGCTTCTTCAAGATCAGATTCAAGATGCCTGATTATTCTGTCCATTTTGTGGTAGTCCTCTATCTTCTCCTTGAGGGATTGTTTTAGATTATCTTCAATTTTCCTTTTTTCTTCAATTTCTTGGGTGAATCTCATAACCCTGATTCCATCTCATGCCTTACCATAATGACCTCTTTTGACAGCTTCTCACATAGCTTATTTTTCTCATCCAGATCTTTATTAATATCATTGGCTTCACTCTGATTTGCTAATTTTTTAAGTAGTTCCTTTCTCTTTTTCACAGAGATACTCAGTTTTTCTTTTAGCTCATTTATGAAATCATCAGCCTGTTTGAGTCTTTCTCTTAAGTTATTGACTTCAGAGTGGGATTGTTCAAGATCATCTAGGGTAGACTAAAGTTGTTCCTTCATGCCATACATATCCATTGAGATTCCCAGATCTTCCTCAAGCGGTTAGGCTCTATTTGGAGGAACTTCACTCTAATACCAATTGTTGGAAACAAGGCAGATAACTAAGAGGGGGGGTGAATCAGTTATCTAATATTTCTTATCTTTCTTTTCTTCTTTAATAGTTAGTGCAGTATCAAAACATATAAGCATATGTGATCATGAGAATAGAAATAAAATCAACATACATAACACAAGGATTTTTAGGTGGAAAACCCTGTTAAGGGAAAAACCACGGGGTGAATAACCCAAGATTGTATTCTCTATTAAAAGAATAAGAAGTACAAAATAGCACTTACCAATTAGGGCTCACTGCCCAAGCACACTACTCACAAGAGGCACACTACCTACAAGAGACTCACTGTCTACAGAACTTACATAAGGTAATCAGGTGTTTGAACTAATGAGAAGCATCTACAAATGCAAGAGTTTAGTTTCGGTTAGGCTCAATACACTAATTTGATGCACCTCATTCTTCCTCTGCTTTAATACTATTACTCTGTCACATATCGGACTTGATCTATTGTTTTCACACTTGTCCCTGCTTTTCTTCGCACTTTATTTCATCACTTCTATATTTCACACACTAACATACTGGAATCCATCTGGTATATATATCTGCATCAAGGATTTCATCAACTTTCTAGTCGGCAATAAGAACACTCAAGATATTTACAAGTTACTGATCTGTTGGCTGAATCCATGCTTGATTTGTGATGCGTATCAAAAGTATAGGCATAGAAGTCATTAATCATGTCAGCCAACAATGTATAATCCCCAAATAGCTTGATCAACACCTTTTACTCATCCAGATTGAAGTCTGATGCTCTGTCAGTCAGTTATTTCTCTATCTGCTCTGCCTGTTTGGAACCCAACACTCAGATGCTCATACCATTTTCGTGCTTTATCACCGGAGGCTAAATCTCTGGAATATAGTAGTCATGATACCCCTCTTGACATGTCCAAGTCCGCAACTTTCTAAGTTATACCATTTGAGAGATCCAGACCTGATTGTTGACCTTGTTGCATACTCTATTCTTGTTCACTAGACCAAAACAATCTTCAATCTGACTTCCGGTATAGGCATATTATGTACTACAGATGTGTGGGATAGACTTTGTTGCCACTAATGACAACACTCATAAAGCCACACAGTGTCTCTTGCCAATAGATTCATCTTATTTGTCATCCTCTCTTGATACAGGAGCATCCTTGGTTGTAGAGCAATCTTACATCAACCAAAAATATTTGTATTCTTTTGTTTTCTTTCATTTTCCAGTTCATTTTAGTTCAATTCAATTTAGTTCAGTTTAGTCAGTAGAAGTTCCAGCATTTTGTACCACATTTTTCCACGTTTGCATTTTAGAGATTACAAAGTAGGACTTAGCATCTAGACATCATCATGCACATCATATCCAAAATTCAGATCATTTGGATCAATTTTTGAAAAGATATCGCTATCAGAAGATCAACTATTTCTCAGAATAGAGCATTTAGATCAGCTAGTTGAAGGAAAAGACTTGCGGATCACTTCCATGACTTGTGGATCTAAATGAAACATCATTCAAGGTACTTTGGAACCTGTCTAACCTTCTCTGAGATCCACACCTTGTTTCATTCACTTGTAGAGGAGTACAAGTTGCTTAAGGCCGACCTATTCGTGTACACACGTTACACCTTCATTGGGGACTGTAACTTCTTCCTTGGTTGACGTAGAGGATTTCTTGAGCTTGGAGATGATATATATAGATCCGTAGGATTTATTAGGAAGTTAGTTAGCGATGATGATAGATTAGACTAGTTTCTTTGTTCTAGAAAGGTGCTTCATTATAAAATCTTTCATATTTGGTGTATTTGGAATCAGGCATGTGAGCCCTTGTTTTGTATCCCGCATGTTGCCACATGTAAGCATTTTGAATATTTGATATATTGAACATCTGATTCTTTCTTTGCATTCCATATTTGAGTTGCTTCCATTATGTTTACTCATATTGCATAGCCTGGATGGTTCACTCTGTGGACCCACCTAACCATGATTGCACCAAGTGGTATCAGAGCAAAGTTTGAATCCTTTAGGAGTGAAGTTGTGAAGGCATTATGTAAGATCTTGTTGTGAGTAGATCACCAAACCTGAGGCAGACTACCTGTGTTGTCAAGCAATCGTCAATTGTGAGGCAGTTGTCACCTTGTAGCCCAATCACCAAACTTGAGACAGTTACACTTGACCCTAGGAAGAGATGTTGCTAAGGAGAATACCTATTGTTGGTACTATGGCTAAAAGAATGGATGAGATTATGGAGATGATGAAAACAATGTGAATTTGATTGGATGCTGTTGAAGAAGATTGAAGAATAGGACTAACACCTCGACCTAATGTTGAAAGTGGTGATGAAGAATTTCAATCCGCTGATCAAAATGAAGAAACCCTAGAAGAAGAAGAAGAATTAGATAAAGTGAAAATGTTGAGAGTTATTTTGAAGATTAGAAAGAGACCTAAAGTGGATTTATTGAACTATACTGGCAATTTGAATCTAGAGGAAATGATTGACTAGATAAATGACCTAGAAGAATACTTTGAATATGAAGAAATTGAAGATCCAAAGAAGGTGAGATTTGCAAAGACTAAGTTGAAAGGACATGCTGCTATTTGGTGGAAAGAAGTACAATTTGATAGAAATAGAAGAGGAAAAGAAAAGATCACAAAATGGGATAGGATGGTGACAAAGTTGAAGATTTAGTTTATACTTGCTGACTATGAGTTGGAATTGTTGAAGAGATTAGAAAACCTGAGACAAAAGGAGAAATCGATGAAAGAATACACTGAAGAATTTCATAAGATGATTATAAGGACATGACATAGTGAAGAAAGCAAATAGAAAGTGGCAAGATACATCAATGGACTGAGATTGAACATTCAAGAAGAACTGAGTTTGGTGAGGATGACAACACTAGAAGAAGCATATCAGTCTGCCTTGAAGGTTGAAGAAAAGTTGAACAAGAAGCATGAGAAGAGATAGAGAGGTAGAGGAGGTAAATTTTAGAAAGGTAGAACATTTTTCAGAGGAGAAAGATCATATGCAGAGCAAAATAGACAAGATAGCACATTCAAGAAGGAAGACATAGATAACAGTTCATACTGGAGAGATGACATAACTTTCTGCTGCTCAGGGAATCATAATTAATACCAAAGTGAAGGATACAAAAGAGATGGAAGAGGACTTGATAAGAGAACATTCAGAGGTACTAGTTTTAAGTGTGGAGGTGATGTATAGAGAGCATTTGAATATCATCAAGGAAGTTAAAGCAAGAAGACAGAGAACAATTGAAGAACAAATTATGTAGAAGAAGAACCTATTGGATCACCTAATTCAATCAGTAAAATTGAGAAAGGAGAATCACTAGTCATGAGGAGAGCACTATTTCAATTAGAGACAAATGAGGAACCACCACAGAGCAAAAGTTTGTTCTGGACCAGATGCAAATCAGGAGGTAAATCTTGTAAGGTTGTAATTGATAGTGGTAGTTCTGATAATTTAGTTTCAGAGGAGATAGTGACTAAGCTGAACCTAGAGAGATTGAAACACCCTAAGCCATATCAAATAGCATGGATTCAGGATGGTCACAAGGTACTGGTGAGTGAACAATGTTTGGTAAATTTTAATATAGGATCTTATCATGATGAAGTATTGTGTGATATTATGCCTATGGATGTATGTCATATATTGTTGGGTAGACCATGGTAGTATGATAGAAAAGCTATACATGACAGAAGAAAGAACACGTATACTATAACATCAAATGGAAAGAGAATTACTTTGATTCCTTTGGAAGATGAGCCTAAAGTTGAAGTATGTGGGAATGCTAGAATTTGTTTGGTTGGTGGAAGGAAATTTCTGGATGGTTTGAGACATGAGAATATGTGTTATGCTTTGATTCCTAAGAAGCCTAGAACCCTAAACATAGAGACTGAAGAATCACAGCCAGAAGAGATACTTGAATTACTGATAGAGTATGAAGACATCATATCATATAATGTACCTGAAGGATTGCCACCAATTAGGAGTATTAGTCATCACATGAATCTTATACTTGGAGCTAATTTGCCTAACAAAGTAGCACATAGAATGACACCGATAGAGAATGAAGAGCTGAATAGACAAATACAAGATTTTCTGAGGAAAGGTTTGATTAAAGAAAGCTTGAGTCCTTGTGCAGTACCTATAGTGTTAGTACCAAAGAAGGATGGAGAATGGAGGATGTGTATAGACTCTAGAGCAATCAACAAGATCATAGTTAAGTATAGATTTCCATTGCCTAGGATGGATGACATTATGGATTGTTTGAGTGGATTTTACAAAGATAGACTTGAAGAGTGGATACCATCATATTAGAATCAGAGAAGGAGATGAATGGAAGACTTCTTTTAAGACAAATGAAGGATTGTATGAATGGTTAGTGATGCCTTTTGGATTAACAAATGCACTGAGTACTTTCATGAGGTTGATGAATAAAGTTTTGAAGAAATTCTTGGGTAAGTTTGTTATTGTATACTTGGATGGTATTCTGATTTTTAGTAAGACAAAGGAAGAACATTTGTGGCACCTAAGACAAGTATTGCAAAGGTTGAGAGAAGAGAAACTATTGATAAACATCAAGAAGTGTAGTTTCATGAAGGAAGAATTTGTATACTTGGGATTTGTGATTTCTGCGGAAGAATTGAAGATGGACCCTGAGAAAGTTAGAGCAATTGTTGAGGGGCCAACACCTAAGAGAATTGGAGAAGTCAAATCATTTCATGGATTAGCTAGCTTCTATCAGAAGTTCATTAGAAATTTCAGTTCAGTATGCACACCTATGACATAGACAATGAGAGGTGACCGAAAGGCCTTTAAGTGGACATCAGGAGCAAATAAAAGTTTTGAATTGTTGAAGCAGAAAGTGACAGAACAACTTGTGTTAGCATTATCAGATTTCAATAAGGTATTTCAAGTAGATTGTGATGCAAGTGGAAATACAATAGGAGCAGTATTAAGTCAAGAAGGTAGACCAGTAGCATATTTCAGTGAGAAGTTGAACGATGCAAGAAGAAGATATTCAGTTTATGATCAAGAGTTCTATGCCATAATTCAAGCCTTAAAGAAGCGGAGACACTACTTGTTGCCTAAGGAATTTGTGTTCTATACAGATCATCAAGCTTTGCAATAATTGAACAGTCAAGGAAAGTTGAATCAGAGACGTGAGATGGGTAGAGTTCATGTAGAGTTACACTTTTGTACTGAAGCATAGGAGTGGGAAATCAAACAAAGTTGCATATGCATTGAGTAGAAGGAGAAATTTGTTGACAGAGATGAGATTAGAAGTGTTAGGTTTTGAAGAATTGAAGAATATGTATGGAGAAGACCCTAATTTTGCAGAACCTTGGAAGCATGCAAGGAGCTTGTTGTGAAAGATAGGAGTAAGTGGTTGGATCATTTCATTCAGGAGGATATGTTATCTAAAGGAAATTAGTTGTGTATACCTAGGAGTTCAGTGAGAGACAATTTGATCAAAGAGAAGCATAGTGGTGGATTGGCAGGACACTTTAGAATTGACAAGACAGTGGCTTTGGTAAGTGAACATTACTTTTGGCCTCAAATATATAAGGATGTCAGGAAGTTTGTGCAGAGTTGTAGAGTATGCCAAGTTACAAAAGGAAGCAGTCAGAATATTGGGTTATACAAATCTTTGATAGTATTGGAGCGACATTGGGAAGACATAAGCATGGATTTCATATTGGGATTGTCGAAGACACAGAGAGGACATGATTCTATATTTGTAGTAGTGGACAAATTTTTAAAGATGACACATTTCATACCTTGTAAGAAGATAAGTGATGCAGTTCATGTGGCTGACCTATTTTTCAAGGAGATTGTGAGATTGCATGGATTACCTAAGAGCATAGTTTCAGACAGAGATACAAGATTCCTTGGATACTTTTGGAAGACATTGTGGAAGATGAAGACATATTTGAAGTTTAGTTCAACATTTCATCCACAGACTGATGGACAAATAGTGGTAGTAAACAGGAGTTAGGGTAACTTATTAAGATGCTTGGTTGGAGAGAAGGTAGGAAATTGGGATCTAATTCTATTAGTTTGCATACAATAATTTAGTGAATAGGAGCACAACAAAGACACCATTTGAGATTGTGATAGGAACTAACCCTAGAGGAGTAGCGGAATTGAGAGATATCAATATGGAGAATAAGAGGAGTGCAGAGGTAGAGGAATTTGCAGGACACATGGAGACAATGCATAATCAAGTTAAGAAGCATTTGGAGGAGATGAACAACAAGTATAAGGAGTGATAAGATGAGAAGAGAAGACACAAATAATTTTCAGTGGGAGATGAGGTAATGGTATATTTGAGAAAGGAGAGATTTCCAGTATGGACATATAACAAGTTGAAGATGAAGGAGTTTGGACCATGTAGGATACTCAAAAAGTTTGATTTAGGAAATGCATATGATGTTGAGCTACCGGAGACATTGGGTATATCACTTATTTCAACTTTGCAGAGCTATATTAGTATCATGAAGGAGAATCAAGTGACAACAGTGAAGAAGACTTGAAGAAGCAGTTACCACAACAAGCACCAGAGTAGATTGAAGACATCTTAGACAACAGAATTAGACGCAACACCAGAGGAAAGCAATACAAGGATTATTTGGTAAAGTGGAAATGCAGTCCGGAAGAAGATTCATCTTGGATTTCTCAGGCTGAGGTGGACCATCTTGGTTTTCCTCTAGCCCCAACAAAGTGAGGGACTCACTTTTTCAACAATCCCAGGTGTCTGATGCAAGAGCATCCATGGTTATAGAGAAATCTTGCATCAACCAAAAATATTTGCATTCTTTTATTTTTTTTCATTTTCCAGTTCATTTCAGTTCAGTCAGTAGCAGTTCCAGCATTTTGTACCGCATTACATTTCAGAGCTTGTGGAGTAGGACTTAGCATCTAGACATCATCAAGCACATCATATCCAAAATTCAAATCATTTGGATCAGTTTCTGGAAAGATATTGCTATTAGAAGATCAACTATTTCTTAGAACAACCAACTGAAGGAGAAGACTTGCGGAGCACTTCCATGATTTGTGGAGCTAAATGAAACATCATTCAAGGTACTTTAGAACCTGGCCGACCTTCTCTGAGATCCACACCTTGTTTCATTCACTTGCGGAGGAGTACAAGTTGCTTAAGGCCGACCTATCTGTGTACACATGTTACACCTTCATTGGGGACTGTAACTTCTTCCTTGGCCAACGCAGAGGATTTATTGAGCTTGGAGATGATATATATAGATCCTTAGGATGTATTAATAAGTTAGTTAGTGATGATGATAGATTATACTAGTTCCCTTGTTCTAGAAAGGTGTTTCATTGTAAAATCTTACATATTTGGTGTATTTGGAATTAGGCCTATGAGCCCTTATTTTGGAGCCCGCATGTTGCCAACATGTAATCATTTTGAATCTTTGATATATTGAACATATGAATCTTTCTTTGCATTCCATATTTGAGTTGCTTTCGTTGTGTTTACTCTTGCTGCATGACCTGGATAGTTCACTCCATGGACCCTCCTAACCATGACTGCACCATCTCTGATCACATTGCCTTTGATTTCCTTCACTTCTGGCCTTCTTCATTACAACACTGTAGACAACACTCTTGAACCTCACACTGTTGACATCAATGACAACACAAGTGCAACATATGTGCCCCCTAGGGACATGTGCATTCCCTAGGCTACTAGATAGGGTATTCTGCACTACCCAAGGATGCTAGACAAGGACACATATGCTACCTAGGCCACCCCCTGAGGATAAGTGTGCTACCCAACTCATTGGGTAAGGGGTGTGCCTAACTTTTATGTTTTTGAGTTCTAGATTCCACCTGTAGGTTCCTTTCTATCAGTAAAGCTTATTTCTAGTGATTTTCTCTATCATGGAATAGTGAACACTTTTGTATGATGCAAGGCTTGTCTAATCTCATGGGATGAAAGTCTTGATTGACATGTGTCATCCCAAACTTCTATCTTTGGTGAGCTTTTACCTCGTTTGTGAGTTGTCATCAATTTGGTATACTAGATCGTTAGTGAGTAAGCCAAATGGGAACTAAACCCATGTGCTTCTACTACAACTAAGCATCTTGAGTATATTGTTAGTTTGATTATGATGGTCTTGTGTATACTAGGTCTTAGTGTGTGTGAGCCTAATTGGAAATTCAATCCCATGCCACTACTTAACTTGAGTGTGAGTAAGAGGTTTTGTGTACTAGTTGTAAGTGTGTAAGCGTGAGTCAAACTTTACTCCCTATGCTAAATATGATAGTTATTGCACACCTTTACAATCGTACTAGGTCATTGTCTCCCAAGAACTATGTATGACTAGAAAATGGAGATTACTCTTCTTACTGTAGTCTTGTCACTTGGCACACCCAACTCATAGTGCTCATGTTGTTGCTACGTTTGCAAGCAATATATTTAACAATGTATACTTTTACATATGCCTAACATCAATATGGGTTAGTAGATCTATGAAACTGATGTCCTAGCTTTCTCTAAGAATAGATTCCAATGCTATCCAAAGTGGTAGCGTTTCTCTTGACATATAGTTTTCCATTGTTCTTATGATTGGGAAACATGAGTCTTAGCATTGTTTAAGGTACCCTTGTGTCTTGTCTTGATTTGTATTCTTGAGTCTTGTCTTGTTACATTTTGTGTCTTGTTCTTCCTACTTTATGGTTGTTTTTCCTTGTACTCTTATTTGTGTTATATACTAATTGGTGTTTTTTGTTTGAACTATTTAGTGTGCATTCAAGTGTTCTTGTATTTCATTTCTTATTAGTAAGATGATTCTATGTGAAAGTATGAGCTATAAGCTAAGGTTTTAGTAAGTCATGTAATATGTGTTGCATGGTGTTCCACATTGAGATAGATGGATTTGGTTAAAATGTATGGATTTGAAAAGTGAGTACTCTCTTGATATGGGATGCAAGTAGTAATCATTTAAAGGTGATGCACATGGTCAAGTGAGTGTAGAGATTTAGTTGTTCTTGGTTACTTATATCTTGTAGGTTCTTATGTGTATTCTAATTGAGTGTTATTGATATTAGAGGGGTGTTTTGAAGTGTTGTAACTTCTTGGCTACTTGATTATGGTGTATTGGGGTGTCCTTTATAATGTTGATGTCCATTGTGAAATCAAAACGTAATGGTTAATGTGTATGGCTTATGTTTATGGATGTGTAACTATATAGTAAACATGTAAATAACTTAATAAGATAATCAATATACTTGTAATATATACTTCATTGCTATTGGATTGTCCATTTGATCCCTTTAAGCTAAATTGATGGTTGGGCAGGATAGGGTTTCTTTCAATGTTTAGGTTCAAAATACCTTCCCCATATGCAATAGGAACTTGGATGGAGTTGTTTGTGGTTAAGTGCAACAAGGGCTTCTTGGTATTGTTACCGCACAGATATTATATATGTGGTTGTTTGGCATTTTTGCCTTTTGTACTTGTAAATATATGATGGGTTTTAGTTTTTACCTAATGTGTAGTTGGATCATGTGCTTATGGTTGATTGCATTATTGTAAAAAGATTATTGGATCTAATTTGTATCAGATATTGTAATGTAAGTGTCATCAAGGTAGAAATTAGGTTTAAAACTAAAACAACAAGATATCAAACCCTAACTAGCACATTAGAGCATGAGATAACATGAAAATCAAAACAATAAACTCAAATATAAACCGAATCCACGCTATACCTGATTTAGCTCCATTGCTCTTCTCAACCTCAAATAATAATGCAAGATTTTGAAGGTTGTTGATGGAGGAATGTTGGTTGCTCACTGTTGCAGCAGCATAACAATACTGAAAAGCTCCATATGAAAATGGCTTGTGAGAGGTTGGATTTATAGAAAAGGCTGATTTGAATGAACGGTTATGATTGCAAGCTATTTTGTGCTATGTAGACAGTTGAGATCGACTAGGGTTTCCCTCCACTACAAGATAAGAGGGGATTTTAAATTTGAGATATGATGAGGTGTAAAATCAAATACATTTGCCTAATTTATTTGATTTATTGAGGTAATGCATGGAAAAAGGGGATTTTTTCCATTAAGTGAGGGGTTGTAGTCATGTGACATGTGTAGGATAAATCTAATTTAAATAAAAGTTTATTTAAATTAGTTGTGCATGTGAAGTGTTGAGGGAATAATTCAAATATTTTATTTGAATTACTTGAGACATGTGAAAGGGGGAATTAATTAAATAACTAAGATTTATTTAATTAATTGGTTAGATGATTAAGTTGGATTATAAGTGGGATTATACAATGACCTAGGGCAAAACATTACAAGGTGTCTCACAAGGTGATGTCACAAGACATGTACAAATTAAGTGTCTACATTTTGCCCCTCTTTGAGATGATGTTGCAACCAAGTGACATCATTTCAAAGAAGCTAAGGAAACAAGATGAAGATGAAAGGATAGGATGATGATACCCCCTTGAGAGGATAGGTGGGTTGGACAAACATGTGTATGCTCTCGAAATGAAAGGGATTGGTCAAAGGTGAAAGGTAAGGGAATGGATAGAAGAAAGGAATGATACATTATGCTACAATGAAGGTGAGCAACCATGTTGTTTGATCTAGCACTAGACGTTATGCACCAAGGTATAAAGACCAAGGTGATGATGTGTCTCGTGCCCTAGCATAATACAACCTTGTCTAGATACAAGATATGAATATTAGCTGGGAATGATTCAGAATTGATACAAATGCAAGATGAAATTATAACACACACAAGCAAGCATGCATAAATTATTCAAAAACAAACAAAATCGATGATTAAGTGATTAATTGATTGATTGACAATGATAGTGATGTCTAGTTTCAGGAAATGAAACATGCCGTATAAGACGCTTGGTCTGGTTTCGACAATACAGTTGATTTGATTGATTGACACTAGTGTTGTTGGCCATGCGAATCAACACCAAGATTTGAGTATGATTGATTGATTGATTGGTTTATGTCAAGATTAGGATCAAGACCATTGATGCAATTGGGTAATTTGACAAGACTGATTAACTTGATTGGTATGGATTGATGATGGCTTGCATTTGAGTTTATTGGATTGGATTGACTTGATTTGGTTTGGATGATTGATTGATTTGATGTAATGATGTTTATGAAGTGAATTGATGATTGGATTGGAGGAATTGAATTGAAGATTGGATTGATTTTATGGAATGATTTTATTGCTTGGATTTTTGTTGGATATTTGATTTTTTTGTTGGATTTTGGAAATATTTGATTTTTTTTTTGGATTTTTTGAATGTTTTAATTTTTTTTGTATTTTTGAATTGTTTTGATTTTGTTTTGGATTTTGACATGTTTTTGGGATTTTAACATGGTTTGATTTTTTTGGGATTTTTTTGTTTGTTTTTTTATGTTTTGAGATGGCATTGGATGACAATTTGGGTAGGCTTTGTGCTAGATACCAATGACAAGTGGGAACCAAGTCTAGGTGCAAGGATTAGAATGGATAAAGAGATGGGCAAAAGTAAATGAAATGGAATTGCGCATCATAAAGGGGGAGAGGATGTGATCTCTAAAGACTACATGTCGCATAGGAATAACATGCCCCATTATAGGTGTAAGGCTTGGGATTTGACGTGACAAAGCTTATGAAGAAGGATAATGATAGGATTGGTTTGAAAGGGATGAGGTATGTCAAGAGATATCCAAAACATTTGTCAACATTGTGCCCCCAATCTTTATCAAGATCAAAAGGAGGAAAAGAGGATGAATGGATACAATATGATAGGTATATGTAGTTGTAATGGATATGTATGGTATGGAAATGGTATGATAGATAGTTTGGAATGGACAATATGATCCCAAGTGTAAGTGACATAGAAGATCAACCTACACACGACGCCTGTTTGCTAGGTTTTCATCATGGTACTTATCCAAGGCACCACCAAGGGTGGTTTTTACCATTGGAAGAAGGGATTTCTCTTTACTTTTTTGATTTTTTTTTTTGACTTTTTTGAATGGGATAGGTGGATATGGAAAGGAGGGACTCAAGCATCTAGTGCCATGAAAGATGATAGTCCCATTAGATATGGATGTCATTGCAAATGGATCATGTCAAATGCTCATAGATGTTGGTAAGGGATGATGAGGTAGATAGTGGATTATGAGGGGAACGATAGTGGATTATGATGTGGATTATTTATGGAAGGATAGTGGATTATAATATGGATTATGATATGGATTATGCACAAGGATGGGTGGAAGGCTTATGAAAAAGCATGGACCATAGGAAGGTGATGGGTGAAATATGTAGGATAGTAGTGGAATGATGGGGATATGGAGGTATGAGGGAATGGTGTGGAATGGAAGGGAACCATGACCAATGGCTGCACACACCATGATAGACATTGAATCTTTTGATGTGGAGGTGGGGTAGGAAGCAATGGAGATGTTTGCTTAGTGGATGGTTGATTTAGTGATTTAGGTACCCACATAGACTTATGATTTTTATGATTTTTGCTTGACTTGTGGGATGGAAGAATTTGAGACTTTTGAATGTAATGGGATTTTTGTATGGAAGAGGATGGTTAGGACTTTTGAGATGTGGATGCCTCATTTGACTTGCTTGCTTTTTGCTTAGGTACCCAAACCATTTTAGTTTTGATCTTTTGTTTTGGAGGTATGGGCTTCAATAGCTTTTTAGGTGTACTTTGCTTTGATTCTTTGCATTTGTACCCTAAGTCATGAGGACCCTTAGGATTTTTGGTTTTAGGAGTAGAGGCATCCAAATTTTTGTTTTTGAATCCCATGGACATGATGGAGGCTGCATGTTTAGACAATGTTTGCCTTGATTGGTCATGATTAGGATATTTAGGGGATTTATGAATGGAGGATTTATGAATAAATAAGGGGATTGGATGATAGGGACATTAGGTGTTGGGAGGCGTGGAGGTAAAGTGGATGGAGGGATGTTAGGAGTTGGAAGTAGTGGAGGCAAATTGGATGGTGGAAGGTGTATGGTCCCATGTTTTTGACATTTGTAGGTTGATGGAGGTGGAATGGTAACATGTCTTGAGTACATGATGTGATTTGCGATGGAAAGTGGTGGATTTAGGATGCATGGAAGAAGTACCAACATCTTGAGATTGTTGTCCTTGGGGTGTATATCCAAGGCCATATGAGCATGGGGGACTTTGACATGGATAGGCTCCAAAATACCTTGTTATGAAGGCCTAAGCCTTTACCTTGGTAGTTCATGTTTTGGAGGATGGGATGGACTATGGGACTATGTGTGTTGGAATACTAGACTTGAGTTCATTATTGGATGAAGAAGGTGAAGTGGTGGATAAAGATTGTTGTGTTCCTAGGGAGGAACATTTATGAATGAATGTGGAAAGACCAATAGGATATGTTGGATTTGAATCATGATCAATAGTAGATGTGGAAGGATCATTAGGATCTTGATTATGTTCATTTAGATCCACACTATTGGTTTGATCTTCTACATTTGCTTGGGAGGCATGTGTCTCATCATGATAAGTGGATATTTGTTGATCATGAAGAGGACTAAGTGAAGTATAGATATGTGTAGTGATAAGCTCTTGACCATGGAATGCATAGAGTTGGCTAAGAGGATCATCATGGCCTTCTTGATCATAGAGGGGATCTTGATCATAGATGGGATCAAGTGTGTTATGAATGGGATCAATGGAAGGCAATTGATCTTGATTTGGATAAGGGGTTAATGTTTTGTCATGCTTAGGATTGTGCTCTTGACATAGCTCTTGAATTGGAATCGAAGTGGAAGGCTCTAAAAGAGGCTTGGTATGTTCTTTGTGATCAACAACATGAGGGCATGGTGGATTTTGACTAGGACTTATGGGAGAAGTCTTTTCAATAAGCTCAATGGTTTGTGGACCACATGATGGAGTTGGAGGAATAAGCATGGCATTTGAAGGCTCGTTGCTAGGTGCCAAGATAGGTGTTTGACATGGGGATAAGTTGTTCCTTGCTAGTAGCCATTGGATCACATTTTTTGCAAGTGCATGTGTGGAAGGATAATATAGTGGATGGACAATGAGGGTAGATGATGTGGACTTGTGATTAGGATTAGGAGTTGAAAGTTCCCATGGTGGAGGGATAAGAGGAATGGATGGTGTTGTAGGATTAGGGTTTGGACTTTGATTAGGTGGAGTGTCAAAGGGATTGAATGGATTGGTGGATATGGACAACCCCTTAGGATTTCTTTTGTAATGTTTGATTCTAGGACATGGAGTTGATGTAGGATTAGAGTGCGGTGGTAGAATGTACTTATAGGATGGATAAGGTAGACTAGTGTTCCCCTTGTTAAAGGTAGCATTGGAATTTGAAGGCACTTTGTCTTGTTGCCAAGGTGGACTTGGATAGGCTTGTGAAGAGGCTTGGGGTGTTGGAACCTTGTTCTCTAGGATTGGCATGGAATCACACATGTCTTCACATCATTGTATTTCATCTTGTTTCTCAAGGAATGCAACATGAGCCTTGTCATCATTAGAAGATGGAGGAGGGGCCCCTTGAAGGATAAGTTTAGGTCTTGGTTTGTTTTCATCATTAGGACTAGGTGAAGGGGCTCCTCGAAGTATGACCTTGGGCTTTAGGTTGTCTTCATGACTAGGACTAGAGGGAGGGCCTCCTCAAAGAATAAGTTTGGGCTTGTGACTAGGTGTAGGCTTGCTAAGGACAAGGACCATTGTGACAAGCGCTTGATTAGGATCAGGTTAATGATGAGGGATGATTAGGATAGATAGGATGAAAGTGATTGAATATATGGAATGAGTAGGATATGATGAGTGTTTTTATGTGATTAGGAATGAAATTAATTTGGGATATGATTAAGATGACTAAAATGATAGTGTTTAGATGAAAGAGGTGACTAAGATAATAGTGTTTGAATTTTTTAGCAAGCTTTTGAGGTTTGCAAGGTTGGAATGTTATAGATTCTAGGTGTGGTGTTTGGTAATATTTGTTTTGAACACACACGCAAAACACGACAGACATAATGTTTTGGATGACTCTAATATAAAATCAAAGTAAAAGTCTGAATGGGGGCCTAGATTAGCCCCAAATTTTTTCACTGGTCTCGACAAACTTGAAAACACTCGTAAGCATGTACAACCTAGGCTGGAAAGAGGATACTACTTGTTGAGTCCCCACTTGGATTACTCCATATACTGAGACAAGGTGGACAGCTAGAGATATTGGTGATAGTGGCTCCCCCACCATGGCATGAGTACACCAAATCTCTTACCTCGAAGATCCTATGAACCAAAGGATTTTCTATCTCTACCATGAATAGTACATGTAGGGCAGCTTCGGAGGTCCGACCTCCTACACCAGCAAGCAAAAAGGATTTTGGCCCCTACAACAAGTGGTTTTTAGTAGTGATTTGGGGGATCGACATTTTACAAGTGTCCAACAAGCTACTTAAAGCTTTAACTAGTCCTACTAGGAGTCTCATATACACAAGGTACGCCTCCATTCGAACTAGTACTGTACGATAAGTGCTAATACCAGTTAGACTTTGCTTTTACCTTATCCTTTTTTATATAGCGGACCGAATGAAAGTATTGCTTGAGGTCATTCCCTTGGAGTGAGTACCTCTTTTCCCACCAAGGAAGGCCTCTCTAAAGGGTTAAAAACATAAAAGAGATGGGTCTAGCTTCTGATCACCAAGTTTGCACAAGGTGAGAGCATACACCTACCACCTTTCAAGCACAACAAATAGTGATTAATTAACCCCCTAGTTAATCTATGTGCAAACAGACATTTGAAAAATATATCTAATCAATGAAAGCCCTGCAAAACCACCGTTAGTAGTTTCAGTTTGGAATCTTTTCTAAGCGGATGCCACAATGCTGCAAATCAGATACTAGTAGCAATAAAATCTCTATGAAAGTGTGAAATACATGAAACATTAAGTAAATACTCCCTTTGTAAACCACGAAGACCAAAGAGGCCAAGAAGGAAAACATAGAGAATATCTAAAAAAATTGATCAGTTATAGCAAAACTAACAGTAGCATCAGAAACTAGACAACATTCTAAGCACTTTGAAAAAATGTTTCACGAAAATCAGACAAAAAACGTGAAAGATATGTGCATTTGAAGTTTAAATGGAGTGTTGACTTTGACTAAATTTTTACCTGATAAAACAACACCTTTACCTAATGAAACCTATATTGTTGCGTAGTTGATTGAATCATCTTTTCAATGAGCCCTCATTTGCACAATTTTGATGTCCTATGACGAAGTTATGGCAAAAAGAAAAAAATGCCTTATTAGGGCTTCAGAGGTCAACAAGGTAGGCTGGCAGTCAGTGAAACCGATAGCGGCTAGTCTAAATGTGGTCACATGTGCGGTTAAGTCTAGCAATTTGGTTAAGTTCGGCGGTTAAGGTCACTGTTTGTGGTTAGTGGTTAGTGTTTTAAGTAGGGACCCCCTAGTCACTCATATGACCAGGGGTCGGTCACAACAAAAAAAGAAAAAAAAACAAAAGAAATAAAAGAAGAGAAGGGGGGTCAATGCCCACCCGGTCACCAACGTGACCACTAAGTGTGACCACAGGGAAAAACTCACAGTGAAGGTCACAAATGTGACTGCTAACAACAGTGTTTGCCATAAGAATCTGCAAACGGTTTAGAGCCTATCGGAGTCTAGGGCTAGCGTCAAAGTTTAGGGCTAATGATTTAGGGTTTCATGGCAAGTAAAGCTAGCAACAAACGTCAAAGGGATGAAGGCAAAATTCCTGGAGCTGAAGGGTTGGCAACGCCGAGACCTTAAGAGGTGGCGACCAATGGATTTGAGGAGTGCGGAGGACAAGAGTTTCGGGCGATGGAAAACTTTAAAGGGGTGGTATTAGGTTTTCCTTTGACGGTAGAAAACTAAGACATAGGCAGTCGAGAGAGTGAGTCAGGTGGCAGAATGGTGGATTTGGACAAGGATTAGGGTTTTGACAGAGGTGGTGTGGGAGGATTTAGGGTTTGATCATTTTTAAACCTGCAAACACAATATAAATCACGGACTTTCAAACTTGCAACGAACAATATGATCTACAAACAAAAGAAATCAACTTGCACCAGAGAACAAAATTTCAACCAGACCTCTGTGCAAGGGTCGTACAGGTCCGTATGGTATGGCCTGCGACATGGGCTAAACCAAAAAAATTGCAAATTTTTCCGGCGTAAAAAAATCAAGTGCTATATGTCATTTTTCGCCTGTGAGGCCTCCCAGACTCAATGACAAGGTCCGTTTGAGCTCCAGAGGTCACTTGCAAAAGTCAATTACCAAAACTCAACATAAATGTTAGATTTGCAAGTGTTCAATTCACGTCGTGTTCACCAAATGTCGTCAAGGTAAAAATTAAGTTTAAAACTAAAACAACAAGATATCAAACCCTAACTAGCACAATAGATCATGAGATAACATGGAAATCAAAACAATAAACTCAAATGTAAACCGAATCTACGCTAAACCCGATTTATCTCCATAGCTCTTCTCAACCTCACATAAGAATGCAAGATTTCGAAGGTTGTTGATGGAGGAATGTTGGTTGCTCACTGTTGCAGTAGCATAACAAGACTGAAAAGCTCCATATGCAAATGGCTTGTGAGAGGTTGGCTTTATAGAAAAGGTTGATTTGAATGAACGGTTGTGATTGCAAGTTGTTTTGTGCTATGTGGACGGTTGAGATCGACTAGGGTTTCCCTCCTCTACAAGATAAGAGGGGATTTTAAATTTGGGATATGATGAGGTCTAAAATTAAATAAATTTGCCTAATTTATTTGATTTATTGACGTAATGCATGGAAAAATGGGCTTTTTTCCATTAAGTAAGGGGTTGTAGTCATGTGACATGTGTAGGATAAATCTAATTTAAATAAAAGTTTATTTAAATTAGTTGTACATGTGAAGTGTTGAGGGATTTGAGATATGTGAAAGGGGAATTAATTAAATAACTAAAATTTATTTAATTAATTGGTTAGGTGATTAAGTTGGATTATAAGTGGGATTATGCAATGACCTAGGGCAAAACGTTACAAGGTGTCTCACAAGGTGATGTCGCAAGACATGTACAAATTTAAGTGTCTATAGTAAGATTTAATAGAATTTCATTAGTTGAATCTTTGCACTCTATCTTAATGGCATGAGTTTCTTATGTTGGTTAAATGTTAAGAAAAAAAATTAGAGATGAAAATGACAATTGTTACATTATTTTCTTTATAGTAACAAACACTTAAATTTAATCAACTCAAAGAATTCTCTAAGTTATTATTAGGTAATAGTTATAACACGTAAAAATAACATTGTTTACATGTTGCCATCCATAGAGGACCAATTAAGCTACAAGATTTGTTGGAGCCTCCCTCATTGTATGTAATCTTAATAACAACTTATAGAATTCTTTGGGTACTCTGTGTGTGTGTGGGAGAGAGAGAGAGAGAGAGAGAGAGAGAGAGAGAGAGAGAGAGAGAGAGAGAGAGAGAGAGAGAGAGCCCTTTATATATTAGGGTAGTGTTGGAAGACATAAGCTCAATTTTTATATCCCTTTAGTTGTTGCAAACTCACTGAACCCAAAAGAAAAATCTAGCTTGATGAATAGATATTGAGACCTTTCTAAAAAGATGCAGAGATGCCCAAGTTATCCCTTCTTTCTATGGCTCTCTTCTTCTTGATGATGGATCACTGAGTGTGATCTGTAATGTTGAAGGAAAAAATATTTATATAGTTAAATCCTAAATCTCTCAATACAATATCATGGACTGTAGAAATCTGATGTCTATTATTGATAACTTGAATTGCTAAATGATATGTGTGTGTGTGTGTGTGTGTGTGTGTGTGTGTGTGTGTGAAAGTTGCTTATTAGACCTACAGTTGCTTTACTTACATTGCAATTTGAAGAAGCTAAGAATAAGGGCAATCTGTTGATCTATTGCTTTACTTGCAAGGACTCTTCAATCTATCATTACAAATACATTAGTATTCTTTTATATACAATTCAATGAAATGGCTTAAATAGCTAGTGAATTGTTTGTAACTATTTTCTTATTGTTGTGGCAATAAAGATGACAAAATTGCAAGTGTATTATGAAAGCATCAATCATAGAAAATTGATTATTATTAGTACCTCCTAGGCAGATACTATAGTGTTCCATATGCAAATTTTTTCAATTAATTTGTCAAGTCTTAACCAATCATTTTACCAGATTCTTTTATAAATATAGTTTACAATGTTTGAAAAAAATCTGATTCGCTGTAGATTTTACCCTCTTACTGTAGGCTTCATGTGAATCAATGCAGACATGAAATAGTTTAATCAATATGCCCCATAAAGAAAATCAAATCATTGTCCTAGAAGTCAATGTAGGCCATACCCAAAATCAAATCAATGTGGTATTGCAAGTTATGGTGAGGTATGACATTTCAAATGATATTTATTACAATTTAGGGTGGGGTATAGATTGACAAAACACAAAGGTAAAGATTCTTTCATAAATCAACATGCAACTGCTCACCTGTCCGATTTTTTCTTATCAGTATAGTTTCCAATGTTGATGAAAAAAATGTGATTGGCTGTTGACTTTATCCTTTTATTGTAGTCTTCACATATGCAGACATTAAATATCACAGTCAATATGCCCCATACTCAAAATCAATTCAAATCAACTCAATGTCCCTACAACCTGTTATGACGTATGCCATTCAACACACGTTAAGGTGCAGATTTGTTCATAAATAAAAATGTTACTGGTCAATGATCTTGATGTCCACAAACACAGATTGTAAAATCCATTCTTTATATGCTTACATCTGTGTCCGTACCATCTTTTGAAAGCCCATTTTGGCAGAATCAATGCTCTCAAAGGTTGTGGAATTTCTCTTTACACCTACCAATTGCATTTCCTCGAAAGTTTTTCCATATTGTTTGCTGAGAACAATGGTATCGACAGTTGCAATTTTAACATCCATGAAAAATAGCCATACCTTTATTCTTTCATGTAGACAGTGCATACCCTGTTCCAAAGAGCATTTTGGCAGAGACAGAGAGAATGTTGCCAAAGGTTGTGGAATTTGGATTTACATGTGCCAATTGCATTTCCTTCAAAATTTCTAAAGCCTTTTCAACAAGCCCATTTTGTGCATATCCTGCAATCATAGCAGTCGAGGAGAACATATCTCTGAGGCATTCTGTCCAATAGGTCAGAATGCCTTGTCT
The DNA here is from genome assembly GCA_027924645.1 of Cunninghamia lanceolata. Lineage (NCBI taxonomy): Eukaryota > Viridiplantae > Streptophyta > Pinopsida > Cupressales > Cupressaceae > Cunninghamia > Cunninghamia lanceolata. The sequence goes on from BSBN01000025.1 coordinate 20,485,342, forward strand.
ATGCTGCTACTATTCTTTCCTTGTGATATGTAATTCTTATGAATACAGATCTCCTTAGTATGTTTGTCATCGATGTGGGTGGGCTCTGTATGGGACATTTTTTTCTGGTTGGATTTAGCAAATTCACCCCAGTACTAGAATGTTCAAGATATTATTGCTCAATCAACTGCAAGAGAATGAAGAAAATACTTTCATGTATGGAAGCCTATTGCTAATGAAAGAGACCTACCGACAGAAGTTAAGGTAGCCCTAATTAGATGAACCCTCCTCTGCTTAAAATATTTTTAACTCCTATAACTTAATTCTGATTTTGATGGGTAAACAAACACTACTGTAGACAAGAACATGGGCCATGTAAATTTACACTCAAATAGCCCACGCGAATTGAGTTTCAGGGGGACTGCCACTGATTCTGGCTAACGTCTAGTTTTGTAAAAGTATACATCCACCATACCTTCTTGTTCCACTTCCCACTTCCTCCCTTGTCAATCATCGATCTTCTCTTGTATAATCTTGTTAACTAACTACACAATCTCATCTTCTTCGTGTCAATCATGGATCTTGTCTTGTTAACTACTTAGACAATCTCATCTTCTTCTTGTCATTCTTGTGTTGGCAAGAGTAAAGTGAATTTCAGATTAAGACTAACAAGGTCATCATCTTCTTGTCGATCTCATTTAGGCAGAAGTAAAGTGCATTTCAGATTAAGACTAATCACAAATTATAATTTTCACCTGGGGCCTTGCATAAATTCTACTTTGAATTATTTGTTCATTGTCAAACTACACACCAATTTCACTTATAGCTTCTGAGATATCTATTTTGCAACACTTTTTCTAGCATTCCATGAGGGATTGTTTCTCCATTTACCTGGCATATTATTATGAGGTGTACAACCCTACCCTATCTGGATTCCTTATTCCTAATATTGTGACTGCGGATACAAGATGAAGCCCCACAGAATGACAATATCTATTGGAACCAGTAACCAGTGTTTATAGTAATCCCATAATACATATCAAATTTATCAAATGAGTGCCTCTCCTTTGTTCTAGCCTTAATAACGGTTTTTATATTTGGAATCAAATTTTCCATTAATTTTGTTGAATTTGACGGCCTTGCTTCCATAACAAGCTTTGTATTGTTCCTTATCATCAATGCTTAAAAAAATATAACAATCAACATATATACTCTAGATATTGTTGCCTATGTTGTATTCATAACAGATCCAAGGAAACATCTTTTATTAATATGCCATGGAACCTTAGAGCAAAATTTGAAGAAACAAGAGGCTTTTGTGAAGAAGAGATCCGGCATGGATTTGGGAGTAAATAGGTAGGTTTAGAACTTCGATGATTCACTCTGTCAAACAAACTGAAGTAATATTACTGAAAAGAGAATCTAACTAAGTCTTAATGTTATTAGTTCCTGCTGTTGGCAGGATTACTTTTGCATCGGTTGGATGCAATTACTTTTTCTTATTTAGCCAATCACCATAAAGAATTAATTTTTTTCTGAGAATGCTATAGTTCATAAATAATTTTTAAAAATGTTATTTATTTGTGTTTTTATTGGTTCATTCTATGAACAGTAAGTGCAAAAAATGAAATTATTGTATTTTTTTTTTCATTCTCATTTCAATTGATGCAACATTTATTGCATTTAGGTGAATGACATTAAAAAATATTAAAATTGTAACTCAAATTTCATGTGGCAAGAACAATTCATTACTTTTTAAACAAAATTAAATAAGAGTCGTACAATAAATCAAATCGAATTCACTTAAAATTAAATATGACCTGTATAATAAATCAAATTGAATTCACTTTGCTGTTGTAAAAATCAATATACAAAAATTATGTAAACAATATATTTATGTATATCCTGCTCAAATTTTATAGTTTGTGAGACTCATTCTGAAGTTTGGTAGAAAGGCAATTGATCAGGATGGAGACCCTAAAGCATCTATAGCAGAGGAAGCATCCGAGGAAGCGTCTGAGCGAGCAACTTCATGTTCTTTCATTAGAATCTAGTTTCTTCAGAGGTGGAAGCAGAGCCGATTGACTAGGTTTGAAGTAGTAATATCCCTCAGGTGAGATGCTGGTACCAATAGTTCTAGATTGTGATGTGTAGATTCTAGTTGGTTCATCTTCAAAGAATCAGAAAATGTATGTATCCTTATATTTTTGGGTTCCTTGTGGAATAAATACTTGAATGGTAAAATAACAGTCCAATCTTGCTACTGAATGACCTGCCTATTTCACAATCCTCTTCCTTAATGTTTTTAAAGAAACAAAATTTGGATATAGCTTATATAAAAGCAATGGCAAATTTATTTAAGATTTTGAAAAGTAGAAACACTAGAGAGTACCTTGATGTTGTAGCTGTTTGACATACTCAATTGCTTCCTCAAGCATGGAAGCTTTGTCTATTTGTCAAAAATAGTGGAAATAAATGGTAACTTACAAATTAGTTCAAAGATTCTACCTCTGTGATTAAACTTCTACAGTCTATTATGGAATTAAAAGCCATGGGAAGTAGCCAACCTTCTTGGAATTAGGAATCAGAAGTTGAAGATCCCTCATTTTCTCATTGATTTTGTTACTTCGCCTCTGGTTTTCATCAAAAACCTCAAACTAAGATATATTTCTTCCAAGCTATTGAATATATATTCATAACAAAATCATTATAACTCTATAAACGATAAAGGGCATAAGAGTGTAAGGAAAAACCTTTTCAAACAAATTGTGAAGTTGGGTAGCTCTGTGTTCTGGATCTTCTGCCAATTGCAGCAATCTTTTATGTGTAAGGACATCTTCAACCCTTTCAAAATTTACATCTAGTGCATACCTATTCAAAACATAGCAAAACAAAAGAAAATTCAACTAAAATGAATAATGCTTCAAGGAATGTTTAGTCTGTATAAACAGCATGTATTTTTATTATAGCATTAATTAGAATGTCCAAAAGACATTGGTTTGCCTTTAAATTAATCACATTCTAACCTTGGTATATTAAAAAATTCTTATGCATTTACTACAAAAATCTTGTACAACACATTTCCTATGTTTATATTGTCTGACATGGCTACTCTGAATCAAGGTTGTTTACCTCTTCAAATATGTGCAATGAAATATGGATGTGTTAAGCCACTTATAAAGCTTACCACAAAGGCAATACTATGGTTTAGCTATTCATAATGGAGCTGAAAGTTGACTCTAGACCAGTTCGATGTTGTAATCAAGAAGCCTTCATTTCCTTTTAAATGTTGTGCTTATTTGCCCAATTAACACTCTAATTATGAGTATAATTTGCAGAGTTTTAGCCTATGTATCAAATGCTATTTTACAGCTAATATCCTAAGCCAATCCAACTTTCTAATCCAGAAAGGCCTATCATTAGTGCAATGATAAAGTTCGGTTGATTTTTTTGGAACCCACTGTATAAGTGCTTTATAAATCCAAAGTTTTGTGTCACACTACTAGACTTGCAAAAGAGGAAAGTAAATCATCAAGCTTATGTTGCAAGTATGGGCCTAACTGGTATTGTCATTGATGTCAACATACTTCTGTTGCATTTATGATAAGGATTGGATGAGCTATATGTTGAGGATACTGAGAAAATTAGTCTCAATCAGGAACAATTAAGAACAGTGATGACAACAAGGTAAAAGCTCAAGACAGGTTAAGGATCAGAGGATGCGGATTAAAGGGTTTGTAGATATGAGTCCTAAGATGTTCCAGTAGAGATTTCAGAGGTTCGCATGAAGATATGAAGAAGTTTTGATCGCTCAAGTAGAACCGGTTCCGGTAGATGCTCAGAGGTGACAGAGTGTCACAGAAAGGTCTGATGAGATCCGGAAATGCATTATCCTGTCTTGCGGATTTGAGGAAGTGTTGGGGAAGTCTATGTGGTGTGTTAAATAGATTGGTTTGTGGTTTGAAGGTCCGCAAGTATCTATTACTTTGTGACAGCAATGGTAGACTGTGTTCTTGAGGTTCCGGATGAAGGAGAGAGATTTTAGTAAGTAGAGGAAGTGTGGATGTTCTTGGTGTGTCAGGCAAGTTTGTGGAGGTCCTTGGATCATGTTCAATTTGTGTCGATGGTCTGCATTAGAATTGGGATCCCGTAAATGAAGAATAACTTCTGGATGATGGTGTTCTTTCTGTGGCTGGCCGACCGGATGAATTATACATCTTGCAAATGATCTTGTGGATGCTTGCCGACTTAGATGTTTGTTCCGAAGTCGATGTCATGTATAAATAAGGGATTGCGAAATCATTTCAGTGTGTGACTTGTGGAGATGAGTGTGTGGTAGCGAGGAGAAGAGTGAAAGGCAGAGTAGAAGGTTTTGGGCTTAAATGGAACTAACTCAAGCATGGTGAAGATGTTATTTACTAGTTCAAGTATGTGATACTTATTCTTTTGTAGACAGTGTGTCTCTTGTAGGTAGTGAGCCTCTTGTGAGCAGTGTGCTCGGGTAGTGAGCCCTAATTGGCATGTGCCATTTTGTTCTTTCTATTTTTCTAACAAAGAATACAATCTTGGGGTAGTCACCCCGTGGTTTTTCCCTTAATCGGGTTTTCCCGTTAAAATCTTGGTGTCTCATGTGTTGATGTGTTTCTATTTTTGATTAAATGCATTAATTTTCATGTTTGATTTACTGTTATATTGCTAAGTGAATACAAGTGTTGAAAAGGAAGAAAAGTTTTGGACAACTGATTCACCCCCCCTCTCATTTGTTTGCCCTAAATCTAACAGCTTAAACATGCCATCTTAGATCAAACCATAAGTTGACCAACAACAAAAAACAACATATTTAAGCTAGATAATTTGCTCCCTTCTCCAAACAAAGGGCTAGTGACCTAGCTGTTGCAAGTATGGGCCTAACCAGTGTTGTCATTGATGTCAACATACTCCTGTTACATTAATGAAAAGGATTGGATGAGCTGTGTGCTGAGGATATTGAGAAAATTAGTCCTAATCAGGAACAGAGAAGAACAGTGAAGAAAGGAAGGTAAAGATCCAAGATAAGATGACTATCAGAGGATGCGGTTCAAAGGGTTTGTAGATATGAGTCTTAATATGATCCAGTAAAGATTTCAGAGGTCTGCATGAAGATTTTTGTGAAGTGTCAACTTCATTGGTGCATGGTTTGAAGGTCCGCAACCATCTATTCCTTTGTGACAATGATGACAGACTGTGTTCTTGAGGTTTCGAATGAAGGAGAGAAGGATTTTAGTAAGCAGATGAAGTGTGGATGTTCTTGGTGATACAAGCAATTTTGTGAAGGTCTTTGGATCGTGTCCAGTTCGTGTTGGTGGTCCGCATTGGAGTTGAAGCTCGTAATTGAATAATAACCTCTGGATGATGGTGTTCTTCCTAAAGACTGGCCGACCGGATGTATTACACATCTTGCGGATGTTCTTGTAGATGTTTGCCGACTTAGATGATTATTCTTGAGTCGATGCCTTGTATAAATAAGAAGTTTTATAGTCATTTCAAAGGGTGTTGTGTTGAGATAAGTGTGTGGTAGCGAGGAAGAGAGCGAAAGGCAGAGCAGGAGTTTTGGGGCTTAAATGGAACTGATTCAAGCATGGTGAAGATGCTATTCTTCAGTTCACGTATGTAATACTTATCACTTTGTAGACAGTGTGTCTCTTGTAGGCAGTGAGCTTCTTGTGAGCAGTGTGCTCGGGCAGTGAGCCCTAATTGGCATGTGCCATTTTGTTCTTTCTATTCTTCTAATAGAGAATACAATCTTAGGTTAATCACCTCGTGGTTTTTCCCTTAACCGGGTTTTCCATGTCAAAATTTTGGTGTCATGTGTGTTAATATGTTTCTGCTCTTGATTTAATGCATGATGTTTACATGATTGATTTATCATTATGCTGTTGAATTACAAAGTGGATTTAAATGTTTAACCGGGAGAAAGTTTTGGACAACTGATTCACCCCCCCTCTCAGTTGTCTGCCCTTATCTAACAATTGGTATCAGAGCCAAGTTCCTCTAAAAGAGCTTAACCGCTTGAGGAGATCAAGGATGTCGTCCTACAAGAAGGATAGTCTGGAGTTTGATGGAACCAATTTTAATCTTTGGAAAAGTCGCATGAAATGTCACTTGCAATGTATGGGAATGCAGTATTGGACCATGTCTTCAACGAAGTATACTCCTCCACAGGGTGGTCCAAAAGCCCCAAATGTAATCACAGAAGATGAAAACAATCTGCGGACTATAGAAGCTCTTCTAAGCACATTATCTGATTCAGAGCTTTCAAATGTTGTTGTCGTACCAACTACTTTTGAGATTTGGAAAAAACTAGAAATTCTACATGGAGACAAGTATGTTAAATGTGCAAGGCTACAGAGTCTGAAAGGGAAATTTGAAAATCTGAAGATGAAAGAAGATGAAAATATCACTACTTTTATGCCAAGAGTAAATGAACTTGTTTGTGCAATTAGATGTGCTGGTGGAGTCTTGGATGAAGATGAAATTATTGGCAAAATTCTCAGATCCCTTCCTACTTCTTATAAAATCAAGGTTGCTACCATTGAAGAATTCAAAGCCCATACAGCTGTCACAAGAGATCAATTGGCTGGTAAATTGGCTGTATTTGAAATGACTGAGTTTGGAGATGCCCCTCCCAAGACTGAATCTGCATTCAAAGCCATTGTCTCTCTAAAACGTAAACAAAGGTTTGATCCAGGAGAGAACTCTTCAAGGAAACTATCATGGTATGAAAAAGTAAGAAAAGACCTGGAAGAAGAAGAAGCAGAAACTGCTCAACTTGAAGCCCTTAAGTATGAAGGGAAATTGCCTTTTAAGTGTTTTAACTGCAATAAGATTAGTCATTTTGCCTCAAAGTGTCCAGAAAGATTTTCAAGGTCAAATCCTATCAGATCAAGGTTCCAAAAGAATTGTTACTACGTTCATGAAGAGGATGATGATGAAGGAGTAACATATGATGAATCAGAGACAGGAAACAAATCCAGAAATGACTGGGTGTTTATTGCCATCAAGAAAGAAGATCCAGTGCCCTCTAAATCTGTCAATCATAAAGTTGTAGAAAGAGCATTGGCTGCTCATGTTGAAGAAAAAGACGATTGGGTCATTGACAGTGGATGCTCTCACCATATGACAGATGACAAAAATAAGTTCTTAGATTTGGAAAGGTATGAAGGAGGAGTGGTAAAGTTTGGTGATAATTCTGCTGGTAGAATCAGAGGTAGAGGAACTATTTCTTTTGATGGAAAGAACAAAACCAGTAATGTATTGTATGTTGAAGGATTGAAGCACAATCTTCTCAGTGTTGGACAGTTGGTGGACAAAGGCTATGATCTCCGATTCAAGAATGGAAAATGCCAGATCTTTGAAAGTTTCAGAACAAAGATTGCATCCGGTACTCAGACAAAAGGTAACATCTTCCATTTAGTTGGTACTAGTAAAAGTTGTCTATTTGTGCAAATTGATCAGAGTTGGCTATGGGATAAAGGATGTGTCATGTGAATTTTGATAATATCATCAAGATAAGCAACACTCAGGCTATAAGAGATCTTCCAAAATTGATAAAACCTACAAATAGTTTGTGCAAAGAATGTCAGTTGGGGAAACAAAGCAGAGTCTCATTCAGAAGTAAGGAACAATCTCCTACCGGATTATTAGACTTAGTTCATACTGATCTATGTGGTCCGGCAAGAATAAGGAGTGTGCAAGGTGATAGATACTTCATCTTATTAATTGATGACTACTCCCAGATGGTGTGGGTAACTTTTCTGAAAGAGGAATCAGAAGCTCTTGAGAAATTCAAAATATCCAAGGCTATGGTAGAGAATGAAACTGGATTAAAATTAAAGCGTCTGAGGTTTGATAGAGGTGGAGAATTCACATCTGGTGAGTTCATTGAATTCTGTGAGAAACATGGAATAAAGAGACAGTTGTCTGCTCCTAGGACTCCACAACAGAATGGAGTAGTGGAGAGAAAGAACCGAACCATCCAGGAAGCATCTAGGGCAATGATGATGGAAGCAAATGTTCCTCAGATCTATTGGAGAGAAGCTGTCAGCACTGCAGTCTATACTCTCAATCGAGTTCAAATCAGAAGCAATACCGGTAAGACTCCTTATGAACTTTGGTTTGGCATCACTCCTACTATGAGGTATTTCAAGGTCTTTGGTAGCAAATGTTACATTAAGAGAGATGAAGATCTAGGCAAGTTTGATGCTAGAAGTGATGAAGGAATATTCTTGGGTTACTCTACTTAAAGCAAAGCATACCGGTGTTATAACAAGAGACTGAGAAAGATTATAGAAAGTTCAAATGTGAAGGTTGATAAAGGAATTGAAAAACCCTCAAGGTTTTATGAATATGATGAAGATGATCAGAATGGTGTTCTGATTCAAGGAGCCCAAGTTCCTTCTACAATTTAGACTCAAACTGATTCGGTATATTAGGAAGAAGAGATAAGTTATAATGAGCTTGATCAAGAATTAGTAGTTCACGTAACTCCTAAAGTTCCTAGGTATGTAAGACTGAACCACTCTGAAGATCAGATTATAGGTGTTAAAAGCAAAGGTGTACAAACAAGAAGGAAGATTGCTAAAGATTCAGATGAATATTGTCTGATTTCAAAGATTAAACCTAAGACAATAAATGAAGCTTGCAATGATGAAAACTGGACTAAAGCAATGGAGGAAGAGCTGATGCAAATTGAGAAAAATCACACTTGGGATCTTGTTCCTAGACCTAGAAACAAGAATGTGATTGGAACAAAATGGGTCTTCCGGACAAACTGAATGAAGTTGGTGAAGTAATCAGAAATAAAGCTAGATTGGTCTACAAGGGTCACTCTCAAATAGAAAGAGTTGATTTTGAAGAAACTTTTGCTCCAGTGGAAAGAATTGAAGCAATCAGATTATTTCTTGCTTTTGCTACCTTTAAGGACTTCAAAGTATATCAGATGGATGTCAAGTCTACCTTCCTGAATGGTGACTTGGAAGAAGAAGTTTACATTGAGCAACCAGATGGATTTCAATTGTCTGATCATGGTGATATGGTCTACAAGTCGAAGAAAGCTCTGTATGGACTAAAGCAAGCCCCAAGAGCTTGGTATGAAAGATTGGATAAGCATCTTTTGAAGATTGGTTTCAACAAAGGTACTACTGACAATAATTTGTATTTCAAAATAGATCATGAAGATATCTTGATTGTTGAAGTGTTTGTTGATGATAACATTTTTGGAGGAAGAGATAGCATGTGTAAAACTTTTGCAAATCAAATGAAAAATGAATTTGAGATGTCCATGCTTGGGGAAATGAATTTCTTCTTGGGTCTACAAAATTTGACATGACTAAAAAATATCTATACAATTAGCCTATAGGTCCATGTTATTTGTTTGACATGACTACAAAATTGATCTACCATTTACATTATGATAAAATATTGAAAAATCTACTTGTAGGATACACCTGCAAGAAATAATGAATGTAAATGAGAATGAAAGAATATGTACCAAAAACACAAAATATTAATGCAATATGTAACTAGATAACACAAAAGAGGATGTAAGACGATGGCTTAAGGGGAGCTAAGAGGATGTCTTAAGGGGATACATAAGAGGATGGCTTTAGGGGATGTATAAGAGGATTAATTAAAAAGGGAGCTAGAAGAGGATGTCTTAAGGGGATACAAAAGAGGATAGCTTACTTGGAGAGATGTACATGAGTCAATTTACAAAGTATAAGATAAAACTTGATGCTTAAGGGGATGTAAGAGGATGGCTTAAGGGGAGCTAAGAGGATGAATTAAGGGGATGTACAAGCGGGTGTCTTTAGAGGATGGATAAGAAATATATATATGTGTGTGTGTGTGTGTGTGTGTGTGTGTGTGTGTGTGTGTAATTACCTAATTTGCATTCACTTTTAGTTGAAGACTACAAAATTGACCTCACATACTTGTATGGTGAAAACTTCTATTGACAATCATGCAAATTTGCCTACTTGTCTAGGGTACACCTGCAAAAAATAATGTTCAAATGTACAAGTAAATTAACTATATATTTACATGAGTCAATACAAAATTTAAGACAAGGGGAATAATATAGAAGGTGAAATGAGAATGAAAGAATTTATATACCAAAAACACAACACATTGATGCATTATGTAACTAGATAACATGTTGAATGTGAAAGCCATAATGTAAGTATATACAATTACCTAATTTGCATTCACTTTTAGTTGAAGAATAAAAAATGACCTTACATACTTGTATGGTGAAAACTTCTATTGACAATCATGCAAATTTGACTACTTGTCTAGGGTACACCTGCAAAAGTAATGTTCAAATGTACAAGTAAATTAACTATATATTTACATGAGTCGATACAAAATTTAAGACAAGGGTAATAATATAGAAGCTAAAATGAGAATGAAAGAATTTATATACCAAAAAGACAAAACATTGATGCATTACATGTAACTAGATAACATTATAGGATACATTTAAGAGGATGGATTTAGGAGATGTAAGAGTATGGTTTACATACCTAGAAATTTATTCCATTGTACCATCTGCATCCTCATTTTTTTGTAATGCATCTATAATTGACTCATGTTCTTCCATCAAAAGTGTCCATAACTGTTTATTAGAAGGTTTGCCTTGATATCTGACTAGTTTTATATTTGTTGCCACAACCAAATGTGAGTAGTGTATGATCTTCTTATGTGTTTCATAATCTTCAAATGTAGGCAAACCATTCCTTCTTATTATATATTTTCGTAGCCAAGTGCCAACAACAACCACAGAACCTATTGGATACTCTATGTTATCATCATCTACTCTAGGATGTAACAACTTTTGTTTTGTCTCAACACATCGAGCCAACTAATACTCGGTTTCCTCTTCATTGCCCTCAGGTGCAACAACAACATACACATGTCCTACAAAAAAATTATGTAATTCAATAAAGTGTGATATGTATCTAAATCACATAAATTTGTACATGCATACATATATAATTAATTATATATAGATGTACAAAAAATGGCAATAAAAAAATATTGTAAATAAAAGTACCTTCTTGTACAAGGTTTGAAACACGATCATAGTCATCTAATGCAAACATTTGACTATTATCTTCAATTGTTGTTTCAAGTTGATCTTGTGTTTCTGTAGGTGTCAAGGATCTTTGTTTCCATTCTTCAACCCATTCTGTATTTTCACATGCTCCCCAATCACTTGTAATACAAAATTGACAAAAACATGCAAGCTCCCTAGTCCATATAGTCCATGTACTTGCATTTGAACTCTTAAATGAATGCCATTTTGTTGATCTAGTTATTGTCTCACAATTAAGTCGAGTAGGAATATTCTCTTCTTCAACTAACCAAAAGAATTGTCGAATTGTAGAGTTCTCACTTGATCCCGTAGATAATTTTTCATTACACCAATCCACAATTGCACGTGAGTCTCGAAATTTGGCTGCATCCTCAAATTTTAGTTTCTCTCTAGCAAGAGCTCTTTTCACACATGCTCCAGCTCCATCATGTTCTCCTTTACCATGTCTAGCTTAAAAAAACCTCCACATATGTTGGATATTATTTTCTTTGTGAGCCCTACATAGCGAATAAAATATTCTTGCATTTTTGAATTGCCCTGTACAATTATTTGTCCATATGAAATGTTGTGCTATCTAGATTCCTCTTTCTTTTAAACTTTCATAAAATTTTGTGAAACAATATTACACAAACTTTGAAGAGTGTAACCGGTTATCACTCAAATAGAAATGATACTCCCTCAAAAATTTTCTATTATCTTTTGTACTATCATCTGCATGTCTGTATACAATATGAACAAATATGGCCACTTGCACTGAATTATAATACTGAGATTGAATTTCCTCTTGTGGAGCAAGAGTATAGTTTTCTGCAAAGTCAACCACTGATAGGATAGTTCCAATTAGAAATGTGTTTTTACATGAATGAAATTGTCCATCAAGCCACCGAGCATATTGGGAGTGTTTGACATATTTGGATACAATATTATCTTTAAAATCTTTGATGAATGCATGCACACAAATTTTTTCAATGACTAACTCACAACGCTTTCCAATTTTTCCATCATTTAAAGAATATTCAACATTCTTGAATCTTTTCACATCCACTAATTGTTGTCCAAATTCATGTGAAATATTTTCATGCATACATTCTCCTAACAATGAAAAGTTGCCACATCTATTGCATTGTCCAGAAATACATGCTTTTGAATAAAATAAGTATCCAGTAGATGTTTCACAAAGCAAACCTGCTACAAACTCCTTAATTGTTTGAGGTGGCATATTAATACCACATTCCTGCATAATTTCGTCACTATGCAAAGTAGAACGTATATATCGAAAAACATCATAATAATAACAAAATTGCACATGAGTTTTACAACAAGAGATTCATTGTTTATTAATTTTCACATACCAAGGTTTACATTTCTCGAAAGATCTTTGGCTTATGATAATATTAAATGGTTCTAACACTAAATCATCTAAGAATTTTTTATATAATTCAGTTTGAGTCATGTCTAATAGATGTTTTGGATGAGGATCACAAATTTTAAACCCCACTTGTAATTTTAAAACATCTCTAACATTAGATGATACCCTTGTATTATCATGCTAATATTTTTCAATTAAAGATTTGATTTCAGTATTTAATTTCATGTCATACCTTGGGAATCTATCACTAAAACTCCAACATTGGTTAAGTGGATCTTTTTCAATAGATTCTCTTCTCTTTGTTGCTCTTCTCAAAGTTTTAGGATTTATCCTTAGAATTTCACTTGTCGTACTTATCGTTCTTTTATTAGAAGATGATTTATTAACTAAAACAGTTGTTATAGCTCTTCATGCTGCATTGTTATCTTTAGATCAACTCTTTTTACCAATATAATCAATAGCATTAGCAACACTAGATAAAACTTGTTTGATTGATTCATCTTTTTTTTTAGGTTTTACAAAGATGCCTAACTTTTTCATTACTTTTCGCAATTTCCACATCTTCATCAATTCATCATAAGTTGACATTGAAATCCAAGACTTTTTCTATAAAAACAATATTTTATATAATCTATTTGCATGAGTTCTCATTTGCCTCCAAGAAATCTTACCAAGAAGATTATCTAAGACATTTCTTTCAATCTCAAATAAAATATTTTCATTTTCACTCCTAAAAGGGATATCATTCTCATTCATATCATCAATAGGTGGGTTTGAAGAAATACCTGGATTTGTTTCTATAGTCGTGTTTTCTATATCATTGAAAGTTGGCTCCGAAGACACACCTGGATTTGTTTCTACAGTCGTGTTTTCTATATCATTGAAAGTTGGCTCCAAAGACACACCTGGATTTGTTTCTATAGTCGTGTTTTCCATATCATTGAATGCTGGCTCTGAAGACATACCTGGATTTGTTTCTATAGTCGTGTTTTCCATATCATTGAATGCTGGCTCTGAAGACATACCTGGATTTGTTTGTATAGTCACATTTTCCATATCTTCGAAAGTTGGGTTTGAAGACATACATGCATTTGTTTCTATAGACACATTTTCTTCTAAATTCACTATTTCCACATTTGCATCATTTACATTCATCCCATCATTTATAGTCTCTTGAATGTCTTTCTTGTCAATACTCATGGAACTAGATGCTTCAATATTCTTCATCTCTTGAATCCTTGCTCTTCTATCTCTTTGCCTTTTTGCTTCCTTCTCTCTATTTGCTTCAATTTCTTGAGGTGTCATTACCCTCCTTTGTTTTTTCTTTGACGTTGATTTGATCCCATGATTACCAAACCCTCTTGATAAAATAACAATTGATACTTAATCCAATTTCATAATTGATGTACTTATTTGAAATTTTGAAGTAGAATTCTAGATGTAGATCCTTTGTTCCATAGATTTTGAAGTAAAAAGTAGATGTAAAAACAAAAACCTTCTTTCTTTATTCCTCTTGAAAATAGCTCATGCACTTGATTTCACTTCAGAATTGTTCATATGATTGACTCCTTTCAAAATCTAAATAGAATATGACCTGTCAAGAGATTCCACAAAACACCTGTAAGTAAAAAAATACAGAAATTGTAGCTGTTGGGCCGTACTGATCAGACTTGCAAGTTGCAGGGATACAGTAATAGTATGTTTTTCCCTGATATGGGAAATAACAGGTATAATAGAAATGGGTACCCATTCTTAAAAACATAATGGGTACCCGTTATATATGTAATGCGTACCCGTTTACCGGTCTATAAAATTTGAAATCAACGACCGCCTTTTCCCTTCCCTTTGCTTGGGTTTTAGGCTCGGGATAGGCATGGTTGGCCAACCTTGAGCCTTGGACCTACAAGTTTTTATCTAAGTACAGAACAAGAAGAAACACTGAGTTTACCTATATGGCTGAGGACCTTTCTTTATGAATTTTTTTACGAAATGAAAACCCATTACAGATGACATTGTCTAGTTTTTAAATATGTAATTTTTTTTGTTATTGGACATGTTCTTCTATTTATTATTTAATTTATGAGCAAACTGGTCTAAAAACTTGAAATGACAGGTGTTTGTATTTTTTTAATAACTTTTAATTTTTAATTTTAAAAAATAAAATTATATGTCATCAATCTACACATCATTCTTTACACAATGAAAAAAAAAATTATGATTTTTTTTGCTCAAATTATGTTTGTCGTACACGAGGGGTTTTCAAAAGTAGCAATTACGCCTAATAAAAAATTAATTAAAAAAATTATTTGGAAAAAAATTATAAAAAAATATCCTCATCAAACTTCACTGTACTACACATCTTTTTCCAAAAGGATTTTGAAAAATAATTTTATTTAGGTCAAATTATGTTGGCCATACATGTGCATGGTATGGTTAAAAAAAAATGACTTTTAAATAGTGGATTTTAGAAATACCTATTGAAAATCAATTTGTATCATTTGGGTATTGAAAAAAACTTACATATTTGGAAACTAGACTCCGAGTACTACATTTTATATTTAGTGACTTTTTTAAAGATTCCATCTCTAAGTGCTTCAAATTTTAAGGTCAAATGTGACAAATTTTAAAAATCAGGGAAAACACTTCCACTTTTTGGCCAAAAAGTGGACCCAACTTCTTGCACAGACCCACTGTACGGTAAGTGCTAATACTGGTTAAACTTTTCTTTCACCTTATCCTTTTTTATATAGTTGACCGAATGAAAGTACCACTTGAGGTCATTCCCTTAGGGTGAGTACCTCTTTTCCCACCAAGGAAGGCCTCTCTAAAGGGTTAAAAACATAAAAGAGATGGGTCTGGTTTCTGATCACCAAGTTTGCACAAGGTGAGAGCATACACCTACCACCTTTCAAGGACAACAAACAGTGCAAACAGACATTTGAAAAAGATATCTAATCAATGAAAGCCCTATAAAACCACTGCTAATAGTTTTAGTTTGGAATCTTTTCCCAACGGATGCCACAATGTTGCAAATCAGATACCAGTAGCAATAAAATCTCTATGAAAGTGTGAAAAACATGAAACATTAAGTAAATACTCCCTTTGCAAACCACAAAGACCAAAGAGGCCAAGAAGGAAAATATGGAGAATATCTAAAAAATTTGATCAGTTATAGCAAAACTAACAGCCGCATCAAAAACTAGACAATATTCTAAGCACTTTGAAAAAATGTTTCGCAAAAATTGGACAAAAAATGTGAAAGATATGTGCGTTTGAAGTTTAAATGGAGTGTTGACTTTGACTAAATTTTTACTTGATAAAACAACACCTTTACCTAACGAAACCTGTACTATTGCATAGTTGATTAAATTATCTTTTCAATGAGCCCTTGTTTGCACGATTTTGATGTCCTATGACGAAGTTATGGCAAAAAGTAAAAAAAGCCCTATTAGGGCTTCAGAGGTCAACAAGGCAGGCTGGAGGTCAGTGAAACTAATAGCAGCTAGTCTAAATGTGGTAACATGTGTGGTTAAGTCTAGCAGTCTGGTTAAGTTCGGCGACTAAAGTCACTATTTGTGGTTAGTGGTTAGTGTTTTAAGCAGGGACCCCCTGGTCACTCATATGACCAGGGGTCTGTCACAACAAAAAAAGAAAAAGAAAACAAAAGAATAAAAGAAGAGAAGGGGGGTCGATGCCCACCCAGTCACCAACGTAACCACTAAGTGTGACCGTAGGGAAAAACTCACAGTGAAGGTCACAAATGTGACTGCTAACAACAGTGTTTGCCATAAGAATCCACAAACGGTTTAGAGCCTGTCGGAGTCTAGGGCTAGCGTCAAAGTTTAGGGCTACCGATTTAGGGTTTCATGGCAGGTAAGGCTAGCAACAAATGTCAAAGGGACGGAGGTAGAATTCTGGGAGCCGAAGGGTTGGCGACACTGAGACCTTAAGAGGTGGTGACCACTCTTGGACTGGTGGCGACCAATGGGTTTGAGGAGTGCAAAGGACAGGTATTTCGGGTGGTGGAAAACTTCAAAGGGGCAGTATTAGGTTTTCCTCCGGTGGCAAAAAACTAAGACACAGGCGGCCGAGAGAGTGAGTCAGGCGGCAAAATGGTGGATTTGGACATGGATTAGGGTTTTGACAGAGGTGGCGTGGGAGCATTTAGGGTTTGATCATTTTTAAACCTGCAAACATAATATAAACCACAGACTTTGAAACTTGCAAGAAACAATGATCTGTAAACAAAAGAAATCGACTTGCACCAGAGAATGAAATATTTTGACTAGACCTATGCGCAGGTGTCGTACAGGTCCGTACAGTACGGCCCTGCGACAGGGGCTAAACCAAAAAAATTTCAAATTTTTCTGGTGTAAAAAAAACAAGTGTTATATGTAATTTTTCACCTGCGAGGCCTCCCAGAATCAACGAAGAGGTCCATTTGAGCTCCAGAGGTCACCTGCAAAAGTCAATCACCAAAACTCAACATAAATGTTATATTTGCAAGTGTTCAATTCATGTCGAGTTCACCAAATGTCGTCAGGGTAAAAATCAAGTTTAAAATTAAAACAACAAGATATCAAACCCTAACTAAAACAATAGAGCATGAGATAACATGGAAATCAAAACAATAAACTCAAATGTAAACTGAATCCATGCTAAACTTGATTTATCTCCATTGTTCTTCTCAACCTCACATAAGAATGCAAGATTTCGAAGGTTGTTAATAGAGGAATGTTGGTTTCTCACCATTGCAGCAGCATAACAATACTGAAAAGCTCCATATGCAAATGGCTTGTGAGAGGTTGGCTTTTTAGAAAAGGTTGATTTGAATGATTGGTTGTGATTGCAAGTTGTTTTGTGCTATGTGGATGGTTGAGATCGACTAGGGTTTCCCTCCACTACAAGATAAGAAGGGATTTTAAATTTGGGCTATGATGAGGTGTAAAATCAAATAAATTTGCCTAATTTATTTGATTTATTGGGGTAATGCATGGAAAAAGGGGCTTTTTTCCATTAAGTGAGGGGTTGTAGTCATGTGACATGTGTAGGATAAATCTAATTTAAATAAAAGTTTATTTAAATTAGTTGTGCATGTGAAGTGTTGAGGGAATTATTCAAATATTTTATTTGAATTATTTGAGATATGTGAAAGGGGAATTAATTAAATAACTAAGATTTATTTAATTATTTGGTTAGGTGATTAAGTTGGATTATAAGTGGGATTATGCAATGACCTAGGGAAAAACATTACAAGGTGTCTCACAAGGTGATGTCACAAGACATGTACAAATTTAAGTGTCTATAGTAAGATTTAATAGAATTTCATTAGTTGAATCTTTGCACTCTATCTTGATGGCATGAGTTGCTTATGTTGGTTAAATGTTAAGAAAAAAAATTAGAGATGAAAAATGACAATTGTTACATTATTTTCATTATAGTAACAAACACTTAAATTTAATCTCTCTAAGTTATTATTAGGTAATAGTTATAACATGTAAAAATAACATTGTTTACATGTTGCCATCCATAGAGGACCAATTAAGCTACAAGATTTGTTGGAGCCTCCCTCATTGTATAAAATCTTAATAACAACTTATAGAATTCTTTAGGTACTCTATGTGTGTCCGCGCGCCCACATGTGTGTGTGTGAGAGAGAGAGAGAGAGAGACCTTTATATATTAGGGTAGTGTTGGAAGACATAAGCTCAATTTTTATATCCCTTTAGTTGTTGCAAACTCACTGAACCCAAAAGAAAACTCTAGCTTGATGAATAGACGATGAATATATATGGAGACCTTTCTAAAAAGATGCAGAGATGCCCAAGTTATCCCTTCTTTCTTTGGCTCTCTTCTTCTTGATGAGTGTGATCTGTAATGTTGAAGGAAAAAAACATTTATACAGTTAAATCCTGAATCTCTCAATACAATATCATGGACTGTGGAAATCTGATGTCTATTATTGATAACTTGAATTGCTAAATGATGTGTGTGTGTGTGTGTGTGTGTGTGTGTGTGTGTGTGAAAGTTGCTTATTAGACCTACAGTTGCTTTACTTACATTGCAATTTGCAGAAGCTAAGAATAAGGGCAATCTGTTGATCTATTGCTTTACTTGCAAGGTCTCTTCAATCTATCATTACAAATACATTAGTATTCTTTTATATACAATTCAATGAAATGGCTTAAATAGCTAGTGAAATGTTTGTAACTATTTTCTTATTGTTGTGGCAATAAAGATGACAAAATTGCAAGTGTATTATGAAAGCATCAATCATAGAAAATTGATTATTATTAGTACCTCCTAGGCAGATACTATAGTGTTCCATATGCAAATTTTTTCAATTAATTTGTCAAGTCTCAACCAATCATTTTACTAGATTCTTTTATAAATATAGTTTACAATATTTGAAAAAAATCTAATTGGCTGTAGATTTTACCCTCTTATTGTAGGCTTTATGTGAATCAATGCAGACATGAAATAGTTTAATCAATATGCCTCATAAAGAAAATCAAATCATTGTCCTAGAAGTCAATGTCGGGCATACCCAAAATCAAATCAATGTGGTATTGCAAGTTATGGTGAGGTATGACATTTCAAATGATATTTATTACAATTTAGGGTGGAGTATAGATTGACAAAACACAAAGGTAAAGATTTTTTCATAAATCAACATGCAACTGCTCACCTGTCCGATTTTTTCTTATCAATATAGTTTCCAATGTTGATGAAAAAAATGTGATTGGCTGTTGACTTTACCCTTTTAGTGTAGTCTTCACATATGCAGACATTAACTATCACAGCGAATATGCCCCATACTCAAAATCAATTCAAATCAACTCAGTGTCCTTACAACTTGTTATGACGTATGCCGTTCAACACACGTTAAGGTGCATATTTGTTCATAAATGAAAATGTAACTGGTCAATGATCTTGATGTTCACAGACACAGATTGTAAAATCCATTCTTTATATGCTTTCATCTGTGTCCATACCATTTTTTGAAAGCCCATTTTGGCAGAATCGATGCTGGCAAAGGTTGTGGAATTTCTCTTTAAACCTGCCAATTGCATTTCCTCGAAAGTTTTTCCATATTGTTTGCTAAGAACAATGGTATTGACAGTTGCAATTTTAACATCTATGAAAAATCGCCATCCCTTTATTCTTTCATGTAGACAGTGCATACCCTGTTCCAAAGAGCATTTTGGCAGAGGCAGAGAGAATGCTGCCACAGGTCGTGGAATTTGGCTTTACATGTGCCAATTGCATTTCCTTAAAAATTTCTAAAGCCTTTTCAACAAGCCCATTTTGTGCATATCCTGCAATCATAGCAGTCGAGGAGAACATATCTCTGAGGCATTCTGTCCAATAGGTCAGAATGCCTTGTCTATGCTGTTAATTTTAAATGTAGCTTGGACAGGTGTTCTAGTCTTGAGTGGTGATTACGAGGCTAGAAACACAGCTGGAATATTTTTCTCTATACCTAGAAAATTGATTTCTTGAGAGACTTCTAGATATTAGGGTTTGCTAGAGTCTAATTAATCCTAGCCATTGATTTAGATTAAATCATGGCCATTGGTTTTCAATGAGGGGATTATAAAAGAGGATCAATGGGCATTTGGAGAATATAGATCCGAGAAGTATTTGCAGCGATAGCAAATAAATAAATTTGCAGTGATAGCAAATTGATTTGCAGTGAGAGCAAGGGCGCAACGATAGCGTTCGAGACAGCAGTAGTGGAATTTCTATAGGAGAAATTGGGAGAAGAATTTCCGGAGGAGAACATTGCCAGAGCTCTGCCAGTAAGAGGCAAGCAGTCTATGTATCTCTTGATTTGATTTAATAAAATTCCTCATCTGCAATACTGGTTTTCCCTTCGGGGTTTTTCCAGGGACAGTTTGTCCAAAATATTGTGTTGATTTCATTTTTTGTCTCCGTGATTTTTCCGTGAAATTGCAGCTGTGTTATTAATTAATATTTGCTGTAAGTTATTTTTCTGCAGCCAAATAATCTACTTAAGATAGGTAATTAATAATCAGTAGCTGCAATAGATTTTTCACATATGCTGCTACTATTCTTTTCTTGTGATATGCCATTCTTATGAATACAGATCTCCTTAGTATGTTTGTCATCGATGTGGGTGGGCTCTGTATGGGACATTTTTTTCTGGTTGGATTTAGCAAATTCACCCCAGTACTAGAATGTTCAAGATATTATTGCTCAATCAACTGCAAGAGAATGAAGAAAATACTTCCATGTATGGAAGCCTATTGATAATGAAAGAGACCTAACGACAGAAGTTAAGGTAGCCCTAATTAGATGAATCCTCCTCTGCTTAAAATATTTTTAACTCCTACAACTTAATTCTGATTTTTGATGGGTAAACAAACACTACTGTAGACAAGTACATTGGCCAGGTGAATTTACACTCAAATAGCCCACGCGAATTGAGTTTCAGGGGGACTGCCACTGATTCTGGCTAACGTCTGGTTTTGTAAAAGTATACATCCACTGTACCTTCTTATTCCACTTCCCACTTCCTCCCTTGTCAATCATCGATCTTGTCTTGTATAATCTTGTTAACTAAGAACACAATCTCATCTTCTTCGTGTCAATCATGGATCTTGTCTTGTTAACTACTTAGACAATCTCATCTTCTTCTTGTCATTCTTGTGTTGGCAAGAGTAAAGTGAATTTCAGATTAAGACTAACAAGGTCATCATCTTCTTGTCGATCTCATTTAGGCAGAAGTAAAGTGCATTTCAGATTAAGACTAATCACAAATTATAATTTTCACCTGGGGCCTTGCATAAATTCTACTTTGAATTATTTGTTCATTGTCAAACTACACACCAATTTCACTTATAGCTTCTGAGATCTCTATTTTGTAACACTTTTTCTAGCATTCCATGAGGGATTGTTTCTCCATTTACTACTCCATTTACCTAGCATATTATTATGAGGTGTACAACCCTACCCTATCTGGATCCTTATTCCTAATATTGTGACTGCGGATACAAGATGAATCCCCACAGAATGACAATATCTATTGGAACCAGTAACCAGTGTTTATAGTAATTCCATCATACATATCAAATTTATCAAATGAGTGCCTCTCCTTTGTTCTAGCCTTAATAACAGTTTTTATATTTGGAATCAAATTTTCCATTAATTTTGTTGAATTTGACGGCCTTGCTTCCATAACAAGCTTTGTATTGTTCCTTATCATCAATGCTTAAAAAAATATAACAATCAACATATATACTCTAGATATTGTTGTCTATGTTGTATTCATAACAGATCCAAGGAAACATCTTTTATTAATATGCCATGGAACCTTAGAGCAAAATTTGAAGAAACAAGAGGCTTTTGTGAAGAAGAGATCCAGCATGGATTTGGGAGTAAATAGGTAGGTTTAGAACTTCGATGATTCACTCTGTCAAACAAACTGAAGTAATATTACTGAAAAGAGAATCTAACTAAGTCTTAATGTTATTAGTTCCTGCCGTTGGCAGGATTACTTATGCATCGGTTGGATGCAATTACTTTTTCTTATTTAGCCAATCACCATAAAGAATTAAATTTTTTCCCTAAGAATGCTATAGTTCATAAATAATTTTTAAAAATGTTATTTATTTGTGTTTTTATTGGTTCATTCTATGAATAGTAAGTGCAAAAAATGAAATTATTGTATTTTTTTTTTTCATTTTCATTTCAATTGATGCAACATTTATTGCATTTAGGTGAATGACATTAAAAAATATTAAAATTGTAACTCAAATTTCGTGTGGCAAGAACAATTCATTACTTTTTAAACAAAATTAAATAAGAGTCGTACAATAAATCAAATCGAATTCACTTAAAATTAAATATGACCTGTATAATAAATCAAATCGAATTCACTTTGCTGTTGTAAAAATCAATATACAAAAATTATGTAAACAATATATTTATGTATATCCTGCTCAAATTTTATAGTTTGTGAGACTCATTCTGAAGTTTGGTAGAGAGGCAATTGATCAGGATGGAGACCCTGAAGCATCTATAGCAGAGGAAGCATCCGAGGAAGCGTCCGAGCAAGCAACTTCATGTTCTTTCATTAGAATCTAGTTTCTTCAGAGGTGGAAGCAGAGCTGATTGACTAGGTTTGAAGTAGTAATATCCCTCAGGTGAGATGCTGGTACCAATAGTTCTAGATTGTGATGTGTAGATTCTAGTTGGTTCATCTTCAAAGAATCAGAAAATGTATGTATCCTTATATTTTTGGGTTCCTTGTGGAACAAATACCTGAATGGTAAAATAACAGTCCAATCTTGCTACTGAATGACCTGCCTATTTCACAATCCTCTTCCTTAATGTTTTTAAAGAAACAAAATTTGGATATAGCTTATATAAAAGCAATGGCAAATTTATTTAAGATTTTGAAAAGTAGAAACACTAGAGAGTACCTTGATGTTGTAGCTGTTTGACATACTCAATTGCTTCCTCAAGCATGGAAGCTTTGTCTGTTTGTCAAAAATAGTGGAAATAAATGGTAACTTACAAATTAGTTCAAAGATTCTACCTCTGTGATTAAACTTCTACAGTCTATTATGGAATTAAAAGCCATGGGAAGTGGCCAACCTTCTTGGAATTAGGAATCAGAAGTTGAAGATCCCTCATTTTCTCATTGATTTTGTTCCTTCACCTCTGGTTTTCATCAAAACCCTCAAACTAAGATATATTTCTTCCAGGCTATTGAATATATATTCATAACAAAATCATTATAACTCTATAAAGGATAAAGGGCATAAGAGTTTAAGGAAAAACCTTTTCAGACAAATTGTGGAGTTGGGTAGCTCTGTGTTCTGGATCTTCTGCCAATTGCAGCAATCTTTTATGTGTAAGGACATCTTCAACCCTTTCAAAATTTACATCTAGTGCATGCATGTTCAAAACATAGCAAAACAAAAGAAAATTCAACTAAAATGAATAATGCTTCAAGGAATGTTTAGTCTGTATAAACAACATGTATTTTATTTATAGCATTAATTAGAATGTCCAAAAGACATTGGTTTGCCTTTAAATTAATCACATTCTAACCTTGGTATATTAAAAAATTCTTATGCATTTACTACAAAAATCTTGTACAACACATTTCCTATGTTTATATTGTCTGACATGGTTACTCTGAATCAAGGTTGTTTACCTCTTCAAATATGTGCAATGAAATATGGATGTGTTAAGTCACTTATAAAGCTTACCACAAAGGCAATACTATGGTTTAGCTATTCATAATGGAGCTGAAAGTTGACTCTAGACCAGTTCGATGTTGTAATCAAGAAGCCTTCATTTCCTTTTAAATGTTGTGCTTATTTGCCCAATTAACACTCTAATTATGAATATAATTTGCAGATTTTTAGCCTATGTATCAAATGCTATTTTACAGCTAATATCCTAAGCCAATCCAACTTTCTAATCCGGAAAGGCCTATCATTAGTGCAATGATAAAGTTCGGTTGATTTTTTTGGAACCCACTGCATAAGTGCTTTATAAATCCAAAGTTTTGTGTCACACTACTAGACTTGCAAGAAGAGGAAAGTAAATCATCAAGCTTATGTTGCAAGTATGGGCCTAACTGGTATTGTCATTGATGTCAACATACTTCTGTTGCATTTATGATAAGGATTGGATGAGCTATATGTTGAGGATACTGAGAAAATTAGTCTCAATCAGGAACAATGAAGAACAGTCATGACAGCAAGGTAAAAGCTCAAGACAGGTTAAGGATCAGAGTATGCGGATTAAAGGGTTTGTAGATATGAGTCCTAAGATGTTCCAGTAGAGATTTCAGAGGTCTGCATGAAGATATGAAGAAGTTGTGATCGCTCAAGTAGAACCGGTTCCGGTAGATGCTCAGAGGTGACAGAGTGTCACAGAAAGGTCCGGTGAGATCTGGAAATGCATTATCCTGTCTTGCGGATTTGAGGAAGTGTTGGGGAAGTCTGTGTGATGTGTTAACTAGATTGGTTTGTGGTTTGAAGGTCCGCAAGTATCTATTCCTTTGTGACAGCAATGGTAGACTGTGTTCTTGAGGTTCCAGATGAAGGAGAGAGAGATTTCAGTAAGTAGAGGAAGTGCGGATGTTCTTGGTGTGTCAGGCAAGTTTGTGGAGGTCCTGGGATCATGTTCAATTCATGTTGATGGTCTGCATTAGAATTGGGATCCTGTAAATGAAGAATAACTTCTGGATGATGGTGTTCTTTCTGTGACTGGCTGACCAGATGAATTATACATCTTGCGGATGATCTTGTGGATGCTTGTTGACTTAGATGTTTGTTCCTAAGTCGATGTCATGTATAAATAAGGGATTGCGAAGTCATTTCAGTGTGTGACTTGTGGAGATGAGTGTGTGGTAGCGAGGAGAAGAGCGAAAGGCAGAGCAGAAGGTTTTGGGCTTAAATGGAACTGACTCAAGCATGGTGAAGATGTTATTTACCAGTTCAAGTATGTGATACTTATTCTTTTGTAGACAGTGTGTCTCTTGTAGGTAGTGAGCCTCTTGTGAGCAGTGTGCTCGGGTAGTGAGCCCTAATTAGCATGTGCCATTTTGTTCTTTCTATTCTTCTAATAGAGAATACAATCTTGGGTTAGTCACCCCGTGGTTTTTCCCTTAACCGGGTTTTCCATGCTAAAATCTTGGTGTCTCATGTGTTGATGTGTTTCTATTTTTGATTAAATGCATTAATTTTCATGTTTGATTTACTATTATATTGCTAAGTGAATACAAGTGTTGAAAAGGAAGAAAAGTTTTGGACAACTGATTCACCCCCCTATCAGTTGTCTGCCCTAAATCTAACAGCTTAAACATGCCATCTTAGATCAAACCAAAAGTTGACCACCAACAAAAAACAACATAATTAAGCTAGATAATTTGCTCCCTTCTCCAAACAAAGGCCCAGTGACCTAACTAATGCAAGTATTGGCCTAACCGGTGTTGTCATTGATGTCAACATACTCCTGTTACATTAATGAAAAGGATTGGATGAGCTGTGTGCTGAGGATATTGAGAAAATTAGTCCTAATCAGGAATAGAGAAGAACAGTGAAGAAAGGAAGGTAAAGATCCAAGATAAGATGACTATCAGAGGCTGCGGTTCAAAGGGTTTGTAGATATGAGTCTTAATATGATCCAGTAAAGATTTCAGAGGTCTACATGAAGATCTGAAGGAGTTATGGCCGCTCAAGTAAAACTGGTTCCGGTAGGTGTTCAGAGGTGATAGAGTGACACAGATAGGTCCGATGAGATCCGGAAATGCATTATCCTATTCTGTAGATTTAAGGGAGTGTTGAGGAAGTCTTTGTGAAGTGTCAACTTGATTGGTGCGTGGTTTGAAGGTCTGCAAGCATCTATTCCTTTGTGACAGTGATGACAGACTGTGTTCTTGAGGTTCTGAATGAAGGAGAGAAGGATTTCAGTAAGCAGATGAAGTGTGGATGTTCTTGGTGATACAAGCAATTTTGTGAAGGTCTTTGGATCGTGTCTAGTTCGTGTTGGTGGTCCGCATTGGAGTTGAAGCTCGCAATTGAATAATAACCTCTGGATGATGGTGTTCTTCCTAAAGACTGGCCGACCAGATGTATTACACATCTTGCGCATGTTCTTGTAGATGTTTTCCGACTTAGATGATTATTCCTAAGTCGATGCCTTGTATAAATAAGGAGTTGTAAAGTCATTTCAAAGGGTGTTGTGTTGAGATGAGTGTGTCTCTTGTAGGTAGTGAGCTTCTTGTGAGCAGTGTGCTTGGGCAGTGAGCCCTAATTGGCATGTGCCATTTTGTTCTTTCTATTCTTCTAATAGAGAATACAATCTTAGGTTAATCACCCGGTGGTTTTTCCCTTAACCGGGTTTTCCACATCAAAATTTTGGTGTCATGTGTGTTAATATGTTTCTGCTCTTGATTTAATGCATGATGTGTACATGATTGATTTATCATTATGCTGTTTAATTACAAAGTGGATTTAAATGTTTAACCGGGAGAAAGTTTTGGACAACTGATTCACCCCCCCCCTCTTAGTTGTCTGCCCTTAGTCTAACAATTGGTATCAGAGCCAAATTCCTCTAAAAGAGCTTAACCGCTTGAGGAGATCAGGGATGTCGTCCTACAAGAAGGATAGTCTGAAGTTTGATGGAACCAATTTTAATCTTTGGAAAAGTCACATGAAATGTCACTTGCAATGTATGGGAATGCAGTATTGGACCATGTCTTCAACGAAGTATACTCCTCCACAAGGTGGTCCGAAAGCCCCAAATGAAATCACAGATGCTGAAAACAATCTGCGAACTATAGAAGCTCTTCTAAGCACATTATCTGATTCACAGCTTTCAAATGTTGTTGTCGTACCAACTACTTTTGAGATTTGGGAAAAAATGGAACTTCTACATGAAGGAGACAAGTATGTTAAATGTGCAAGGCTACAGAGTCTGAAAGGGAAATTTGAAAATCTAAAGAGAGAAGATGAAAATATCACTACTTTTATGCCAAGAGTAAATGAACTTGTTTGTGGAATTAGATGTGCTGGTGGAGTCTTGGATAAAGATGAAATTGTTGGCAAAATTCTCAGATCCCTTCCCGCTTCTTACAAAATCAAGGTTGCTGCCATTGAAGAATTCAAAGCCCATACAGCTGTCACAAGAGATCAATTGGCTGGTAAATTGGCTGCATTTGAAATGACTGAGTTTGGAGATGCCCCTCCCAAGACTGAATCTGCATTCAAAGCCAGTGTCTCTGTAAAACGTAAACAAAGGTTTGATCCAGGAGAGAACTCTTCAAGGAAACTATCATGGTATGAAAAAGCAAAAAAAGACCTGGAAGAAGAAGAAGCAAAAATTGCTCAACTTGAAGCCCTTATTGCAAAAAGACTGCTAAGAGGATCCGGTAAGTATGAAGGGAAATTGCCTTTTAAGTGTTTTAACTGCAATAAGATTAGTCATTTTGCCTCAAAGTGTCCAGAAAGATTTTCAAGTTCAAATCCTATTAGATCAAGGTTCCAAAAGAATTGTTACTATGTTCATGAAGAGGATGATGATGAAGGAGTAACAGATGATGAATCAGAGACAGGAAACAAATTTGGAAATGACTGGGTGTTTATTGCCATCAAGGAAGAAGATCCAGTGCCCTCTAAATTTGTCAATCATAAAGTTGTAGAAAGAGCATTGGTTGCTCATGTTGAAGAAAAAGACGATTGGGTCATTGACAGTGGATGCTCTCACCATATGACAGATAAC
The DNA here is from genome assembly GCA_027924645.1 of Cunninghamia lanceolata. Lineage (NCBI taxonomy): Eukaryota > Viridiplantae > Streptophyta > Pinopsida > Cupressales > Cupressaceae > Cunninghamia > Cunninghamia lanceolata. The sequence goes on from BSBN01000025.1 coordinate 20,513,090, forward strand.
AAAAATAAGTTCTTAGATTTGGAAAGGTATGAAGGAGGAGTGGTAAAGTTTGGTGATAATTCTGCTGGTAGAATCAGAGGTAGAGGAACTATTTTGTTTGATGGAAAGAACAAAACTGGTAATGTATTGTATGTTGAAGGATTGAAGCACAATCTTCTCAGTGTTGGACAGTTGGTGGACAAAGGCTATGATCTCTGATTCAAGAATGGAAAATGCCAGATCTTTGAAAGTTCCAGAATAGAGATTGCATCTGGTACTCAGACAAGAGGTAACATCTTCCATTTAGTTGGTACTGGTAAAAGTTGTCTATTTGTGCAAATTGATCAGAGTTGGCTATGGCATAGAAGGATGTGTCATGTGAATTTTGATAATATCATCAAGATAAGCAACACTCAGGCTGTAAGAGATCTTCCAAAATTGATAAAACCTACAAATAGTTTGTGCAAAGAAAGTCAGTTGGGGAAACAAAGCAGAGTCTCATTCAAAAGCAAGGAACAATCTTCTACCGGATTATTAGACTTAGTTCATACTGATCTATGTGGTTCGGCAAGAATAAGGAGTGTGCAAGGTGATAGATACTTCATGTTATTAATTGATGACTACTCCCGGATGGTGTGGGTAACTTTTCTAAAAGAGGAATCAGAAGCTCTTGAGAAATTCAAAATATTCAAGGCTATGGTAGAGAATGAAACTAGATTAAAATTAAAGTGTCTGAGGTCTGATAGAGGTGGAGAATTCACATCCGGTGAGTTCATAGAATTCTGTGAGAAACATGGAATAAAGAGACAGTTGTCTGCTCCTAGGACTCCACAACAGAATGGAGTAGTGGAGAGAAAGAACCGGACCATCCAGGAAGCATCTAGGGCAATGATGATGGAAGCAAATGTTCCTCAGATCTATTGGAGAGAAGACTATACTCTCAATCAAGTTCAAATCAGAAGCAATACCGGTAAGACTCCTTATGAACTTTGGTTTGGCATCACTCCTACTATGAGGTATTTCAAGGTCTTTGGTAGCAAATGTTACATTAAGAGAGATGAAGATCTAGGCAAGTTTGATGCTAGAAGTGATGAAGGAATATTCTTGGGTTACTCTACTCAAAGCAAAGCATACTGGTGTTATAACAAGAGACTGAGAAAGATTATAGAAAGTTCAAATGTGAAGGTTGATGAAGGAATTGAAAAACCCTCAAGGTTTTATGAATATGATGAAGATGATCAGAATGGTGTTCTGATTCAAGGAGCCCAAGTTCCTTCTGCAATTTAGACTCAAACTGATTCGGTATATCAGGAAGAAGAGATAAGTTATAATGAGCCTGATCAAGAATTAGTAGTGCAAGTAACTCCCAAAGTTCCTAGGTATGTAAGACTGAATCACTCTGAAGATCAGATTATAGGTGATAAAAGCAAAGGTGTACAAACAAGAAGGAAGATTGCTTAAGATTCAGATGAATATTGTCTGATTTCAAAGATTGAACCTAAGATAATAAATGAAGCTTGCAATGATGAAAACTGGACTAAGGCAATGGAGGAAGGGCTGATGCAAATTGAGAAAAATCACACTTGGGATCTTGTTCCTAGACCTAGAAACAAGAATGTGATTGGAACAAAATGGGTCTTCTGAAACAAACTGAATGAAGCTGGTGAAGTAATCAAAAATAAAGCCAGATTGGTCTACAAGGGTTACTCTCAAATAGGAGGAGTTGATTTTGAAGAAACTTTTGCTCCGGTGGCAAGAATTGAAGCAATCAGATTATTTCTTGCTTTTGCTGCCTTCAAGGACTTCAAAGTATATCAGATGGATGTCAAGTCTGCCTTCCTGAATGGTGACTTGGAAAAAGAAGTTTACATTGAGCAACCAGATGGATTTCAATTGTCTGATCATGGTGATATGGTCTGCAAGTTGAAGAAAGCTCTGTATGGACTAAAGCAAGCCCCACGAGCCTGGTATGAAAGATTGGATAAGCATCTTTTGAAGATTAGTTTCAACAAAGGTACTGCTGACAATAATTTGTATTTCAAAATTGATCATGAAAATATCTTGATTGTTGAAGTGTTTGTTGATGATAACATTTTTGGAGGAAGAGATAGCATGTGTAAAACTTTTGCAAATCAAATGAAAAATAAATTTGAGATGTCCATGCTTGGGGAAATGAATTTCTTCTTGGGTCTACAAATCACTCAAATAAAGAAAGGAATCTTCATCTCTCAAACCAAATATGTGAAAGAATTGTTGAAGAAATTTGGGATGGAAGACTCAAAACCAATGAATACTCCCATGGCAACTGGATGTAAATTGGGCAAAGATGATGACTCTCCTAAAGCTGATCAGAAAAAGTACAGGTCAATGATTGGAGGATTGTTGTATCTCACTCAAACTAGACCTAATATTATGAATGTTGTTGGTCTTGTTGCTAGATTCCAAGTTGATCCTAGAGAATCTCATGTCATGGCAATCAAGAGGATTTTTAGGTATCTAAAAGTAACAGTTGAGTATGGATTGTGGTATCCCAGAGATCATGATTTTTCTCTTCATGCATATACAGATGCAGATTGGGTTGGAGATGTGGATGACCGGAAGAGTACCAGTGGAGGAGCATTATTTTTGGGGAAGACATTGGTTTCTTGGCTGAGCAAGAAACAAGAGGCAATATCTCTGTCCACTGCAGAAGTAGAATATATTGTAGCAATAGGTAGTTGCACTCAAGTTTTGTGGATGAAGCAAATGCTAAGAAACATAAGAGTGGAATATGAGGAGCCTATCACAATCTTTTGTGATAATTCAAGTGCAATAAATATATCTAAGAATCTGGTGTTGCATTCAAAGACTAAACATATATCCATCAAATTTCACTTTTTGAGAGAGCAAGTGAACAAGAATGAAGTCAAATTGGAGTTTGTGCCTTCCAAGGATCAGATTGCAAATATCTTTACCAAACCTCTACCTAAGGACTCTTTTGAGTATCTCAGGGAGAAGTTAGGGGTTTTTACCCCTCCAGTGATGAACTAAGGTACACTAATGTGCATCAGTTCGGTGGATATCATAGTCACATCTTGTGGTCTGGATTGATGATGGGAGCTGCTACTCAGGGGGAGCAGCTGGTATGACTCTGAAGTGGTGGAATTGCAAGTATGTGCCCTTTGCCATTGATGTCAAAGGGGGAGAGAAGACATGTGAAAAATAAGTGGTTGCTAGTTAAAGGGGGAGCAGGAAAGGAAGAGAAGACATGTGAATGGTTGTTGGTGATAGGGGGAGTTGTATCAGTAAAGAAAAATTCTTGTCTTAATGGTCAAAATAGTTTTTCACATCATATGTTGCCATCAATGACAAAGGTGGAGATTGTTGCAAGTATGGGCCTAACCGGTGTTGTCATTGATTTCAACATACTCCTACTACATTAATGAAAAGGATTGGATGAGCTGTGTGTTGAGGATATTGAGAAAATTAGTCCTAATCAGGAACAGAGAAGAACAGTGAAGAAAGGAAGGTAAAGATCCAAGATAAGATGACTATCAGAGGATGCGGTTCAAAGGCTTTGTAGATATGAGTCTTAATATGATCCAGTAAATATTTTAGAGGTTTGCATGAAGATATGAAGGAGTTATGGCCACTCAAGTAAAACTAGTTCCGGCAGGTGTTCAGAGGTGACAGAGTGACACAGATAGGTCCGGTGAGATCCGGAAATGCATTATCCTATTCTGTGGATTTGAGGGAGTGTTGAGGAAGTCTTTTTGAAGTATCAACTTGATTGGTGCGTGGTTTGAAGGTCCACAAGCATCTATTCCTTTGTGACAGTGATGACAGACTGTGTTCTTGAGGTTCCGGATGAAGGAGAGAAGGATTTCAATAAGCAGATGAAGTGTGGATGTTATTGGTGATACAAGCAATTTTGTGAAGGTCTTTGGATCATGTCTAGTTCATGTTGGTGGTTTGCATTGGAGCTGGAGCTCGCAATTGAATAATAACCTCCGGATGATGGTGTTCTTCCTAAAGACTGGCTGACCGGATGTATTACACATCTTGCGGATGTTCTTGTAGATGTTTGCTAGCTTAGATGATTATTCCCAAGTCAATGCCTTGTATAAATAAGGAGTTGTAAAGTCATTTCAAAGAGTGTTGTGTCGAGATGAGTGTGTGGTAGCAAGGAAGAGAGCGAAAGGCAGAGCAGGAATTTTTGGGCTTAAATGGAACTGATTCAAGCATGGTGAAGATGCTCTTCTCCAGTTCAAGTATGTAATACTTATCACTTTGTAGATAGTGTGTCTCTTGTAGGCAGTGAGCCTCTTGTGAGCAGTGTGCTCGGGCAGTGAACCCTAATTGGCATGTGCCATTTTGTTATTTCTATTATGCTAACAGAGAATACAATCTTGGATTAATCACCTCGTGGGTTTTTCCCTTAACCGGGTTTTCCACGTCAAAATTTTGGTGTCGTGTGTGTTAATATGTTTATGCTCTTGATTTAATGCATGATGTTTACATGATTGATTTATCATTATGCTGCTGAATTACAAAGTGGATTTAAGTGTTTAACCGGGAGAAAGTTTTGGACAACTGATTCACCCGCCCTCTTAGTTGTCTGCCCTTAGTCTAACACTAACCTGGCTCCTTCCTAGACTTTGGAATCCACAACAAGATCCAAATCCACCCAAAAGGCTTCAAGCCTTCAACTTGATGCCTACCAATCCCCTCAACTATCACCCATCAACCTCAGTCTCCCTCAAAATAGGCCTCCCTGGATTTGTAATATAAACTGCAAATTTAGGACAAAGTTAATGGTATCATAACTAGAATAGGAATGAGTAACAACTCTCTTTTTTATGACTCACTTTTAGAACAGAATTGAAGTCAACCCTAAGGATCCATTCCCTTTGGGGGTGCCTAATTTTGAAATACAAACTGAGAATTTAGGGTTCTAGAGAGTGGGTAGACAACTAGATTGACCCCTAAAGCATCCATCAAGCTAGAAGAATCATTGCACAGTAATTTATAGCCACTTATTGAAGGTAGCAGAGTTATACTTTGCTTCCTAAAGAACTAAATCAGGATCATGCATAAGGATTTGATTCTTTATAATTATTTTTTATTGGCATTGAAGCCCCTACATTCCAAGAAAAATCTTCAATTTTCTAAAAGATTTGGCCTTGCAAAAGCCACTGCTAACCAGAGTTGATTACCCAATTCTAGAAGCATCTAGCATTCTTTCCTTAGAAACTCGCTTTAGATATTATATGTTTATGCAAAGGACCAAAATCCATCTATTTTTCCTACTAGGCACTTGAACTTGCTTCTTATTTAAAAGGGGACTCAGTGTTTCACCTTCCTTTTTATATTCTTCGAAGTTAGGCTCAAAACAATCTCCTCTAGTATTCAACACACCAAAATAAAGGGAGCCTGCTCCACCAAGGAAAGAATCCAAAGGGTTTAATCAGGGTAAGAAAATTTGGGAGTTTGAACTGACTCTATCTTCTTCCTCTCTTGATTACCTCCTAGATGATTCTCAAAACATCAAAAACATTTTGATCAGACAGAGAAGTGCGAGGAGGATTCAAAATCTCCCTAGATCTCTCCTAAAAATCAAGTTCTTTAATAGGTCCCTTGGGTGGTATGGTTTCAACTTTCTTCTTAGATCTCTTATGTTAAGAGGACTTTGATTTAAGCTCTTGGAATCCTTCCTCTTCTAGGTTCTCACGGTCCATCAAACTTACATCGATCAGTCTTGAGCTAGATGGCTACAATCATGATAGACCATACATTACAATGGCAAGCATTATTAGTCAGAGTCCATTTGTTAAGTCCATAGAAACCCTTAATCATATTTTAAAAGCAATCTTTGAGGGGAGGAGGGCAGGGTTGACTCAGATCCATACCCACACAAACTCTTGCATACAAAACACACAACTTCTACCTAGCCATCGAGGACAAACTCAAATTTTCTAATGTTATTATCAAATATGGACTGCCTACAAAAGTTCCTTCCTAAAATCATCTCTCCAATACTAATGTTCCATAAAAATATCAAAAGTAAAAACTAAGGGCCTGGCTCAAAGATCATAGCCTGATTCTTCCAAGGAGAAATCAACAATAGAGAAGGCACTAGGGCTAAAGTTCAGGCCCACTTTCCTTTTGTTTTCCAATTCTTATATAGTCATTTGGAAAGAACTTGCTGCCTTGGCAAAGCATTGTAAATGCAGTAGATCTGTTCTCTTTTCAAGAGCTCTGAAATTTACATGTTCTTTCTTCATTTAGTTGAGGGAGGTGATTGTAGAGAAGAAATATGGGTGGCAAACACCAAGCTCTACTTAGGAAAGGAGGTGCCCAGATGAAAAAAATCTGAGGAAAGGTGTACCATGCATTTACCAAAATCTCAGTGGCCAACACAGATTTAAAACCATGCGACCCATGCCAAGCTTCCATCCTGATTCCTAAGAATAAGCAAGTAATTGCAGAAAAAGTGATGACTTTATTTAGTATCTAGTTGTTGAGTATCATCGATTGGATTTAAACGTGTAGCTTATACAAAACAAATGTTAAATGGTTGGCCTATAGGCCATGCCTTCATTAACCTAAAACAGACATCGTTCCAGTCCAATTCCGCATGATTGTTCCTAAGGCACTAGAAACATTAACTTCAAACAGACATTATTTCAGTCCAATTCCACATGATTGTTTCTAAGTCAATCTAGCCAATGTTCTAGTTGAAATCTATGCAAAATGTGTAGTATAGACAAGGTGCGTCAATTGAGGAAAACGTGTAGGGAAACAACAAGCTGCACTTTACATAACATGTAATGTGCCACCTAAATTTTCTCAGGCTACATGTCAGAGGCTACTTGCCAGACCACGAATGGGCTATGGGTTGACTTGCGGTTATTAACGATTGTTTATTTACTTAACTGAAATGGGCTCTTCAATCTATGTAATTTCTTTATATATCCTCAACTTAAGTATGGTCTTTTGTTTATCATTGTCAACTTTTACTGTTTCTCATATTTAAACTCCTTCCACCTGAACTACCCTTAGAATAAGCCATCACCCCCACACATGGATTGGGAAGATAGATTATCATTGATATAAGACCAAATGAGTGACCCAAAGCTTGGCCTATATATAAAATACCAAATAAGCCTAGTTCACAAAAATATATTGTTTCAAAACTCCAAACAAAAATAATGATGATGGTGATTTAAATATCTTTAGGACCCAATTTAGCACTGTTCAATTATACAAATTAGCATCTTTTAACTTGCATTGTTCAATTCCCTTATCCAAGGGGTTCAATAATGGTAACTATTGTGTCCAATGATTTTGTAGCTCATCATTTAACAGGGAGGTCATGGAGTTTTTGACTGTGCTACATATATGTTTTATTGCAACCATTTTATGTGACAGGAGTGAGAAATCCTCAGTCTATTTTCTCAGCACTGAGTCATGAAGTTCTGGAAGTTGCCTTTGATGTTAGAATAATGATGGCAACACCAACATTAAAACAATAAGTAAATGGCCTCACTTTGATTCTATTGACATCTATTAAGGAATTGATTAATTAATTATTTGTCTATGTGATTAGCTGAGCAAGGAAGGTGTTGAACATATGCTGAGTGGAGAAGAGGAGAAGGATTCAGGAGCTAGTTTCTATTCACAATATTTACATCATACATGACATATTTCATTATGCTCAAATGGATTGTCCTTATTAATGATTGGTAGTGTTAACTTATCATTGGGGGTAACCTTGGGGACATCTCATCCCCTTATTTTTATGTACTTACATACTTATTTCATATCTATTATTTTACATACTTACTGCAACTACACGATGTCACCTATCTCTATTCATTGTGTGCTTGTTGTGCCTACAAGAAATTATTAATTTATAAACATTTATTACATGTTTATTTTGCCTGCACAATGTTATATGTTTTTATCCATTGACATTTATTATATACATGCATTTATATGATGTTATCGTTTTCTCCTACTTCCAATTCTGTGCATCCTTTGTATGCAACCAAATGAAGGGGGCATATATTGTCACTAACATTTCTTCATGAGTTCGACTGTAGTGATGTAGTTATAACAAATATGATCATTTTTGGTACAAGATAGAGCTTCAGTACCATATCTAGATAGAGTGCATTTTTGCATACTTAGAGACCTTATTGTGCTATTTGTAGAGTCAAATCCTATTTTGTATCAAGATAGGTTCCTTTACATTTGTTCACTTGGTAAGAGCCTCTTTCTACTTAGTCAAAGTTGTACCACTTTCTATAATAGGCAAAATATTTCACCTTATTTAGACTTTTACTTTTCTATAAATAGTTTTAGAAAGTTGTGATTATGGTCATTTTTAAATGCTCAACAAATGCTACTTATCACAATTTTTTTCTTTTGTGCTTGCAGGTTCTTGATGGAACACTCATGATGATGAGAGTATACATGATTGACATTCATGATTTACATACTTCACACATATAGCTTTTGAATATCTAAAAAAATATTTAATTTCCATGTTGGATGTTTGATTTTATTTTGATATGCATGCTCATGGTAGCTCACATGCAATTCAAAATGGTGGAAAAATGTAACGGTAAAAATCACATACCCATTCCCTTTTATCTTATGTTTTTTTGGTTCATGGTGAATAAGTTGTCCTTTATGCATTGACTAACTTGTGTAAGATGCTATATTTCACATGGAAATTAGCAAATGGGATTACCCTACCCCAATCCCATCATCACTTCTCCCTATAAATCAATCCCCAACCCTAAATCTACAATTTGTTGGCTTAGTTTAGGTTTGTAAGTGCAGATTTCATGTAAATCATCTGTGCACATGCATATTTGAGCTCCAAAATTTTAAATTGGGCCCCATTCCCTCTATTTCAATTATTTGTTATGAGCCAAATAAAGTGTGAATTATTTCAAATGGCATGCTAGGGTGGTGTATTTTAGGACTAATCCTAATTCAAATGAATCATCTAGCACTTATGAACTAGCAAGCAGAATCAAAAGAACATTAAGGACTACAAAGAATCTAGTAGAATTGTTATTACTTTAGCATCACATCATCACCCTGGGAGTGTAAGTTGCATGCTTGCTTTTGGTTCTAGATCTTAGTTCATTATTCTTGAATTGGTCCATCCAGGGGTTTAATTGAGAACTTCACCTTCACAATTCAACAAATTCCCCAAAGGTGTTTCTAAGCGTTGTTTGTTCCTTATTAAATTTAGATCAAATACACAAGGGCAAACAAGTTTCAAATAGTAAAACTCAATCAAATCATTTTCACATTTTATAGGTTTGGTTTCATGCATAAGTTTAGGTCCACACCTATAGAGCACTTTTGCACCCACATAAGTGAACTAGGATGGTGAACAATGAAGCTGCTAAACTAGCAATAGTCCTCTAATAAGTCTTTATTTTCTGACATTGTGGCGAGTGGATTCTTGAAATTTGTACTATAAAATCTTCATAAAAAATAAAGCTAAGTACCCTTGCATTATTCCCACAATTAATTTAACATTTATTTCAATAATTTGATATCAGTCTGAACTAATTTAATAAAATGAAATTATCCAGATGTTTTTATTTATTTAATTAACCTAAATATTTATATAAAAAGACATTCATTTCTTTATACACTACCTAGTAACTCCTTAATAAAGCTAGCATCACCTAAACATGTTAAAAAATGTACAACTAGTGACACATCTCTTTAATGCGCTTGCACCTAAAAAAATTACATATCTCTACATATACCTAAAAGTCAAAATAAGCCAAGTGGCCTTTGGTTTGCAGTGAAGTTAAATGACTTAATATTATGCCGAGTCTTATGACACCTCTAGCTTGAGTACACTGATATTTTAGAAAGAATCTAAGTTTTGTACATGTATTAGAATTCCCTGATTAGGAGCACTAAGCAAGCATAAAATATTGCAACAAGTAAACTGGGATATGACCTGAAATTTCTTTTGACACTTCACATTTGAGTATTTTCTTCTATTCAAACACTTAATTTTTGGTATAATCGATACCTCTATTCAAACTCATGTTCTCTTATTGATTTACAACAATGATATGAATTTGAGATAAAAACACTAACTGGAAAAAAAAAAATTTAATTTCCAAATAGGCATGTAAGTTATTCGTTCTTGCAAGCATATCATCAAACTAGCTTCTCAATTTTTGACTTCGATTTTGGCAAATGTATCTCCAAAATTGTTTCTTAATATCTTTTTGAGCAACTTTAACTGTGAGTAAGTTGGGCCACATTTTCTTTTCTTTATACCACTACTTTTCTATGTATTTGCAAATGTTACAATGTTGTCTTAATGCAATGAGAGATCTCAACCTACCATGCTCTTAAAGTCTTGCAACTACAATCACTAAGAGGCAATATAACTTGTAACTATTGCTACATTTAATGAAAAAAATTTGATCAACTTTTCAAGTCTTCCAAATTCTTTAATGCATTTATTGATTGCAAAATAAAACATCGATTGACATGTACAGACAAACAATCTCAAAACACCTAAAAATGTTCAATTCATTAATATTTTGAAAGAGGTGGTAGTTCCATAATTGTATATCTATACATCAATCATATGAATTGTTCTTTGATTACAATAAACAACAAATTAAATGTAACTTTCACATTAATTAACTATAACAACATTCATTAGACTCAACACAACATCGGCAGGAACCTGACGCAATGCATCTCTTGTTTATACTCAACCAAATAGATTGTTAGTTGTTTTTAGAGGCTCATTATGTGTCAATGACTAGTTACTAAATAATACATACTTCCATACAACTATTTAATGGAAAAAAGATACAATTGGGATAAATGGCAAGTAAACATTACAAGATTTTATGTGAAGCAACTGCTGACAAAACATGAAATTTCCCTACCCCATTGACCTAGTGCAATATGAGCAATATTCATTGCTATGTTGGGCCATAACAATCTTCTATCTTATTATCATTTGTATTAAATACATAAGATACTATCAATTAGTACAGAAATAAAAAATATCCTATATCGTAATTGTTATAGAGCAAAGTTCAAAATCAAGAGCATTCTCAATCACTAAGACTATATTATATTCACAACTACTACCACAAAAACATTTCAATCTCTTCTTACACAACAAATGAAAAGGCAAGTAGAGACATCAACAAACAATATTGATATTAAAATCAAAAGGTAGAATATAAATTCACTCTTCTCATTATAAATTTAGAAATATTAAAATTTTATTTTTTTAATGTTACAAATATGTATATATTGTCATGCATTCAATTTGATTAATTATTTAATGCGGAGAAAGAGCTACAATAGACAACATCATTACAATAGATGACTTACATATCTACAAATAAGGATAGTTGTTTAGAGGAGATATTTTGGTCACATATGTAACTAACACTTGACAATAACCAAAATGCAAAGATGTTGTGTGTAGACTTAACTGATATGAAAGGTGAAATGACTATCATTTTAAACATTTATAATAGGTTTGTAGAAGAGCATCAACATAAAGTGCAAGAAGACAAGTGTGTAGAAATTTTTAAAAAATCAAATAGCTAACAAAATAGCCTATGACCAAAGAGACTACAATTGCATCATTATTTTCACAGATAGAAGCTTAATAGAAAACATTCCACAAATCTGATTAGAATACAAACTGCAACATGATACAATTATTGAAAACTTGCAATATGTATTGATTCACATCTAATTGGAATTGTTGCTGCAATTGTAACATCAACAAAAGTCGTGGGAACCCAACAAGCACTTCAGCTAAAAGATGAAAACTCATACATGGACAAAGCAAGTGTAATTTCTAGTACATTAATTATGCATCCATTAAAATCTTACATTTCTTCAAATAGTTTTCAATTACTAACAATATCCTAGTTTAAAATTACAGTTTCATCTACACTAACTTTTTCAATCCTTGTACCAAGTTTTTAAAGAAGAACTACTAATAAAGAAATATCCTATTATGTTATTCAAAAACATTGTTCTAGTACATAAAGGTGATGACTACACATTCTAGACTATTCAATTAACATTCACCACCAAACTTGTAGCAAAAATACCAGTAGAAGAATTGAGCATATTACTTGCCACATGGAACAATGTAATCAACAATTTCTTACTCTTCTATACATAGCTAAAAACTAGCAAAGAAAAGAAAAGTAACATATATATTCTATTACTTTGAATAGTTTAAGGGCACCCTAACAATTGCAAACAATTACTTGATTCCATTTGAGCCAATATATAACAAATGTAACCTCACAATTCAATCCTTCGGTGCATTGGACTTGAATATAGTTCATTGTAATAGATATAGATAAATTTGTACAATCAGTTACTCACACCAAGTCTTAATTGCATGTTAAATACTTCCAACAACAAATCCTTAACATGCATTGTAAATAGAAATATACTAGAAAATATATTCTCTACACTTACATAGGTACAATATGAAGAATACATTGAAGACAAGTACACAATCATATACATTTCAAGTGGGACTTTCAAATAAAATGAATTTTCACAATAGACCAAGAAAATGTAATCCAAAAAGTTGATGCTTCAAAAATCACCTCAACAAAAATTACAAACTGAAAGGTTTAATGATTTTCCATGCCTTACAAAAAATTGTTGTTTCTCTATCCAAAGTTCATATATTCAAGTATTTCATTCTCTATAATAATGTCCTCATTGTGGATGTAAAATTCAAACAAAACAAAGAGAGTTAGATGCATACGAAACAAGAAAATCCAATCCAAATCAACATACACTTTCAGTTAGAGCAAATGGAGGAGACAAAACAATAATACAATTATAACAAAAACACAAGCATTATACCTCCATGATGGCTAGGATGTGCTCCAAGATGAGTTGATATGTTATGTGATAAAACTTGGTTTCTCTCTTGCTCAAATTTGTCAAGTTGGGTAGCATGTAGTTACTTGAGGATGATTGATTGAATTGTCCTTTGGGTAGAGTTCTTTAAATAGACTCTTCACCATGGACATGAAGGGATAGGATTGCCTTGCATGGATGTGCAATCTAGTCTCTCGATGAGTGGAAGAAGGAGATGAGATGTGTTCAATGGATAAAGCATCGAGAAAGGAGATGCAAGCATGTGGAAGAAGATGGAGGAGCCAAGTGGATGAAGAAGATTGAATTTTGGGATGGAGTGTGAGGATTGCTCCAACTTGTATGACTCACACATCTAGGAGGATGATTAGGAGGCAAGTGGTGGAGGAGACATGTGTGAAGATAGATGGCTTAGATGCTCATGAGGTTTGAGATGGATGGTGAGGATTTAAGGGAAAAGTTTCTTGGATTTTAGTGCATTGGCATAGCTATATAAGGATTTACATTTGGTGGTCTATAGGGTTGGGTGAGGTATAGCATCATTGACACCACTGCAAGTTTGGGCCTAGGAGCATATTGTTGTGGTGTGACCAAAGGGATTGTGATAGGTGAGGCAAACACAACAGCCATTGGTATGCAAGTGGGGATGTGACAAGGGTTTAGGTCGAGCCATCTAGGGATATGCAATACTATCAACAGGTCCTAGATGAGTTGGTGGATCAAAATATTATGTGGAGGTCATACAAAGGAGTGGAGGTCTAGGTGGATGAGGTGGCACATTTGGGACTGGTACTAATAGAGTGTTACCTAGTAGGACAAAAAGATATTATTGAGGGGTATCAGCCTAATAGGGTACTACATCAATTTGAGATTCATCAAGATATCCTAGGGGCATGCATTTGCACATGTTACATGGGAGATTCCCCAATGGGGTAGGATAGTAGACCAAGAGTTGGTAGCAAAGAATTAGGGGAGCCAACCAGTGTTACCCTAGGTACCTTGAGATGATGTGGTGAATGCAAGGGTCATAGCTATCTATGATGAATGGTGGGAGCAGACAAGGCTGATGAGATTGATGATTCCTAAGGTGTGGAGCTTGAGGCAGTGATTCGAGATGGCAACCCATGAGTGGAGGCAACAGAGAGAGGTGGGGAGGAAATGATGAGATAGGTAGGGTGCACATGAAGAGTAAAGAGGAGGAGATGAGCCCCTAGGGTGTAAGCATAGCAAGGATAGGATAGGTAGGATGCATAAAATGGTTAGGATGTATAGGTGCCCAAGGTAGAGATGTAGGAGGTCTAGGAAGGTTCCCTAGTGGAGGATTAGCAAGTATAGGGACACCAAGGGTAGGGCCATTAGAGGTAGGGCCATCAAGAGTAGGTGGAGAAACTTTAGAGATCCTAGCAATAAATATAGTGGCACGAGATTTTATTATAGCAAGGTTGGAGAGAGAGAGAGACAGGGCTCATGCAAAATTAGATAGGCCCCATGTAGAGTGTACACGTGTTTGCAATATATGTTGATTATGATGTATGTTTTCATTATGTGATGTATGCTTTGATTTGTTGATATTGGATAATGGAACATGACTTGTGAATAATGTAATGAAAACGAATGAAATGGATAGGATAGAAATGATTATGATTGTGAATATGATATAATAGCATGTGATGTGAATACAAATATGATAGAATATGATGAATAGAATATAATATAATATGATGTGGAATGGATAAATAGAATATGATAGATAGAATATAATGTGAAAGGGATAGAATAGAATATGAGTGTGATGACATGATGTTTGTGATGATAGGTAAATCCTGAAGAGACAACTTCCATGCAAAGAGAAACTAAATTTTTTGTAGCCTTATGCATCATGATATAATTGATCATGATGATGATGTTCCAGGTGCACAAAGGATTGACGTGAGATACACAAGATGTAGATATCACAATGCCTACTAAACACTTTATCAAGGTACACCATGATATGGTATGTGATGACGACTAAGAAAACATGTTGTATGGAACAATAGAGCTACAATCAACAAATAAACACAAACAATCAAACAAGCGTGAAAAGAAAAAACATAGACCATGAAGTGGTGCAATGTTGAAGCTAAGGGGTTTGAACTGGTGCAGGAGCACCAAGAAGTTCATGAAGATTCTTGTTTTGGTTTTGATGTTGTCTCATGTTTTGTGATGTAATAAGTCCCATTGGACCATTTCAAGTTGATTTCATGTTGATTGCAAATGGTGTATGGCCATGGTGCCAATAGTTTCAAGTAGGCAGTCAAGTCCTAGTTGGTCTAGGACAGTCAAATCCTCCATAAGTCTCCAATGGAGTGGTAATTTGTCATAGGTGTATGGTGTGCATCTCATTTTCATGTTTAGAGGCCATGTTAACATTGTCCTAGAGGGGTTTGTAGTAGTGATTTTGTTCATGTTGTAATCAACCTCTAATGCCCATTGTAAACAGTGAAAACAATAGACAGTTTCGACAGTTTGAGAGGTTGGTGGGTAGTTTTCAGTTGCCCCAATCAATTCAAACTGATTGGGAGGCTTGTAAACAGGCATGTAAATTCCTCAAGCTCATGGAAGAAGAGTGAGTGAAGATTTGGAGAAGAAATAAACAAAGCAAACTCTGTTTTATGTCTTTTACTGTGTTATTCTCCTGTTGCACCTGTACTCTATTCTTGTACGAATTGGTCATAGACTCTCTTCATGCTGGTATGAAGGTAGGATGAATCAACTTTGATTTGAGTGGGGTTTGGGTTCTTGACACTAGACTAGAAGGGAGTTATAAGTCATTTTCTCAAAACTGGTCGTGAAACCCTGATTTAGGGCTCTGTGTTCAAACGATGGATTCTTCATCCATTCCACTGATCTCCTCTTCCTAGAATTAGTGGAATGGATTGTTGTCATTACATATTTAGGTTTTATGAATGTTTCAAGTGCAGAGAACCGAGTTGGAGTGAGTTTGCTATGTGAAAGCCCAACAAGTCCATGTGTTGTGGCTTTATGAAGGGCACAACATTGTGAAATTTACACATAATCGACTGTGGAAACTTGATACCTAAAAAAATTGTTGTTTTTGCATGTAATGGAAATGTCTCAATAGTTTAGAAGTTTTTGTAAGGTGTCTGAAGGGTAGTCTCTTTGGAAAAGAGACCTAATTGGGGGATTTAGGCTAGTAGGACATTCCTAAGTTGAGGCATACTTTCCAAAACACCCTAGACCCTGTAGGAGTCAAGGACAACACTGAGAGGGGGGTGAATCAGTGTTGTGTGAATTTTCAAATCTTTTTCAAACTTTGACTTGGAGAGCATAAGGAGAGAAAGTAATCATTGAATTGTCAAACACATATGCACATAACTTTGTCAAACATATGCACATAACTGAGAATGATAAACAAAACTCATGAGTAAAACATACAACCATAGAAAGATGACCAATATGAATCAAGACACAAGAATTACTGGAGTGGAAAACCCTCTCTGGGTAGAAAACCACTCATGAAGTGCCTCATTGGCTTAACTTTGAAAACATCTTACAAAGCCTCACTGGCTGAATATTATGTCTCACTGACTATTGAGGTCTCACTGACCTACAAGCCTCACTGGCATACTATTTAGAAGCACTAGCTTCAAGGAGCACCAACCCCTATTACAGAACAAACTGAAAACACAAATTCAGAGGGTTTCTCTGTTTCAATACATAACTTTTATTCTCTCTTATGTGTTCAAATGGTCATTCCATTCAAAAATCAATTCTTCATCCAGATATGCTCAACAACACTACTTTTCTCTGTATATTTCATCTCTGTCTTACCAGTCATACAATCAATGCACCTGATTATAATTGCAATTGCATATTGTCTTTCTGATCACCTTGTCAATCTCTGTATCTGTATTTGATCCCTGTCAGTTCATCATAGATCTACACAACATCACTCCACTCATCTTGTTAATCCACAAGACACTTTAATCAAAGCATCTGTAATGTCATTAAATAAAATCTGAATATCTTTCACAACCCATCACAATGCACTTTTCTGAAAAACCTTTCATATTCTCTTCTCTATATTTAAAACAAAATATCTTCCTGTCAATTCTATGCATTAAAAAATCTTTTGATCTTCCTCTTCTCTGTACATGATCCTTCATATTCTTTTAAAAAAAAATCACTGGATTGCTTAATTTTTCATGTCAAAAATGAATAGCCTTCTCAAATTGATTCACCTGCAAAAGATTTTTCATATTCCTCTGTATAAATATTTTCACCTTCTCATTTCAATCCCTGCATGATGTTTCATATTCTCCAAAATATAAAACCCTTGCAAATTTCTTCAAACAAATTTTTCATTATCCTCTTCAAATTCTTCTTCAAAAATAATCTCCTGCAAAATAAAAAATCTTTATCCAATCTGCAACAAAAATTAATTTCTCCTCAATCTGCCTTATTCTCAAAATAATCCTTTCAAAAACAATCTCCAATCTCCATAAAAAATCTCCCAAAAAAAAATTAGTCTTTAAAAAACTCTTCATAAAAATCTCCTTATTACAAAATCTCTTCACAAAAAGTAATAAAAATCTCCTTATCAAAAATACTCCTTAAAAAATTCTTCATAAAGATTTTTCTAAAAAAAAAACTCCTTATTAAAAACTCCTTACATAAGGGACCGATCAAAAGGATTAAGAAGGAAATTACTTAAGTTTTAAAAAGGAAACTATTTAAAGTTTCTAAACTCCTTATAAAGTTTCAAGGTAGAAAAAATAGCATTTTCTTAATGCATCGGGCTTTCCCTCTTAGACTTTTGGTGGTGGTGAATTCAAATTCAAACATAATTTTGAAAGCCCGCCCATAGCTCTCCATCGGTGATAATAAAGTTTTTAACTTTAAAAACAAAAACTTTTCTTTTGAAATCTCTCTCCACATATCACTTAAAGACTGATGCTTTAAGGAGGGGCCAGTCACCATCATGTGATGGTAGCCCTCTAACAGGTCACTTTAAGTGACTTTGACTTACCATTGCAGGTCAACTCATTGATATAACATAAAGAGCATTTGGTATGTGATAGGCTTGGAAGGAATGAAGAACTTAGTTTAGAATAGATAGACAATCAAAGACTTAGATAATAATGACCTCAAGAAAAATATGGAGAACTAAGATAAGGATATCAATTAGTCCAATTCAAGTGACCTCTACACCTGCTGTCCAAATAAACCTTAACCAATATGCCTTTTTATTATGCTTTGAAGATTGCTTTGATGATTTGAAGACTTCAAGTTTGTGACATCATCTTGTCAGGACTTATATCAACCTTTTAACATTAGTGAAGAATAAGCTTCTGATAAAGAATCACTATGCAAATGAAGCACTCCTTGAGAGTGAGTTGATTTACTGATGTTCTTGTTTAACCTTCATGGAGATTTCAACCTATCAACAATGTCATCCTTGTCATGCTGCCACTATTCATATTACAAACAACTGTCATGAGATGATCACATCAAGAACTACTGAACAAACAAGTCCTTCACTTTAGTTACACACTGACACACTGAAGATCCACAGATAACAAATTGTGAACAGGGATTTTGTCAACAACTTCACAAGAACATTTGAAGCATCAACCTCTTGCACTTACCTCCTGCAAGACCTTTTTGACATCAATGACAATCTGACACCATCAATCTCCCCCTTTGTCATTGATGGCAAAACCACCTGATGCAATTTATCTTTCTCCCCCTTTTTGACATTGGATGACAAAGACTAATTATCTCCCCCTGAGAAAATAACTCCACTGAAAGATGTTAAACTCCTGTTATCAAACTAGAACCACTTGTCTTTCAAAGTATTGAAGGCACTGAATGCAATTTTGCTAAACTAGTTTTGAACATTAACATTTCAAAACTTGAGAGCATAAAGATACAATAAAACTTATATCTGAAGCACAATACCACTTCTTATTACAATATCACTATGAAGATGAAGACTGAGACACTCCTGATAACATCACAAACTTTCAAAACAAATAGTTCTTCTTCAATCAACAACCTTTTTGACCTGAAATAACAAATCTCCAAGATCTCCCATGTGTTAAAGTTCACAAACAAATCACTACTCAAAAATACCATTGCTAAACACTGACAAGACTAACCAACATAACTCAACTCAACTCAGCACTTATCCACTTCCTGAATTAGTCCTGAAGCAACATATCAACCTGAAGTATACCATCCATTTACTGACAATCAACCTTCTGAACATTTTTGCAAAGAAAATCATAAACATACCAATACTCTTTGATGAACAATTTTGCAAGCAAAAATCATGTAGACCCCTCATCACACAGATGCCAAGATGACCATTTTTGATAAAACCTTTACTTGCCTCCGATTTGAAGAAAAAACAAGATTCACCATC
The DNA here is from genome assembly GCA_027924645.1 of Cunninghamia lanceolata. Classification (NCBI taxonomy): domain Eukaryota; kingdom Viridiplantae; phylum Streptophyta; class Pinopsida; order Cupressales; family Cupressaceae; genus Cunninghamia; species Cunninghamia lanceolata. The sequence goes on from BSBN01000025.1 coordinate 20,532,420, forward strand.
AATGTCATAAGAAACTCTAGATGTCATAGCTTGAAACACATACCTGATACCACTTCAAAACTAGAATCACACAACTTGAACATACCTCCCTGAAACATGTCAGATTATCACATCAAGAACACTTCTTCTGATGAAATGCAGGATATCACCATCAATGTCATAGCTTGAAGAACTCTGTCTGAAACATATTAGTGAGGAAGATCATCAATGAAACAAGTGAAACACAATCTCCAAATCACCTGAAAGCTTCAATACTTATGCAAAACATATGCCATAAAACATTACTCAACAAGATAGTAGATATGACCATCAAATTATCATCCTGCAACCAAACTATTCTGACACCTTTTCTGACATGACAAAGAATGAAGACCATCTGAACTATCCTCCTATTCTGCACAAGACACCACATCTGAAACATACTGTATTATATAAGAACTACTACCTCTTGACTTTGTCATTCAAACAAACAAACTGCATCTGCAACAACACTTTGCACAAATCAAAAGCAGAGATAATTGCTTTGAATTGAATTTTCATTTTTAGCCATCTCAGACAAATATCTAATAAAAGCTCTTGGAAATATCTTAATGACAACAAACACTTCACCATATCAATATCTCATTGAACTGCAACATCATACCAACTCAACCATTGTCAGTAACAACATGCTATGAACAAAATATGAATAGGATCATTTATAAACCAAAACTCTCAATACTATCAAACTTTTTGCTTTGAACCCCTGACCATCCTTTTAACAACTTGTATGCATACAGAACTAAAGATCACCTGTATCACTGTTACACATACTGAAAATCAACATTGTTAGCAACATCATCATCAATAATTTCAAAGCATGGTAAGAATGATGGATAGACAAGATCATCATATCAAATGATCTTCTTCCAGAAACTTCTTGGGGTTAACTGATAGAACATTTGATACCTCCCCCTTACTTCATGCTATGTTATGCAATAGATGTAATGACTTGTGCAAGATGCACAAGCTTAGATTCCGACTTCTCTTTACTTTCTTTCTGCTTCCAAATCTTCACAGGTGCTTTCTTTCTCCAAACCTTTTCAATCTTTTTCTTTTCCCAACCTTTCAAATTAGGTGATGCTCTCCTGCAACTGTGTGCTTTATGACCAAAAGATTTGCAATTATAACAAACTATGCTATAATCATAACCAAATGATTGACAGTACCCTTTTGTCATCTCCTGAGCAATTATGTTATGCTTCCATGTAGATTCATTCATTCTATTCATTTTGCAGTTCCTTTGAATATGTCCAACCTTATTGCACTTGTAACAAACAATATTAGTATTCCTTCTGCAATTAACTGATTTGTGTCCAAATTGATTACAAGTATAACAATAACCATCAAAAGAATAGTTATACCTGTACATGTATGCTTGTCTTATAGCAGCAGGTTTTCTGAAATTCCTTCTTTGATTGTGCACAAATTCATCTCTGGTTTTCTGTTCTGTTTCATTCTTCCTTTCACTTTCTCTGGCAGCAACATGATGACTTGAATCAATTTTCCTTCTAGAAGTCTCTCTTGCTTCTGAACATTCTCCTTCTTCAAAATCAAGTCCAGTAGTGTCTTCATATAGTTTTTGTTTACCAAGCATCTTATGTAGCTTGCTTGTGCTTTCTTCAAACTCCTTATACTTCTTAGATAAAGCTTTGAGACCATCATACTCTTTTCTCAGATTGATAATATCACTTTCTAGTTTTAGATTCTCAATCCTTGCAACTTCAAGGTTAGATATTGAGACATCAGCTATCCTCTTAGCTTTTTCAATTTCTAATTTCAACCTGACAACCAGTTTATCTGATTCACTTGCTTGATTCTTCAAGTCTACAATCAAGTTTCTAGCATCTTCAAAATCTATAAGAGCTTTATCTTTTAAATCTCTTTCTTGCTGCAACTGCATCATTAATTTATTGTTCTCCTTCTTATAATTCTTGAGCTCACTCAAAGCATATATGAGCTCTCCTTCCAAATCAATCTCACAATCTTGTTCATTATAATCCTGATCATCATCACTCTGATCATTATCACTTGTGATGCTAGCTTCTTCTAAATTTGATTGGGATTGAACATCAACTCCTTCATTTGAAAGTCTCTTTTCATTGCTACTTTCTTCACATACCAGAGTGTCCTCTTCTTTATCATTACCTTGGTAAATTCTTTTCAATCTCCTCCACATATCCTGAGCTGTAACACAATCCATAACTTTACAAATAACATCATTAGACAGAGCAGATAATATAGCCTTCTTTGCAATATCATTACATTCAAGAGCTTCTTTGTTATTTGCAGAAATACCATTTTCAACTGACATTAAAACATCATATCCTAAGGAGGATAAATACACTTGCATTCTAACATACCAAACTGAAAAATTTGAACCATTAAACTGAGGAACATCTGAAAAATTTTCTTCTAAGACAATATCAGATTCAACTTGGAGAACAACTTTATCAACTGACTTTTTATCAAATTCTAGATTTGATATGGATGATGTCTTTTTACCAGAATGAATCTTAACATTTCTTATGTTCTTATTTCTCCTGCACTTACCCATTGAACTCCACACACAGGACCTACCCAAGCTGATTAAGCTGCAAGAGGGAAACTGGCTCTGATACCAATTGTAGGAGTCAAGGACAACACTGAGAGGGGGGGTGAATCAGTGTTGTGTGAATTTTCAAATCTTTTTCAAACTTTGACTTGGAGAGCATAAGGAGAGAAAGTAATCATTGAATTGTCAAACACATATGCACATAACTTTGTCAAACACATATGCACATAACTGAGAATGATAAACAAAACTCATGAGTAAAACATACAACCATAGAAAGATGACCAATATGAATCAAGACACAAGAATTACTGGAGTGGAAAACCCTCTCTGGGTAGAAAAACCACTCATGAATTGCCTCACTGGCTTAACTTTGAAAACATCTTACAAAGCCTCACTGGCTGAATATTATGTCTCACTGACTATTGAGGTCTCACTGACCTACAAGCCTCACTGGCATACTATTTAGAAGCACCAGCTTCAAGGAGCACCAACCCCTATTACAGAACAAACTGAAAACACAAATTCAGAGGGTTTCTCTGTTTCAATACATAACTTTTATTCTCTCTTATGTGTTCAAATGGTCATTCCATTCAAAAATCAATTCTTCATCCAGATATGCTCAACAACACTACTTTTCTCTGTATATTTCATCTCTACCTTACCAGTCATACAATCAATGCACCTGATTATTATTGCAATTGCATATTGTCTTTCTGATCACCTTGTCAATCTCTGTATCTGTATTTGATCCCTGTCAGTTCATCATAGATCTACACAACATCACTCCACTCATCTTGTTAATCCACAAGACACTTTAATCAAAGCATCTGTAATGTCATTAAATAAAATCTGAATATCTTTCACAACCCATCACAATGCACTTTTCTGAAAAACCTTTCATATTCTCTTCTCTATATTTAAAACAAAATATCTTCCCGTCAATTCTATGCATTAAAAAATCTTTTGATCTTCCTCTTCTCTGTACATGATCCTTCATATTCTTTTAAAAAAAAATCACTGGATTGCTTAATTTTTCATGTCAAAAATGAATAGCCTTCTCAAATTGATTCACCTGCAAAAGATTTTTCATATTCCTCTGTATAAATATTTTCACCTTCTCATTTCAATCCCTGCATGATGTTTCATATTCTCCAAAATACAAAACCCTTGCAAATTTCTTCAAACAAATTTTTCATTATCCTCTTCAAATTCTTCTTCAAAAATAATCTCCTGCAAAATAAAAAAATCTTTATCCAATCTGCAACAAAAATTAATTTCTCCTCAATCTGCCTTATTCTCAAAATAATCCTTTCAAAAACAATCTCCAATCTCCATAAAAAATCTCCCAAAAAAAAATTAGTCTTTAAAAAACTCTTCATAAAAATCTCCTTATTACAAAATCTCTTCACAAAAAGTAATAAAAATCTCCTTGTCAAAAATACTCCTTAAAAAATTCTTTATAAAGATTTTTCTAAAAAAAAAACTCCTTATTAAAACTCCTTACATAAGGGACCGATCAAAAGGATTAAGAAGGAAATTACTTAAGTTTTAAAAAGGAAACTATTTAAAGTTTCTAAACTCCTTATAAAGTTTCAAGGTAGAAAAAATAGCATTTTCTTAATGCATCGGGCTTTCCCTCTTAGACTTTTGGCGGTGGTGAATTCAAATTCAAACATAATTTTGAAAGCCCGCCCATAGCTCTCCATCGGTGATAATAAAGTTTTTAACTTTAAAAACAAAAACTTTTCTTTTGAAATCTCTCTCCACATATCACTTAAAGACCGATGCTTTAAGGAGGGGCCGGTCACCATCATGTGATGGTAGCCCTCTAACAGGTCACTTTAAGTGACTTTGACTTACCATTGCAGGTCAACTCATTGATATAACATAAAGAGCATTTGGTATGTGATAGGCTTGGAAGGAATGAAGAACTTAGTTTAGAATAGATAGACAATCAAAGACTTAGATAATAATGACCTCAAGAAAAATATGGAGAACTAAGATAAGGATATCAATTAGTCCAATTCAAGTGACCTCTACACCTGCTGTCCAAATAAACCTTAACCAATATGCCTTTTTATTATGCTTTGAAGATTGCTTTGATGATTTGAAGACTTCAAGTTTGTGACATCATCTTGTCAGGACTTATATCAACCTTTTAACATTAGTGAAGAATAAGCTTCTGATAAAGAACCACTATGCAAATGAAGCACTCCTTAAGAGTGAGTTGATTTACTGATGTTCTTGTTTAACCTTCATGGAGATTTCAACCTATCAACAATGTCATCCTTGTCATGCTGCCACTATTCATATTACAAACAACTGTCATGAGATGATCACATCAAGAACTACTGAACAAACAAGTCCTTCACTTTAGTTACACACTGACACACTGAAGATCCACAGAAGACAAATTGTGAACAGGGATTTTGTCAACAACTTCACAAGAACATTTGAAGCATCAACCTCTTGCAATTACCTCCTGCAAGACCTTTTTGACATCAATGACAATCTGACACCATCAGACCCATTTTGGGATATGTAGAGGGTAGTCTAAATGGGTGTCTAAAAGTGGTCCAAGTTTGTGGAAAGCAGGCCTCTAATAAAAGTTATTCATGACTATTCTTCTCCCAAGGGCTTCAATGGATCTAGTAGATTGTGAAGGAAGTACTAAGCCTAAACTTGTCAAGCCTTAACCAATGGTCTAGATGGGTCCTATGGAGTGCCAAACAAGCCTTTACATGATGGTTTCAAGAAAACTAACTGTTGTTCCCAATTTTTCATGTGAATCCATGATTTAGGTTCTTGAATCTTTGAAAGAAAGTCTTGTCAAACTGTGAGATCTACCATTTGTCCTAGGTTCTCTACATCATAGTGATATCAGAGCCATAAAAGGTTCTATCTTTGGTTGTGAGTAGGTTCCTTGTGTATGTCAGTAGAGGAGAGTGAAGAAGAGGCTAGCATCATGCCTCCAAAGGGGATGACCACTACGGTGGCCAAGAAGTTTCAAGAAATGGAAGAGATGATCAAAGTGGGAGTCAAGGATGCACTCAAGGCATAATTGAAAGCCCTGAGGATTTGAAAGAGGTCAGATGAAGAGTCTGATGGAGAAGAAGAAGGGGAAGAAGAAGAAGAACCCCAAGGGCAGGCAGAAATACCTGCTGATCAGAGATATTTTATTGAAGCCATCAAGACACTTGGCAAGGATTCATCAGAGGCTCGGATGGAGATCCCAATGTTTAGTGGGAAGATAGATGCTGAGTAGGTTATGGAGTGGATTGAGTCCCTAAATAACTATTTTGAAAACAAGGAAGTACCAGAGAACAAGAGGGTAAAGTTTGCCAATACAAAACTCAAGGGTGCTACCCTTACATGGTGGAATTACACCCAAGGTGAGAGGGTGAAGAGTGGGAAGAGTATGATTGCTTCTTGGAGCAGAATGGTGGAGAAGATCAAGGCTCAATTCCTACCATCAGATTATGAGGTGTAGATCTATAAGAAAATGCAAAATCTGAAACAAAAAGATATGGATGTGGCTGCATATACTGAGGAGTTTCACAAACTCAATTTGAGGTCTGGACAAGAGGAAAGTGAGAAGAGAAAGGTGGCCAGGTACCTTAATGGGTTAAGGTACAATATCCAAGATGAAATTAGTCTCCTAACCCCTAAGACCATGGATGAATGCTTTCAAGTTGCCTTGAGGGCAGAAGAGAAGTTGAGAAGAAAAGGTGATCAGCAAAACAGAGGTAGAGGGGGCAAAAATTTCAGAGGTATGGGCAGTTTTGGGGGAAAAAATCAGTCCCAAAGAAGTCAAGAGGAATCTAGTTCCCAAGAACAAAGTGGAGAATGAGGTTCAAGAGGAGGCTTTAGAGGAAGGAAATGGAAAGGGTAGATTCGGTGGACTAGGTAGAGGTCCTAGTGTCTTCACAGGGAGATGCTTCAATTGCAACCAAGTGGGACACCCAGCCTTCAAATGTCCTGAGAAGCAAGCCTCAAGCTCTCATGGTGGAGAGAGAAGGAACCAGTTGGTATAAGAAGATGATTGCCAAAGTGTCAATTCCCCAATTGGAAGTGCAGCCCCAGTCCGTGATGGAGAAAGCTTGATGATTAGGAGAACCATGTTGAAGGTGCCTCAAACACAAGAACCCCCTCAGAGGAAGACATTGTTCAGGACAACATGCAAGGCCTATGGTAAGCTATGCAAGGTAATCGTTGATTCTAGTTCAACTAAAAATTTAGTTTCTATTGAAATGGTAGACAAGTTGAAATTGAAAAGACTTCCTCATGCTATTCCCTATAAGGTGTCATGGTTGAATAAGGGGCAGCAAGTCTTGGTTGATGAACAATCTTGGGTAGAGTTTGAGATAGGAGAGTATAAGGATAAGATTTTGTGTGATATAATCCCCATGGATGCTTGTCATTTGTTGTTAGGATGTCCTTGGCAGTATGATGTGCAAGCCCAACATGATGGAAGTTAAACTCTTTTGTCATAACCAAGAATGGTAGGAAGTATAAAATGGATCCTTTGTCAGATGAGAGTGTGGAGAAGAATGTAGGGTCAAGTGTCATGTTGGTGAGTGGAAGAGAGTTTCTTAATACCCTTAAGGAGGAAGGAACCCAAGGATATGCTTTGATTTTGAAGCCTAAAACCAGTCCTAATTTGCATGATCCTAGTGAGGAAGAGATTCCCAAGGAGGTGCATCAATTGTTAGAGAAGTATAAGGGTATCAATGTAGAGGATATGCCTAATGCATTACCACCTATGAGGGACATAAGTCACCAAATTGATTTCATTCCTGGGTCTACATTGCCAAACAAAGCAGCTTACAAGATGACACCATCACAAAATGAAGAGATTGCCAAGCAAGTACGAGAGTTGTTGGATAAGGGTTTAGTAAGAAAGAGCCTTAGCCCATGTGCTGTCCCAATAGTCCTAGCCCCTAAAAAGGATGGTAAATCGAGACTATGTATGGATTCTAGGGCTATTAACAAGATCACCATAAGATATAGGTTCCCTATGCCAAGGATTGAGGACCTAATGGACTGTTTGGGAGGGGCTAGATATTTTTCCAAGATTGATCTTAAGAGTGGGTATCATCAAATTAGGATAAAACAAGGAGATGAATGGAAACCTGCCTTTAAAACAAATGAGGGTCTTTATGAATGGTTGGTGATGCCATTTGGTCTATCCAATGCCCTAAGTACTTCATGCATCTCATGAATGAAGTGTTGAAGGATTTCATTGGCAAATTTGTTGTGGTGTACCTTGATGACATTCTTATTTTCAGCAGGACCAAGGAAGAACATTTGCAGCACTTGGATCAGGTTTTGAAGAGGTTGCATGATGAGAAATTGATGATTAACATGGAGAAGAGTGTATTTATGAAGGAAGAACTCACCTACCTTGGTTTTGTCATTTCCCAAGGCAATTTGAAGATGGATCCAGCAAAGGTAGAGACTATTTTGTCATGGCCAACTCCTAAAACAGCAGGTGATGTAAAAAGTTTTCATGGTTTGGCAACATTCTATAGGAAGTTTACAAGGGGTTTTAGTAATATTTGTGCACCTATTTTGGATACCATTAAAGGGGGGCAGAAATGTAAGTTTTCTTGGACAAAGGTAGCCAATGATTCTTTTGAAATTCTAAAATAAAAGGTAGCACAACAGCCCATTCTTGTTTTGCCTAATTTTAATAAGTTTTTTGTGGTGGAATGTGATGCTAGTAACATTGCTATAGGGGCTGTCTTGAATCAAGAAGGCTGACCAGTTGCTTTCTTTAGTGAAAAGTTGAATGATGCCAAGAAGAAGTATTCTACATATGATTTAGAGTTGTATGCAATGGTACAAACCTTGAATAAATGGAGGCACTATCTCTTGCCTAAAGAATTCATTGTTTACACTAACAATCATGCACTTAGTTTGCTAAATTCACAGGAAAAACTCAGTCATAAACACATGAAATGGGTTGAACAACTCCAAGCCTACACATTTTCAATCAAGCACAAGAAAGGGCAGGCCAATAAAGTGGCAGATGCATTGAGTAGAAGAGAGTGTGTGGTTCAAGAAATTCAGTTGCAAAGTGTGGGGATTGATTCCCTCAAGCAAATGTATAAAGATGATGAAGATTTTAAGGAGGTATATGAAGTTTGTTCTCAGTTTTTGGAAACTTATCATTCTGATTTTTTTGAGTTTTTGTTACAGCAAGGGTTATTGTTCAAAGGCAGCCAATTATGTGTTCCTAACTGTTCCATGAGGGAGAACATCATAAAGGAAAAACATTGTGGTGGTCTAGGAGGTCACTTTGGGCTGGACAAAACATTGGATTAGGTGAAAAGATTTTATTTTTGGCCTAAAATGCAATTAGACATCAGAAAATTTGTTGAGAGTTGTAGTATATGTCAAAGGGCAAAGGGTGCTTCATCTAATGCTAGTCTATATCAGCCACTTCCTATTCCTAATAGGCCATGGGAGAGTATTAGTATGGATTTTGTCTTAGGTCTTCCTAGGACTCAAAGAGGTTTTGATAGCATATTTGTTGTGGTGGATAGGTTCAGTAAGATGCCTCATTTCTTGCCATGTAAATGCACTAATGATGCTTCACACATTGCTGGTTTATTCTTCAAAGAAATTGTTAGAATCCATGGTTTGCCTCTTAACATTGTGACTGACAGGGATCCAAAATTTGTGAGCCACTTTTGGCATACTTTGTGGAAGAAGTTGGGCACTCAATTATAATTCACTTTAGCCTATCACCCTCAGACTGATGGCCAAACTGAGGTTGTGAATAGGTCTTTGGGAAATCTTCTTAGATTTCTTACAAAACAGCATGGAGAAGCATGGGATATGATCATCCCTCAAGCTAAATTTGCTTACATTGACTCCACCAATAGAAGCACATGAAGGAGTCCATTTGAGATTGTCTATGGGATTCACCCAAGAGGCATTCTTGAATTAAGGGATCTACATGGATTGGAGAGGAAGAGTGCTCAAGGTGAAGACTTTGCATTGGCCATGAAGGACATCCATAATAATGTAAGAGAAACTCTTCAAAAGAACAATGAGAAGTACAAGGAGAAAGCTAATGAGAGAAGGAGAGATGTGCAATACAAGGTTGGCGATTTGGTCATGGCACATTTGAAGAAGGAAAGACTTCCAAAGGGGCAGCCAACCAAACTCCTCATGAAGAAGATAGGTCCTTACTGGATTGTGCACAAGTTTGGGCCCAATGCCTATGAGATTGAACTTCCTCAAGGCTTGGCCGTATCTCCTATCTTTAATGTCTCAGATTTGTTTCCTTAGAGGGGTGGTACTGCTACAGATTCAGAGGCAGATGTGACAGCAGCAGGAAATGAGGAATGGGTTAAGGGTCTCCCACCCAATCAACCCTTGAAATTGGAATGCATCTTGGACACCAAGGTCTTGAAGAAGACTAGGAGGAGGACTAACAAGGAGTACCTTGTCAAATGGAGTGGCCTACCTGCTAAAGATGCCACTTGGATGAGTGAAGAAGACATTTTGAAGCATGGTACCACTGTTGCTGATCTGGTTCCTCAAGGGGCTTGAGTTCTTTTCTACCCCAGGAGTATGGTGCAGGAGCACCAAGAAGCTCATGAAGATTCTTGTTTTGGTTTTGATGTTGTCTCATGTTTTGTGATGTAATAAGGTCCATTGGACCATTTCAAGTTGATTTCTTGTTGATTGCAAATGGTGTATGGCCATGGTGCCAATAGTTTCAAGTAGGCAGTCAAGTCCTAGCTGGTCTAGGAAAGTCAAATCCTCCATAAGTCTCCAATGGAGTGGCAATTTGTCATAGATGTATGGTGTGCATCTCATTTTCATGTTTACAGGCCATGTTAACATTGTCCTAGAGGGGTTTGTAGTAGTGATTTTGTTCATATTTTAGTCAACCTCTAATGCACATTGTAAACAGTGAAAACAATAGACAGTTTAGACAATTTGAGAGGTTGGTAGGCAGTTTTTAGTTGCCCAAATTGATTCAAACTAATTGGGAGGCTTGTAAATAGGCATGTAAACTCCTCAAGCTCATGGAAGAAGAGTGAGTGAAGATTTGGAGAAGAAATAAACAAAGCAAACTCTGTTTTATGTCTTTTTCTGTGTTATTCTCCTGTTGCTGCCCGTACTTTGTTCTTGTACGAATTGGTCATAGACTCTCTTCATGCTGGTATGAAGGTAGGATGAATCACCTTTTATTTGAGTGGGTTTTGGGTTCTTGACACTATACTAGAAGGGAGTTATAAGTCATTTTCTCATAACTGGTCGTGAAACCCTGATTTAGGGCTTTATGTTCAAACAATGGATTCTTCATCCATTCCACTGATCTCCTCTTCCTAGAATCAGTGGAATGGATTGTTGTCATTGCATATTTAGGGTTTATGAGTGTTTCAAGTGCAAAGAACCAAGTTGGAGTGAGTTTTCTATATGAAAGCCCAACAAGTCCATGTGTTGTGGCTTTATGAAGGGCACGTCATTGTGAAATTTGCACATAGTCGACTGTGGAAACTTGATACCTGAAAAAATTGTTGTTTTTGCATGTAATGGATATGTCTCAATAGGTTAGAAGTTTCTGTGAGGTTTTTGAAGGTAGTCTCTTTGGAAAAGAGACCTAATTGGGGGCTTTAGGCTAGTAGGACATTCCTAAGTTGAGGCATACTTTCCAAAACACCCTAGACCCATTTTGGGATATGTAGAGGATAGTCTAAATGGGTGTCTAAAAGTGGTCCAAGTTTGTGGAAAGCAGGCCTCTAATAAAAGTTATTCATGACTGTTCTTCTCCCAAGGGCTACAAATGATCTAGTAGGTTGTGAAGGAAGTACTAAGCCTAAACTTGTAAAGCCTTAACCAATGGTCCGAGTGCCAAACAAGCCTTTACATGATAGTTTCAAGAAAACTAACTGTTGTTCCCAATTTTTCATGTGAATCCATGATTTAGGTTCTTGAATCTTTGAAAGAAAGTCTTGTCAAATTGTGAGATCTACCCTTTGTCATAGGTTCTCTACATCATGAATGATACAAGGGAGGTGATGGGTTAGAAGCAAGGTTAGAGTGATAGGAGAGTGGTTAGGGGGAGGATAAAGGTGGATGGGAGATGGATTAGGGATGGGGTTACGGGGATAGGAAAGAGATCAAGGGTTTGTTGGGGGGATAGGGTGGCTCCAAACAAGGAGTCTACAAGTGGTACATTATGCATTTGTCTTGGTTAGAAGAAACCTAAGACCATGACATGACACAAAAAAGCATTGTTTTGGGATGAGGATGAGAGGATGCAAAGAGCTCAAAGGGTAAGTTAGTGTGAGGGGAAGGGATGTCATGTTGTGAGCATGTGAGTTTGAAATAAAAATAATGGTTGGCCATGAGAGGTGATCGAGGGTCATGCCACAAGGGGGTTAGTGTATGTAATATAGAAAAAGTGATACCTCTATTTTCTACATTACATTCATAGGGGGCTGAAATAAAAAAGTGTTAAATTATAGGAAATTGAAGTACAAAGTTGAAAAACTAAATTTAGAATTGTAAATAGCAGAAAATGAAAAACTTGGCAGCAAAATTTGAAGCTCTTGGTCTCGGACGCCAACGCGGTGCATGGACATCTGCGCAAAGCATTGTAATCCTTCCACACGTCGTTGTCCAGAAAAGTCACAAAACACAATGTTTTCTTCAAACTTTAAATTCACCTGCACAACAAGAAATAGAGACCAACAAAATAGAAAAATAGAGGATACTAGAATACATATAAATGATGAAATGAAGCTAAAGAAACTAAATCAAATGATATAATAAAATGATGAGAGAAAGGAAGAGACACGAGCAAACCTCTGTACGATTGAATGCCTCCAAAAATATCTATATTTGAAACAAGATAAAATTTTGGGGTTATTTGGGGGTTTGCCTTCAAGTCAAACCCCTATCTTGGTCTTTCAACCTACACTAATAGCCAATGATAAAGAGAGTAGAAAAATAGTGTGTGCTCCTATCCTAAGTGCATCTAGGAATTAAGAGAAGTGACAATATATAAAATCTATAAGTATGATCAACCTTGGTCTATGAGGAAGAATACTCTAGTGTACGTATGATAAAATGGGTGGTGGTCTACACCAAGATTTGCCAATGTAAATAGAGAAGAACTATGGTAAAGAAGTTGCAAAAATATTATTCAAAGAAAAAATAAGAACAATATTACCATTATGATGTAGAAGATAAAATAACACTTTTATTTGTTTAAAAAGATTTGAGCAGCTTGTAGCTTCAACAAGTTCAACAATGGAGATGTGTGCAACCAAGCATAGCTAAGAGAGATAGAATGAGAGTGAGATTGAAAAATTACTTTTGCATAAGCGTTTGTGAGGAAGATGAAGGGTTAGATTTGAACACCAAAGGCATTTTTCAGATGACTAAGCGTTACAACAGGTGGTAGTAGGCAACTAAATGGGAAATCAATATTTTAAATTTTTAGAACTCACAAGATGCTAGCACATCATGTGTGTTGGGACTTGCTATCTTTTTCAGGTTTTAGATGTCATTATATTGCAAATTTTTCATCCTAACTACTACACATATGGTTCCTAGGGTTATCATTGATGTCAACATTGTCACTAGGTTGTCATTGATGTCAACACTATCATGGTGGTGTGATGGTGTTCATGGTTGGATGTCATGTCCCATCCAACAAGAGAAGAAGATACAATTCAACAAGAGAAGATGATACAGTTCATGGTTGGATGTCAAGTTCCATCCAACAAGAGAAGAAGATATAGTTCATGGTTGGATGTCATGTCCCATCCAACAAGAGAAGGGAGAAGATATAGTTCATAATATTATGGGAATTAGAAGCATGAAGATGATCAGATGTATTTCTGATGCTACTGATGGCTTGTAGTATGTATGATCCAAGTTCCATGATGATTGCATTACCGGAAGAGTGTTTTGTGGTTGATTGTTTGAAGACAGTGTCACTTCTATGAAGATGTTTTGTGCTGGACAATGGAATGCTCCACATTCCTCCGCATTTGTAGATATGGCCATGCGGTTCTAGATTTGTGTTCAGGATGCTGTGAAGGTGATAATTCTAATTTTTTAGATCATTTGTCTTTCCGCTATGAAAGTTATGCATGATAAAGTACCGGCATGTGTTCTGGCAGAGTAAGCTAGTGTTGAAGGCCTGTCGGAATGCTTCACATTCCTCCGCAAATGAATGATTGCCTTTGCAGTTTTGAGGACATGTTTATGGATGTGTATAACATGCTTCCTTGCATTTTCAAGGTTCTTGGTGGTCCACAACTCAGTTTTTCAAATGACAGCATGTTGCAGTGTGTTCCAGATGACAGATTGTTCCCAAAGTTCATGGTTGAAGATGTGTGGCATAATTCTTTGATGTGTGGTGGCAAAGGAGTGTTTGGAGATGCTATATGAGTCATGTGAACTCATCTAGAAGAGTTTAAATGATGATATTTCTTGTTTCCAATACCGTACAAGGTTCTCAAGTTGATGTGGTCATTTTGCTTCAAGGTTCATGTGTTTTTGGTTCAATCTATCCTATTTTCAAATGAGCGGAGTGTACAGATGTAATTCCTTAGTGTTTAAAGCTGTGAAGGATGCTTTGGACCTAGTTAAGCAAGTGTTGATGTCCGCAAGGCATGGATCTTCTGCTGGTGTAATGTGTGGTTTCACTTAGGACCTATCTTCTACATGTTTCATGTTGTGTGTTGTCTGGCCGACTTGTAAATGCATTTTTCATGTTGTACCTAGCTAACAAGCAATGTAATCAATGTAATATCATGTATATAAAAAGTGAAACAAATTGAGTGAGGTGAAGTGTGATTACAAGTTGGTTAAAAAGCTCACAAGAAGATAAAAGGAAGAATGAATGCATTATTGATGTGCGATTGAAGGAGAAAGAGCAGAAGTTGTTGATGCTATCTTGATTCATTTTGAAGACATATTTGTGACAGTGATCAAGTGTAGAGTGTGCCTGACTGATCAGATCATTAGAAGAAAGTGTGAAGAGGTAGAAGTGCAATCATCAATGGTGTGAGTTTCAATGTCAGTTTTCAAACAATAGAAGGACTACCATACTATAATCTTTTGTAAGTGTGTTCTCATTTCAGGGAGTAGTAGCTTCCTTGGGAGTGACCCTAAAACAAAGTCTTCAAGGAGTAGTAGCTTCCTTGGGAGTGACCCTAAATCGAAGTTCTTTAGGGAGTAGTAGCTTCCTTGGGTTGTAGCCCTAAAACAAAGTTGTTATTTGAGCTTCATATATTATGAGTTAATCCTCACCGTGGTTTTTCCCTTCTAGGGTTTTCCATGTATATCTGGTGTTATGTGTTGATGTACATTGTGTTAATCTTTCATGTTCATGTTAATGTTGTAATGATTAAGTTTTAATCTGCTCTAGATAAGTTGAAGTTGTTAGAATTTAATATTGTTTAGATACTAATTCACCCCCCCTCTCAGTAGCCTGGTGTGTTCAACACTAACACCTTATGTTTGGTCATGATTTAATGTTTAGGGTCTGTCTTCTAATCCATTGTTGACCTCCTCCACTAGTTCCCAAGTGTTTAAGTTAATTTTTATCTCCCTATTTTTCATGAGGTTACCGGCCTTGTGGTTTGATGTTACTAGCCCATGCTTCTTTATTATTTTTAATCCAATTGGTGTCTACCTTTGAAAATTTTGGAACCAATTTCCACTTGCCATGTATTTACCTTTGATTGGGTCGTGCCTGTCACATTCCCATTGCAAGCCTTTTATTTTTAGGGTGCAACCATGCACAAAGTTGCCATGTGTCCAATGCTATATGTTATTAAAAATTGCCCAAAGTTTTTTTAAAATTAATAATGATATTCTTTTTCGAACGTATCCTTTTGACATGTGCCATCTTATGATTTGTTCCAATCACACTAGTTTCCTCCTGTGTAGCTTTGTTTTATCTTAATATTTAATAGCTACAACATTGTGATGTGGCTCCACATGTCTGCCCTCCCTCAGCATTATTTTCTATGGTCCCCACCAAGGTGTTACCTTTTCTGACAAGTGGATTTTTTGTATTGGTGGAGAATATTCTAATGATGATCTGTCGTGAGTATGTTGGCCCGATGTCGCCATATGGAGAAATCTTGATGACACGCATACGAGGCACCTATTTCCTAGCCTCTAATTTGATCAGCATCATGAGAGTGTGATGGTGCGATGGGTTGAGACCTGTCCATCTTAGGTAAGCATCAATTAACATCTACATTTTAATCTTGAAGACTGAAGATGATCCAACAGTCAACATGTCACCAAAATTTACCTTTCTATGTTTACTTGCAGCCCCTACAACATGATCAGTCACTACATATTAACAATCTCCCACTTGGGGACTAATCAGGCTCCCCACCAAACAACCTCCCACTTGGAGACTAATCCTGGAGCATCACCGCTACACCTGTAGCTCCCATTGGATTTCATGCCTGGACTAGTTGGTTCCTCATTTCCACCATTATCAGTCAAGAAGGCCAACAGAAACTGATGAGGAAATCAATTTCTCCCATGTGTTTTCCTTTGTGAACATATCTACAGGATTTTCACTTGTGTAATTCTTCTCAAGCTTCAATTGCCCATCCTCCAAAACTAAATGGATGAAGTGGTACCTGAGCTAAATGTGCTTAATCTTTGAATGAAGAGCTAAATTCTCTGCAAGATGAATGGCAATCTAGCTATCAGTGTATAATGGGCTATCTTCCTGCTATGGCCCAATTCCTCTAGAAAATGTTGTAGCCAAATCATCTCCTTGCTAGCTTCTGTAACAGCTATATACTCAACTTCAGTGGTTGAAAGTGCAACAACCATTTTGTAGTCTAGAAATCCAACTGACTGCAGTACCTCCTATAGTAAAAGCATACCTTGTAGTGCTCCTCCTATTGTCCATATCACCCGCAAGATCAAAATCAACATATCCTCTGAGAGTAGTGTTGGTTCCTCCAAAATAGAGTTGCTTTGTAGTAGTTCCTCTCAAATACATGAGAATCCATTTTACCGTAGTCCAATGTTCCATTTCTGGATTGCTCATATACCTGCTCACAACTCCATTAGCATGTGCAATATCTGGCTTTGTGCATACCATTGCATACATCAAGCTGCCAATGCATCTAGTATCTTAGACATTTTGTCTTCCTCCTCTTGTGTCTTGGGACACATCTCCTTAGTGAATTTAAAATGACTAGGCAAAGGTGTACTAACTACTTTTGCATTCAGCATGTTAAACCTTTTCAACACCTTCTCTATATACTCACTTTGTGAAAAAAATATTTTTTTGTTTTTCCTGTCCCGAGTGATCCTCATACCAAGGATTTGTTTGGTTGCACCCAAATCCTTCATAGCAAATGACTTTGCTAATTTCTACTTAAGTGTTATGGAGTAAAAAGTGGACACATGCCTTTTTACCTCCTTGTTTAGCTCTTGGGTCCTTGTAATGACTTTATGCATTATAATTGATCATCCCAAAGAGATTGCCCAGCACCAATGTAAATTTAGGGCCTTGGGCCCTTCCTTAATCTCATCCTGAACTAAAAAGGGGCTCCTAGACTTGGGCACCAACCGCCCAAGTCTCCCCTAATTGGTCGAGGCTAATTAATGCTATGTCGGCATAGGACCTTTAAAAATGTTCCTCTTTGTCAGGTTTTGTGATTTAATTTCATGAATGTTAGCGAGAAAGCATATATAAGTGTGTTTTTAAATTCATTTGTAACCTGGATGGATATTGCAAACTTATGATATTAGAGCAAAGAGCATTCAAGGCATTCATTGTGTTATTGTTGCAGATTTGTGCTTGTATTGTGTGTGTTGTTACAGATTTGGAATCATCATCCATCTCCTTATGAGTTGAAAGATCTTAATTCTCCTAAGGGCTTCACCTCTGAGGTGATATCATTGTCATTTGAATCATTCTATTGTCATTTGTTTTAGCCTATGCCCTACTAGGGCATGCTCTCTTATCTATCAACGGTGTTGGAAGGCTTGAATGCCATTTCAGGGTTTGATTGAGGCAAATTCCTAAACACCATAACCCCCAAACCCTCTCTTGTCTTGTGTGTAGATTACAAGTATAGGATTCAAAAGAAGTGAAGTTACAAGAAGACTGTGCAGGAATTAGGGTTTTGGGATCTAAAAATAGTTGTGAAATATTCCTTTGAAAAGACTTGGGTGGTTGGCGCCCTAGTCTTTTGGGCTTTCAAGTTCTAGATTTGGCATCTGAGCATCAGTTGCAACACTTTCTCAGTTTTGACCTCCAGCAGATTCTCACTTTCAAGACTTGGGTAGTCCCTATTTCATCCCCAGACATTTGATCCTCTGAGACACAGGTTCTAATATCTTTATGACCTTCCTTGTGCATTCAGATTCTGAGTTTCAGTCATTTTCTATCTGTTATAAGTTGATTATCTTAGAACTAGGGTTTTATGCATATTTGACCTAGGGTTTGATAAAAGGCTTGGTTAAATCTTATCTTTTCATAGCAAACAAGAGCACAAGATCTATAGCTCCCTTTGGTTGTGATTAAGCTTGGTCTTGTCCTTGAATGTTATTGTGGAAGAGGGTTTGATTTGGTGTGCATGTTTATCTCCATCATTCACCTTTTTCCTCCTTTAACATTTTGGTGAACACATAGCAATGAGAATTTGCATCTTGCTGAGTGTTAATTTCAGATCTTGCATTAATTCATAGCATATTTATCATTAATCATAGAAAAATCTTGCATAATATTGAAAAACATTTGAAAAAATTAAGCATTCTAGGCTTGCATAAAGGCATAGTTTTGCATTTTTTTCACTTCATATGATAGAAAAATTTGAATTTCTGATTTTTACATCAGATATGATCCATATTACAGCAATTAATCATTTCATCATATCATGTCTTGCATTTGAAGATCTCATTTGCTAGGGTTTTCGTTGAAAACTTGCATTTTTCCTATAACCTAGTCATTTGCAAAACTAGGGTTTGTAGTCAAAATCTTATTTCAGATTTTGCTGCTATCATAAACATTCATTAAAATCTTATTTTTAATTGTAGTGTTGCATCACTTGACATCATTGCTTTCAAAATTTCAATGTTTAATATTACACATTGTGTATTTCAACATTAAGCACTTTAACATCTTTCTCACACTTCTTTGTGCAAAATCTCAAATCATTTACATTGCCTTTTTGTGCAGCACTTTTGACATCATACTCACTTTGTTTGTAGTGAAATTAGTGTGTTTTTTATTTTCAAAAACCCGATTCCCTCCAACTAGTGATTTGGTGTGCAAAAGCTCTATCATACTTTCATTATGGATGTTTCTTGTTATTCATCTTCGTAAGCTTTGTTTGCATACATCATAGATATTGATAAATTCTCTAAATTCACTAATAGGCACCCTCAAGTCTTAAAAAAAATAGCATACATATATGATATTGACATTTCTATGTGTTCCACATATGAAATTCTATGTTATATATATGATTTTGATAGTTTCACAACTCTCGTGGGTATACATCCTTCAATATTAGAACATCTCAATCTCCATGAAAGGTCATGAGGAAGGTGATGATGAAGATACTCCTTCTTCTCTTACTACATTTCATGATGATATCATGGATATCATTTCTAAGACATACGAGGCTAACATAGCCTTATGTGCCTCATCCAATGATTTGGATTCCTCTCCCAAAATGGTCCCCACTTGTGAGGAGATTTTGAAGCAAGATGAAGAAATCATTGGTACATTCCTTAACACCACCCTACCATCTATTCATTCCAATGTTCTTCCTATCCAAGATGAAGCATTAGAGGATGAAAAGCCTCCTCTTGAATAGACTACTCAATCAGTTGACAATGAATGTTCATGTACTACTCTTAAATCTCTTCTCAACAGTCTCCTAAATGAGACTCATACTATGGATTGCTTACCATTACTTGAACATTTACATACCTTGGATACCTCCAAGGATGCGGAGATCAAGAATAGTCCCCCTTTTATTGCGTGCTCAGCATCTATAAACAACACTAAAAATTCTATCAATAATACTCTACCTTCCTTTTATTCCAATGTTCTCCCTACAAAAGAGGAAGCATTTGTGGATGAGGCAAGGTCTCCTAAATTAAATCCTTTAGGGAAGGATGTTGAACTTAATCAAAATACAAATAATGTTTCTAAGGTTCAAGGTGCCTCAACACCACCTCAACCGAAAGAAATGGGAATTTTTAAGGTTTCTCCTCCACCATCCTTACATATAGCAAGAGAAAACTTTCAAGATCAAAGCTTTTCACCAAATCCTATGGCTTCCTCTTCACAAATACTAGAAAATAGGACAACACAGCTAACATGACTCAAAGGGAAAGAAGAACGAAGGACAAAGCCTTAATAGTAAATGTAAATATTAAGATCAAAGATAGCAAGTAAGTATTTCTCACCCTTTTAGCCACCTTTGATGTACCACCTCTTTGAGTTGCTCTCACAGGTGGCCTCCTCTCAGGTGTTGTGTTGTGCTAAATATTGTTTAGGTCTCCTTGGATGACCCTTGAAATTCTTGTAAGGTCAAGGATACAAGGAGACCACATCTGTCGTGACCATTCTTCTATTCCCTTCTCTCTTATTACAATTGTTGTGTG
Organism: Cunninghamia lanceolata; assembly: GCA_027924645.1. NCBI lineage: Eukaryota > Viridiplantae > Streptophyta > Pinopsida > Cupressales > Cupressaceae > Cunninghamia > Cunninghamia lanceolata. Next base: position 20,552,662 of record BSBN01000025.1, read on the forward strand.
GTGCCTTGGGGGCATAACGTTGTGGAGGGTGTCTTAGGTGATGGTGTCAGATTGTCATTGATGTCAAAAAGGTCTTGCAGGATCTTGGGTTGATATTAAGGTCACTAATCAGGAGCTTGGTCAGTATGAATGCTTGGTCATCAAGGTTGGAACAAGGATAAGTTTATGACATCATATCAAGACAAATGCAGTGATCTTTACAGATGTAGATATCAGTTGAGTTAGTGTGCATCTTCATGATTATCAATTGTGTTGATACAGGTGATGGATTTTAATATCTTGCTAACATATGTGATGTTGCACTTCATCATATGATTGTCTTCTTCAAGAGTCTTGTGCTTGTCATGTTTCATCTTGGAATAAATTGGTTTTGTCTTCTGTCAAAAAGGCTATGATATTGCAGGATTTTTATGAGGTTCATACTTGGGACAAAATTCTTTATTCCTCAGAAGATAATGATATTCTTGTTTGCAAGCAATTATATGTATGTGTCTTTGATGGCACATATGCTAAGCATGTTCATAGTATAAGTTGGAATATCAGAAGATGGTGTATAACTCTTCATCTGAAGGATGTGATGTTCCATTGTGTGGTGTTCATTTGTCTTAGAAACCCTAGAACAAGTTTGTTTAAGACTGTCACATAAAGAAGTTACCTTTTGTTCTAATTGGTCAATGACTTGTTAGTGCAAGTCATACAACTAAAGTTGACCTGCAGAAGGGTTAAAGTTACATGGGCAACCGGCCCCTTCCTTCTCCTCACCGATGGCACAAGTCTCATATTGTGGGTAATGGCGGTAAAAAGCAAATCAAATGTGAGTGCTTAAAGTCCCGATGCTTTTCTAAGGAGAGCTTAACTTGTAATTAGCTCAAGTTTATAAAATTTTGTGTTGGTTTTCAAAAGGCATTGAATGTGGTGAGTGGTCATCATATTTTATAAAGTTTTGAAGATTTTTTTTAATACATCGAAACCTTAAGAGAGCCCGATTTCTATGAAGGGAAATAAAATAAGAGGAAAGCATGCTTTATGGTATACACCAAATGGGGAGTATAATATATAGAAAAAGGCATTGAATTTTATAGGAAAACAAAAGCATCGAATTTGCTTTTGGAAATTTTGATTAAAGTTTTTTTTTTTAATTAGAAATTCCTTATCTCCTATTTTATTGCCTCCCTCAATGAGGTCAAGTTTGGAGTTTCCTTTCAAAAATGATTTTTTTCTATTTTTAAATATTCTCTTCACATTTAGAATTTTTATGAAGAGATTATTTTGAAGTGTGAAGAATATATTTTAGAGTGAGTTAATTGCAGATGAATATAAAGTTTTGATACAGATTTTTTATGAAGACTTTATACAAGGAAAAATGATTTTTGAAGATGAAGAATGTGAAGGAGAAGATTGAAGGGTTTTGTAAATTTGAGATATATGAAAAAAAAATTATTGAAGGAATTTGTACAAAGAAGAAAATTAAATTGATTTTGTTTGCATTCATATATTGTGTTTTTGCAGGAATATGAAGCATCATTGAAGAGATGAAGGATTTTGTTGAAAAGATTAAAAAGTCTTTAATTATGCACAGATAAATATGAAGATCTATATTCTTGCAGGAAAATGGTTTTTACAGATAGAGGAATATGATTAGTCATTCAAGAAGGAGGGATATGTTTTTAGAATTGAAACGGATGGATGTTGTTTTGAAGAGAAGAGGAACATCAAGAGTCTTGGTATTAATGCAACTTCATAATTTGACAGAGATGAAATATACAGAAGATGAAAGGTCAAAAGACATTCAACTTGTATAAAATTGTTTTTCAGGTGCATTGATGGTGTGTCTTGAATGATAGAGATGAAACATACAAAATGATGCAGTGTTGTTGAGTGGATCAAGATATAGGATTGATTTTGAATATCTGAGTTTGCATATGATTTGGGTTGATGAAAAGAATGGCCATTTGATAGACACATGAGAGAGAAGAAATGTTTTGTATTGAAACAAAGAAACCCTCTGAATTCGTGTTTTTAGTTTGTTCTGTAATAGGGGTTGGTGCTCCTTGAAGCTGGTGCTTCTAAACATTGTTGCCAGTGAGGCACAATATGCCAGTGAGGCTTGTAGGTCAGTAAGACCTCTCAATTGTCAGTGAGACATAATATTCAGCCAGTGAGGCTTTGTAAGAAGTTTTTAAAGTTAAGCCAGTGAGGCACTTCATGAGTGGTTTTTCTACCCTAAGGGTTTTTCACTCGGTAAAAAGCTTGTGTCATGCTTCTCATTGATTTCTTCTAGGTGTGCATATTAATGGTTTGATCCTGTTTTGTTTACATCTGTTATTATAAGTCTTGTGCATATAAACATAACAAATCATTAATGTCCTCCTCTCTATTTGTCTTGTAAGATAGAGTTTACAAAAAGTTAAAATTCATACAACACTGATTCGCCCCCCCTCTCAGTGTTGTCCTTGACTCCTACATTAGGGGCATCTTCCCACATTGTGACCCTAAGTCACTTTTGTCTCCTCTCTCATTTTTAGTGTTTACATTCTTTAGTGGCTCTACTAGTTAGCGGATGACGAAAACAAATAAATACTGATAAGGACCATGTGTCCCCTCAGCAAGAAAGCAAAAATGGACCTAGGTCATATATGAAGATGGGGTTGATATATTACTGACGCTTGACTAGTAGAAACACTCTGTGTTTGTGATTCATATTGTGAAATTTGATGTAACAAACCTTTTGCAATATTCTAAATCTGCTTCTATGCACTTTGGATTGTTTTGTATCTCACCTTGTAGCTACACTCAGTTCTAAGATACCTAAAGTATAACCTCATGGCTAGACTCAGTTTCAAACCTGCAAGTGTAGCCTTGGTCTATTATGTGATATGTGTAAGTTTCATGAATTGATTTGGTTGTTATCTTAGCTTAGGTTTTCTAACCAAAGCTTATATATTGTTGATTATGTTAGCAAATGATCTTGATGTGTTTCTGCGAACATTTGATGATCGTGGCACATGTCACTTTAGGGCATGGGCTTTGCAACATCTCTTGTTCCCTTGCATGTTTTCACTTTACCTTAAATGTGCTTGATACTGGCAAGCAGGATCAACCACTTTAAGGTGAGGCCATAAATCATGGTAACTGCTTGATTATTTTAGACATTGATAAAGCATGTTTGCGTATGCTTCCTTTTCACCGTAAGGAATCTCCGTGATGCGGGTGGGGTTGTGTACTTTATTTTGTTGCGTATACCTCCTTTCCACTATAAGGCATCTATGTGATGCAGGTGGGTTGTATACTTTGAGCACATGCTTCCTTTTCATTGTAAGGCATCTACGGATGCGGGTAGGGTTGCATTTTAAAATCCCTTCTACGAAAGGCGGGATGGTGTAACTCTTGATTTAGTTGCACATCCTTTTAACAAAGTCCTCATCGCAAGGCGGGGCTAGATCTTGAGTTATTCACCCTTAAGCATGTATTTGGCAGTTGTGGTAGCATAGCTCAACCATTAGGTGTGTTTATCATGTCTTAAATAGTGGAGTGTAGCGAATGAGCTCCTCCCTATCGCCCGTGTTTTCCATGTATAAGATGTATAGTGTGTCGACGACATACTATATGGTGCTCGTGTATTCTGTGTGTTTTATGTGTCTTCCTTGAGTGTTTTGCATGTTTTTGCGTGGTCTAAAGGTGCATAGTGATGAGCTCCCTCCATGCCATGTGTTTTGCATGTTTTTGCATGGTCTAAAGGCGCATAGCGATGATCTACCTCCACACTGTGTGTTTAGTGTTAGAATTATTTATATAATTTCTTAATCATGTCTTCTCTGTGTCTTGCATGACTGTACCCATGTCTTCTCTGTGTATTGTGTTCTTCACTATCTTCTCCATGTATTGTGTGCTTCACTGTCTTCTCCATGTATTGTGTATTTTTTTGAGGATTTTAATAAGGGTTTTATTGGATGTATCGGCTTGGTCGTTGCCTTGCGAGTAATAGGGAATGCACCACTTGTTCTTGATATGGAATTGGTTGCAAAGGGTTTGCACTTTGTGTTTTTTGAAGGATTTTTTGTTGTCTATAATGATTGTAGAAGGTATACCATAGAAAAAAATTATGTGATGGAGGATAAATTTGGAGATTTGTTAGCCAGTGTTGTAGGTGAGGGGGATGGCTTCAACCCATTTGGTAAAGTATTCAATGGTGTTAGTGATGAATTTGTGGCCATTGGAGGATGATAGGTTTATCTTACCAATGATATTGAGGGCCCATGTAGAGAAATGCCACAGTATGGTGATCGACTAAAGAGCTTGTGACGATGCATGGATCAAGTCCCTATGTTTTTGACAAGATATCCACTTCTTGATGTACTAGCATGCATCACTTTCCATGGTAGGCTAGTAATATTTTGTTCTAAGTAGATTCTTGGCTAAGACTATGTTGTTGGTGTGAGAACCACAAATACCATTGTGCACTTCTTAGATCACTTGAGTTGATTCTTCTAAGTTGAGACATCTAAGGCCACCAAGGAGGGTGAAACGGGAGGCTCGACATATGAGGAATTTGTGTTGGTTGGAGGATAGGTTAGGTGGGAGATGTCACTGTACCAATGGGAGTTGGGACCAATGGTCTCACATACCATTTCAATTTCTAGAATGTCATAAGCAAGGGATTAGGGGCTGCTCCACTAGATATTGATATTCCTACATGTTAGCTACCATGTCCAAGAGGGACCCTATTATAGCCATAGTGTTGGAGGCCTTGTTGTCAATCCAAGGGATTTACCCAAAAGATATAGCGATGAAGTATTTCTTAAAATTGTCCACCATATGCTTGTAGGGAACAAGCTTGTCATCTTTCCTATGGTACTCATCATTAACTTACTTTTATGACCAATTGGAAGTTGCTAAAGACCTATAGATACTGAATGTTCCATTGGACTGCAAGTTTTAATCTAGAGATAAGAGTTTCATATTTGACAATATTGCTAGTGCATGGAAACTTGATTATGAATGCCTTTGGTATAAGGTTTCCCTAAGGTCTGAGGAATAGGATGCATGCTCTTGAACAATGGTTGCTGAATGATCCATCAAAGTATAATGTCTATTCTTTTTGTTCCCCAATGCCTAGAATTAACTCATCAAGGAAGTCCAACTCCAATGGTTGAATGTCTTGAATGGTGCTTTTTCTAATTGGTTTGAGATGATTTTTACTTTGATTGCCTTCTAATTTACATATTTAATGTCAAACTCACGAAGTATCATGACCCACTTTTTAATTCTACCTATGAGAGTTGCCTTAGATAACAAGTATTTAAGTGGATCAATCTTAGCAATGAGGTGAGTTTTGGCATTGAGCATGTAATGTCTAATATTTTTCAAGGTGAATATGATTTCTAGACATGCTTTCTTTATAAGAGTGTAGCTAACTTTGCATCTCACCAATGTTCAGTCCTAAGATAATAGATGGCCCTTTCGCACCCTTGTTCATCATGTTGTGTAAGGAGAGAACCTAAGGCATGTTGTGTGATTGAGATATAGAGTAGTAAGGGCTTATCCAAAGTAGGTGCTACAAGGATTGGTGGATTTGTGATATACTACTTGATTTGGTTGAATTATTTATAACATGACTCATCTCACTAGAAGCTGACACTTATTTGTGAGTTGGACAACAAATCTCTAAATGGCTTGGAATTTCCCTTGGAGACTACATAATTTCTTGAGATTCTGTGGGGGTGGAATTTATGTGACTGTTTTGTCTTTCTCAGGCTCCACTTCAATGCCACACCTAAAAACAATGAAACCTAATAGTTTTCCCGAAGTGATAGTGAAGACACATTTCTTAGGGTTCAACCAAAACTTTTATTATTTGAGTCATTGAAAGATGTGGCAGAAGATGACCAAGTGATCTATTTTGAGATTTGATTTTCCTAGGATATCATCCACTTAGTCATCGACTATGTCATGCAACATGTCATGAAATATGATGGTTAATGCTCATTGGTAAGTAGCTCTAATTGTTTTAGTCTGAAAGGCATGACTTTATAGTAGAAGGTTTGCCATGGGTTGATAAATGTTGTTTTGTGCTAATCTTGAAGCATTATTTGGATCTTATTTTATCTAGAGAAATCATCCATGAGTGATAACATCTTATGCCTAGCTATGAGGTCTACAATTATGTTAATGTTGATATCCTGAAAGATAGTATAGACATAGATGCCTTTTGTTTTCTTACTGATAGGGGCCACATTGGAGACCCATTTGGGTTAATCAATATGTCTAACGAATCCAACTTCCAAGAGCTTTTTTAACTCTTCTTTGATTAGGAGAGAAAACATCGAATGTTTTTTTTGTAGCTTTTGTCATACTAGTTCAACATCAAGTTGCATCATGAGGTGGTGCATGACTAGAGATGGGTCCAGTCCCATATATTAGTATAAGACCATGCAAATATGTCTGGGAAGTCTTTGAGTATACAGTTGATGCTTTCATTTATGTTAGATTCTAGGGTAGCTATGATTTGTGTGATATTAGGATCTTCTTTTATTCCCAGGTTGATGTCCATGGCATCTTCAACTAGGAGTAGTGATTCATCTTATAGTTGTGTGGGTGTTAGAAGAAGGTGAAGTTCCTAATTGATCCCAAATGCTTCGCATATGTCACTATCTTCTAGATTGTTTAGATCTGATGATGGTTTATGTGTCTTCTTACCCTGTTACTTTTATGTCTTTTGGGGTTTCTCAAGGCTATGGAACTCTTCCTATTCCTTGAAGTATGTAGATGTGTTCAAAATGACCTCAAATCCCTTCTTATGATCTCCATGTGGGATATGATCTTGGAGTTGCATGAGCTAGATTATAGCTTTGTCATTTTTTAAAGTGTCAAATGATGGTGGATCTTGTTGGTCCCAGTCAATAAGTTCATGGTATTGAAGGCTAAGAGTGATGGTAAATATAAATAAAGAAAATGAGCCTTATTTTTATCTCCAAGATCGCCTTAAGGCATGAGGAGAGAGCATACACAAGATCCCCTTTTTAGGAAATAGAAGTGGATAAAAGTGTTTTTAATCCTCAAGTTTTCCTTACAGCACAAGAAAAGAGCATACACACCCTAGGCCCATGCACACAAAACACAAGCAAGAAATGAGATGCAATACACACAAATGATTATTTTTCCTTATTAAAAAGGTGTAATTAGATTGCAAGTTTTGGTCTTCAACAAACAGGGCTACAACCACAAAGAGTGTTAGTAGTCTCAAAATTTCTAGGGCTTTGACAATTAGACCTACAAATGGTTAGAGATAAATCCACAAGCTTATCATGCCAAACTAAAAAGGACTAACAAAAGAAGGATAGTATAATGCTAGAAAAATTACAAAGCAACACAAATGCCAAAACACAAAGCGAAGACGCTGCCCCCAAAGCAAATTTATTTATATATAGATTAGAGATGTTATATCAAGCAAAACTAAGAAAAAAGACACAAGTGCCTCTTAAGACAACACAGATGCCTCAAACTAGGGCATAGGTGCCTTGAGCCTAGAAAATAAAGTTAGCACAAAAAACTCAATATGCAACCAAAATCTTGCAAAAGAGTTAGTAAAATAGGTCAATAAAGACAAACTCCTGCACCCAAATTAGTCTAGTTAGGCAAAAAATGGTAATGGTGAAGCAAAACACAAGGATTCTAGCCAAAAATTCAAAGAAAGAGGCCTATGCTCAAAGGGATTATAACTTAGATTTAAAGGATCTAAAGGCCTAAAAAAATAAGGGTTAGGTCTAAAATCTATAGCAAATGAACCTCACAAAGTTGAGAACCTACAAAAGATGAAGTTAGAGGCTTGAAGGTATGTAAAAAGTAGAGATTCCTCGAGTGATAGCATAGACACCTTGCACCAAGGAACAAACACCTTGAGTTGCAAACAGAAGGTTTAGTCCAATCAATCACTCAAAACCTTACAAACAAAGGTTAGCCAAAACCCTAAAGACAACTAGTAACATACCCTGCAATTTGAGGTTGGTATGCAAGCCAAATGAAGTCAAATTTTGTAAGATAACACCCTACAAAACTATAGCCAAATGTGTAATAAAATGACAAATAAGACTCTGTAAAAGGCCTAAGTAGCAAAGAGTATGCTGCTAAGAACCCTAAAGGCCTAAGAACCTACACATGAAATGAATTCAGTGTCGTAATAAGAAAGAAAGGCATAGAGCCTCAAAGGTTAGCACAAATTCCTCGAGGACAACACAAACACCTCAAACCAAGGAGTAAATGCCTTGCGCCTATAAAACACAGATAGTCAACTAGAAATAACAAAGATGTCTCAGGGAGCTACGCAAATGATGGGAGGCAAGTGTAGACATTAACACATAGAGTGGAGACACTAGTGGAGTCAACAAACACGTTTAGAAATGCGAAACACTTGCAAAAAGATCACTCAACACAGTCCAAGGACAAGGATTAGTGTTGGGGACAAGAGTTCCAGTGGGCATTCTAGAAATGTGGATGTAAAATTCAAACAAAACAGAGTTAGATGCATACAAAACAAGAAACTCAAATCCAAATCAATATACACTTTTAGTTTGAGCAAATGGATGAGACAAAATAATGAAAATACAACAAAAACACAAGCATTATACCTCCATGATGGCTAGGATGTCCTCTAAGATGGAGAATTTTTAAAATGTATGGAGAAAGGAGATGTAAGAATGTGGAAGAAGATGGAGGAGGCAAGTGGGTGAAGGAGATTGAATTTTGGGATGGAGGGTGAGGATCTCCAAGTTGCATGACTCACACATGTGGGGGAGCATAAGGAGGAAATAAGTGGTGGAGGAGACATATGTGAAGATGGATGGCCCAGATGCTCCTGAGGTTTGAAATGGATGGTGAGGATTGAAAGGAAAAGTCTCTTGGATTTTAGTAGAAAAGGGGGGTTTGAATAATTAATTAAAGAAAAAAGAATAGGCCTCATTTAATTAAAAGTAGAGGAAGGTTAGTTTAGGTTTTATTTAACTAACCAACATGTAGGAACCCATTGGTAATTAAAAAAATAAAAATTTATTTAATTAATTAATGTGAGATGGGGATTGGTTAGTTTGGCTAGCCGAATTAATTAAATAATTAATTTATAACAAGAAATGATTGATTGAATTAATTAAATAAAATATTAATTAATTAATTTATAGGATAGAAGTAATTAGCCAAATTAATTAAATAAAATGATTTACTTAATTAATTTGAAGAAAGTCGACATGAGAAAAGTCTAGAGTGGATTTGGACTATCTACACTCACAACAAATGAATTGTTTATTTTAGGTACTTGGAGTCAATAGATTGTGCCCAACTCAACAAATTATAATGAAGGGTTTGCTTTCTTATATGCCTAAAGAACATCTATCACATTTGTGTTCATTGTCATTCTAGAATTTCCATCATTATAACATCATACAAAACTCTCTATAAAAAAGGGTTAAGAATGTCTACAAGCATGATATTTCTTCTTTTACACACAACAAAGAGAACAAAAAATGTTCAAATCTGCATCTTTTTGCATCGAGAGGCATAACTACAATGGCAGAAAGGGGTGGAATGTAATGGCATGAGCATGTTAACAAAAACTATTAAAACCTGACATACAAAAATAATAAAAACTAAAACACAACATACATATATTTGGAAAAACCAAAACTATAAAATAGTTGTTAAGTAAATAAAATAACTCTTAAGTAAATAAAATAAAATAACTCTTTAAATAAAAATAAAGTAAACATTGTTCTTGCACATATAACAAAATCAAATATAAAAATAAAGTAAACATTGTTCTTGTAACAAAAGTGAAATATAAATATGAAGTAAGCATTGTTTAGATAGATATTAAAAATGATATTCATAAAGAAAAATAATAATAATTCATTAAAAAAAAAAAATCATTATTTTTTAAAACTTGAGAATATTTTTTATTATGATTTATTATGTTATTGAAATAAAATAGTTTTTTAAGAAAAAGTTAAAATAAATAATTATTTCAAAAATATTTTTACTATTTTATTTATTAAATTACATAATAATTTCAATAACTTTTTAGTTATTATTTTTATTATAATAGTAAAAATAACTATCATAGCACTATTTCATTAAAAAAAGGATATATTTTAAGGAACTGATATGCGAAATGTGTGAAGGTGCCGAAATACAACGTGATGCCGAGCCTCCTGATGTGAGCGATGGTGTGCAAATTCAGCATTTCGGTGCGAAGGAGACGGAACCGTCCAAAGGCAAGAAGGGTGTGGTATACAGAAAGAAGAAGGGTGGTGGCGTTGTGGGGGATGGGAGATCACGGTACGCCCTTCACTCCATCGGTTCTCAAAAACCTGTGGGCTCTCCTTCCTCCCTGCCTCCCGCTTGAAGTTTTGATCCCCTTAGTGCTGGTGCGAAGGAAAAGCCATTGTCGGCAGCGTCTCCGGCTCGAACCTTGGACTTCACAGTGAATTGCAAAAATAGGGTAAATCTGTTTCACGAATGCATTGCTTTTTGCTTGGAACAGATTTGGCAGCAAAACCCTAACCCTAATCCGTCTTCTCCCAATCGTCTCCGATTCTTGATGCCCCTCCTGATGACCCTCCCAAAATGGATCAGGTTCAGCACGCAGTGGGCTCCTCTTGTTTTGTCGGCGATGCAGAAGTCTTCATCAACGAACCAATGGACCTCCTAATCTTAGATGATTGCATCAATGAGGTTTCTTCGGCCATTGGTACCTGTTCTCTGATCTTGAGATTTATGTGTCGGTGACTGTCCCTTGCCTCAGTTTTGGAATGGGTAAAGAACACCTGGAACAATATATCCCCACTCTGAAGGTAGAATCTCTGGATTTTGTTTTTTTTCTATTTTCTTTCACCTTGACTGATGACTGTAATTTCGTGATGCATAACGACCCTTGGTTTTTTAGGAATTTTGGAGTCTTTCTATCTCCCTGGACACCTTTTTTTGATCCTGCTACTGCCAAGGTCACTAAAATTCCCATGTGGGTCAGGCTTTACAACCTGCATCTTGTCATGCAATCTTATGAGCTAATCAAAAATCTGTTTAATCAAGTGGGTGTTTTTGTTAAGCTTGATTCGGATGGGAGTGCTACCTCTCGCAGGTTTATCAGGGTTTGTGCATTGATGGACATTTCCCTTCCTATTCCTCACTTCGTTTGGATTCATTCTTCCAAAGGTACTTGGACACAGTTTTTGAACTTTGAAGGGCTTCCCTTCAGATGTTTTCGCTGCAACAACTTGGGCCACAAAGTTGAGGCCTGTACTGCGCAGCGATTTCATGGCTCGAGATGTATTAGTCTCAAAAAATAGATTAAAAAAGTAGAAGGCCCTGATGCTGATTTTATCTGGCAAAATCATGGAAAGTTCTTTTCCTCTCTCTTTGCTCATGAGCCTATGCCTAAGTCTCCCGTGAAGCCCACTTCATCTCCATATGTTGCACCGACGGACAACATTGATGTTGATCATCTACCTTTAACTAACTTAGAGGATGACGATTCAGATTCAGAGGGCACTTACCCTTTCTTGGAAGATTTGGAAGAGAACTTCGAACTCTTCGAACCTAACTTTTCTTTGGCTCGTCCTCGGATACTCGGGATTGCTCAAAAGTACAGCAGTAAAACTAAACCAGATTGCGTGACTGCCAAGAAAAAAGGTCAAAAAAGTGATGCAGAGAAACTCCGTATGGAAGGAATGGAGGTGGTGGAAGGAGGCTCTTAGTGGACTATGGAGGCCCTCCTTTCACAGCATGTGAAGAAGTCCTAGTTTCTCTATGAGTTTGGGTTGAATGCCTTGTGGGCTTTATTTCTGGTTTCTTCTAATTCTTTTAGAAAGATATGTATTTCTTCCTCTTCTTAGTCTTCCTAGGCTCTTCTCCCCTTCTCTTGTGTCTCTTCTATCTCTTTCTTCTTCATTATTCTTGGCTTGTTTTGGCCCTGATGTTCCTTATTTTTTATGATGATTATATAAAAATTCCTATTACGATGGGAAAAAAAAAAGTAAAAATAACTATTAGAATTAAAATAAAGTAAATAAAGAAAAAACAATATAAATAAATAAAATTAATTCTTAAATAGTTCTAGAGTAAAATTAGCAAACCTATCTTTTGAAAAATCTATGTAAAAGATATCCAAGGCATGGGACATCTTTTACATATATTTTTTTAAAGATAGGTATGCTAGTGCTATGCTTACTTCTAAACAATAGAAGATAATTATTAGACTGTAGTGTAGTAAATTGTAACCTCTTATAATTTCACACTACATTTGGCACCCGTTTTGGCTTGTATGTTCATCTTTGTTCACAATATGCAATTTCCAGTACTTTTTTGATAAATAAGACTTAATCCTCTATCACTGGACATTTGAAGAGCCCAAATCACTAGGACTAGGGCACCTAGCGCTTGGGTCCTAGCTATTTGGCCCCGACAACTTATATTTGAATGTTGGCCTTATGACTTAAGTGATGCACCTTATCAACCTCAACTCAATTGAGCCCTCAGAAAGTAATTGAGATGCATATATAAACAAGTCTTGAACACACATAACACTCCTAATGACTCTCTATGATGCATTATCTCTAACAATTTGTCTCTTTCTATCTCTCTCTATCTACAAGCTCTCTATTTGTGAAGTCTATTATTGCAGGTACTAACCCTTGTAGGTCTATGATGAATCTTCTCCTATCTATACCATCTCCTTGTGGATGATCCATGTTGCAACATACATCCATCTAGGGTTTCATGGTAACTCTATTTCATTTACATTTGATTACAACATTCTTTATCATATGTTTCACCTTTGCTCACCAAGAGCACACATTATCTATCACACTTATCATTGTTGTTGTGGAGGTGGGAACAACATGGGGGCTTGACTGAGGCAAGATCCTATATGGCACAAACATTTTCCCTATTTGCTGTGTGTAGATCGCATTGGGAGTTTCCAGCACGAAATAGCGATAGGAGGATGGAAGATCAGGGAACACAGAGCACCATTTTGAAATTCAAGCTAAAACCCTAGGACTTGGGTGCCCAGTGCCCTAGTCCTCCAAATCTAGCCCCTATTTCTGGCAGTGATCCCTGACAGATCTACTTTGCTCTTTTTAGGTCCTTCTTTCTAGGTTTTCAGTTTTGTCTTATCTATAATTTCTGTTCTGGTATATTTCATCACAGAAACCCTAGATCTTGCTATTCTCAAATCAATATCTTCAATTACAATAAAAGAATAGAGCCCAGACAGCTTGGGTCTCCCTTGAGGATTGTATCCAAGTGCACAAGTCTTCATTGGCTTGTGTTCTAATTTGTTGCATATGAAAGAATGATCTAATTAGTGTATAATTGATTAGGCTTTCTTTTCCTATGTAACATTTTGGTGAACCCGACATATACTACACTTGTACTTACTGATTTTATTTCTTAGATCTGTAGTTGTGTTTAATTAGTTGATAAATCTGATTAAACATTTCAGTTCCATATTTTTGTTTATCTCAGGTATATTTAATTTAGAAAGCAACACACCTATGGATCTTTATTGTTGTGGTTACGAAAAATCTTACATTTTGGTGAACACAATGCATCCTACATTTACAATTTTCTACTTTTCTATATCAAATCTAATGAGTATTGAATTGATTAAACATTTCTATTTGCACATCTTGCATTTATATTTCTTCATTCTTGTGGTTACCAAAAAACCTCACCTTTTTTGTAAACCTCGCTATTCTTACAATTAATGGTCATAATTGCAATCTTATTTTAGATTTTTTCTATGTTGATTAGTTGCTAAATCTTATTACAAATTGTTGTAGCATATCATACTTGTCATACGTGTTTAATTTAGAAAGAAAGAACATTTATACATCTATCCTTTCTTTGAGATTTGAAAGCAAAAACATAAACAAAACTATCTAAATGCAAGCATGTTCTCTTATTTTCTTACATCACTATCCACTTTCACTCAAAGAGTTGTTCCATCCAAAGCATATGATTGTGACTTAGATCTTCCTATGTCACTGTATGATTGTGATATCTCTCCCAAAATCATCCCTACTTGTGAGGGTATTTTGGCGCAAGAGCATATAATCATCGATATTTTGCCTCCTCTTCATTCCAGTGCCCTTCCTTTTGGACACATGGCATTGATGGATGAAGAGTCTCATATCATATTGGATGAACATATTAATTTACCTTCTCTTCATTTGGATGATCTCTCCTTCTAAAGATGAGGTATTAGTAGATGTTGAGCATCTCACTTCTACTTCTACCACATCTTCCATAGTCCATGATTATTCCATGACTCATCATATGGATCTTTCTCCTTTAGTTGCATGAAGAATTCTTCTCTTCCTCCTTTGGTTGCATGTTCAAATACCTTGGATATCACTAAGGATGTGAAGATCTATTTTCCTCCTCCTTTGGTTGCATGTTCAAGCTCATTGGACACCACTAAGGATACAATCATAGATACATTACTTTACTTAATCTTTATTCCAATGTTCTTCATTGTTGCAATGAAACTTTCGTGAAGGAATAATCAAATCTCACATCGAATTCCACATGGATACATGAGTATAAAAACTAAATCAACACAATTTATATTTTCAGATCCTGAAAAGAGCCTGTGAAACCAAAAATTGTTGTGCATCTTAGTCCTAACCCTATAATCTCTATTCGAGGTGTTCTAAACCTACCTCGACCTCAAAATAATCAATTTGTTCAAAATGTGTCGCAGCAGCCTAGTTACCACACGGTTGCTCACACTACAACACTCACAACAACAATAAAAATAAACAAACACCAATTGTTTCTACTTCTCTTCCACCTTCTCAATCTTTTCTTCCTCCACCACCTCGTCTTTCTCAATATACTAACAAAAATATGATCTTGTTGAGTAGCTTCGTGCCACTCCGACTAAGAGCTCTTTGGGAATTAATACAAACCTTTCCTACATACCACAGGATGCTCCAGGAGGCTCTACATAAGGTAGGCATCCCATCTTCTGTTAGACCAAATAATGCAACAGCCTTGTTAGATTGTAAGCATGTGACGAGTTTGGATATTGTCTTTCAACAAAATGAGTTACCTCCTCTTGAAGTTCAACAACAACATGATTCTCTTCTGATTTTGGTCATCATTAATAAATATGGAATAAAGCGTGCTCTAATCGATAACGGATCAAGTCTTAAAGTTTGTAGCATAGACCTTTTGCACAAAATTGGTGTAGATACGTCTCTCATCAAACCTGATACTCTTTCTATTCGTGGCTTTGATAATGTCAGTAGACAGTCACTAGGGGCAATCACACTACTAGTTGAGGCTAGACCCGTGACCTTGCCTACTCTTATCCATGTCATGCCTGATTCTCTTTCATATAATCTTCTTCTTGGTAGACTATGGATCCATGCCATAGGGGCAGTCTTGTCTACTCTTCATTGTAAATTGAAGTTCATCTA
The DNA here is from genome assembly GCA_027924645.1 of Cunninghamia lanceolata. Lineage (NCBI taxonomy): Eukaryota > Viridiplantae > Streptophyta > Pinopsida > Cupressales > Cupressaceae > Cunninghamia > Cunninghamia lanceolata. Next base: position 20,568,135 of record BSBN01000025.1, read on the forward strand.
TGACAACAAACTCTATACAATTGAGGGTGATCCGAATCTGGAAAGTTGCTTGCAAGAAAAAGTTAGATATCAACCCCCTGTTTCAATATCTCTCAATAACTTAATTCCTTCTTCAACAAAATCCAACCCACTATTGTCCGCTGCTAACAACAGTGATGATCAGAATAGTGCTTTGCCTTCGAGTGCATTTTTTGATGATGATTGGGGTTCATTAGATTTTACACCCTCCTTTATTGGAGAGTACCAAATCTCACAATAAAAACCTGAGATCCCGAAGGTGGCTTCAGTTTACTCTACACAATCTATTCCTTCTTCTAAACCCATCACTCAAATTCCTTCTACTTCAACAAATTCTCAAATACTTTACTCACTTTCTATTCATGATGTTGTACCTTCTTCTAATGCATGTCTTGGTGATGATTGGGGCTCTTTAGATTTCAACCCGCATGGGCCTATTGAATCTAAAATTGACTCTCCTCACCCTGAGATCTCAACACTCAACAAGGATTCGCGTCCATGCAAAAGGATTGATCCCTCTTCTCATGACAATTATACCACTGCTTCTTTTTCAACATGTCACTACACTTCTCATTTCAACAAAGCTAGTAATGTGACTTCTCTTTGTGATTTGGAGACACGTTACCGCCCTGGATTCAAAACTATTTCTAAACATGGATACAATGGAAATGGCTTAGGGTACATGGAACAAGGAGTTAAGGTTCCTATGAAACCAACACCGCATTTTTTTAAAGTAGGTTTAGGTTTCTGACCTTCTCCTATGTCTACATCACCTCCACCATTGTCTAATGTCTCTATGGCTCCTCTTCAAAAATCAAATATCTCTCCATAGCACAAAGGGTTGCTTCCTACTCCACACACTTCTTCTCTTCTATCTCAACAAGAATGTATTTTTCCTCGAGTCTACTCAAGGCCCGCTTGATCACTCTTTCTCCTCCAACATGCAAAAAAATTTCACAAAATAATCAATCAACACTTCCTTTTTGTGTGTATCATCGAGTGCTTGGCCATTCCACTAATGAATGCCGAGCCTTGTGTGACAAAATTCAAAACCTTTGTGACTCGTGCTCACACTTCCCCTTGTGCCATAGCACTTATTTTTTCTTCAAACTTTCTTCTCTCTACATCATAATGATTGAGTCTCCTTTGTTATGGCATCGTGCACCTCGACCATCACATTGTGATAGACTCCACCTTTTCAATAGCAACATGATTCTCTTCTTCATGCTTGTTCTCACCCCTACTCTGGGGGTAGGGGAACAACTTGCTCAAGGGGTAGGCATTCTTTCTAAGAATCTCCCCTCCTCTTATACTTTCCCCTCTTCCTTACCTTAAAACATTTGCATATTATATATGTAAACATTTTAATGGGGGCATATGGTCGTTATTCACATGTGCATCCCTAGATGTACCCTTACTCATTCATGTCTCTTGAGCTTTAGCCTATTGATGTGCACCGTACAACAATGTCTTTCATAGCGCCCCCTGAGGCGTGGTTATCAATACGCTCCCTAAGGCACTATGCTCCCTGAGGCATTGTTTACTTTACACTCCCTGAGGCATTGTTTGTTTTTATTCTCCCTGAGGCATTGATAATATACAGTCATCTAGCATAACATATCTTGCTATCTTGTGATTTGTATAGTCTATGAGCCACATGTAGCTTAGTGTAACTTGCTAGCTTGTGTACTTTGTACGACCTAAGCTTATGGCCACCTAGCATAACGCAGCTTGCTATCCTGTGATCCATGAGGATATCTTGATTTACATGATCCCTAGCGATAGAGCAAGCTAGTCCCAGATTCATATATGCTTCTTCATTCGTATTGATTGCTACCTTGTCTATTTGTATGCATTCTCTTGTTGAAGCAATCAGTCGACTCATTACATTCTTCTATCCCCTTTTTAGAATTCCTCTATTTTAGAAACATCTTGGGGACAACACATGGTAATTAAGACAACCCTTTAGACTAAGGTCTTTTGTGCCTTGTTGACTCACGATCTTTCTTTGTGTGCTTATGTACTAACTCCATTGTATATGCTTTTGTCTTTCATATAACTCTTAATGTATGATTTATGTGTGCTTCGCATGCATTATCTATGTCTTCTTCATGTATTACATGTTTGCTTCATGTATTGCGTGTATGTTTCGTGTATTGCATGTATGTTCGTGTCTTCTACGTATACTTCGTGTTTTCTATAATGCTTTGTGTATGTTCCATGTATGATTTGTGTGTATGTGTGATTCATACTATATGTCTTGTGTATGTGCAACCTCTTTATCTAAGCATTGTAGACTCATAAGATTCTAAGCTTGGGGGCTAGCGCAACTCTCAACTTAGCAACATTCTACGGCTTCAACGTTTTGGCAAAGAGATTTGTCTTCTCACTACTTTAGCGAGCGTATAAGCATAAGTTCACACCCTCACTAATGTGGGGGCTAAATGTAGCATAGTAAATTGTAACCTCTTACAATTTCACACTAGATTTGGCACCCATTTTGGCTTGTATGTTCATCATGTTTACAATATGCAATTTCTAGTACTTTTCTAATAAATAAGGCTTAATCCTTTGTCATTAGACATTTGGCCCTGACAACTTATATTTGAATGTCGACCTTATGACTTATAGAATTACTATCTTTTCCCTTACAAAATTTTAGTTCTCTTAGTTCTATTTATCAAAACCCAAACTTACGGCTAGTGGCATTTTTATTTAATAACCACCCATCATTGCTATCTATTAAATAAACCTTTAAAAAATCTATTTGTTAATTTATTAATAAAAAATAAAATGTTCTCTTAATTTATTGTTTTTATTCTTTTTAATGAATTGTTTATTAACTTAGTGGTCAAAATAAAAATTTTCACTCACTAAATTTTTTTATTAAATAATTTAATCAATAACCCATGATTTTCTTATTAATTTAATAAAAAAATAATAATAATCAATTTTATACAATAGTTAGCCTCCACATTGCCTTGCAATTTAGTAATCTTTACTGAAGAAAATAATTAAATAAACATGTTTTTGAAATGTGATTTTTGTTTGTTCGACAAGGTATGCGGGCCAGTAAAGAATCATTTATATAAAGTCAACAGAAACGTAGAAAGTAGAGATTAATGGAAACAATCCAAATGATTTTTGTTCCAAATGAATTCTTCTGCCCCCGGAATAAAAGTGATAGTTGTTCGCAAGCAACGCCAAACTTATAACGTTACGTTTAAAAAAAAAAAAATCTTTTAAAACTGACTAAATACTAGTAACAATGCAGTCAACTACAGACATATAGTAAGAACACTCTACTTAAATATCATCCATTTTAATGGTCACACTTAATAGCAATTTTACACCTCATTCACAATAAAAAGTGGTTCCGTTACTCTACTTAAACATCATCCATTTCAATGGTTAAACAGTCATTAAGAATTTTACACCTCATCCACAATAAAAAGTGGTAAATATTTGTCCTATTTTTATTGACCAAAATTGACTTTTGACTGTTGAAGTAGATGATTTTTAAAAACAGCCCTAAATGCCAGAACACTCTATTTAAATATCATCTGTGCCAGAACATTCTATTTAAATATCATTCGTGTCTATTTAAATGTCATCCATGCCAGAACACTCTATTTAAATATCATCCATTTCAATGATCAAACACTCAATAGTAATTTTACATTTCATTCACAACAAAATTGATCTTTAACTATTAAAATGGATGATATTTAAGAAATAACCGTAAATCAATTGCTGCAAAAGAGCCATAATAACAGAGCAATCAGCCAGCTGTAAGAAGAACAGTCATAAGCCAACGCTGATCAAAAGAAGAAGAACCGCTGAAAAGAGATAGAGTTGGAATGGAGTACAGCCATAGAAGCCAAAACAGCTGTAAGGAAATAAGACAAAATCTGAGAGTTGAGACTGTCTCCCAACAGACACAGCGCTACTAAAAATAAAAATAATGAGCTAGAAACAGAGGACAGCCATAGTAGCGCCAAAACTCGAGAGACCCCATTAAGAGAAAGTCAAGCTCCACAATCAGGCATTCAACTTCCAAACAGAACTCACCAAATCATTGTAACCCTTTGACTACCTTAAGCTGATGGTTTGGGCTTTCCTGCCGCCCGCTTGCTAATGTATATGTTTATAAAAGTTACTTCAATAGTACAACAAAACTGATTTCTTCCATTCATCCCAAACCTTCTTATGATTTCCCAAAAAGAAAAAAAAATCCATAAAATTTGTTTACCTCTTGAAAAATTAGAGAACATTATAAATTTCTTTGGGAATATTTTCCTCCAATTTTGAACCATAAAAATTGTTCATAGTTTGAAATCCATTTTATTGCATTGAAAAATCAAATAAAAGATATTAACAGTATATTTGAAATATTCTTCTCCCGCTCTCAATCATATACATACTTTCCAAATTTACATGATAAAATATACGTACATATATTATCTCATCCCACTGCATTTAAATCCTTTTCCGTTCATTAATCTTGTGCCGCCCGAAGGAGTGTGAGCAACGACATAAAAAGGTTAATAATGTCGAGGTACAAGGAAATTGCAGCCCAAACATATTCGTCGTACGAATAGCGCTTAATCAAATTATCAGTGTCATAAATGATGTACCCGCTAAATAATATTGAAGCCACTGCCCCATATATCATGGTGGACAATTTTCCTAGTGGAATGATAATCTGCAATAAAACCCATGTAAAAATCAATGTTAAAAATCATATAATAAAAGGTAAAAGAGTTTAAATAATGCTATTTTTTTAAAATGATTATTACTTTGTGGATAATATTTCATATTTTTTAATAAAAAATATTAAATTACAACCATCATTTCTTCTATCTATTTTTCCTACTTTAGAAAATCTACCTGTATATTTTAAGTTGGTTTTAATATATAAATTATTTATTTTTCATAAGACTAAAGACATTTTATTTCCACAATCTATGACATGAATTTGTTTGTAAAGCTTATAAAATGAAATGAAAGATTTTAATAATGTCCACAAGACCAGAAAATGACCTCCTCAAGACATTTTCAATCTCTTTTCCAAGTCAGATCTTCTACTATGAATCTTGATCAATAAGCCAATCATATTGAGAATACTTGGGCTTTTCTTCTGTTTCCTTGTTCCTAAATGTGTCAACCATTTCTATCTTTTAAGGAACTTCCTCTACAATTTTACTTCATTTTCATCCTCCTCCTAATTAGCCGATAGGATTTTATATGTGAGCATCATAGTGCTCGGAATTGTCTCACACAAGTAAAAAAATTCACACCGGAAAATATTTTAAGCTTGACAGTTGTTCGGCGTATTCCATATGCCTCCCACTACGGGTGCAAGTGCTAGTGATAGATCATAGAATGTGATCCCCAATTGAAACTAAAAAAATCTATACACAATTATTTACAAAAGCTTCACAAACAAACAATTTTCATAAGACTACTTACTTTTAAACTTTTCTATCAAACGATATAGGCCTAACTACCACCAACTAAAGAAGACCGTTTAACATGCAGTGTTAAACTATATGTGATTCTAGTAACTTCCATGAAATAACTTGATAACCAAGCTTTACAAAAAGGTTACATCAACCTTTAAAAAGATAGGTAGGACATGTTCTGTCACTTTGTTTTTATACTACACAGTATTTTTTAAATTAATGTTGATTTGACGGTAGTCCTGCTCATGCATGCCCCTTTGTTGGAATACCATTTGTAACAAGTCACATTGCCACCTTTTTCAATTATAACAGTCAGCTACAAATCCGTGCCCGTCACTAGCAGATTTTCAAGTGATAGTTCCGTCTGTTTGTTAACGTTACATGGCATCATACCCGAGACAATGGAGAGAAGATTCCCGTGGAAATGAAGGGAATTTTCTTTTTCTTTTAGCAGAATCTTTAAATTTCCTTTAGGATTGAACTTTTACTAATGCAATTTCGGGTATAACAATAGGGTTTCTAGCTAAAAAATATTTGCGGCAGATTTTGTGGCTTGATACTTACGCTTCACAGCAGGCATCACCAGAAAAAGTAAGATTAACGGCAAAGAAAAGGTACCTGAATTATTATGAAAACCAGAAGCACCATGAATCCAGCAAAGAGAATGGGTCCCAGAAAGCTGAAATCGTGGCCTTTCCTTGCAGCCCAGAATGTATATACTGTCAGACTTATCACCACCACAGCCGTTAAAATTGCCGACTCCAGTATTATTTTCCCTACACGCAAAAGATAAATCGCTAAATTTCCACAAACAATAACGTTAATAAAAAAGTGAAAGACCAAGAAAGCCGCCATGAAAACAGAATCGAGATTATAAAAACGAAAATATTGAAAATAAACCCTTACCGCTGGTGAAAGCACAAGTTAATCCAACAGAAAAGCTGATTCCAAGCGTAAAAAGAGCCAGAAGAAAAAGATTTACAGGGTGCTTCTGCGAGTAATAATACAAAGGACATAACACTGCAAACAAAGAATTCGACAGAAATTAGTAAAGCTTTTCAAAAAAATACATCTGCTAATGCAGTTGATTATGAAATAAAAGCTGATTTACCGATGAAGGGGAAAATGATGAGAAATATGTATAATCCAAGACCGGCCGGAGTGGAGACAAAGAAGTGAGCAACCGGATGAACAAAGACAATTACAGCGGCCACGGCAATGGTGAGCAGCAATTGCAGGCTCAGAATTGTGTATATTTTTCTTATGAAAGCCCAGCGAAGTGGGGTTTCGTATACCGGCTGGTCTGGGTAAAGAGCAGCTTCTCCTCCGGTTTCGAGGTCTTCATATGACCGTGTTCTGTCCTTCGCCGCCATTAAAGCTGTGTTTAATGGTGCCAACACAAAAGCAGAGGAATTTATCTGAGAACAGAAGAATTTTGCAGAGGAATTTATAGAGCGCAGAGAGATTTAGGTTTCGTGAGTAGAGAATTCCAGAGTTCTCAAGGAAAGAATATGAAGCAGAATTGGGGCCCGGATTTTTCTAGAAAATACATCTGGCTTTGCATAATTATTACCTAGGTGACCTATAGAAAACAAGCGTCAAGTATATTACAAGGCAATCAATCGGCGCGCCTCTCTATTTGAGGATTCCTCTTTTCCTCGCTTGTTCGCTTTTAGATTGGCGTGCGGATTTCATGAAGCTTGTTGGTTTAAAATGTCCGTCAACGTCCTATCTGCCAATGTCTGTCAATGCTTTAAAATGTCTGTCAATGCTTTAACGGCAACCCTGGCCTGGAATTTGAATGTCTATGGTCTCTTTTCTAAATCTGAGGCCGTATTTATTTTAAATTTTTTAAATTTGTTGTTGCGTTGCGTGATGTGATTTTTAACTAATCATTTATTTTTATATGAATACACTACTTTAAAAAAAGGGGTCATAGAAGAGAGACTCCCTTCTCAAAGTCTATTGGGGGGCTAAGTCCAAACAATGAGACAAGATAAAATGAAGTCTAGTGGGCTCAGCCCAGAGGACAATATCCAACAAAGCTGTTGCTAGGCAGCCAGTAATATAATATATTATTTTAATAGTTTTTTTTTTTTTTTTTAAATATTGAAGAAATGTAATTAAATACAATAGAGAATCTAATATTTAAGTAATTTTATATAAATATATTAATTTAAAATATTTTGAAAGAGAATATAGAATTATTTAAAAAATATATTTTTAACTTGGATAGATTAGAATTTTCTAAATTAATGAGGAGACTTTTATTAAAGTTTTGGCTTGGTTTCCCTACATGTTTTTGTTATTGTCTTCTCCCAATTATTGTCATCCTTGTTTCAAATTACATATTTGTGTAGGTGTCCTCCACATTTATTATGGACACTTTTAAGCTTTCCTTCGCCTTCAAGCAATGTTTTTTCTTTTTATATAAATGGTCGTTAACTATTGTGGCCATGTTAGGGTCGTTGGCTTGGATGTGTAGGATAATGGTGTTTTTGTTATTGTCTTTTCCCAATTATTGTCATCCTTGTTTCAAATTACATATTTGTGTAGGTGTCCTCCACATTTATTGTGGACACTTTTAAGCTTTCCTTTGCCTTCAAACAATGTTTTTTCTTTTTATATAAATGGTCGTTAACTATTGCGGCCATGTTAGGGTCGTTGGCTTGGACGTGTAGGATAATGGTGTTAGATTTAATAAAGAACTAGCGACAATTAAATCTCCCTAAGAATAAAAAATAACAAGATGGCACTAATTCAAATACAAACAAAGATGAGAGAATGTATGATGTGACTTTAACTGTATCTATGATAGTACATTTTAGATAGAATTAGTTTTATGAGAATATAATATTTAAGTTAGAATATATTTGTAAAAATATATATTAAATTAAAGTATTTTTCAAAGATAGAATATAGAATTGTATAAAAAATATATTTTTAACTGGATAAATTAGAATTTTCTAAGTGAATGAGGAAAGCTCTACTAAGGTTTTGGCTTGGCTTGACTTGCATGCTTTTGTTAGTGTCTTTTTGCTATCGTTGTCATCAATGTTTCAAACTACATCTTTGTCCAAGTGTCCTCTGCATTTATTGCAAACACTTTTAAGTTTTTCTTTGAGCCTTCAAGTGATGTTTTCTTTATATAAATAGCCACCAGCTTTAGTGGCCCAATAGTTGATGCTAGGGTCATTGGTTTGGACATGCAAGAAAATGGTGTTAGATTTAATAAAGAACCATCAACAATTAAATCTCCTTAGGAACAAAAACAACAAGATGACACTAATTCAGATGTAAGCAAGATGAGAATGACAACATTCCAATATATGCATTTATGGTGTATAAAACAAAGGAAATGGACTATAATACATAGACTCTAGGATACACAGGTCAAGGTGACTAGTCTCACCAAGGAGGTTGAGTTAGCCATAGTGATATGTGGACTGACTCAACATGTAGGAGCAGAGGTGTCAAGTGAATTCATCTTGATGAAGGAGAGGTGGAAAAGAATCCATCAATCAAGTGTGTTGACACATGCTCTTATTTGCTAATTTACCTAAGTAAATAAAATGAATTACCTAAGTAAACTTAATATAAGGTGCAATTATATAATTACACCAACACCCCCTTTAGTGCAACTTAGGGGAAAAAGAAATGGGTCCCAACAAGACAAGTCATATGAGGTACCCATGTACATTGAAAAAAGAAATGGATCCTAGTAAGACAAGTCATATGAGGTACCCATAGACAATCTGGAAAAACCCAAGGTACAAAGAGAGTGTACCCCCAATAAAAGAGAAGGGGAAACCTATAGGACAAAACTCCCTCCAAAGAAAATGAAAGATGGACAACAAAAGAGGCCCCCAAAAGCATGTTTTTTTTGCACTAGTGATGGAAAGATGAAACTAAATGCTAATGGAAATCCATGCTTGTCGAATAACATTCCTTCCATTAGGCAGTACTAGATTGATACATGCATGTGGAAGATTTTCCCAATCCAAGAAGGAGAATGAGATCATAAGACACAAAATGCACTTCTTTATGAGCTATGAAACAATCTTAATATTGATGTTGATTGATGCCAATATCATATTAAGATTCTCAGGCCTAACTAAAGAGGATGATGGCTCAAGACCATGTGAAAGGTGTTGTACTATAGGTGCCAAAGAAATAGTGTGTGGAATTTTAATGCATGCCATATGAATACATTGCTCACCTCACAAGATGTCCTATTGCAAATAATCACTTAAATTGCTCAATGAAGTGTCTCTAAACTCTATAGAAGCAACAAGTGAAGGTGGAATCTTGGTACACATCATGTAAGTACATTATTTAGGCCACAACATATGCTACACCCTTAACCTATTTATTGTATTGGGATATGTGATAACTTACTATGGGCCACATAATCCTTAATTAAGTATATCATGAGTCCCTAAGTACAATTTTGGTATTTTTAGTCAACCTCATTGGGATTAGAGTACTAATGTTACCTAATGATGCCTATATATATGAGGTAGTGAATAGTAGTTAAGCATCATATTGTAAATTCTATTCTTATTGAAGACTTTTGGAGGTTTTTTCCCTCTAAGTGTACCATTATTATCAAGTATTTGTAGCATATTTCCTATTATATTCTTCTCTTGTGCAAGTAATTTCATTACAATGTCTTGTTGTGAAGAACTATTCGAAAATCTTAGTGAAATATTTGAAATATGTAATGTCAGTAAGAGGTAGTGGTTGTAGAATCATAGTGCATGTCATGTAACTACATTGCTCATCCATAAGATGTCCACATCAAATGGAGAAGCTATAGGGGTTAGAGGTGTAGAAGCATCAGGTGAAGTCTCTTTGTCATCATAGTGTTCAAGAATTTCCCAATAAGCACGCTCCTCTTTTTCTATCATCATTCTCACAAATTTAAACTAGTTATTTTATTTTCTAGTTTGTACTTAACAGTGAGAGTGAATCCCTTAAGTGAAACTAGGTAATTATGTTGATTTAATGACTAGACAAATGATCAATGGAAACACTCTTTAGCCATGAAAATGCTCCTAGAATTCTCAAGTAGATGATGGATTCCTTTTAGTACACCAAATGAAGTGTAAACATGCCAATGATATTGTAGATTAGGAAATCAAATCAAGGTAAAAACATAAACCAAATGCATAAGAAACAAATAGTTATACCTAGATAAGGAGACCCAATCTCATCAAGGGAGAAGAGCTTTTGCACCCAATAAAACTCCTAAGACATGATAATCCCTAGATAATGATTCAAATGTGAAATGCTATCTTAATTTGTAACTCACTAAAAGACTAGCTCATTAGATATTTTGGCATTATATCTCTACTTGAAAAATTAGATCTTAAATGGCTTGGAAGAGGTTCTATTTATAGATTTTTGGAAGGGATTTTGATCCAAGGATGGAGATTGATTGGGAAGATCAATGGTGGAGGATAAAAGTGATGTGGAGGGCCTAGATTAAATCTTGAAAGAATGGAGGGCTAGGAATAAAAGTAAATATTTTATTCATTTTGGGAAAAGGGGTAATTAAATGAGTATGAGTGTGAAGGATTATTTTTTGAATTAAAGATTCATATGGGGAATGTAAAATGAATTAAATTCATTTGGGGATAAGTGGAGATAAATGAGGTATGGGGGTGTAAGAGGAATTAATTATGATGTGGGATGTATTTAAATAAAAAATTGACTTATGTGGATATATTTCAATTTTTTTATTTGGAGGATGTGGGGAAGGGTGTTAAACTAGGTTTAACCATCCAAATGAGAGGTTAGGATTAATTAAACATAGGTTTTATTCAATTAATCCTAGGGCTAGGATGAGGTAGGCTAGGATAGGCAATTAAATAATAAATATTTAATTGTCTAGGGTAGGGATAGGTTAATTAGTAGGCTAAATTAATTAGTTAAACATGATTTAGCTAATTAATTGGGTTTAGTAAGGAGAGGAAAATTGATCAAATAAATATTACATATTTATTAAATCAATTGGCTAAGGTTTGAACAATTGAATTAATTAGGGATAAAATGATGAAAAATTAGACGATGAAAGGGTAATTAATTAAATAAAAATTTAATTAATTGAATAGAAGGGAAATTGATAGTTTAGGGATGTCGGGAGTCAGTTTGATGGTAAAAGATATTTTTAGGTGTCTACATTTGCCCCTCCTTGACGTGGCATCAGGACCTAGGAGGGATGTGGCATCAGATCAAAAAAAAATATGCCCCAGCTGCCAGGAAGAAATAAGATGGGTGAGGGATGCCCCCTCGAGAGGTCGGCGGAAAAAATAAAATTTATAGGGTGACCTCTCGAAAAGATGCAATGGGAGTGAAAGTTGGATAGGGGATAGAAGAAAAAGATGACAAGAAGAAAAACAGAGGAAAAAGGTTGTGATCTACACCCTGGAGGGGAAAAATAGTGGGCAGAAGGATGACATGGCCCACTATATTAGGAGAAGTGGGCCCTTAGAGTGCCACATTTGCACACATTGACCCATTGAGAAGAAGGAGCGAAGGAGAGATGGCAGAGCGCAACCCCCAATTCCCGCGACTTCGGCACATCTCAAAGTGGTTCTGATCGTTTGGCCGGGCACCGGAGGCTGGACCCTAGGTAGGGTCAAACCCTGACTTTTCAATTTTTTATTTTTTGTCACTTTTTTGGTGTTTAGGAATTGGGGCTAGAGTGCATGGCACTGAAAGTTAAGTGGATTAGCACCATCCTCTGGATTGGCGCTATCCGCTTGGGTAGTATAGAGGCGGTTTGTCGCCATCTGTGTGGTATTTTAGTGCTATCTTCTAAAATAGCGCAATGTTGGAAAGTGGTTAGGGTTTGGCGTTTTAGCGCCAAATGCATCTTAGGGTAGCGCTATGTTGTGAACTAGCGCCATTTTGGGTAGTAGCACTATTTTTTATTTTAGCGCTATAAAGGGGATTAGCGCAATATATGATATATGCACTTTTGGTAGAATTGGCGCTATTTACTGGATTAGCGCCAAGTGACCGAGCGACGCCATTTGGTAAAATGGCGCTAAGTATGTTGCGTAGTAGCGCAATGTGTGGGAGTAGTGCAAAGTGTCTTGCGCAGTGGCACTATTATCTATAATAGCGCCATTTAGAAGAAGTAGTAGCGTTATTTGTAAAAATGGCGCAAAGCATGGAGTGTTTTGGCACCAAGTGATTTTGGCGTTGGAACATTAGAAGAAAGGGGGGATTTGAAAAAAGATAGGTATATTTCTGACCAGAAAGTTGTGGATGCAGGATACACGGTCATTTATAGTGTATTCACGGGAGCGACGCGTGCCATCTATGATGGCACTGTTCGACCAGTTTTGATGCTACGTGGGCTCGACTGGCTAGAATGGGGCTCTTGACAGTGGCATTGATGCCGGTGCTACGAGCCCATAGAGATTTGATGACAGCTATAGTGGAGTGGTACCACTCAGAGACATGCACCTTTTTGCTACCGACTGGTGAGATCACGATCACACTTAAGGATGTTTATCGCATCCTCAAGCTACCTATTTGAGGCCGGCGGGTTAGATATGACACGAGGAGGGGACAGAGGGCCCTGATCAGAGTGTTTGGTGAGGACCACATTGTGTTATCAACAGATGGTCAGGAGATGAGCTACGAGGGGACATTGGCTGTGGGTGCAGATCCCTTTGCCTTATTCTTGTGTGCTTTGATTGGTGGCGTGGTTATGCCTGATAGGAGAGATAGAGGTTTTCCAGTTGGCTGTGGGGAGATGATCGAGGGGATGGTCAGGGCTGAGACCGTGTATGCCTGGGGGCTAGCGATGCTAGGGCAGCTGTATCATGAGATGCATACAGTGGTCTATCTTTATGATTCAGCATTGTCAGCCAGCGTCACTCTGTTACACATGTGGATTTGGGAGCACATTACAATTACTTGGCCGATGTGTGGGTACTATCGCCGACCCTTTGAGGTGTTTGTGTTTTTATATCGGGATGCAAAGTACACTTACATTGGACAGGTTCATTATTGGAGGCAGACGTTAGATGATGTTATTCGGGTGATGTGGCGACCCTACATCGGGGTGGAGCCATGGCCTGACGATGATATCCACATGCCCTTTACTTTTTAGTAGTGATATCTGATGGGTTGAGGAGACCACACCATAGACATGTATCTATCGTCACGGGTGATGCAGTAGTTTGGATTGAGGCAGGACACTCCACAGCAGATGGTGATCTTTGCACGCGCTCCTTGAGATGCGCAATATTGGCCCGCAGCCATATAACCACAGGTTGCTCTAGATGATTTTGTAGCTTTACAACTAATGCGGTGGGATTGGCGAAGTATAGTCATAGATGCAGGCACTACACCTGCATATGATATATGGTGGCAGATGTGGCGGTCGACTCGGTTTATGGACCCAGCAGAGGCAGTTCCTACGGAGGAGGCATCGAGGTCAGATGATGATGGTTCAGAGGATGAGGGAGATGATGATTCTGATGGGGATGATTTTCTGGAGGAGGGGGAGGAGATTATCACAGATTATCTCATGGAGGTTGGAGGGGATGGAGGGGAGGAGGAGGTTGGTGAGCTAATGGATGTATTGGCGGTGGCAGCAGCTGGACAGGTGCCCCAGCAGCAAGCGGGACAGTAGGCCCCTGTAAAGCAGGTGCCTATTGCATAGGTGCAGATTGGGGTGGGGCAGTGGCAAAGAGGCCCTCGATACCATGGCGGATGACCGAGAGTAGGTAGGGATCTTACTCCACCACAGGTATCACAGTAGTAGCAGGATAGGCAGAGGCAAGCCCTTCTCAGGTTCGAGGGCTCACACCTTGTCGACAACCTCAGGGTGAGGAGGAGGAGATTGAGACTTTGAGAGCATAGGTGGCGAGCCTGCAGGAGGCATTAGAGAGCCAGGAGGTAGAGTTGGTTCAGTTGTGGGGTACAGTGGCCTTATTGGATGGGTCAGATGGACAGGTAGTTGCATTATAGGCACAGCTAGCCTAGGCTCAGGGTGACATAGCAGTTTTGACTAGAGAGCGAGATGCAGTGCTTAGAGAGCCCTACAGGCAAAGGCTACAGTGAGCAGCTTGCAGGCGGCAAGTGCTGGTATGGCCCCTATTTTGACATTGATGCAGACATAGTTGTCCCAGGCATAGGCATAGCTGTTGGAGGCCAGAGGACGAATGGACTATTAGCGGGCCCTATATCATGTGGCAGTGCCTGCAGAGCAGTGTGCGCTGAGTTATAGTCAGGTTAGTGGATCATTGGCAGCTAGATCACATAGATCTAGATCAGTTCAGTCTGTCTAGCAGACGATGCCTCCTCCCTCGCATGTGCCCCAGCAGGTTCCAGAGGTTCAGGTACAGCCGCAGCCACAGCCACCGCCACAGGCAGGACCACATCCATAGCCACATGCAGGACCATAGCCACCACCAGGGTTAGGATCCCCTATGTGACAGTTATATCATTTTAGCCCTTGGAGGCATTGTATCAGGACACTGTATTTTTTGATGTGTATATATGAGTGATGTACATTTTTTTGTGATTGATGATATATGATATGATGCTTTTTAATGGTCTATGCGTTTGTTTATGATGCTCTATTATGATTATGATGATGCCTATGTTGATGGATGCAGTATGCTTTATGGATTATGGATGTGTTGTGTTTATGCATTTATGTTTTTTGATGTAATGGATGCACCTATGATGGATGTAATGATAGTTTGCTTATTTTGATATATGTATGGTTTGTGATCTATGGACTATATGATGTATAACGCAAATAAATGTTCAGATTAATAAACATTTATTATGGATGTAAAATGCAAATGCAATGGGAATGTATGTTTATCTTTATAAACACATGTTATGTATGGAAATATGAAACTGCAACTAGATGATTATAAAATGCCGTTGAATGATTATGATTGTGATGATGTAATGTAACCTAATGTTTATGAGATGATATATATGGAAGGCAGTGCGATGATACTAATTTTTCAAATGCACCTATGTGATGACCAACTTAAATGAGTATGATATGATTTGCAATGTTAAATGATGTATAATGTGCAACTAAAAAATTCTAAAATGAACCTAAATGATATGATATGTAAATTAACAGATTCTAAAATGAACCTAATGAAATGATATGCAAATTAACATATTCTAAAATGAACCTAAATGATTATGATATGCAAAATTAACAGATTCTAAAAATGAACCTAAATGATTATGATATGCAAATTTAAAAGATTCTAAAATGAACCTAAATGATATGATATGCAAAATTAATAGATTCTAAAAATGAACCTAAATGATTATGATATGCAAATTTAAAAGATTCTAAAATGAACCTAAATGATATGATATGCAAAATTAACAGATTCTAAAAATGAACCTAAATGATTATGATATGCAAATTTAAAAGATTCTAAAATGAACCTAAATGATATTGTAGACACCTAAAATTGGCTTGCTTTGCAAAACAATTTCCCATATCTCGACACCCTCCTTATCCCTCCTATTAATTAAATAAATTTATTTAATTAATTTATCCCTCATTATCTACCTTGACCATTTACCCATCCCTTGTGATCAATTAACTCACTTAATTTATCACTAAAACCTTACAACACTATCCCTCATTAATCAAATAAATATTCCCAATATTTATTTAGTTAAATTCTCATTTTCCCTAATCCTCATTAATTAGATACATCATGCTTATCTAATTAATCTAGCCTACTAATTGACCTACCCTACCCTACCCTAGCCTACCTCATCCTAGCCCTAGGATCAATTAAGCAAAACCTCTGTTTAATTAGTCCTAACCTCTCATGTGGGTGGTCAAACCTAGTTTAACACCCTTCCCCACATCCCCCAAATTAAAAATTTAAATAAATCACACATCACATTTACTTCTCTTACACACCCCTTACACATGTCATAACTCATTCATTACCTCTTATCCCCAAAATGAACTCTTAATTCATTTCCCATTCCCCAAATGAATTTTTAATTCATTTCACATCCATCTCACCCAACCTCATTTATCACCCCTCTTCCAAAAAATGAATAAAAGATTCACTTTTATTCATAGCCCTTGATCTCATCTTTTAATCCTCACCCTCCATCCTCCTCTCAGAAAATCTATAAATGAAACCCTCTCCAAGCCATTTGGGAGAGACTCCTCCATGCATCAAACCTCTACCAAAATCACTCCACAATCTCCTTATCATGCCACCATAATGCCAAAATCTTGCCTCAATCCCATTCAATCTATCCATTCACTTGTCTCTCATCTACATTTGTGTTGAAAAGCCTTGAGCAATCCACATTAGTCCTTTTAGTCATGGGAAAAATCTGAGGAGACTAATCAGGTGCATCTCCTTCCTGCATGGATTCATGAGTCAAAAGGAAGGTATAATCGTTTTGTTTATGCATTTGATTTAGTTTTAATCTTCATTTTGATTTCACGTATTACATTGGCACGCCCGGTCTCGAATCTACTCGTCGTTTTGTGAAGGTTTATTGTCAAAATCTTCATTTTTCTAACAGTTTTTGCAAGTTTTGGTGATTAAGTGTTGCAGGTGGCATCCGGGGCAAAAACAGACTGCATTTTTGTGCCCAGGACGCTGTTTCTATGAATTTTGACAGTAAACTTGCCTGGTTTCGGTGAAATTTTTTTTTGAAAAATCTCCCTGCGCTTCCACCATTCCCAACCGCCCCCTCCACCCTCGCCTCCCCTGCTAAGACCTCCTGCCACCGTTTCACCTCCTGCTCGGCTGCCCAAACCCTACCTGTCGCCACCTTATACCTCCCATCGCCACCACTCAAACCCCGTCGACACCTTGCCCGAACACCACAACCCACCTCTGCTAAACCCTTATACCTCATGCCGCTTGTTAAACCTCCCAACCGCCTGTTAAAACTCCCGTCGCTGCCGCATCACCACTACCAACCACCATTTCCATCCTCCGCTGCCTCCTAAGTTGTGCCCCCGCCGACCTCTGCATATCTTTCCCGCCTCCCACTCGCCGCCCCGACCCTGCGGACCTTCCTTCGCCTCCTGCACTCCCTACACCTTCCCTCAAACCTTCTCCCGTAGTCCCTCCACCAAAAACCAACGACAAACAGCCAACAAAAAAAACAACAAATAGTGGTTATCTGAGTTTCGGCAGCCCCTTTTAGGGTTTTTCTTTCACATTTCTTATTTTATTTTTTATCTCTAGACAGCCCACGGTCATATGGAGGACCGTGGGCTATTTACACCCTAAACTACCAAACTACAAACTAAAACCGCTAGTGCTTAAAATTACACATGTGATCACATTTTCATGAAGCAAGTGGTCAACAGCAAACAGTTAGCCTCCTCATGCCTTCTACATGCCATAATAGGCTATTTTTTTTCAAACTAACACAACTTTCGCATACGGAGGTGAAATCGCACAAACAAGGACTCGTCAGAAAGAGGACTCAGCGAACTATGCAGTTGTGGGTTTTTATCAGGTGACTGGACTTTTTTCCAGCCTTTTTTTCATAGTCAAAGTCAAACTTGCATTGCAAACTTCAAATCATCATAACTTGTGCAAATTTGATCATTTTTCAGCGAATTTTTTTCAAATCGCATAGAATCTCCTGAAGAATCTATTTATGCACTTATTTTCTCTGTATCAGTTTAGTTTTTATCATATTTTATCAGATTCTCAATTTTTGCATCATAATCTCTTTGGCTAGTCTACTTGCTTCGTTGTCGTTTTGGTGACTTGCAGGTGATCATTCGGGGCTGGAACAATAGCAGGAGCAGCATCTACATCAATTTGGACAGCAATTTTAATCAGATGCATTCGTTTCATCCTTTATCTCTCAATCTTGCTTGCAAACACACTTCAGTTTGGGCATAAAATGAACATTGTTTGATCATCACATATTGAAATTGGGCATAAAATCAACCAATGTCTTCAATCACACCTTGAAATTGGGCTAAAAAGAACCATTGTTTGACATGTCTTCATCACATTTTATTTTTCTAAGGGATAATTTACAAGTGAGAGTGTGAGTCAAGTGGGTGTGTGTATGCTCTCTCCTTGCACCACAAGGTGACCTTAGAGATCAAAAACACCTCACTTTGATTTGCTTTTGTTTACCCTTTCCTAGGAGGCCTGCTAGGGGATTTCATCACCCATAGGGATGACCTCATCCAAGGCTGAATCGAAAGACACCCTCTTTGAAATCAGAATCTTGTCACTCTTGGCTAAGCCCTAAAGAATTTTCTACCTTTGGGAAGTGAAGGTGAAGGGTGGGTTACCCCCTCTCGGCTATGTGACAGGATTTCACTTTCAAATTCTTAGTCAACCTCGTGTAAACATTGCCCAAACCTAATTGGCCATACCCCATCAAACTAGACATTAGGGCATGTTGATGTGTCTCGCACATGTGCTTGTTTAATCATTATCATATTCTTCAAATTCAAAATTTAAAATTGCTTGTGTCTTGTGTGAGTGATTCATGATTGTATATGTGTGATCATTCCATTGAACATTGCCAAATCAAACTAAAACATCAAACACATAAGACAAATCATTCAATCTAATCTTATCCTAATCACTCTCATCATCCTTAATCCAATTCATCAACATCATTCTAATCCCATCTCATCCAAATCCAAAATCCAAAATCAAATCCAACATCAATCATCCCTTCTCCATTATCCACTCCAATCCAACATTCCAATTCCTAATCCTTAATCAACAAATCATCCTTGGCACATCAAACTTTGGTTAAGGACTTAGTCATCTTCATACTTCATCCTCATCAACATCATCTTAACCATTATCATAATCATCCCTAATCATTCCATATCAAACCCTAATCATATCCAAGCCATAATCACATCATATCAACATTGATCCCAATCAACATCCAAATCCCTCAACATCATTATCGTCCCAATCCAAAAGCCAAATCAACCCAATCAAAAAAATCAAGACCTTAGTCAAACACATCAACCCTCTTGCTTAAGATCATTAGTCTATCAAAAGCATAGAGAACCATCCAACAAAAAACAAATCAAATAAAATCATCTTAAGGTCTTGAAATTTTGATCCCACCATCACAATCATCCATTATCCCCCATCATCCCATACCATCTCCAACAAAATGGATCTTTATGAAATAATACAACAATTACAAAGACGTAGACAAGTCTATGAGAACATGGATCCTAATGCTAAGGAACAATTCAAAAATGCAATTAAAGATATGCCCTTAGCACACCTCATCATTGTAGAATCCCAATCCCCTATCCCACCTTCATCATATCAACAAACATCTTACACATCATCCCCATCCACATCATATCAATCGTCATTCTTTCAACCTTCATCATGCCAACCTACATCTTACATATCCACACCATCATCCTCATATCAACCTCCATCATATCAACCTTTACCCTCATATCATTCACCATCCCCTTACACATCCATGCCATCATACTTATCCTCTCAACCACTACCTCCAACTTATCCATCCCCCAACCTTTGCCATGCTAACTTTGATCAAGGGAACACCAATCTCGCACACCTTATATCCGAAATCCAAACCTCATATCAACAGCCAAATCCCCCATCTCCTAATCCTCATCCTCCAATCCTCGCATCACAATATCCCTCCAACATTATCAACCTTAATCCATCACCTTATGTATCTCCCAATCCACCAACCCCTATCACCCATCCACCATCAAATCTTCCAAGTCCCAACACTATCACATCCAAAGAATCCTTGTGGGATTTCCTCCAAAGAACATCACCTAACAATGAAAGCAAAGCAAAGGAATCCCCCTAATCCCCCACCCCTCCAACACCACCATCCAATCCCACACCTATCCTTGAACCCATCCAAGAACCATCATTACCTAATCCTATCACCTACCCATCCAATCCCAATCCTAATCCTACACCATCCACCATCATTATCCATCCATTATATTGTTCTTCAACCCATACACTCATGAAGGATGCCATCCATTGGCTATTAGCAAGGAATCAAACACCCTCATGCAATCCAACATCCACCAAATCTCTTGAACCATCTCCTATCATAACTCAAGAACCATCATGCAGCCATGTTCAAGAACACATAAGTCAAGCACCTATCACATCCATCCAAGCACCCATCACATATATCCAAGTCACTCCCACTTCTATCCAACCACATGAGCTATGTCAAGAATCAAATCTAAAGCATGTTGAAACATCAACCCCTTCTCCTAATCAAGATCTAACTATCCCATCTAATCCCATCCCCAATCCCCTCCCATCTATTGATCAACTTATTGATCCTACACAATCTTCTACCACCCCTCTACCATCCCCCATGAATCCTTCACCTCCATCCACCAATCCCATCCAAAATCTATCCCCTTATCCACTTGGCACAAGCACTTTCATTCGTGGTGACTCCATTGTAGGAGGTGAACAACTTCCATCCTCCACCTATCTTTCTCCAATAAATAATGGATTCGCGTCTTGTTTCCGAAGCAACAAACATCCCATTGCATGTCGCATACTCCAACATATGAACTATCAAGGCAAAGGCTTAGGCCTTCATGAACAAGGCATCTTGGAGCCCATCCACACCACATTCCATCCATCTTCTCATGGCCTTGGCTATACATCCCAAGGCAAACAATCTAAACATGTTGATACCATCCACCCACCTTCCAAAATCCATTCATCCAAATCCCAAACATGGTGCATCTCATCGCACCCCCAAAACATATGTTGCCATCCCTCCTCCATCATCCTATCATTTGCAAAAGCATGTGACCATCCATCTCCCTCCATCAAATTTACCTCCACTTCTTCCAACTCCAAATATTCCTATCAAATCCACTTTACCTCCTATCTTACCAACTCCTAATATCCCCATCCTCAAATCTCCTCATCTATTTATCCATAAATCCACTTTTTACCCCTCCAACCATAAATCCCCTAAAATCCCCAATCAAGACCAACAAAAGCACACATCTTTCAACCATGAAGCTTCCCCCAAATCCATGGGATTCAAAAATTTGAATGCCTCAATGCATAAAGCACAAAATCCTAAAGATGTTATCCCTTCCAAGCAAAATCAAAAATCCAAAAGGCTATCAAAGCCCACACCATCACAAAAAAAGCACAAACAAAAATGGTGTGGGTCCCTAAGCAAAGAGCAATCAAAACAAATGAGGCATCTGCCTCCCAATCCACTCCAAACTCCCAAACATCTTGCTCCACATCTAAAAATCCCATAAATCCTAAGTCTATTTGGGTCCCTAAAATCGCAAATCAACCATTCAAAAATCACCCATCCCAATCCGCATCTCTCCATTCCCACATACCTCTATCTCTCCATCTTTCGTTCACTATCCTACATATCTTCCCCATCACATTTCTATGGTCCATGCTTTTGCATAATCCACATCATAATCCGCATAGTCCACATCATTATCCACATAATCCACATCATAATCCATTATCCACCATTCATTCCATCTTCTCCTATCTACCAACAATCCATGCGATCATAATCCATAATGCTATCCAACATGGGACCATCTTCTCCTTGCTATGGAAATAGACGCTAGAGTCCCCATCCCATCAAAAAAGCAAAAAAATAAAAAAATCAAGAAAATAGTAAAGAGAAAAATCCGTCCAATGGTGAAAACCACTCCTTGTGGCGCCTTGGGCAAGTACCTTGATGAAAACCCCTTGTGGGCATCATGCGTAATCCCTTTTCCATCTATTTTGTACCCTACACTTGGGGGCAAAACCATATCCTTCATCCACGTCCATCATATCCTTTGCACATCTTATCCACTATCTTATCCTTATCCTATCACATTCCTATCCACCATCCTCTATTTATCCTATCATTTTCCATCCATCCTATCCATTATATCTTTCTTTTACCATCTCCCACCTTAGCTCTTGATAAAGACAAGGGGAAAAATATCAACAACATGCTTTGGACACCTCTTGGCATACTCCCTTTGTAAGTATATCCTCCATCCATCTACTACAAAGTCCATCCATTCAAACATGAACCCATCATGCAAAATTCTTTAAGCATTGGGGCATATGATTCCTTGTAACCTAGCCTTTGGAGAAAATCCTTATCCCCATCTCCTATCCATCTATCTTGCATCCATATCTCTATCTTCCAATCCATCTATTATGAATCTCCTCCCTCTCCAACCCCACCACCCTCACCTCTAGACTTGGTGTTCCCTTGTCATTGATATCTAGCATAAAGGTTATCCACATGAAATCCAATGCAACCATCTCATAATAAACCATTCCTTCTCCAAAATCAGAAAATCCAAAAACATCACAAAATCATGAAAATCCAAAAAAAATCACAAAGTCATGAAAATCCACAAAAATCACAAAATCAAAAAATCTAAAAACATCACAAAAATTAAAAAAAAATAATACCAAAAACAATAGAAAACACACAAAATTCCAAAAATAAATTATCCATCACAAAATCAACATTGCTCCATCAACATCTCATCATTTTCCAACATCCTCAAAATCACCAAAATCATCCAACACATCATCTTCCAACATCATCACATCTATCCTCAATGAGCTTACACTAGATCCAAGCATCGCATCACCTATCAAAGCATCATCCCTTATAAAAAATCATCAACTATCAAATCAGCATCAACCATAACTTGTCACCATCACATCTTGAGCCAATCTTACATCAACAAAACATGATCCAATCATCAATTGATTCTTGCCTTAGGATATGTCATTCCTACAATAGGCAGAATCTATCAAATCATCATCCATCTTGGCAAGAGAGACAATGGTTACTTGTTTGGTTCGTTGGTCTTTTTGTTTTTGATTTTTATCTTTTGTCCTATTCGAAGATCACATCAAAGCTACCTTGATCTTACTATATCATGGTATGTGGCGAAAACATCTAGAATGGGGCATAGTCTTGCTTTTCTATGCTGTGCTTGTGGGTTGGTTTCATTACTCCAAGCTAGTATTCATATCTTGTTGATCATAGGGTCGGTTCTAGCATATTGATCCCCTTATGCATCTAAGGTTCATCATACCTTTTGTGTACTAAGGACTTATGCTATGAGTCCCCTTCCCTCGTCAGGCAAAGGTTGTACTATCTTGGGCATGCATGAGATCATCCCTTTGTCTGTGTGTCTAGTCCATGCAAATGTTGGATAAACATCATCACTTTGGTCTTCTATACCTTGGTGAACATATCCACTTTGCTATATCAAACCTAGGATTGCTCTAAATCATTTTTCAACACAATGATCATCCACCAATCAATTTCCCACCATCATCATCCTTTCATCTCACCACTTATCCTCCAACCACTTCAACCAATCTATTCCATCCATTTCGAGAGCACAATCGTGTTCTCGCAACCCGCCTATCCTCTCGAGGGGGCATCATCCTTACCAATTATCCCCAAACCTTACCCTATTCTTCTAAGCCAAAATCTTTTTCTATCCAATCCAACTCTATGTTTTAACTTCTTTGAAATGATGTTACTTAGCCGTAACACCATCTCAAAGAGGGGCAAATGTAGACACCTAAGATTGGCTTGCTTCGCAAAACAATTTCCCATGTCTCGACACCCTCCTTATCCCTCCTATTAATCAAATAAATTCATTTAATTAATTTATCCCTCATTATCTACCTTGACCATTTACCCATCCCTTGTGATCAATTAACTCACTTAATTTATCACTAAAACCTTACAACACTATCCCTCATCAATCAAATAAATATTCCCAATATTTATTTAGTTAAATTCTCCTTTTCCCTAATCCTCATTAATTAGATACATCATGCTTATCTAATTAATCTAGCCTACTAAATGACCTACCCTACCCTACCCTAGCCTACCTCATCCTAGCCCTAGGATCAATTAAGCAAAACCTCTGTTTAATTAGTCCTAACCTCTCATGTGGGTGGTCAAACCTAGTTTAACACCCTTCCCCACATCCCCCAAATTAAAAATTTAAATAAATCACACATCACATTTACTTCTCTTACACACCCCTTACACATGTCATAACTCATTCATTACCTCTTATCCCCAAAATGAATTCTTAATTCATTTCCCATTCCCCAAATGAATTTTTAATTCATTTCACATCCATCTCACCCAACCTCATTTATCACCCCTCTTCCCAAAAATGAATAAAAGATTCACTTTTATTCATAGCCCTTGATCTCATCTTTCAATCCTCACCCTTCATCCTCCTCTCAGAAAATCTATAAATGAAACCCTCTCCAAGCCATTTGGGAGAGACTCCTTCATGCATCAAACCTCTGCCAAAATCACTCCACAATCTCCTTATCATGCCACCATAATGCCAAAATCTTGCCTCAATCCCATTCAATCTATCCATTCACTTGTCTCTCATCTACATTTGTGTTGAAAAGCCTTGAGCAATCCACATTAGTCCTTCTAGTCATGGGAAAAATCTGAAGAGACTAATCGGGTGCATCTCCTTCCCGCATGGATTCGTGAGTCAAAAGGAAGGTATAATCGTTTTGTTTATGCATTTGATTTAGTTTTAATCTTTATTTTGATTTCACATATTACAGATATGATATGCAAAATTAATAGATTCTAAATATGAACCTAAACGATATGATATGCAAATTTAAAAGATTCTAAAATGAACCTAAATGATATGATATGCAAATTTAAAAGATTCTAAAATGAACCTAAATGATATGAGATGTAACTAAAAGATTCTAAAATGAACCTTAATGAGATGCAGACTAGGTGATAAGTGAGATGTAGACTAGGTGATAGGTGAGATGGTTAAGTCTTGATACTCATGATGTTCTTTGTTAGACCCTGGGTGGTGGGGTTGTGCGGCAAGAGAAAAGGTGGGGAGCGGTCAAGGGCAGATGAATGGGTTATGGATAAGATTGGGAGTGGTTAGTTTGCGGAGGAGATGAGGGATTTGATAGGTCATGGGACACCACGTCATTGAGGGAGGGGGATATGATTTGGTTTAGGATGTGTTGTGTGTGAATAAGTTGGAAGAGTGGGATTAGTGAGAGGATTTGGTAGGGTTAGGTGGGGGGTGGGGTTTTAGGTGATTATGAAATCTAGGCCCAGATAGTGTAGTTGATTAGGATGATGATTTGAGCTAGTAACAGTAGTTGCATAACATTAATTGAGAGCATTTCTTAGTTTACTATAGCAATGTAGGATATAGTTCACAAAGGTATGAAATGACCTAGGTGATGATATATATCCCACGATTGCATAGACTAGACCTGTAAACAATAGGTTGATTTCATGCGTGCCCAAGGTAGTATAACCTTGCCTGTCCTAGGAAGGGGACTCATAGTGATGAATGCTCATAGTACATATAAGGTGTTGATTCCTATATATGTAAATGGGGCACATCATACTAGAACTGACCCAAGCTTCAAGATATGAATACTATCGTTGGAGTAATGAAACCAACCCACAAGCACAGCATACAGAGACAATAACCTTGTCTACTCCAGGTGTTGTTTGCTACTTACCATGATATAATGAGATCAAGGTAGGTTTGGAGATGACCTAGAGTGAGACAACAAGATAAAAATCAATAATCAAAAAGACCAACCAAAAGATACACAGCCTTTGTGTGCTCTTGCCAAGAGACGTATTGATAGGATGACAAATTTTTGTCCATTGTGGGAAAGATATATCCTAGGACGCGAATCAGTTGGATTTGATTGGAAAATTTTTGAAAGATGGGCAAAAGAATAGTTTGGCCAGGTGTAGGATTATAATTGGTATGTTGATTGATGATTTTTGCGTTAGGGACGATGGTTCACATGTATACTTAGCGTGTGTATCATATAATGGGTCTAGCAAGCTCAGTGAGTGGGGACCATCCAAATGGGTTGGATGGGTGCATCTTAGGTACCTGAGTACTGGAAACTTCCTTCATATTTCAAACTGCCTACATACCCTGTATCCATGGGATCAAGGTACTTTCAAGATGCGGGCAAAATGAATATGTAGTTCTGGCAAGACTTGATGATGTGGGAATGGCTTAGGATGGGTGTGATGTGATGATTTGATAGATGTTGATGGTTGCGGGTTATAGTGAGATCGATGTATGGGAGGGGTGATTTGTAGTGGATTGGTGGGAAGACTTTTGTTTTGGATTTTGGAAATTTTTTATTGTTTTTGAATTTTTTGATTTTGAGCTGTATAAACGGAAGCTTACAAGGATCCTTGTTCCATGAGTTGGGCTTGGGTGAGATAATGCGGGATGGAGATAGGACTTGATGTTTCATAATTCCAAGCCATGGGATGCGTGTGATATGGAGTGTTGTGACAGAAAGAGGACTTATTAGATGGTAGAATCGGCCACTACACATGGCACTTAAAACAGGTTTTCACCATTGTACTTATCTAAGGTGTCACCGAAGTGATTTTCACTGTTGGAAGTTTTTTTTTATTGCACTCAGATTTTTATTTTTATTTTTTTATTTTTTTATTTTTTCTATTTTTTGATTGGGATACTCGATGGGTTATGCATAGAATTTCTTTAGATGTAGAATGTTCATCGGCTCATCCAGAGGTTGGCCCTCAGGTGTTGCAAGCTGGTATGCTCCTGATCCATAGCTAGCTGTGATGACATATGGCCCTAGCCAATTGGGTTCAAACTTACCTTTCTTAGTACGTTCTTGTAAGTTTTTCTGATTATCCATAAGGACAAGATCACCTACTTCAAATTTTCGGTTTCTGATTCCCTTGTTATAGCTTCTCCTGAGGTGATTTTGGTAGGCCTGCAGGTGGTTCAATGCATTCAGGCGTTTCTCATCCAGTAGTTCTAGCTGATGCAACCTTGCAACTCGGTATTTCTCATCAGTGATTATGTTTTGCAGGGATACTCTTAAGGATGGGAGCTCGACCTCAATAGGTAAAATGGTTTCAGCTCCAAAGACTAGGGAAAATGGAGTGGCTCTTGTGGGGGTGCGGATGCTTGTGCGATAGGCCCATAGGGCAGGGTTGAGTTGGAGGTGCTAGTCACGACCAACTTCATTGACTGTCTTCTTTAGAATGCGGACGATGGTTTTATTAGAAGCCTCTTCTTGACCATTTCCTTGTGGGTAATATGGGGTGGAGAAGTGGTGTTTGATTTCAAATTTTTCGCACAAGGTACGAACTTCCTAGTTCTTGAATGGCTTTCCATTATTGGTGACGATGGAATGGGGGATACCATAACGACATATGATATAATGGAGGATGAATTTGGATATCTGGGTGCTAGTGGTGTAGGTGAGTGGTATTGCTTCCACCCACTTGGTGAAGTATTTGGTAGCGGTGATGATGAACTTATGGCCATTGGATGAAGGTGGATGGATTTTCCCTACAAGGTTGAGTCCCCACTGTGAAAAAGGCCATGGTGTCGTGATTGGTTGTAGTTCTTGTGCTGGTGTGTGGATGAGATCTCCATGCTATTGACATGGTAGACATTTCTTGATAAATTGATAGGCGTCTTGTTCCATGGTTGGCCAATAATAACTTGTCCTCAGGATCTTTTTAGCAAGAGCGAGTCCACTTGAATGTGCCCCACAGATACTTGTGTGTACCTCTTGCAAAGCCACTTCAGCTTCCTTAGAGTCTAAACATCGTAAAAGCGTGCCCTCAAGACTCCTTTTGTATAAGGTATCTCCTACAAAGGTGAAATGGAAGGCTCGGCAGATGAAAGATTTACGTTGTGAGGTAGATAGGTTGAGAGGGATGATGTTATCATGGAGGTATAGGTAGGTTTCTTGATACCACGGGGATAGGGGACTAATGACTTCACACACGAGCTCAGACTGAGGTACATCATATGCAGGGATAGGGAGATCTTCTATCAGGAATTTGTTCCTCTTGCTATCTTTCTTCATGTCGACTAGGGACCCAATGGTAGCCATGGCGTCTGCAGCTTTGTTATTTAACCTTAGGATCTGCTCAAAGTGGATGTCGTCAAAATAGTCTTTGAAATCATCGACCATCTTTTTGTAAGGTAGGAGTTTATCATCCTTGGTCTTGTACTCATTATTTACCTTCCAGATGACCAGTTGAGAGTCTCCATACACTGTCAGCTTCTCAGTTTTCCATTTGATTGCCATTCGGAGACCTGTGATAAGGGCCTCATATTCTACCACATTGTTGGTACATGGGAATGTGATTTTGAATGACTTGGGGATTGTGTCACCTTAAGGGGTAACAAATAGGACGCCTGCCCCTGAGCCTCTGTGTATGATCCATCGAAGTGCATCTTCCATGTTTCTGTGGCTGGTGTGATTGTCAGGATAGCTTCGTCAGGAAACTCTGCTAGTGTAGGATGTTCTGCAAGAATGGGTGCTTCAGCCAGCTGATCAGCTATAACCTGTCCTTTGATGGTCTTTCTATCAGTGTATTTACTATCAAATTCAGTTAGAATCATGACCCATTTTTCCATTCTCCCAGTAAGAGCAGCTCTGTTTAGCAGATTCTTCAAAGGATCGATCTTGATGATGAGCTTGGTTTTATGGTTGAGCATGTAGTGTCTTAATTTTTGTGAAGTGAAGACTAGGGCTAGACATGCTCATTTAATTAGTGTGTAGTTGAGCTCATAGGATATCAGAGTGCGACTGATGTAATAGATGCATCTTTCCTTTCCTTGCTCATCGTGCTATACGAACAAGGCTCCAATAGTTGTTTCTGTTGCTGAGATGTACAATAAGAGAGGTTCTCCTTGCCTTGGTGGAGTTAGAACAGGGGCATTAGTCAAGTATTCTTTGAGTTGATCGAAGGCAGCCTGACACTGGGGGTTCCAGATAAACGCTGTATCTTTTCTGAGTAGGTGCTGGAATGGTTGAAATTTATCAACCAGTTGAGCAATGAATTGACGGATAGATTGGAGTTTGCCTTGTAGACTTCTTAGCTGCTCAAGTGTTTTTGGGGGAGGCATTTCAATGATGGCCTTGACCTTTGTGGGATCTACTTCAATTCCTCTTCTGGAGACTATGTATCCCAAAAGTTTTCCGGAGGTGACCCCGAAGACACATTTCTTTGGATTGAGGTGGACATTATATTGCTCTAATCAATCAAAGATCGTTGCCAAGACATTCAGGTGTTCTTCTCTTATCTTTGATTTTCCCAATAAGTCATCCACATAGTCTTCCATGATGTGGTGAAAAAGGTCATGGAAGATGATAGTCATGGCTCTTTGATACGTGGCTCCTACATTCTTTAGACCGAACGACATTACTACCCAGCAATATGCCCCCCATGGACATATAAAGGATGTCTTATGTTGGTCCTCTTCTACGATCCTGATTTGGTTATACCCTGAAAAGCCATCCATTAAGGATAGCATCTCGTGTCCTGCCGTGAGATCTACTATCATGTTAATGTTAGGCAATGAGAAGTCATCCTTTGGGCAGGCTTTGTTGAGATCTCTGAAGTTGATGCAGTAGCGGATTCGACCATTAGGTTTGGCTACTGGTACTAGGTTGGAAACCCATTCAGGATAATCAATTGGGTGAATGAACCCAACATCCAGTAGTTTCTTTAGCTCTGCCTTGACTAGGAGGGCCACTTGAGAATTCATTTTTCTGAGCTTCTACTTTACTGGTTTCACATTAGGGCATACTACAAGATGATGAACAACTAACGTGGGATCAAGCCCTGGCATGTCTGCATAGGTCCACGCAAAATTATGATTTTTGCGTTTGAAGAAGGCTAGGAAGTTTTCTTGCTCTACTGTGCTGAGAGATTCTGCCTTGAAAGTGATTTTCGGCTCTTCTTCCGTCCCCAGATTCATTTCTTGGGCTGGTTCTACCAAGACGGGTGACCAATCTGGATAAACCTTGTCTATCTTGGGAAGGCCCATGCTTCCATCTCCTAGCACCTCGTGGAGGTTATCACCAAGAGATGCGTCTTTTATTTTTACTTTTTTGGGATCTGACACTGTCGCAGAACGGTTTCCACCATCAGATCCTTGTTTGATTTTTATATTTTTATGACTAGAAGCAGGGGTTGTCTCCCTAAAATAGGCCTATGTATCAAGTTCCATGATGTATCCTGCTTTGTGATCTCCCAGGGGGAAGTGATCTCTAACCCCCATCATTTTGGCGATGGCCTCATTGTTTGGTGCTACATCAAATACAGGAGGTCCCTGTTGGTCCCAGTCTATGAGGTTGGGGTATACCAGTGGTAAGTCATGGGATGATGAGGCTAGAGTGGTGACTGTGTAGATGGTGCAAATGGATGAGTCAAAGAAATCGACAAAGTCACCAAAGGAGTCTTGAAGGTCTGTTTCGTTGACATTGTTGACTTCCAGGGAGACCGTAGTGACCTCGACTAAGATACATTCGTCGATAGTGAGGATATGTTGTAGTTGACCGAATCCTAATCCTTGAGTATAGGGATTTCTTGTTTCTTGCACCGGTTCCACTATCCCCTGTTCATGAAGGCCGATACCACCTTGTCCTTTATAGCCCATTCTTTTGACAATTTCAGACCCTTTACCATAGATTTTTGTTGGGATGGTGGGGGCTTCTTGCTTAGGCTCTTCATCCTTATATAGCCATGATGAGATATATTCAAGCACATCTTGATCAAGGAGATGTTTCTTTTCAAAGGTGGGTGATGGTTTACACTTGATGATGACTGTGTTGGCTGCTTTGGTCTTTGGGATGCCAAACATTTTAGGATTGGGTAATGTGCCCATACAAAAGGTACCGTGTAGGTCATATTCCCCACATCCCATGTCGTTGAGCTTGATCTTGACCTCGGGTGGTGATGGTGCTTGGGATGAAGTGGTGGCAATATTGGCCGGGTCGATGTATGAGGTGGAAGCTATTGGATTGGCTTTGGTGGTAGCTTTGTTGTATGGGCAGAAGGTATGGTCATGGCCTCCCAAGAAGCTGCAGTATTGGAAGGGGCGGGGGTCAGCGTAGATGGTTACCTCTATGCCATTGTGAGGGAACTTGAGGCATTGATGGAATGTGGATGGGACGACTTGCATGGCATGGATCCATGGTCGCCCGAGAAGAATGTTGTAGGGGAGGTCAAGATCAAGGACCTGACATTTTGTTTCCAGTATTTTCTGTCCCACTTAGATATGGAGTTTGATGGTGCCTTCAGATAGCCATTCGGTGTCATCATACCCTTTGATTGTGATGCACTCGCTGGTGTCCACAACCACATCTGAGTATCCCAAGTGTTTTAATAATTTAAGAGTGCATATGTTTAGGCTGGAGCTGCCATCTATTAGGACTCTTTTGATGATGTGCTTGTGGATACGGACTTCAATGTGTAGTGTGTCATTGTATAAGTGTTCAGAAGTGAGAAGATCCTTTTCTAAAAATGTGAGATGGTGGAGTGCAGCAATATGTCCTACCATGGCTTGGAATTGGATCACATTCAAGTTGGAGGGAACTTGAGTTTTGAAGAGTGCTTTGTCAAGGACGTCTTTGTGAAGGGGGGATGTGCGGAGCAGCTCAAGTATGGATATTTGTGCGGGGGTCTTTCCTAGATGCTCTAGGAGGTTGTACTGATTGGTAGGTGATGGGCGTGTGTTTGGACCAAGGGGGAGGGGATTTGATGTGGATGCGGGCATTTGTTCAATGGTAGGGGCTATGCGGATGGATACACGGCCACGACGGGTTGTGACAGTGCAATCAGGTGCTTGTGCCCAAATGGTGATTGTGTTGACGTGGTGGGATGATGGCTCTATCCGCCCTATGATAGAGTCATAAGACGCGGCAGGTGGGGTGACATTGTATGCTTGATTGGATGAGGAGGCTTTATTATGGTTAGGCAGTGGATCTTTGTAAGCTCCAAGATTGGCATTTGGCAATGGTTGGGTGGTTTGATCAAGGCTGACTTGAATTTGATCGATGAGATCTTGGACGCAATGCTTTAGTTGCATGTAGTCAGTAGTTTTATGACCCGCAATGCGATGGTATTCGCAATAATCATTTTCATTGTACCATGCTACTTTAAGCTCATTCTCTTGACGAGGTCTAACAGGTGGGAGTGTGATCAAACCTTTCTTGAGACATTTGTCGAGGATGTCCTCGATGGGTTCCCCTAAGGGTGTAAATTGCCTTCAAGGTTTGTGTGGTTTAGTTTGCCCTCTTTGGTTATTTACATTTGTTGCATATGTATGTTGCAAGTATGAGGTGAGCCAGTGTTGTCATTGATGTCAACATACTCATATTGCATTGACAAGAAGGATTTGATGAGCTGTGTGCTGAGGATATTGAGAAAATTAGCCTCAGTCAGGAACAGTGAAGAACAGTGATGAGAAGAAGGCAAATGTATTGTATAGGTTGAGAACCGGAGGATGCAGATTAAAGGGTTTGTAGATATGAGTCTTGAGATGCTTCAGTTAAGATTTCAGAGGTCCGCATGAAGATCTGAAGGAGTTGTGGCTGTCGGTGTAGAACCAGTTCCGGCAAGTATTCAGAGGTGACAGAGGATCACAAAAAGGTCCGGTGAGGTCCGAAATTGTATTATCCTAATCTGCGGATTGGAAGGAGTGTTTGGGATGTCCTTGTGATGTGTCATCCTGATTTGTGTATGATTTGGAGGTCCGGAAGTACCTTTTACATTATGACAGTGGCGACAGACTGTGTTCTTGAAGTTCCGGATGAGGAAGACAAGAGATTCCAGTAAGTAAAGAAAGTGCGGATGTACCTGGTCATTCAGGCAGGCTTGTGAAGGTTCTTGGATCATGTTGAGGTTGTGTTGTTGGTCCGCATTGATAGTAGAGCCCAGAATTGAAGTTATTCTTTCGGATGAAGTTCTTGCTCTATTTAGCCGACCGGATGAGTTGTTCATCCTGCGAATGTTCTTGTGGTGGCCGACCGGATGTGTTATTCATCTTGCGGATACTCTTATGGTTGTTTGCCGACTTAGATGTTTGTTCCTAAGTCGATGTCTTGTATAAATAACAGTTTGTAAGTTCATTTCGTAGTGTGGATTGTGTGGATGAGTGTGGCATAGCGAAGAGAAGTGCAAAAGGCAGAGCAGAGGTTTTTGGGCTTAAATGGAACTGATCCGGACATGGTAGAGATGTCATTCTCCAGTTCAAGACTGTGATTCTTATCACTTTGTAGATAGTGTGTCTCCTTGTAGGCAGTGGGCCTCTTTGTGAGCAGTGTGCTCAGGCAGTGAGCCCTAATTGGCAAGTGCCATTCTTTTTCTTATTCTTCTAACAGAGAATAATCTTTGGGTTAATCACCCCGTGGTTTTTCCCTTAACCAGGTTTTCCACGTCAAAATCTTGGTGTTCAATGTGTTGATGTTTATCTGCTCTTGTGTTTGTGTATTATGCTTTCATGGATGATTAATTGATATGCTGTTAACTAACAACCAAGAATCAAGTGTTTGAAAGAACAAGAAGTTTTATACAACTGATTCACCCCCCCCTCTCAGTTGTATGCCCTAGATCCAACAATTGGTATCAGAGCCAAGTTCCTCTGAAAGGAGCTTAACCGCTTGAGGAGATCCAGGATGTCGTCATACAAGAAGGATAGTCCGAAGTTCGATGGAACCAACTTCACTCTCTGGAAAGGTCGCATGAAGTGTCACTTGGAATGTATGGGAAAAGCATACTTGGCTATGGTTTCAAAACCATATGTACCTCCACAAGGTGGTCTGACAACTCTGAATGAAATCACAGAAGCTGAAAACAATCTGCGGACCAAGGAAGCTCTTCTAAGCGCATTGAATGACTTAGATCTCTCGAATGTTATTGACCTACCAACTGCATATGAGATCCTGACTAAACTGGAACTTCTGTATGAAGGAGATGAGTTTGTCAAAAGTGCAAGGTTGCAAAGTTTGAAAGGGAAATTTGAAAGATTGAAGATGAGAGATGATGAAAACATCACTACCTTTATGCCAAGAGTGAATGAGCTGGTATGTGGAATTAGAAATGCTGGTGGAACTCTAGATGAAAATGAGATTGTCTGCAAAATCCTAAGATCCCTTCCTGCTGCCTACAAAATCAAGGTTGCTGCCATTGATGAATTCAGAGCCCACACAACTGTCACAAGAGAACAACTGGCTGGCAAACTAGCTGCATTTGAAATGACCGAGTTTGGAGATGATCCTCCCAAGACTGAATCTGCTTTCAAAGCCAGTACCTATGTGAAAGGCAAACAGAGATTTGATCCGGGAGAAAACTCATCAAGGAAGATGTCATGGTATGATCAAGCAAGAAGAGACATGGAAGAAGAAGAAGCAGAAACAGCTCAACTTGAAGCCCTCATTGCAAAGAGACCGCCAAGAGGATCCAGTAAGTATGAAGGAAAACTACCCTTTAAGTGTTTCAACTGCAATAAGATTGGTCATTTTGCTTCAAGATGTCCGGAAAGATCTGCAAGGTCTAATACTAACAAACAAAGGTTTCAAAAGAATTGCTATTATGTTCATGAAGAAGATGACAATGAAGGAGTAACAGATGATGAATCAGAACTAGGAAGCAAATCTGGAAATGAGTGGGTGTTTATTGCCATCAAGGAAGAAGATTCAATACTCTCTGAATCTGTCAATCACAAAGTTGTTGAAAAAGCTTTGGCTGCTCAAGTGGAAGAAAAGGATGATTGGGTTATTGACAGTGGATGTTCTCACCATATGACTGGTGACAAGAATAAGTTCTTAGATTTGGAAAGGTATGAAGGAGGAATGGTAAAGTTTGGTGATAATTCTACTGGCAGGATCAGAGGTAGGGGAACTATTTCCTTTGATGGAAAGAGCAAAACAGGTAATGTACTATATGTTGAAGGATTGAAGCACAATCTTCTCAGTGTTGGTCAGTTAGTGGACAAAGGCTATGATCTCCGGTTCAAGAATGGAAAATGCAGAATCTTTACAAGCTCCGGAACTGAAATTGCATCTGGTGCTCAAACAAAAGGTAATATCTTTCATCTGGTTGGTTCAAACAAAAGTTGTCTGTTTGCTCAAGTTGATCAGAGTTGGTTATGGTATAGAAGAATGTGTCATGTGAATTTTGATAACATCATCAAGATAAGCAATACTCAGGCTGTAAGAGATCTTCCAAAATTGATGAAACCTACAAATAGTTTGTGCAAAGAATGTCAGCTAGGTAAACAAAGCAGAGTCTCTTTCAAAAGCCAAGATCAGTCTTCTACTGGATTGTTGGAATTAGTACATACTGATCTCTGTGGTCCGACAAGAATCAAGAGTCTGCAAGGTGATAGATATTTCATGTTGTTAATTGATGATCATTCCCGGTTGATGTGGGTTACCTTTCTAAAAGAAAAATCAGAAGCATTTGAGAAGTTCAAAATCTTCAAAGCTATGGTAGAGAATCAAACCGGATTGAAACTAAAGTGTCTAAGGTCTGATAGAGGTGGTGAATTTACATCTGGTGAGTTCATTGACTTTTGTGAGAAGTAGGGTATAAGGAGACAGTTGTCTGCTCCTAGGACTCCACAGCAGAATGGAGTAGTTGAGAGAAAGAACCGGACCATCCAGGAAGCTGCCAGGACAATGATGTTGGAAGCAAATGTTCCTCAAATGTTTTGGAAAGAAGCTATCAGCACTGCAGTCTACACTCTCAATCGAGTTCAAATCAGAAACAACACCGGTAAGACCCCCTATGAACTCTGGTTTGGCATCACTCCTACTGTGAAATATTTCAGAGTATTTGGTAGCAAGTGTTATATTAAAAGAGATGAAGATCTAGGAAAGTTTGATGCTAGAAGTGATGAAGGAATTTTCTTGGGTTACTCCACTCAAAGCAAAGCATACCGGTGTTACAATAAGAGATTGAGGAAGATGATAGAAAGCACCAATGTGAAAGCTAATGAAGGAATTGAGAAGCCTTCAAGATTTTATGAGTTTGATGAAGATGACCAAGACAGTGTTCAAGGAACTCAATCCTCTCCAGTGAGACAGAGTCAGCCTGATCCGGTAAATCAGGAAGAAGAGATAGGTTTGAATGAGCCTGATCAAGAAGCAGCAGTGCAGGATACTCCCAAAATTCCAAGGTATGTAAGACTGAACCACTTTGAAGATCAGATCATAGGTGACAGAAGCAAAGGTGTACAAACTAGAAGGAATGTTGCTCAAAATCAGGATGAATGTTGTCTGATTTCAAAGATTGAACCTAAAACAATAAATGAAGCCTACAATGATGAAAACTGGACCAAAGCAATGGAAGATGAATTGATGCAAATCGAGAAAAATCATACTTGGGATCTTGTTCCCAGACCTAGAGACAAGAATGTAATTGGAACCAAGTGGGTCTTCCGGAACAAACTAAATGAAGCTGGTGAAGTAATCAGAAACAAAGCTAGATTGGTCTGCAAAGGCTACTCTCAAATAGAAGGAATTGACTTTGAAGAGACTTTTGCTCCGGTGGCAAGAATTGAAGCAGTCAGATTACTTCTTGCATTTGCTGCCTTCAAAGACTTCAAGGTATATTAGATGGATGTCAAGTCTGCCTTCCTAAATGGTGATCTGGAAGAAGAAGTCTACATTGAACAACCGGATGGATTTCAATTGTCTGATAATGATGATATGGTCTGCAAGTTGAAGAAAGCATTGTATGGACTAAAGCAAGCCCCAAGAGCATGGTATGAAAGGTTGGATAAGCATCTTGTGCAGATTGGATTCAACAAAGGTACTGCTGACAGTAACTTATATTTCAAAATTGTTCATGAAAACATTTTGATTGTTGAAGTGTTTGTGGATGATATCATTTTTGGAGGAAGAGATAGTATGTGCAAAACTTTTGCAAATCAGATGAAAAGTGAGTTTGAAATGTCTATGCTTGGTGAAATGAATTTCTTCTTGGGTCTGCAAATTACTCAAACAAAGAAAGGAATCTTCATTTCTCAGACCAAATATGTGAAAGAATTGTTGAGGAAATATGGTATGGAAGATTCAAAACCAATGAACACTCCCATGGCAACCGGATGTAAGTTGAGCAAAGATGATGACTCCCCAAAGGCAGATCAAACAAAGTATAGATCAATGATTGGTGGATTGCTGTATCTCACTCAGACTAGACCAGATATAATGCAGGCTGTTGGTCTTGTGGCAAGATTCCAGGCTGATCTTAGAGAATCTCATGTTATGGCAATCAAAAGAATTTTTAGGTACTTGAAAGGAACAGTTGAGTATGGTCTATGGTACCCTAGAGATCCGGATTTCTCTCTTCATGCTTACACAGATGCAGATTGGGCAGGAGATGTGGATGACCGGAAGAGCACTAGTGGTGGAGCATTCTTTTTGGGGAAGAGATTGGTTTCTTGGCTAAGCAAGAAACAAGATGCAATATCTCTGTCTACAACTGAAGCAGAATACATTGCAACAGCAGGTAGTTGCACTCAAATCTTATGGATGAAGTAGATGCTAAGAGACATTAAAGTTGAATATGAGGAGCCTATCACAATTTTCTGTGATAATTCAAGTGCAATTAATATTTCTAAGAATCCGGTATTGCATTCTAAGACTAAGCACATATCTATCAAGTTTCACTTTTTGAGAGAACAAGTGAACAAGGAAGAAGTCAGATTGGAGTATGTTCCCTCAAAGGATCAGATTGCAGATATCTTTACTAAACCTCTTCCCAAGGACTCTTTTGAATATCTCCGGGAGAAGTTAGGGGTCATGGCCCCTCCGGTGATGAACTAGGATGCACTGATGTGCATCAGTCCAGTGGATATCACAGTCATATCTTGTGATCCGGATTGATGATGGGGAGCTGCAACTAAGGGGGAGCAGCTGGTATGACTCTGATGTATGAGAATTGCAAGTATGAGCCCTTTGCCATTGATGTCAAAGGGGGAGAGAAGACATGTGAAAAACAAGTGGTTGATGATCAAAGGGGGAGCAGTAAAGGAAGAGAAGACATGTGAAAAGTTGTTGTTAATAGGGGGAGCTGTGACAGAAAAGAGAAGTTCTTGTCTTGATGGTTTTTCACATCATATGTTGCCATCAATGACAAAGGGGGAGATTGTTGCAAGTATGAGGTGAGCCAGTGTTATCATTGATGTCAACATACTCATATTGCATTGACAAGAAGGATTTGATGAGCTGTGTGCTGAGGATATTGAGAAAATTAGCCTCAGTCAGGAACAGTGAAGAACAGTGATGAGAAGAAGGCAAATGTATTGTATAGGTTGAGAACCGGAGGATGCGGATTAAAGGGTTTGTAGATATGAGTCTTGAGATGCTTCAGTTAAGATTTCAGAGGTTCGCATGAAGATCTGAAGGAGTTGTGGTTGTCGGTGTAGAACCGGTTCCGGCAAGTATTCAGAGGTGACAGAGGATCACAAAAAGGTCCGGTGAGGTCCGGAATTGTATTATCCTAATCTGCGGATTGGAAGGAGTGTTTGGGATGTCCTTGTGATGTGTCATCCTGATTTGTGTATGATTTGGAGGTCCAAAAGTACCTTTTACACTATGACAGTGGCGACATACTGTGTTCTTGAAGTTCCGGATGAGGAAGACAAGAGATTCCAGTAAGTAAAGAAAGTGCAGATGTACCTGGTCATTCAGGCAGGCTTGTGAAGGTTCTTGGATCATGTTGAGGTTGTGTTGTTGGTCCGCATTGATAGTAGAGCCCAGAATTGAAGTTATTCTTCCAGATGAAGTTCTTGCTCTGTTTAGCCGACCGGATGAGTTGTTCATCCTGCGAATGTTCTTGTGGTGGCCGACCGGATGTGTTATTCATCTTGCGGATACTCTTATGGTTGTTTTCCGACTTAGATGTTTGTTCCTAAGTCGATGTCTTGTATAAATAACGGTTTGTGAGTTCATTTCGTAGTGTGGATTGTGTGGATGAGTGTGGCATAGCGAAGAGAAGTGCAAAAGGCAGAGCAGAGGTTTTTGGGCTTAAATGGAACTGATCCGGACATGGTAGAGATGTCATTCTCCAGTTCAAGACTGTGATTCTTATCACTTTGTAGACAGTGTGTCTCCTTGTAGGCAGTGGGCCTCTTTGTGAGCAGTGTGCTCGGGCAGTGAGCCCTAATTGGCAAGTGCCATTCTTTTTCTTATTCTTCTAACAGAGAATAATCCTTGGGTTAATCACCTCGTGGTTTTTCCCTTAACCGGGTTTTCCACGTCAAAATCTTGGTGTTCAATGTGTTGATGTTTATCTGCTCTTGTGTTTGTGTATTATGCTTTCATGGATGATTAATTGATATGCTGTTAACTAACAACCAAGAATCAAGTGTTTGAAAGAACAAGAAGTTTTATACAACTGATTGACCCCCCCCTCTCAGTTGTATGCCCTAGATCCAACAATGTATGTGCAGGTGTTTGATTTTGTACATGTTAGATGGCTTTAACAATAGTTACATCGTCGTTCAAAGTGTTCTTATTCTTCCCCCAATAGTGTGGCTTGTCATTTGATTGCAAGTTGGTGTTGTTTTTATTGGGGGTGTTGTTGTGGGGTTTGTTGTTATTGTTATTGTTTTTGTTGGATTTATAGTCATACAATTCGATGGAGCCCTTGGCGATGAGGGCTCGTTCGATGGGAGTTCCCTTGTCGATGAATTCCTCAAAGGTAGATGCATAGAGGATTTGTAAATGGAACTCTAATTCCTAATTGAGGTTGGTCACAAACATGGTGACGAGTTGTTTTTCAGGAATTGGCCATGGGAGTTTGCTTGCTAAGCTTCTCCACCTTTGCAAGAAAGAAGCGAAGGCTTCTCCATTCTTTTGTTTGGTGTTGCAAAGGTTTGTCATAGACATTTCATGCTCGAAGTTGTAGGAGAAATGGTTTACAAATTTTTTCGCAAGCTTAGAGGAAAGTCCTAAAGCCTGGGGGAAGATGCGCGAACCATTCAGCAACTTGACCACCAAGGCTTCTTGGAAATAGTCTCATTAGATAGGTATCGTTATTTGAGACTTCTAAGCAAGTGATGTAAAACTCCCTAAGATGATCCCTAGGGTCTCCCTTTCCCTTGTATTTGTCAAATTTAGGCGTTTCAAAGTTCTTGGGGAAAGGAGGCATGTATAATGTGCGATCAAATGGATAGGGGCAAATATCCTCAAAGGAATAGTGCTTGCACTTGCCCCTAGTTTGCATGTCGTCTACCTTTTAGATTAAGGCCTGTACAATGGTTGTGAGATCCTATGGTGGTTGTGGTTGGGGTGTGTAGGTTTGTTGATTGGTGATGTGTTGGAGATGAGGTGGGATTGGATGTTGGAGATTTTTTTGGTTGAGGTTTTGGTACTGCGGGTTGGTGTTTTGGTTGATTTGTGCTTGATGTTGTTGATATGCATAGAGTTATTGGAGAATATGTGGTGGTATTTGGGGATTAGGATTATGATGGTTTGATGATGTGATGGGGTTTTGTAGATATGTGACATTGGATGGATTGACATTAGATGGGTGGACATTGGATGAGGTGGTCGTATTATAAGGTGGTTGTGAGAATAATTGTCTTAGGTAGGCGATGGTTTGGGGGTTGGGTGGAGGCACACTTGTGGAGGTACTTGCATGCGTGATGTGGTAACAGGTTGGGAGGTGGTAGGATTGGAGGTATTTGTGGAAATCGTAGATGTGGTAGTGGTAGAGCTTGTGGAGGTGGTAGATACGGTGGGTGTTGATGTTTGAGAGATGATAGGTTGGGTGTTTGATGTAGACATTTGG
Source organism: Cunninghamia lanceolata (assembly GCA_027924645.1). Taxonomy (NCBI): domain Eukaryota; kingdom Viridiplantae; phylum Streptophyta; class Pinopsida; order Cupressales; family Cupressaceae; genus Cunninghamia; species Cunninghamia lanceolata. The sequence goes on from BSBN01000025.1 coordinate 20,609,312, forward strand.
GCATTTGATGTAGATGTTTGGGTGTTTGATGTAGATGTTTGGGTGTTTGATGGGGTAGGATTGATAGTAGAGGTGGGTGGTTGGGATGAGGTCATGTTATGGGGTGGTTGTGCACCAATTTTGAGGAGATAATAAAGATATCTATTTGGGTCCGACCTTAGGATTTTATCAAGCAGGTCCATGTTATCAGCGTCTTGTGTAAAGCTCAAGACATCTAGATCATCTTTGGACATGGTGGGAACATTTTGTAGGGGTGGGGGTGGTGGCGGTTGTTGCAAGAAATGGAAGGGATTTTTGTTGGGATTATATGTGGGGATGTGAAAGACCATAGGTGGGTTGTATGTTTGATTGATGGGTATGTTGTTGTTGTTGGTGTTAGGCATTCCTATGCCGCCATATTGTCCAGATTCTGCCATTTCTTGATTCTTCCTGTGTTGTGATCTAGTTATGGGCATACACGTGTGTGGATTTGATTTTGAAATAGAGTGAGATGGAGATGGAGACCTTAGAGAATCGGATTGATTTTGTTGGACCCAAAGATGGATGTGGTAGCAAGATGGAGAGGGTGAATGTAGTAAGATGAAGGATTGATAGGAATGGACGATATTGACTCTTGCACAAATTTGGATAAAAAAGGTAGATGATGGATGATGTTTGTTTGAGGATGATTTTGATGGAAGGGGTTTTGATTTTGATGTTGATTTTGATTGATTAGGATGATGTTTTCAAGAGGATATGATGGTCAACAAATTGAGCTTAGGTAAGATCTAGATTATGTGTTGGCACAAATAGATGTTTCTCTTTGTTTGGGGTAGACTAATGACCTTACACAAAGAGGGATGATTATTTTACTCGAAAGATAGACTAATGACTTTTCAAGCAAAATATGATGTGGGTGATGAGATCTAGACCTAGTTTTTAGCTTAAAAGGATGACGAGTTTTGGTTGATGATTTGTTGATGGATGTTTTGATCTGGATTTGAATTTTTGGAATGATTTTTTCATAACAAGGATATGTGTCTTGGTCCAAAGAGGTATGCAAAAGATTAAGGGGGATGAATAGATATGGAATTGAGTAGATTATTATATAGCAAAGGGTCCAATAATGATGATGGTGGATTTTCTAAGGTCCAAATGATTTGGAAAATTTGAGGAGAAAAATGGATGGGGTACTGACAGATTTTTGGAAAGTGAATATGGATTATGGCATGGCAGATGGTGAAGATCACAACTGAATGGGTCTTAGTCTCAAGCAAATCAATATGAGAATACCACCAATCAATAGGTGAAATGGTGCCAAAATTAGACAGAGATGACACTGATATAGGGCAATGTTGGTCGAGGTCCTGAGAAAGACAAATTTTGATGGCAATTTTGGATTTGCTTTGTTTGGAATTTGATCAAATGATTCTCATTGTTTCTTGGCAAGTTGTTTGAAAACAATTTAAACACATTACACGCACAATAACCAAGATTTTTTTGTTTGTAAAAAAGACGTGTGATTTTGTTAAACAAGCACTTTGCACAACCTAAGGCGAAGATATGACAGTATTTGTTGAATCCCCTAGCTATGCTTATTCAAAGTGGGTAGCTCTAGGATCTTGGTAGCACCGGCTCCTCCTTACAATTGTACACACTTCTCATGCATACCAAGATCTGAGTTTCCTATAAGGCTTGTCCCTCACCAAACCTTTGGATTATCCCTGTTACCTTAGCTAAGAACTGCATGAATCAGGGCCGCTTCAAAGGTTTCCCTTCTCTGTCAACAAATAGAAGGTTTTTAGCTTGCTAAACAAGAGTTCGTAGTAAGGGCATCTGTTCAGGTGGTTATACGTGTGATAGTGCTACTCTCCGTTATGGAGTCTCCCAGCCTCTAAGGGTTACGCCTTGGAGGGTTTTGGGGGAGGTTAGCTGTCGGTATAACACAACACCTGTTGCTTCTAACTTTCATCACAAACAAATTAATTTATATAGCGGCTTGGAAGAGCTTGGCTTTAGCTTGTTGCCACTTGGGTCGTTCCCACCTTTCAAAGCGGGGTGGCAGGCCCTCTAAATATTAACAAAAGTAATACAACCACAAAAATACTTTTGATCCCCAAGTTCATACAAAGATGCGAGGGGAGAGCATACATATTCTTTGTGCTTGCATCACACTAAACATGGTTCATTTTAGTTATTTGGATTATGTTGGGGGCGATTAATGCAAGTGTTGTGAAAAGCTTTTGATTCCCAAGGTCACCAAATGGTGCGAGGGAAGAGCATACACTTTTCACACTACAAACACAAACCACGAAAACACTTCACACAAATTAGATTGGTTTTCTTAATTATATGAGTGAAGAATGCAGATTGTTGTTCTTTTTAATCTAATGATTTGATTGATGCAATTTGTGGTTCTTTTTAAAAGCCCAAAATTGAAATGTTTTGATAGTTGTTGTTGGCACACACTTGTGAATTTTAGAACACCAAATTCAAATGTTTGGCACACACACACACAAAGATTTGTTTTGTTTGTTGATCAATTTTTTATAACACCAAATCAAAATGTTGTGTAAACTAGCATGCAAGGGTTCATTTTAAATTTCCAATTGAAGTGTTTGTTAAGCAAAAGATGAAAGAACCCTACAAAAACTTGTTAGTGTCCTCGAGATGATGTTGATGACCTGTAAGCAAATTGTCAATCCCTACATAGACAACAAAGTTAGTTTCTGAAATAGCGCTAAAACAGAGTCCTAATGGCACCACTGCAGACAACAAATGGCGCTACTTGATAGAAACTGACAGACCACTTGACACTCTAGACAAATGGTGTCAATTTACAAATATGCGCTAATATCAGACCCCGAAGACACCAGAATAAACTTTTGCGCTACAGAATTATACAGAAGGTGCCACAACAATAAAAAGCACTAATACAATATACAAAAAGTGCTAAAATAGGTAATAGCACTAAACGGGGTCTAAGAAGGTGCCACTACGCAAGTTGTCAAGCGGTTTGGTCACAGTTTACAGATAGCGCCAATCTGGGCTCTAATAGCACTGATACGAGCCTGAAAGTGTCCATCTTGCAAACAAAGGTCTTCCAAGTGAAAGAGGAGGTTAGGCTACACATAGAAGAGGTCCTGTTAGCATTGTTAGTCAGTGATAAATGAAAAATAGGACAAAATCGAAGCCAACTTGCATGTTTAGATTTTATGAAAAATTCGGCATGACCTCCCCTTGTTCCTTCCAATATTCTTGCAAAACAGAGAGTAATTAGACAAAAAAAATACAGCAGGAAGAACATGGCTGAAACGGACATGTGAGTGAGTCTTGAGCAAGAAATGTGCTACACAAAATAGCACTAAAATAGACTATAGCACTAAAACACGCCAGAGATAGCGTTGCTGCATAGAGTATATAGTGCTGCACCTACAAAACATGCATCCTAAGCACAAAAACTCACAAAAATTGGTTAGATTTGGACCTTGTGGGTCCCACCGGGCATGCTAATGTAGATTAGGAAATCAAATCAAGGTAAAAACATAAACCAAATGCATAAGAAACAAATAGTTATACCTAGATAAGGAGACCCAATCTCATCAAGGGAGAAGAGCTTTTGCACCCAAGAAAACTCCTAAGACATGATAATCCCTAAATAATGATTCAAATGTGAAATGCTATCTTAATTTGTAACTCACTAAAAGACTAGCTCATTAGATATTTTGGCATTATATCTCTACTTGAAAAATTGGATCCCAAATGGCTTGGGAGAGGTTCTATTTATAGATTTTTGGAAGGGATTTTGATCCAAGGGTGGAGATTGATTGGGAAGATCAATAGTGGAGGATAAAAGTGATGTGGAGGGGCTAGATTAAATCTTGAAGGAATGGAGGGCTAGGAATAAAAGTAAATCTTTTATTCATTTTGGGAGAAAGGGTAATTAAATGAGTATGGGTGTGAAGGATTATTTTTTGAATTAAAGATTCATATGGGGAATGTAAAATGAATTAAAAATTCATTTGGGGATAAGTGGAGATAAATGAGGTATGGGGGTGTAAGAGGAATTAATTGTGATGTGAGATGCATTTAAATAAAAAATTGACTTATGTGGATATATTTCAATTTTTTATTTGGAGGATGTGAGGAAGGGTGTTAAACTAGGTTTGACCACCCAAATGAGAGGTTAGGATTAATTAAACATAGGTTTTATTCAATTAATCCTACGGCTAGGATGAGGTAGGCTAGGATAAGCAATTAAATAACAGATATTTAATTGTCTAGGGTAGGGATAGGTCAATTAGTAGGCTAACCTAATTAGTTAAACATGATTTAACTAATTAATTAGGTTTAGTGAGGAGAGGGAAATTGATCAAATAAATATTGCATATTTATTAAATCAATTGGCTAAGGTTTGAACCATTGAATTAATGAAATTAATTCAATTGTTAGGGATAAAATGATGAAAAGTTAGACGATGAAGGGGTAATTAATTAAATAAAAATTTAATTAATTGAATAGAAGGGAAATTGATAGTTTAGGGATGTCGGGAGTCAATTTGATGGTAAAAGACATTTTTAGGTGTCTACAGATATGTATATAATATCTCAATTCTTGAATATTTCTTTATGATTTAGATTTAATTAGAATGAATGGATTGGATGTATTTAAATACAAGGACATAACAATAAATCACACACATTTAGATACTTGATTGGCATTGGGCAGGAAATCTAAAGGGTTATATTCAATAAAAACTTAAACTTTTTACGTCAAATAAGGGTAGGTCAATTTCATGAATCTAGAGATGACATCACAACCACATATGTAAATAACTATAATTGACTATTTAAATTTGATGATTTCTATAGAACTAATAAACTATAATATCAACAAGAAGATCAAAATGACTTACCAAAGGAAATTATTGTTGTCAATAGACCATATTTCCTTGTTGCAAATAGATTGATAGAGGTTGAGTTGTAAAAACATTTTGTTTCTTCTAGTAGCCCAAATAGGGTGTTACATAATTGGTGTGGGTGCAAAAATTCCAAATCCATGATCCTCAGATTGTGTATTTAAAAGCACCATCCTATGTTTAAAAATAAATTTATCACTTAAGATATTTCATAGTATCATTGACATAAAATAAGTGTCATTAAAATACAATAATTTTTAGTATTTTAATATATTTTTCTTATACATCTTTTTGGAGTTATGTTTGATTTACTCCCATTAAGTTAGAGAAGATTTAAATAACCATATGAGCACACTTACTTGTTTAATGCCCTACATATAATTCATAGGCCCAACAAAACTAAGGAGATTAATTATGTTTTAGTTTTACCTCGACAAGCCCTAAAATTACAAGACTTTTGAAGGATACATTATGCAAGCCACTAAATTCCTAGTCTCCTCTTAGAAAGTTTTATAGAATCTATTAGAAAAATTTATAGAATCTAATACAAAATTTAAAAGGTAAATGACAAGGGTTTCTATGGCTTATGGGTGATGAAAACTGTTGCAAGTATGTGCCTAATCGGTGTTGTCATTAGTGTCAACTGTATCTTATTCTATTACTTGTTTAGAAGACTTGTATGTTGAGGATATTGAGAAAATTAGCCTCTTCAAAAGAAACAAGTGAGCCACAGAGAAGTGTAGTACAAATAGTGATTTGTATGCTAAAGAATAGCCTAATAAACTGCTCTGCATTTATTTCTACTTGAAGATTTCATTCCCTTTGCATAATGTTGCAATAGGTCAGGACCTATTTTGTAAATGTTTGTAATACCGACCTTAGAGATTGTTCCAATGGTTGATAATTGTGATGCTGACCTTGATGATCATTCCAAGGTTGATGTAGTGTATAAATACTTATAGTTGAGTCGTGGAAAAAGTGTCCTTGAGCTAAAATGGAAATATATTAAGAAAGGTCCAAAGGCAGAGCATAGAAGAGGTAGAGGAAAGAAGAGGAAGAGCAGAGCAGAGGAAGAGCAGAGTAGAGGAATTGTTATTCACAATACAAAAAGGTGTTGATCATGGCAGTGAGTCTGGAAGTAAGCCACCAATAGGGTTTAACAGCCCTTATTGTAATCTTGCTAGGTTTAGGGTTGAGGCAGTGAGCCTGCTAGACCTAGTTGTTCTTCATGGCAGTAAGCCAGTATGTTTAGGCCCGTGGAGTGACCAAGCCTGAACATCATTATTTCAAGATTGCAATATATATTGAGAGTTAATCCTCTTCGTGGTTTTTCCCCACCTTGGGGTTTTCCACGTAAATCTGGTGTCTCTTGTGTTTGATGTTGTATCTATGGTTAAGTTTCTGATTTCATGCACTCATGGTTAAATCATAATAATTGTGGATAAGTAATAAATGCTTAAATTGCAAAAAGTGTTTAAGATTTTGTGACAACTGATTCACCCCCATCTCAGTTGTCTGGTGCATATCAATAGAAAACAAGAGGAATAGGGTGTATAAATAGAGATGGGGAAGGAAAACTATAAGGAAACACTCTCAAGGACTAAAGGGAGACTCTAGAGCTTCAAATCTATAATGGTAGCTCTTTTTCCTTCTTGTCTTGACAATGTATCTACAATTTGCCTTTGGATTGGAGAGAGAAATTATTTTTTTCAAGAATGTCTAATTACCTTTAAATGACTAAAAAGTGGAAAAAAGTAGGCTTGTCTACCAAACCTAAAATAAATTTTTAGGGTTTGTACAAATGAAAATGTAGTTAGGGTTAGGGTATGTCCATGAGTGGTAAATGTTTTCTAATAATTCTACAAGTTCATCCATTAGGGGGTGTAGTCGGTGTACTAGAGGGGCGCAATTTTCCTTATAGGATATGGATTTCTACTTTTAGAGGTGGTCTAGGGTGGTCTAGGAAGGTCTAGGGAGCCTAAAAGGTCAAATTATGATCACTAGGGCCAAAAATAGGTGCAAAATGGACCTAAAAAATATGCTATGGAGAAGAAACTAAAATTAAGAAAAAAATGTAATGAGGAAGTTGTAGGGTATTCAAATTTTTATATTATTTTTTCCTCCACTTTAGTGGGCTGGTGACACTAAGTGGAAGAAGCATGCTAAAATAGAATTATATCAAATATATCATTATACTAATGCAAGGATACACAAAAAAGGATGAAGTATTCATATTCTTCTTAATAATGTTCTTTAATGTCCATGTACATGTTTTTACAATGTACCACATCAAGACAATGTAGTCACCATAGGATAGAAGAGCTTATGCCTTAAAACATATATAAAGATGGAAACATTAAGATAAGAAAATTCAAACATGAAAATAAACATATATATAAGGAAAAACATTAAGAATATGAAAATCATGCATGTGAACATATTACACATATTAGACTCTTATTAGAATGTATATTAATATTTACAAACTTATCTGCTCAATAGGTAATCAATGAGGAAATTATATTGTGTTATATATAAATTAAAATTTAGTTTAACTTGTTTATTTATGTCATAATGTACATATGATGGGTTATGTGTTGTATTGTCAAATTAATGTGATAGAAGTTGGTTCTTTGTCATGTCCCCTCCCCTGTGGGCTGACACACTGAGCACCAACTTGTTTACCAAGAAATAATATTTCTATTATTGATAATTAGAAATCAATTACTAGTGGCACTCCTATACAATAAGACAAATACAATATAATCATATATATAAGCAATGATTAAGTCTTATTCATTAAAGCTATAAAGTGAGACGTTGAAATAAGACAAAAGTCTTATGTAATACAAAAAGTCTTATGTAAGACAAAAATATTATTAGCAAAATATATGTTATGCAATTAATAAGAAAAGGCTATGTGATTAAGTATGGATGACTTTTGTAATTTGATACGATCAAGACATATATGAGGTGCGATCTGTATATGGAACAATTTATCATGTGACGAGAAGTAATATGATCCACATAAGATAAAGTATGAGTGAAATGGCAGCGATCATATTAAGTATATGATGCGATTAGTATGAGTGTGTGTTATGTCAGAAAATGTCCCCTTGGGGGCTTTTCCCTCTTAAGGTTTAGCTCTCAAGTCTTTAGAATGCATTTAGAGCATCTTGCATGTTATTTTTGACTCCCGATGAGAAAAACATGAAGTCTTATGGCAAATAGGACCTAGGGGTGCTATTTTGATGACTCTTGAGCAGAAAGGAGTGGTTGGACTTGGGTGCTAGCACCCTAGTCCTACCCTATTTTGGGTCTGCCCTAAATTTAAATGTCAGTTTTATGACTGTTATTTAGGTCCTATGTTGACATCTTAAGTTTGAATTATGAAATTCTTAGCAGGAATCTTTGTAGTTGCATATATAAGCATGATTAGGTTTCATTTGTAAACTAGGGGATGGAAATGAGATGACATTGTAAACTTGTGACTTTATGTGAAAGTGATTCAAGGCATTCATTGTGCTGTAGAGTGATACTTTGTTGTTAATGTGTTTGTGATTGCATATTTGACTCCATCACTTCATGGCATGAAGAGCATCTTCCTTCCACGAGACCTACACTTCAAGGTGATATCTATTGTGTTTTCAATCATTTATCATTTGAATTTTTGCCTCTATCCCACCGGGATATGCACTCTTATTTGAAAACAATGTTTGAAAGACTTGAATGTCTCTCCATCTCTAAACACCACAACCCCCTCCCACACTCTTTTTTGATTGCAGGTTACAAGTACTGAGTTTCGTAGAGTGGAGTTGCAGAAAGGAGGTTGCAGACAACAAGGATTCATGATCTGAAAGAAAGAGGACAAAGGTAAACATTTCGGGACAAGGGTGCTAGTGCTAGTGTCCTCTGGAATTGCAGAGACAAAAATAAATTGAACAGTGGTAATCAACATCTGCAGAGCTTTTGACACCCCAAAAAACACCAGGTCTTGGACTAGGGTGCTAGTGTCGATGTCCACTATTTCTAGAGTAGAAATGAAAGATACAGTGCAGATCAGTGTCAGAAGGAGATTCAGATTTCATGCAGAAAATAGTACCTTGGACGCTAGTGCCAGTGTCCCTGACAATTCTGCATCCTGAACTTCAAAAAATAGTGAGTTAACAATCTCTGCCCTTAGCTTAGCCTGAAAGGATTTGTTGCAATTCATTGATTTGCTTACTGTTTTGCTTATTTAGGGTTTTAAGAGTAAATTGAGCATTAAATTGAGATATTGTTTGATACATCTGAACTTCCGCATCGTTACAAGTGGCAGCCCAACTTGTAGGTGACTGCTCTCGCTTAGTGGAGATTCAACTTGGTTGATATGCCCTTGAATATTTAGTGGTGAAGGGAGGATTTGCCTTTGAAACCTAGAACAAAACCTATCCCCCCTTTTTCCCCCTAAACATTTTGGCGTACCTATGTTTTTGGACTTTTTGTATAGGTTGCTGAGTGTTGTGTGATAGATTTGCATTCATTCATTTTATTGCATTCAAAAATTACAAAAAAATTTGAAAATTTGGAAATTTAAAAAAAATTAGCATCTTAGGCTTGTATTTTAGCATAATTTGAATTTATTGGCATTTAATTTCATTAAATTTCTATTATTTTCATTAGATCTGATTTAAATTATAGAAATTCATTATTTAGTGTTCATTTGCATTGCATTTTCATGCCTAAATTGTCAAAAATTGCTTAAAATTATGCATTTTTCATGAAAACCTAGTTTTGCATTAGCTAGGCTTTGTAGTCAAAATCTTGTTTCAGATTTTACTACATTTTGAAAACACTCATTAGGACTGATTTCTAATTGTAGTGTTGCATCATAGTGGTTTTCTTACAAAATTTCATGTCTAGGGTTTGAAAACCTTGCATTTTCACTAGAGTTGGCCTTATCGTCTCTCTAGATTTGCATTACAAGCGTGTTGTGAGGGATTTTACTGCATTATTTGACTGATATTAGGGTTATTATCTATTTCCCTTCCTCAAATTATTTACAACACCCTTTCTACTAGGCGTTTACATTGAAAATTGGTGAAAAATTGCATATTTTAGGTGTATTTTCACTAGGTTTTGACTTGTCATCACTTTAGAGTTGCATCAAAGGCATGTTGTGAATGATATTATTGCATCATTAGACTATTATTAGGCATATTATTTTTTGTCCCTCTTGAAATTTTTCACAACACCTCTTCTTTCATTCATTTACATTGAAAAAAGTTGAAAAATCAAGCATTTTAGGTCATTTTCATACATACTTTTGCATTTGTTTCTTGCATACGTGTTGAAAATCTTTGAAATATTATTTAGCACTCACATGAAACCTTCATGTCATTTTTCCATGGTGTCTTTGCATAAATTTATCAAAGCTCTTGGTTTTGACCAATTTTTAACCCTCATGAGTGAACATCCTATGACATTAGAAAGCTTAACTAAGTTCATTTCCATGAGTAGCAACGAAAAAGATAATTATGATAGAACTTCTCCTATATCTACTACATGTGATGATGACATAAACTTGTCCTCTAGTCATTCTTTCAAAAATAATTCTTCCCATGAGGATATACTAGCACAAGACAATGAAATCACTGATACCTTCCCAACAACAGGAGAAACACAACTTTTGCAAGGCATCATGCCTCCTACAACTACAATACAAGAACACATATTTCATAATGTTAAGGATCCTATTGATGTGATAACACGTGTAACTGATGAGCAAATAAACAAACTTGGCAACGAACTAGCTGATTTTCAAGCATTTATAGAAAATGAAAGGATAGCGGACCAAGTATACCTGTTATTCATAACATAAGAGAGTTACTAAAAGAATGACAAGATGGTGTTAATGTACTCTAAGGCTTAACATATATCATACAAATTAATGTTATGACACTATATGATCTAGACAATTACACATCTCTCATGAACACATACCCTCGGGTAGTCGAAGACTTAACACACCACATTGAGAATGATGAGTATGAAAAATCTCTTAATGAAACTTACGATGATGAGGATGATAGTGATACAACACCTAAACTTCTTAACAACACTTTACCTTTCTTTCATCCCAATACTCTCCCTGGCCAAGATGAAGCATTGGTGAATAAAGAAAGATATCTCACAGAACAACAAGCTTATTATGACTACGATGAAGATGATTATCTGAACTATGATGAAATAATTGATTTAATAGAATTGGACAAGGAGAAAGTTAAGAATTCAATTCATCCATGGAAAAATGGCATTGATTTAATTATTGACAAAGGTTAGTTGGATTGTCCCTATAGGTAAGTATTTCTAACCCTTTACCTCAGTGTTGTGTTTCCCCCGTGATGTGTTATGTGTTGTTTAGGCCTCCTAGGATGACCCTTGATTCTCTTATAAGGTCAAGGATACTAGGAGACCGCCTCTGTTGTGATCCTTCTTCTATTTGTATCATCATTCTTCTATATTGCTTCTCCTCTATTTTCATTGTTGTGTGTTGAGTCTTATGGATATAGCGTTGCGGTTGGTGACTTGGGGGCACCCTTCTACATGACTGTTGATGAGGCATAAACAACCTCATTCTTATGATGAGCTAAGTACCCCTTTTTGTTCTTGCCAACCACCTTAGCCATGCCAATTTGTTTATTTTTAGAAGCAATAATTGTCCACTTTTTATAAAATGATGCATAAATCTTTATTTATCAAATTGATTAGAATTTGCTAACTGACAGGATGTCATAAGGTCCTAACACTTTAGATGAAAATTATCAGTTTATCGATTGGGGTAGTGTTCAAGGCTGTCTGCAATAGGGAGTTTGGATATTTCATTGAGAAATAGTTTTCTAGATCTATTAAAAAGTTGAAACAGTACATGAAATGAAATAGTAGTTTTATCCTTCTACAGAAAGCATTCAAATTCTATACTAAGAAGCATGAAAACTCTAGACTAGAAAGCATATAAATTCTACACTTAGAAAGCAAATAAATTCTACAGTAGAAAGCAGATAAATTCTATGCTAACAATTCACAAATGTAATTTGCTAAGCTGCAAGCACTCCAAATTCTAACCATCAGAAAATAGTAATTCTAACTAAGGCAAATGTGCCAGAAAACTTCTAATGAACATAGAAAGTTTCAAACAACAGTACACAACAGTTTAATTTTTAAACAACACACCCTGCAGGTTAACAATAGAAGCTAAACATAAACTATCTTCAACTGAATAAAAACATCCACAAAAATGAAAATACTTATCTATCCTATAGTCTCGTGAGTGGCCAACTCATGGGAGAAGCTTGTCTTAACTCAAGTCACATTCAATCACTTTCACAGCACATAATAACTCCATTTAAAATTCATATTTCCAAAAAAAACTCAGAACAACATCATTTGCATTCACTAAAAAATGCAAGTACACAGCTTTGATGATTTTGAAAAACTAAAGGATTGATTTTCATTCATCCATAGTGTCTATTTATATCCATATTTCAAGCAACAACAAAAACTGAACTACTTCAAAAACTCCTAAACTTCAGATGGCGGGAAAATGCCAATTGAAGACGTCTTATAACTGAAAAACAAGATCTTAACTATTGATGTCTTTTAAACATAAAAGGAATCTGAGTGGAGTCATAATGTCTTTTGGGTAACCATAGAAATAGCAGAATAAAAACAAAGTCTTCATTAAATGCAAGCCTAAAATTTATGGCACCCCCAACTTCCGGCACACTCATCCACAACTGCATACTATCCACTTCTTAGGCAATGCATTAACTTGCACAGTTACCCAACTTTTCATGTCATTAAATCAACATTTAAAAGCTAGTTTCAATCAATTTAGGAAATGAATATTTGTACAATATTTTATTAAAAATAGATAAATATCGCTTATAAAAACAAATAAATTGGCAAGGCTAGGGAATTGGATAGTGCAAAAAGGATATTTTATCCATTAAAGAAATGAGGTTATTTATACCTCATCATTCCTCCCCTTCCTAACCTTGAGTAGGTCCTCCTACTCTATGATATACCCTTTGTCTCTCTGCCTCCCTTTTCCTATTCAACTCATCAAACTTTGAGCTCAAGTCATATACCTCATCTGCTTCTTCATCAATATGGTCAGGGACCTTCAGAAAACCTTTTTGAAGTTTGACTCTTAACTACCAGGTATGTAAGTCCCTTGGTTTTGGCTCTATAACTAAGATTGCAGGAGGTGGTTGTAAAAGGAGAGGTAGTCTGTATCCTATTCCTATCCATTTAGTCTTTAGTTGCTGAATAATTTTTGTCAATGCCTCTGCTCTTTTATATGACCATCTGAGGTTAGTGGGGGAAATCATTTCTCTTCTTTTTAAATACATAGGCAAGGGGGTATACCTTTCCTCACAAGAATTCCAAGCTCTGTCAATTAACTGTGGTCCATTGATCTTAATATCTTCATAATAGATCCTAATCTTTTCATTGTATTTTTGTTTCATATGTTCATAACTCTTGACTCTCATGAATTGAGCTTTGAAAGAAAAAGGTTTTCGATTGGGATACCTCATGTGTAGTCCTACAGTTCTCTCTGCATGAAGATATTCTCTAGTTCTGTCATGCCACTGAATCTAATTTTGCATATTTGATAGAAATGCCCTTTAACTGGACTTCCCCCACAAACAAATTGATGAAGAAATCATTATGCTTCTCAAGAAATAAATTATGAATGAAGAACTCACATAATAAATTCTTTTACGCAGGAGATGCTTCTTTAAATGCCTAAAGGAATTGCTGGTCATCAGGATCATGTGGTAAATTGCAAGAGATTCTCAGGAGCTTCCATCTTAACAAATGTTCATTAAGGAACATTGAATATAGTCTGGACGGTTTCTTGCAGGCCAACAATAGCTCTTCAATCTGACATGCATCCATCTTGCCCTGATATAATATATCATAAGATTCCTTCAACAATACTATTTGTTTCTTTAATATAGCATTTTCAGCTCCATCTTTACTTAATAAATAGCATCATTCCATCCATTTAGTTGGCAAGGGAGGAAAGTGAACCTGAAACCATTCTATTTTAGTAGGTTTGATTTGAACCTCTTTTGATTCCACAATTGGTTTAACATTAATTTCTTGTAAGTCTTGCTCCAATTCCACAGTTTTGCTTATGGCCTTATTCAATTCAATTTTTTGTTTCTCTTGCTCTTCTACAAATGTATTAAGGCATTGTTTTAAGTTGAAGGTGAGATTCTTGATTTGTCTATCTTTTTCAGCTAGACTATCTAGACAATGCTTATCCCTTTGCTGCAATTGGGATAACTCTCTAATGGTCTGGTCCTTTTTCTCAAGAAGCTTTTTCTGTTCTTCTATCTCTTGTTGTTATCTGTTCAACTATTCTTCATTCAACTGTATTTGATTCCTCAACTGCATAATTTCTGTGTTTAATCTCTCTGTTTCTAGTGTCATAGTTTCACCTCTGTTATCCTCTGCATCTGTAGAGAAGGGAGTAATAAAAACTTCTGCTTCATTGCCAGATATATGTTCTTCATTAATTGCCTCAGATGGGCCCTGTTCTATATCATCCACATTATTTAAGGGAGACAATTGCCTCTCCTTAAGTACTGCATCAACTTCCTGAATATTTTTTGGCTGCTGGAATGAAGAAGTTGTTTCAACAATCTCAAATTCTTGACCCTCTTCTTCTTCAACTAAGACATAATTAGGCATCTGATCACTGGTTTTCTCTTGTCCCATTTCTCCTTTTTCCTTTGGATCCTCCTTGGTACAGGAGCACCCCTTCAACAAGCTAAATATACATCTGAGGAAGAAGGTTAAGGTGTAATATGTTTTATGCATTTTATGTTCTCCTGTAGTATTTGTGTTAACATTTCATGTTTGTAAGAACCGACCCCACTATGAGAATTGACCCCACCATATGAATCGAGGTCACAAATTGGGCATCCCAATAAGCAAATTTGGACATCATTAGATATTTGGGGTATGTGGATGATTAAGCCAATGTGTCGTATTATTAAGTGTTTTGCTGTCTTAAACCAAACAGGTGTTGTGTGATTAGTTAGGGGTTTTTGCTTATAATCTTGGTTAAGCAAAATGAGAAGGGATGGAAGTGAAAAGGGATGAATCTCTGTAATTAGCCTGTGTTTTTCCTGGAGACACAGAGAGGTGAAGTTGAAATGAAGAAATAGAAATTCTACCAATTGTGTTTTACAAATTCTAGATTCTATGTACATTCCATGTGCATTGAATTGTCCTGTATATATTATCTGTATAGAATTGTTTTGTATTTAGTTCAGTTTTTTTGTTGTCGAGATGCATGATTAAAACCATTCCACTAGTGGATTTCTGTGAAATCAGTGGAATGGGTTTTGTACAATAGTTTTTTGTTTTGTTCGGGATCATGGTAGAATAGAAACTGCGAAATTTGTTATAGGGGAGGTTATCGGCATGAGATTCAATTCTACATTTTATGTATATACGTCAAGTGCATGCTAGAACAATTTGTGAGTATATCGCACTTGTATGCGAGTATCATCCTGTGTATATCCTGTGAAGAAAGGTATGTATAAAAGTCCTTTTGGGTTAAGTTCATGTTATTCGCTGAATATACAAGTAGTGTGTATATCATTAATGTACCTGAGTACATTCTGTGTGTATCCTGAAATCGTAAGAAAAGATACATTTCCTGTGTATACGTCAATTGTATGTCACAGACATTATGTGTGTATATCACAGTTGTATGTGAAAGCATTTTGTGTATATCCTGCATTTGCATATCAAAGATTGTATATTGGTTTGTACATTGTTACTGTGCATTTTGTAAGATGTAAGTGATGACCAATTGTAGCGGTCAAAGCAGTTGAAGATACAATGAATGGAATCGGTGATAGGAAGTTGTCGATTGTATGTCCCAATTGCATGTTCCAATTGTATGTTGAAACATACATTGCTTTAAGATACAAGTGTTGACCGGCAGAAATGGTAGACAGAACCCGCATAGGAGGTCAATCAATGTATGCTCGAAGTGGATGAAGACATCAGCGTAAGAAGAGCATTGGGTGAATGAAATATTGTTGAGCTGACAACATGTGTTCTTGTTGATCGGGGTGACAACTGAAAGTGTCACTGATAGATAGTTCATCGGTATGAGTCACATCATCAGAAGATGGGAAGAAAGCTACGCCGACGGTAGGAAGTCTAGGCGAAGAAGTCAAACGGTTTGATAAGTCATCAGAGTGACTGGTGCATCTGTGGGAGAATTTTTGAGTGAGCTGATAGTATAATGTGTTGCCAATAGAAGGAAACATCATAACTGCAGAGTTTCAGGAATTTTGTATTAAATCCCTTGGAGCTCTGCATCAAGTGGTATCAGAGCAAAGGAGTATCCTTTGGGTAGAAGAAGAGGACAAGATGTCAGACAAAGAGGGATAACTAGAGTACCCAGCAAGGATGACCAACGCTGAGTTGGTGACCTTAGTAATAAAGAAAATGGTAGAGAGCAGAGCAGCTCAGGCTCAGAATGAGGCCTTGAAAGAAGAGGTAGAGAAGTTGAGGGACAAAGTAGAGAAAGGGGAAGAAGATTCTGGTAAGTGAGAAGACAAGGATGAAGAGGAGATCCCTAAGTAGGAAGAGATAGAGGTTCCTGCAGACCAGAGACCCTTACTTAATGCCCTTAAATCCATGGAGAGAAGGACCATGAATATGAAAATAGACCTGCCAGTGTTTGCAGGCAAAATTAACCTAATTCAGTAATGGAGTGGATAGACTCCTTGAATAACTTCTTTGAGACCAAGGAAATACCAGACCACCAAAGGGTGAAGATGGCTCAATCCAAAATGAAAGGGGCCGCACTAACTTGGTGGAATTTCATCCAAGATGACAGGGTGAAAGAGGGAAAGAGCAGAGTTGCAACTTGGAAGAAGATGATGGCTTTAGTGAAGGAGGCCTATGTTCCATTGGATTACAACATCCAATTACATAAGAGGAAACAAAACTTGAAGTAGAAAGAGTTAGATGTTAGCTCATACACAAAAGAGTTCATGAAACTATGTGTCAAAACAAAGGTAAAGGAGAATGAAGAAGAAAAGGTGGCAAGGTACCTCAATGGATTAAGGTTTACCATCCAAGAAGAAATAAATCTACATAACCCAGAGATAGTCCAAAAGTGCTACCAATTGGCACTCAAGGTGGAAGAGAAATTTAAGAGAAGACAAGAACATAATAGTAGAGGAAGAGAGAGATAGCAAAGGGGAGGAAGAAGTCCTTTCAGAGGCAGAGGAAATGGATTTGGATCCTAAGGTGAATCAAACCAAGAGAGCAACAAAGGAGACAACAGTCAAAACCAAGGGGGAAGTTACAATCAAAGAGGAAACTTTAGGGGTAGAAGACCACCATTTAGAGGGAGATCTCAGGGCAGAGGACCTATCATATGTTACAATTGCAATCAAGAAGGCCATATAGCCAGCAGATGTCCAGGAAAGGTAACTAGTTCAATGGGAGAAAGGAAGATAAATTTGATCCAAGAATCTGATTGTCAAAGTGTGGCAAGTTCCAGCACTTTTCAAAGTGTGAATGCTCCTGACAGTTATGGATATCCTGAGAAAGGAGAATCTTGAATGATTAGGAGAGAAATGACCACCATGAAGGTACCTGACAAAGAACCCCTACAAAGGAAGTCTCTCTTTAGAACTACTTGCAAGGCAGGAGGAAAGGTATGCAAAGTTCTGATTAACTCCAGATCCACTGGAAATAGTAGAAGAAGGAGCAGTTGCATATGCTCTAATTTCATGCCTAAAGGTGAACAAGGAGTAGCAGCAAGAAGTCAAAGGAGAGAAGATGCAAAGGTTCATAGACCCAGTTGTCCAAGAGTTGTTAGACAAATACAAGGGCATCATCTCTGATGGAATGCCAAGGTCCCTACCACCTATGAGGGACATCAGCCATTGCATAGATCTGATCCCAGGATCTACACTTCCAAACAAAGCAGCATACAAGCTTACCCCAGAGCAAAATCCAGAGGTAACAAGGCAGATTCAGGAGCTATTAGAGACAGGCCTAATTGGCAAGAGATTAAGCCCATGTGCGGTATCGGTTGTACTAGCACCAAAGAAGGAAGGCACTTGGAGACTTTGTACTGATTCAAGAGCTATCAACAAGATAACAATCAGGTATAGGTTCCCAATCCCTAGGATATAAGATTTGCTCGATTGCTTGGGGGGTGCTAAGTATTTCACAAAAATAGATTTAAAGAGTGGCTATCATCATATTAGGATTAGGCCAAGAGATGAATGGAAAACTACATTTAAGACCAATGAGGGGTTATATGAGTGGAAGTTCATGCCTTTTGGTTTGTCCAATGCCCCTAGTACCTTTATGAGGTTGATGAATGAGGTCTTGAGGGAATTCATGGAAAAATTTGTCATAGTATATCTAGATGACATCCTGATTTTCAGTAATGCAAGGGAAGAGCACCTCAACCATATAGACTTGGTCCTCAAAAGGTTACATGAAGAGTAGCTAATGATCAACTTAGGAAAGTGTTTGTTCATGCAAGAAGAGATCATCTACTTGGGATTTGTCATCTCACATAACAAACTGAAAATGGATCAAGAGAAGGTACGTGCCATATTGTCTTGGCCAACTCCTAAAACCTTGAATGATGTTAGAAGTTTCCATGGGTTAGCAACCTTTTATAGGAAGTTTATAAAGGGGTTTAGTCATGTTTGTGCACCCATGTTTGACACCATAAAAGGAGGACAAAAGTGCAGATTCACTTGGACAAAGGAGGCAGATGATTCATTTGAAACATTGAAGAAGAAGGTGGCAGAGCAGCTAGTCCTTGCACTTTCTGACTTCAACAAGATTTTCCAGGTAGAATGTGATGCAGGCCACATGGCAATTGGGGTAGTACTCAATCAAGAAGGTAGGCCTATTACATTTTTTAGTGAAAAAATCAATGATGCAAAGAAGAGATACTCATCATATGATTTGGATTTGTATGCTCTAGTACAGTCACTCAAAAAGTGGAGGCATTACTTGATACCAAAATAATTTATAGTGTTCACAGATAATCAGGCCCTTAGTTTCATAAATAGTTAAGAGAAGCTGAACCATAGGCATATGAAGTGGGTGGAGACTTTGCAAGTTTTTACCTTCACACTCAAGCACAAGAAAGGGGTCAAGAACAAGGTAGCAGATGCTTTGAGCAGGAGGGCTCTAACCATCAATTATATCCAATTGGGGAGTGTTGGCATTGACTTTTTGAAGGCCATGTATGATGCTGATGAAGATTTTGGAGAGATATACCAGGTATGTACTTCCTTTGGTGATAAATATCATGCTGAGTTCTCTAAATTTTTGATCCAAGATGGATTACTTTTCAAGGGTGGACAGTTGTGTATCCCAAGATGTTCTATGAGACTGAATATCATTAGAGAGAAACATTGTCGGGCCATGGAAGGACATTTTGGTCTGGATAAGACTCTTGATCTTGTGAAGAGAGATTACTATTGGCCCAAGTTACAGTCAAATGTGAGAAAATTTGTGGAGGCATGTGTGATATGTCAGAAAGCAAAAGGGAGATCAACTAATGCAGGCTTATATTAGCCACTACCCATTCCTTTGAGGCCATGGGAGAGCATAAGCATGGATTTTGTATTGGGTTTACCTAGAACAAGGAAGGGATATGATAGTGTTTTTGTTGTAGTAGATAGATTTAGTAAAATGGCACATTTCTTGCCATGCAAAACCACTTGTGATGCTTCATATGTTGCAGATCTGTTTTTCAAAGAAATAGTAAGGATACATGGATTGCCATTAAGCATAGTATCAGATAGAGATGTGAGATTTATTGGCCATTTTTGGAGGACTCTTTGGAAGAAGCTTGGAACAAATTTATCCTTCTCATCAGCCTACCATCCTTAGACAAATGGTTAGACTGAAGTAGTTAACCATTCATTAGGAAATCTGTTAAGGTGTTTGACAAGGCAGCATGGAGAGAAGTGGGATAACATCCTACCACAAGCAGAATTTTCCTATAATGACACCATTAATATGAGTACTGGGAAGTCACCTTTTCAAGTGGTATATGGTATTCATCCCAGGGGTATTTTGGAGTTGAGAGCTCTACCTATAGGAGAGCCTATTAGTGCAGGTGGAGAAGCTTTTGCATCAGCCATCAAAGCGGTGCATGATCAAGTCAAGACACAACTCCAACAAACCACATTGAAGTACAAAGCATATGCTGATAAGAAGAAGAGAGATGTACAATTTGATGTTGGAGATTTGGTATGGGTTAATCTGAAGAAGGAGAGGCTCCCAAAAGGTAAATATACCAAGCTAATGCAAAGGAAGATTGGACCATGTCAGATTTTGAAGAAGTGTGGGCAGAATGCTTATGAGATCCAACTTCCTCCTGATCTTGGATTGTCACCCATTTTCAATATATGTGATTTAACTCCTTACAAGCATAATGCAGATGTAGAACATGGAACATTTCAAGATGCAACAGATGATAATATTCTTAAGCAGGATCCACCAAAATTGACGAAGATATTAGACTCCAGAGTGACAAAGAAGACAAGGAACAAAGAGTACATGGAGTACTTGGTGGCTTGGCATGGGAAACCTGATTCAAAGGCAGTTTGGATGACTGAAGATCAGATCACAAACTATGGTACAAGCCTCCCAACTCTGATCTCAAGTGGGCTTGAGATCGCATCTCTCGGGGAGTATGGTGCAGGAGGACCCCTTCAACAAGCTAAATATACATCTGAGGGAGAAGGTTAAGGTGTAATGTGTTTTATACATTTTATGTTGTCCTGTAGTATTTGTGTTAACATTTCATGTTTGTAAGAACCGACCCCACTATGAGAACTGACCCCACCATATGAATCGAGGTCACAAATTAGGCATCCCAATAAGCAAATTTGGACATCATTAGATATTTGGGGTATGTGGATGATTAAGCCAATGTGTCGTATTATTAGGTGTTTTGTTGTCTTAAACCAAACAGGTGTCATGTGATTAGTTAGGGGTTTTTGCTTATAATCTTGGTTAAGCAAAATGAGAAGGGATGGAAGCGAAAAGGGATGAATCTCTGTAATCAGCCTGTGTTTTTTCTGGAGACACAGAGAGGCGAAGTTGAAATGAAGAAATAAAAATTCTACCAATTGTGTTTTACAAATTCTAGATTTTGTGTAAATTCCCTATGCATTGAATTGTCCCGTATATATTATCTGTATAGAATTGTTTTGTATTTAGTTCAGTTTTTTTGTTGTCGAGATGCATAATTAATACCATTCCACTGGTGGATTTTTGTGAAATCAGTGGAATGGGTTTTGTACAATAGTTTTCTATTTTGTTCGTGATCATGGTAGAATAGAAACTGCAAAATTTGTTACAGGGGAGGTTATCAGCATGAGATTCAATTCTACATTTTATGTATATACATCAATTGCATGCTGGAACAGTTTGTGAGTATATCGCACTTGTATGTGAGTATCATCCTATGTATATCCTATGAAGAAAGGTATGTATAAAAGTCCTTTTGGGTTAAGTTCATGTTATTCGCTGAATATACAAGTAGTGTGTATATCATTAATGTACCTGAGTACATTCTGTGTGTATCCTGAAATCGTAAGAAAAGATACATTTCCTATGTATACGTCAATTGTATGTCACAGACATTATGTGTGTATATCACAGTTGTATGTGAAAACATTTTGTGTATATCCTGCATTTGCATATCAAAGACTATATATTGGTTTGTACATTGTTACTGTGCATTTTGTAAGATGTAAGTGATGACCAATTATAGCGGTCAAAGTAGTTGAAGATACAATGAATGGAACCGGCGATAGGAAGTTGTCGATTGTATGTCCTGATTGTATGTTCCAATTGTATGTTGAAACATACATTGCTTTAAGATACAAGTGTTGACTGGTAGAAACAGTAGACAGAACCCACATAGGAGGTCAAGCAATGTATGCTCAAAGTGGACGAAGACATCGGCGTAAGAAGAGCATCGGGTGAATGAAATATTGTTGAGCTGACAGCATGTGTTCTTGCCGATCGGGGTGACAACTGAAAGTGTCATCGATAGATAGTTCATCGGTATGAGTCACATCATCGGAAGATGGGAAGAAAGCTATGCCGATGGTAGGAAGTCTGGGCAAAGGAGTCAAATAGTTTGATAAGTCATTGGAGTGACTGGTGCATCAGTGGGAGAATTTTTGAGTGAGCTGATAGTATAATGTGTTGCCGATAGAAGGAAACATCATAACTGCAGAGTTTTGGGAATTTTGTATTAAATCTCTTGGAGCTCTGCATCACTCCTTACATGGGCCAATTGATGGTTTAGATGCAGGGGCTTCATCACTTTCCACAGTCTGAGTTATATCTGCACAAGTTTGGGATACATTTCCATCAGGCTAAGTCACTTTTTCACTGGGCTGCCTTTCCTTTCTCTTTTTCTTGGGAATAGGGAGTAATTCATAGGCAGTAGCACAACTAGGCTCATCAGCTAACTGTTTACTTCTTCTCAAAGGGGTAGATCTTTGCAGTTTTGTTTTGAGCCTCTTTTCCTTTTTACGGGGCCGAGTACCTCCCTCCTCTTAGTCTACTACATCCACATTTTCTCATTTTTCTAGGGTTTCAAGTACATTTTGTGATTTGGGCCTTTCTTCATGGTCTAGAGGATTTGGAGGATTTTCTGGCACTTCACCGCTAGGAGCTTGTCTGTCATCATGGGGTGCAGGGGAAAGTTCTCTTATATTTTGGACTGCCCTACCAGATGATTCACCTACCTCAAATTGTCTCGAAGATTCAGGGGTTTCAAATTTTTGCAGAAATTTTTGCCATTTCTCATCTGGTTTCCTTTTTCTATGAAAATGATATTTACAGACTAAATGTATAAGCCCATGATGCTTTAAAGGCCCAAACCCAATTTTGAAATGTTCTATCATGCAGACAAGGGAATCATGAAGGAATGCAAGTATGTTAACTCTCAGTTCAGGATTTTCCAGACCATGACGCAAATGAATGAGCAGTTGAAAAGGGGGACCAACTACTGTGGCACATTGTCCTTCACAGGTGAAATACTTAATAATATATGCAACTGCCATTCGCCATGGTTCTACAATGGACATCCTTTAAAATCCCTTATTTTACCCTTGGGTACTGACAACTAATAATGGGTGAGGTTCCCCTTCCCACACAAAAAAATCTATCATTTTCTGATAGGAAATATTGGTAGTTTCAGACAAATTAATTCCTTCATTCCAATACCAGATAATTTGGAGATGATTTGGGGACTTACCTTAAATTTCTTTCCATGCACAATTGTTTCAGGAAAATTAATTCCTTCATTCCAATACCAGATAATTTGGAGATGATTCAAGGACTTACCTTAAATTTCTTTTGACGCACAATTGACTGCCCATCTGCAAAGTTCTCGGCAAATCCCTTGACTAGTTGTGCATGATGTCCCTCAAATTTCTTTATGAAGTCTAGCCACCCTACTCTCTGAAATAGTTCTGAAATATTCCCCAATGCCGACAGTTTATCCAGTGAAACTGGGTCAGACTTGCATTTGGCTCCTCCCATATTGCTCAAAGACTACTGAAATATCACGGCACCCAGAGTGGTAAAACTACTTAGGAAACTGATAGGAAGATTAAAGGAAATGTAGGTTTCGAGGATACTTGGGCTTCGATAATGTTAGTTTAGGATATTTGGCTTTTCAACAGTTAATCACAACAATCAATTATTACTTTGCATGGGATAGAGTGAATGAGCTGCCACCTTCTTTAATGAAGGAACAATTCACACATTTGCTAAATTTGGAAAAGAAAGGGGTTCGTGCCAACTTATCTATCTTTACTTACAATAAATGATCTATTATAAATAAAAGATGTACGTATCTTCCATCCCGTTATTGATTTGAAACTCACTTGTCTTTGCTAACATAATATTATCCTAGGTGGCGGTACTAACTGGTTTGAATGGAATGAATTTTATTATGATGTGATAATGGGGTGGCAAAATTTATTATGGTATGATGACGGGGTGGCTAAATTTTATTATGACAAAGGGTTGTCATAATAATGTTTATTTACTTATGGTTGGAAATGTCAAACTCATGATGACTTTCGTAGTGGATTGTAGGATGAATGGTGTGTTTTCAGATAATAGGAACATTTACAAGGATGTCAATTGCAAGTTTACAATGATGGAAGAAGATATCAATGGGATGGATATGGGGAATACAACAAAGTTCTAGAGCATTGCTGAAAGATGCAGCCAGAATGAAGGAACAAAGTTCTGGAGCATTGCTGAAAGATGCAACCGGAATGCAGGAACAAAGTTCTGGAGCATCGCTAAAAGATGCAGCCGGAATGTAGGAACAAAGTTCCAGAGCATCACTGAAAGATGTAGCCAGAATGAAAGAACAAAGTTCTAGAGCATCACTGAAAGATGCAATTGGAATGCAAGAACAAAGTTTCAGAGCATCGCTAAAAGATTCAACTGGAATGCAGGAACAAAGTTTCAAAGCATCACTAAAAGATGCAGCCAAAATGCAGGAACAAAGTTCCAGAGCATCGCTGAAAGATGCAGCCGGAATGCAGGAACAAAGTTTTAGAGCATCGCTGAAAGATACAACCAGAATGCAAGAACAAAGTTATGGAGCATCATTGAAAGATGCAGCTGGAATGCAGGAACAAAGTTCCAGAGCAACACTGAAAGATGTAGCTAGAATGCATGGACAAAGTTTTGGAGAATCGCTGAAAGATGCAGCTGGAATGCAGGAACAAAGTTCCAAAGCATAGCTGAAAGATGCAGCCAGAATGCAAGAACAAAGTTCTAGAGCATCACTAAAAGATGTAGCTGGAATGTAGGAACAAAATTCCAGAGCATCACTGAAAGATGCAGTCGAAATACAGGAACAAAGTGAGGGTATGGATCTTATTTAGACAATAAGTTCTGGAGCATCATTGGAAGATGCGCTAAAATTTGTAATACTTCTTAAAAGATGAAACCCTACAAAACAGATGAAACCCTACAAAACAGAGATGAAATTTAGGCAAGTACTAAGAAGAAAATATGAAGAATTGTTCCTAAATGTAGTTTCTCTATGCATTTCTACCAGTCGAGTAAATTCTTCTTTGTTGACAGGTTTATGGTAGATCCTGAGTCAATGTCCATTGACTAAGAGGGTTCAAGAATCACCATCAATGGGTTTGAGTTGTACTGCTCCATTTGGGAATACCTTAGAAATCTTGTATGGACCCAGCCAATGAGTTCTGAGTTTACCTTTCTGGTCCTTGTACCGGGAATCAAATAACAATGCCCAATCTTTGGAATGGAATTCTCTTTCTTTGATGTGTTTATCATGCCAGGCCTTTCATTGTTGTTGAACTGGCTCAGTCTGATGAATGGTTTCTAAGCGGAGTTCATCTAGTTCACTAAGCTTTCAAGACTCTCTCTACTTGAGCTCGATCAAGGTAGAAGTCTAGCTCCATTGTTTCTCTAAGCATTTGGAGTTCAAATTCAATGGGCAGAAAAGGTTTCTTCCCAAAGACTAATTTGTAAGGGGTAAGACCAGTGGTGGATTTCTAAGTTGTATTGTAAGCCCAAACAACCTCAGGCAATTTCTTGGCCCAATCATTTCTACCTGATGAAACTATTTTTGTTAGGATGTTTTCAAGCTCCCTATTAGAGACTTCTACTTGTGCATTTGCTTGTGGGTGATAGGGTGATGACTTTTTATGGCTTATCTAGAAATGATTGGTGAAGGCTAATAGAACTTTGGACATAAACTATGGTCCTTGGTTTGTGACAATGGACCTAGGGGCTCCGAATATGAGAAAAATTCTGTTATACAGAAAGTCTGCAACTTGTTCTTCTCAAGCAACTTTGAGGGGCTTGGACTTCTGCCCATTTGGTAAGATAGTTCGTACAAACCAGAATATATTCTTTCCCTTGTGAAGAGGGATCTATAGGACCAATGAAACCTAATCCCCACTTTTCAAGTGGTTCAAAAACTACTTGTGGTTGTAGAGGCATTTCATTGGATGCTGTAGGTCCTCCCACTTGTTGGCATTCATCACAACGACAAATGTAGTTCTTCACATCCTTGTGCATTTAGGGCTAATAGTATCTTGCACCTAAAATTTTATGGGAAGTTCTTTTGGCAGAGTAATGTCCACCAGATGGGTCATCATGGCAAGCTCTAAGAATGATGTATGTTTCACCTGGTCTGATGCAACATCGCAGGACTAAATCAAACCCATATCAGAATAACATGCCATTAATCCATTTAAAGTGAGCACTTTCCCAAATAAGGCATTTCTTTTGTTTTGATGTGAAGTCTGGGGGAAGCTCTGAAGTGGCTAAGTAATTGGAAATATCTACAAACTAGGGTGTTTTAACAGAGACAACAAATAAATTTTCATCAGGAAATTCATCTTGTACAGGAGTATAATCTCCATCATCTTGCTTTATCTGGGATAGAATATCTGCAACTACATTGAATTTCCCAGGCTTATCCATTATGGTCACATTGAATTCTTGGAGAAGTAATAACCATCTGATTATGTGTCCATTCACTGAGGGTTCATTCATTAGGTACTTGATAGCTGAATGGTCTGTGAATACAGTCACTTTGTATCTTGTAATGTAATGCCAAATTTTTTTTATTGCACGGATGATGCAAAGGTAGGAGGACCAAAACTATCCTCAATAACATTAACAAATAAAAATAAATAATCTAATTGCTTTGGTCAGATTGAAGAGAACATTAATACAGACTTTTCATCCAATTTTCATGAAGATCCAATGGTAGGAGAGAAAGTTATGACTCTTTTCCCAAAACTACAAACCCTAGGCAGCGTTCAGACCTGCCCTCACCAAAAATGCCATAACTTATTCAAATCTTAATAAAATTTGATGAAACAAAAATAAATAGAAATTAGACTCAATACTCTTTCCAACCATATATGGTTTTCTCTTGTATCTATCCGTACAAAACTATACCAAACGCTGCAACAGGACTATTATAGGAGAATTCTGAAAATTGCAGTCACTAAAACGGTCATAACTTCCTCAATATTGCACCAAATTCGATGAGACAAAAAGGAAAGGGAGGATGATTGAATGTAATTTCATTTGAAATCAAAAATAAATGTCCTCCTACACTTACTGGGCCGTACCATGCAAGAAAACAGCAAATTTCTGAAGTATAATACAAAAAACATTGCTTTTTACCATTCCATTCTCAATCTTCAATCACCTCCCGAATTCTTCATGGTTACAAGGCCTTTTAAAGGCATTAAAACATGTCTCTTCAGTTCATAACTGATTTGGAGCAAACCAAGAGCCAAATGACTCTTCACCTTCCAAGTTTGCATCTTTTTTCCAATTTTACATTGACAACCTTTACATGGTTTGCAATATTTTGCATTTTTGAAAGATACATTTTTAGGGATTTTCCATTTTGTATGACAACTTGTCATAAGACTTAAACATTAGACCCCTCCTAGGATCTTAACACATGAAAGATGACTTGACGGACCTCAATACAATATTAAATCATTACAAATTTAACCAAAAATTAAATATTTGTCTAGGACAACTTTGATTTGCCAAGGTGCTCCTGCACCAACGGACTATTGCTAGAAATTCCTTCTCCGTGGTAGTGTAATTTCATTTTGTGGGGCTTAGGTTTTTACTAATGAAGTATATAGCATATTTTCCTCCATTCTCATCTTCTTGGCCTAACACTACTCCAATAGCATCATTGGAAGCATCAACATATATGGAAGGGAAGTTTCCAGTTAGGTCCTCATAAAACTGGGGCTGAGACAAGCTTTTCTTTAATGATGTCAAAAGATTTTTGACATTCTTCACCTTTCTGCAGAAGAGAGAACATGGAAGTTGCAATCTTACTGAAGTTTTCTATGAATCTCTGGTAATAACCAGCGTGTCCTAAGAAACTTCTGATATCAGTTTGATTCTTTGGGGTTTCCAGCTATTGTATCACTTCAATCTTCTTAGGGTCAACCTTTATCCCTTTGGCTAAAATATGGTGTCCTAGTACTATACCTTGTTCTACCATTATGAGACATTTCTTATGGCTTAGAGATAGTTGATGATCTTCACATTGTTGTAACACTCTATCCAGGTTTTTGAGACCTTCATCAAAAGTGGAACCATAGACTATGAAGTCGTCCATATAGACTTCTACACAGTCATTTATGAGCTCAACAAAGATAGCCAAAACATCTCTTTGAAACATGGCAGGAGCATTACAAATCCTAAAGGAAAGAACTTGATATGTGAATGTTCCCCAAGGATAGGTAAAAGTAGTTTTGTCCTCGTCCTCTGCTGCCACTTGTATTTGGTTATATCCACTAAACCCATCCAGAAATAAGAAATACTTCCTTCTTGCTAGATTATCCAAAACTTGGTCTATGAAGGGAAATGGGAAATAATCTCTGTAGGTTGCTTTGTTGAGTTCTTGGTAGTCAATGCACACTCTCCATTTCCCATTTATCTTTGGCACTACCGCTAAGGGTGAAACCCATTTGCTATCTGAAATAGGATAAATAAATCCCACTTGTAAGAGTTTCTCAAATTTAGTTTTGACAATATCTTTAAAAGTCGGATTGAGTCTTCGCTGGGGTTGACGGACTGGTCTAACATCTTCGGTATAGATGTGGTGGGTGCAAACACTTGGGTGGACTCCTCTCATATCTATATAGTCCCAAGCAAAATCTTTGGACCTATTCATCAAAACATCAAATAATTTGCGCTCATCGGATTCTGTCAACCAACTATTGATATTTAAGGTCTTTCCTAGCAATAACATGATAGTCTTGGTTCCAGGGTAATTAGAGGTGACAATGTAAACTTCTTCTAGTGATGTGTTGAGAGGACAACTATGTGGTATGATTCTATGAAGTCTGGCAATATATGAGAAGAAATGATCTATTTTAAAGATGATATTTGCTAGGGGACAGGGTCGAGTTGTTAATTTGGTATAATCATGTTCTTCATCGTTAATGTGGATTGGATGTCCTAAAATTTCTTCCACCTCTAAAGCTTCTTCATCTCCTGAGCCTATGGAAAGACCTTGGATGTTGTCTAATTCATCTTCCAGTTCTTCGTTGTGTTGTTTAATAACCACCATTGCAAGTGAAGCTAGATTTTCTTGCTTATGATAAGGGGGTAAATCATAAAACACACAACAACAGAAATGGCACACAAAAAATAGAATATTTCTTTATTGATTTGGACAACTTATTACATTACAGAAGCTCAATTACAATAAGAGGAATCAATCCTCCATAGGCTACAACACACTACAGTTACACATCACCAGGCTCTAGAATCTTCTGCCTTCTGTAACCCCCAATTCAACTAGGGTATTTATTTTCCCACCTATTCTTGACTCTACATTTTCCCCCTTTACTCTACTACTGCCCAGGGTTCCCAAAATAGTCATAAATAGCACTCTTTGGCGACCTCCAGCTAAATTTTGAAATTTGCAACTCCCTCCAAAAGTAGGTCAACTTCCGAGAAGCATAACTTTTGATCCAGGTGTCCAATTGACAAACCGTTTTAAGCACTGAAAAGCTTGTGATGTGAAATATCACACTAGAAATTCATAAACAGATTTCCATTGACTTTTTGGGACATTATGGGATGTTTTAGTACCTCATATCTCATTTCAAAAAAATTTAGGGGCTTTTTAGAAAACAAAAACTTTAATATCTTTCAACTCACAAATGATCTTTCCCTGATTCCTTTGCCAAAGGTCTTATATTTTAGTTATGAAGCTTTCTGTAAGTTTTTGCTTTAATTTGTGCCCAAATGCAAACTTTCCTAAAATGGCAGTTAAACTTTCCAAAACAGGCAGGTTGCTATTTTTAGTAGTTTGGAAAAATTGAAAGTCCTACATCATTATTCAAAAGATTATGGAACCAAAAACACTAATTATGGAATGAAATGAAAACAAATGCAATGATTTTGAATCAAATTCTTTTTGGGTGATGCAAGATTTCCCTTACACCACTGGATGCTCTTGCATCAGCTTATCTGATTCATCCACCTAGACTTGGTTATATTTTGCAAGTTGAGCGAGGGGTATAGACTTAGATGTTTACTACTAAGACCATGTGAAATGACCATTCCTCCTGCTCTGCAAGCAATCTTGGCTGCAACTGTAGCTAACCATGGTCTACCCAGTATTACTGGGTAACTGTCTTTGGGTGTGAGGGACTGGAGAACTTGGAACTCTACTGGATATTCCCAATCGTCAACCTTGATAGGGACATTTTCTAAGACTCCTTTGGGAATAGTTGTGGCCTAATTTACCATTTGTAATATGGTAGTCGTGGGGCAAAGGTCAGTGAGTCCAAGTTTTTCCATAACATCCATTGTTATAATGTTAATGGCTGCTCCCAAGTCCACCAATGCATTAGGTATTGCCACTCCATTAATTGTTATTGTTATAAGTGGGCTACCTAGGTCACCATATTTTGGAGTTAAGGTTTTCCTAACTAAAAGTTTAGCCAGATATCCATTAATGTGCACCGTATTAATCTGTTTTGGTTTCCTTCCTCGTGTTTTAATACACAATTGTTTAACTAGCTGGTTTAGTTCAGGAATTTCTTTAACCTCTTGTAACAGAGGAATATCGATATGGAGTCATTTAGTTTCTTGTATCAGAGTAGTTTCATTAGACAATGATACTTCTGGTGGGTTCTTAAGGACATTTGATCTGAGATGATCTAGAAAAGGTACCTGGGTTTTACTTCCTGACATGGGATTTTTTCTGGAATCGTTGGTGGTTGCTTAACAACTTCTTCTTGAGATGGTCCTACAATAGGTGCTGAGGTTATCTGGGGTTGTGGTAAGAAGGATTCCTCCTGAGTTTACTTGGACTCATGCTCTGTAGGTACAAGAGGAGTCTCTAGTTCTACGTTGAGTCCTTTGTTTGGGTCTTCTGTAACTTCAACAATGGTCGGTTGATTAAGTGTTTTTCCCGACCTTAATTGATGGTTTCCATAATAGATAGCATTGACCCTACCATGTTATCCTGATCAGCAGCATACACTGGGGCATTTTGAGGTGTGTTCTTGGGATTAGGAATAGGTTGTGTCGGCAATGATAGTTGATTAACTTGTTCACTCTACTGAGGGTTTTGGGGAGCCATTAGAAGGTTCTGTTGTGGATTTGGCATTCATCTAGGACCATTGTAGAATTGGTTTGGTTGTTGATTCCATTGTGGAGGTTGATTGTGAGGATGCCATTGCTGATTTGGCCATTGGGGATTTCCCCAAGCTTGGTTCGTCCATTCAGGTGGTCCGCAAGGTGGATAAGATCCCCATCCAGGTGGTACTAAAGGCCATGGAGCTGACCACTGAGTATTGTTCCAAGGGTTTGGAGGTCTCCATGTAGGGTTCGAGTTTTGACCATAGGAGAAATTTCCTCGAGGTCTCTGGCCTACGAAATTGATTTCATCCTTAGTGTGAGATGGTCATTTTTTAGAATTCGTGATGGCATTCAAAATCTCACATTGAACAGTGGTATGACTCTTTTCACAAATTTGGCAAGTGTCAGCCTTGTCCAAAGGACATTTTCTTAATAGATGCTTGTTTTGACACCTAGGACAATAGATGGATAAGGTCTCAGGGTTATGTGTTTTGGGTTGTATTCCATCCAAGGTAGTGTTCAACTGAACAAGAATGTTAGTTTTTAGATTTGCTATTTCCTCTCACAGTTTACCTATTTCATTAGAGCTCCTTAGGAGGCTAGATTTTTAGATTCCTCCTAGAGTACGGGAAAAATTCTGACATAACTTAGAGATATCAGTATGTTCAAGTTGGGACACATCTCCTTTTCCCATTAAGTCTCAGCTTCTCCTTGCATCCTCATCAAGTCCTTTGAGGAATATAGTCTTTAGAATATCCAGACTTATGGCTTCCTCACCACATTGTTTGGTTAGAAAGATAAACCTATCAAGATAATCTTCTAGGATCTCATCCTCCTTTTGTCTTAGTTTGAATAGCTCTTCCTTTATGTCACTAACTTTGCAATAACTCTGGTATTTTTCTAAGAAAATAGTTTCCATGTCATCCCAGTTAGTTATTGATCTAGAAGTTAGTCCCGTAAACCAATGTATTGTAGCATCTCTCAAAGTGGAGGGAAAAAGTTTAAGCTTCTGATTGTCATTCTCGTAGTTGGATGTTTGACACAAGACTTTGAACTCAAAGAGGAACTGGTCAGGATCTTTAGAAGAAAGTCTCCTAAAAGTCGACAAGATAGATGGTGAAATGTTTTTCATTGGTGCATCATCATCTTTGTTGAGAGCGATAGGGTAGGTAACGATTCGTGCTACCGGTCTTCTTGCCATAGCATCATTATGGAGATTGTTAGCCATAATATCAAAATGAATGTTCTCTTCCTCAAAGACTAGGTTGGTTGGTTGAATAACTATCTCCTTAAAGATTGGGTTAATTGGTAAAACTTTTGGGGTACGATGGGAGGTCTCAGGTTGATCCTACTTCATCAATTCGTAATTAGTTCTTCAGCTGAGACTTCTTCCTCCCTATTTATGGTTGGAATTACTATTGGGGGGGTTTTTGGTATGAATCTTTCGTGTGGGCCTCATTTTTTGACCATGTAGAAAGAAAGGTTTTGTAACTATTTTTAGGTGTTTACTACAAGAAATTCCCAAGCGCACCCTAATAACACTTAGAAAAGATCACGTATCCTCAGAAATGATGCCAAAAAGTGATAGGATGTCATAAGGTCCTAACACTTTAGATGAAAATTATCAGTTTATCGACCGGGGTAGTGTCTGAGGCTGTCTGCAATAGGGAGTTTGGCTATTTCTTTGAGAAATAGTTTTCTAGATCTGTTTAAAAGTTGAAACAGTACATGAAATGAAACAGTAATTTTATCCTTCTACAGAAAGAATTCAAATTCTATACTAAGAAGCATGAAAACTCTAGACTAGAAAGCATATAAATTCTACACTTAGAAAGCAGATAAATTCTACACTAGAAAGCAGATAAATTCTATGCTAACAATTCACAAATGCAATTTGCTAAGCTGCAAGCACTCCAAATTTTAACCATCAGAAAATAGTAATTCTAACTAAGGCAGATGCCCCAAAAAACTTCTAATGAACATAGAAAGTTTCAAACAACAATACACAACAATTTAACTTTTAAACAACACACCCTGCAGGTTAAGGACAAAAGCTAAACATAAACTATCTTCAACTGAATAAAAACATCCATAGAAATGAAAATACTTATCTATCCTACAGTCTTGCGAGTGGCCAGCTTGTGGGAGAAGCTTTTCTTAACTTAGGTCACATTCAATCACTTTCACAGCACATAATAACTCCATTCAAAATTCATATTTCCAAAACAAACTTAGAACAACATCATTCGCATTCACTAAAAATTGCAAGTACACAACTCTGATGATTTTAAAAAACTAAAGGATTGATTTTCATTCATCCATAGTATCTATTTATATCCATATTTTGAGCAACAACAAAAACTGAACTACTTCAAAAAATCCTAAACTTCAGATGGCAAGAAAATGCAAATTGAAGAGGTCTTATAACTGAAAAACAAGATCTTAACTACTGTTGTCTTTTAAACATAAAAAGGACTCTGAGTGGAGTCATAATGTCTTTTGGGTAACCACAGAAATAGCAGAATAAAAACAAAGTCTTCATTAAATGCAAGCCAAAAATTTCTAGTGCCCCCAACTTCCGGCACACTCGTCCACAGTTGCATAATGTCTACTTCTTAGGCATTGCATTAACCTGCACAGTTACCCAACTTTTCGTGCCATTAAATCAACATTTAAAAGCTAATTTCAATCAATTTAGGAAATCGAGATTTGTACAATATTTTATTAAAAATAGATAAATATCGCTTATAAAAATAAATAAATTGGCAAGGCTAGGGAATTGGATAGTGCAAAAAGCCTATTTGATCTATTAAAGAAATGAGGTTATTTATACCGCATCACTAACTAATGTTGATATAATGGTATATAATTTGAGTAATTGTGCAGGACTTATGCATGGCCTATGAAAGGAGTGGACTTCAAGAGGTTGAAGTCAGAGCGTCGGAAATTGAGGCGTCAGAAATTTAGGCGTGCATAGTGGGAGATCTCTTTTAAGGCAATCTGTTATTTTCTGTTAAAGACTATTTGAGACTTTACGGCTCCATTCAGAGCCTTTATTATGTTTTATGTCATGGACATCAGTTACTTGTAATTCTATTTAAGACTTTTTCAATGGTATTTTCTTGCCATTTGAAAATTAGGATTTTGTAGTGATGCAGTATATAGATGTGTAGCTGCTAAAAACAAGGATACGTTGTTATAATGTTATTCTGAATAATGTTCGGTTATGTTCTGTGTGCTGTTACACTTTTATGATACGAATGAATGAATGAATATCATCAAATTGTTCTAAGTAATTTGTTTTGAATAATGGAAGTGCTATGAATGGATTTACTTTGAAGCTGCAAAAGTACTATATGTGATTTTGAGCTATTAGTAGGAACGCCCAAGAGCTAGCCACTCAAGGGATCTCATAGAGTAGATAATTATTTTTATCATTAATGTTGTTATTTATGTTATGTGCATGTTATGTTTAGGAAAATGTTATTCTGTGTTTAGTTCTGTTGTATGTCCCTGTAGGTTGTGTTTTTTAAGTTATTAATCTCTAAGTTTTTGTTTACTTAGAATTTTTGGAGCATCCACTCTGTTCATGAAACTATTGTTAGTTGTTGATTAAAAGATGTTAGGTGTACTTTCAGTTAATAGTTAGTCGCCTTTGTTTAAATTTCATGGTTAAACTACAAGTGTTGATTCTTAGATAAGTTTGCATGCTTTTCTTAGATAGTTTCCATGTTTTATAGAATAGAAATTTGAACACTTTCTAGCTTAGACAATTTCATGCTTTCTAGTTTAAATTCTATTTTCAACAAATTCAAAAACCCAAATAATCTTACTAAAAGAAAGGTGGCCAAAACATCCCCTATTGCATGCAGCCTTTGGACACTACCTCGGTTGACATAATTGATATATTTTTCAACTAAAGTGTTAGGACCTCACGATAGCCTGTCACTTTTTGGCGCCATTGCTTAGGACAATGATTCTTTTCTAAGATTTAATAGGAGACTGCTTTGATACCTCTTTTAGAAAAAAATATAGTTGTTAGACTTCTTTTTCTGCATGGTTAGGAAACAAGGCCCACATGGAATATTCATACCAAGAACCCCCCCAATAGTAGTTCCAACCATAAGTAGGGAGGTAGAAGTCTCAATTGAAGAACTTAGTTACGAATTGATCAAGCAGGATCAACCTGAGACCTCCCAAAATATCCCATAAGTTCAACCATCAAACCCGACCTTTGAAGAGGAGATCATTCAGCCAACAAACCTAATCTTCGAAGAGGAGAACATTCCTTTTAACATCATGGATGATAATAACAACAATGGCCCTTTCAATGGATAAAGAGCAAACAATGGAGATGGGAGAGAAAACCAAGGAGATGGTGATAACCCAAGAAGAGGAGCACATACATTTACTTATCCTATTGCTCTCAATGAAGATGACGAAGCACCCATGAAAAACATTTCACCCTCTATTTTACCAACTTTTAGAGGATTATCCTCTAAAGATCCTGACCAGTTCCTCTTCGAGTTCAAAGTCTTGTGCCAAACATATGACTACAAAAGTGATAACCAGAAACTTAAACTCTTTCCCTCCACTCTGAGAGATGCTACAATGTGTTGGTTCATGGGATTAGTTTTAGGGTCAATAACCATGTGGGATGACATGGAAACCATCTTTTTAGACAAATACCAGAGTTACTGCAAAGTTAGTGATAAGAAAGAGGAATTGTTCAAACTAAGACAAAAAGAAGATGAGAGTTTAGAAGATTACCTTGATAGGTTCATCTTTTTAACCAAACGATGTGGTGAAGAAGCCATAAGCCCAGAAATTCTGAAGACCATATTTCTCAAAGGACTTGACGAGGATGCTAGAAGAAGTCTAGATTTAATAGGAAAAGGAGATGTGTCCCAACTTGAACCCAGTGATATCATTGAGTTATGCTGGAATTTCTCCCGTACTCGAGGAGGTATCTGTAAATCTAGTCTTTTAAGAGGTTCAAATGAAATAGGTAAACTGCATGAAGAAATAACAAACTTGAAAACTAACATTCTTGTTCAGTTAAACACCACTCTAGATGGAATAAATGCTAAAACACGTAATCTTGAGACCTTTTCATTTGTGTTGTTTTATGAATGATTTGATGATATTTTATTATGTTTTTTTTTATCAGAACCTTTAAAATCATTGTCTCATTTATACTTGCATGCATTAAAAAGCAATAAAAATCACAGGTCTTAGGTTGTGTATTGAAATAGTCCTTTCTTTTGATGCTGTGAGAACCCAGTTTTCCTCCAAAGAAGAAATTTATTCAAGCCTTCCTTAGAATCATTTTTGTGGTCATATTGCCAAAGTGGTTTGTGTGGATAGATACTTTGAAAGTTATTGTGAGTTATAGTTGCATGTTTCTACCAATTAGGTGCATCACCACCCATTTACCTTTAGTTTTTTGTCCTTTCATTTCATTCTTTCTATCCTTTTTCCTACCAAGTAATTAACCCATTAGAACATTTTAAGGGAACCAACCTATAATCTGGAGGTTCAAACTCACCATAGGTCACCCACAACCTGAGTTTGATCCCATATTACACAAGATTGTTGAGCTTCACAACTTTGCATAATGGGTGTAATCCTACACAATAATAGTTTTTGGCATGCCTGGTGGGACCTTGAACTAATTTTTAGTTCAATAAAAAACTTATTCTTTTTGATGTTTTGGTATGAGTAGTAGTTAATACAGCCTTTTTGGAGGTTTCAATTCGAGTACCTGGCGACTTTGAGTTTTTGGTTTGAATAGATTAGATTTTGTAGCCTATGAGAAAGATTCAAACAAGATTAGGTGCTATTTTATTTCAAATAATTCTGGTTTTAGTTTCTTTTTCTAGTTTTTGTGAATGAGTAAGCATGTCTACCTTTCATGAAAACATGTCATATCATCCATCATATCATGAAAATGCTGCTAATCCACCATCTTATCAGCCATATCAAATCAACCATGCTACTGGTTTTAGCCCAAATTCTATGGTTTTTCAAGGAAACCAGCATGCCCAATATGCTTACCTCCCACCCACCCTTTCTCAACCTTCATATCAGCATTCATATGTCCAAAATCAAGCTCAAGAAATATCTCTGATGTCAAATTAGTTCAAACACTCTCCTGATCACCTCCAAGATTTGGAGGTTAAAGATATAAAGAATAGAATGAATGATATGATAGACACATTATTAGACTTCACAAAGAAGATAGAGGAGATCAAGAGGCAACAAGAGTATGAGCAGCAATAGGAAGAGATGGCTTATTAGGCCTATCTCTATGAGCAAGACTTACTGATGCAGAGAAGACAAGATGAAGAATATCTTGCAAGGGAGATTGCAGCCAAAGAAGCAAAAATAAAACACTTGCTTGCACAAGTACAAAGGCATGAGATCCAAACAACTCCTTTCCTTCCAGATCATCCTGCTCAAGATGAGGAAATTTAGGAAGCTCCCCAAGTTTCTCTAGTAGATGAATTTGAGTGTCTTGTCACTATTTGCCTTTATAAGGGTGGACCTATCATCTTTCAAGAGGAAGCTGGGAATGTAAATTTAATGCATGCAGCTATGGAGCATTACAATTTAGAGCAACAAAAGATTAAATAGGAGAAGACCTTTCAAGAAGAATCTTTATATGTTTTAACTAATGAGCTTCCTTATTTTGTTGAAGATAATGAGAGTGTTATAACTCTTGTCTCAAAGAATCAGCCGGGACAACAAAATGAAAAGGTAAAAGAGGTAGATCAAGAAGATCATTCTACAGCCTTGGATCAGAATGAGGATCACAAAAATGAACCTTCTGATGAATTGTTGTTTGATAAAAGTTGCAATAAGGTAAGGAACAATCCTCTTTTATCAAAAATTCAAGAGGAATGTGATGAACTTTCATTTTGGGATGACCTTGATGAGTTTGTTACATGCTTAGATAATGTTAAGAAGGTTTCAGTTAATATCTTTGATGCACTCCATATTTTTGTACGTGAAAATGGTTGTGAGAATGATATAAATCATCTGGACAAACTACTAATTGATGAGCAGATCACAGACAACAACCTTGTTTTGAGTAATCAAGATGTTGAGAGAAATGCAAATTTTGTACAAGTGCAGCAAGACCAAAAGTAGGGTACTACTTTCCAAGTAAAGGTTGAGTCTCAAAATTTAGCTGATTTGTTTGATGAACTTCCTGAGTTTGTAGATGAGAATCAAGATAACACATACATACTAACATCAGTGCCTAGTTTTGAGCAACAGAGTGATGAAATTCATCTAGACTCAGTACAAGATTATGAGTTTGATGAGAGCATTTTCTCTAGTATCATAGAAGATTTTTGCTCTAACATTGATGATAATTTGATGCCATGTGAACCAACAGTATGTGATCATCCTATTTAGGTCAAACAGGTAAGCATTCCTTCATTTTATTCATGCGAGCTAACTTTTTTAAATCAGGTTGAGATTGCAAGTGAAAATAGGGCAACAGATCCTAAGCAAGAGAGCAACACTATGAGCAAAAGGTTCATCCTTGAAAAAAAGGGATTTAGCTAGCAGAGAGCTAAATAAGGAGACACATGTTACTGTTGTACACAAAGAGGAGATTGTAGCCAAATCACCTTCTCGCCCTATATTAGTAGTATCTATGATCAGGTTTAGATGGTGAGTGAGTTTGGTTAGTTCTTCATGAAGCATCATAACTTTGTGGGGTATCTTCTTGTTTCCCATTTTTTATCAGTAATTCATAACATTGCAAAGCATCCTATATTGGTTATAAGGGGGAGTTATTTTACAAATCCAGTTGATGGGTTTGTTTGACCAACTTCTTTGGTTGGTTAGAGTAGGTTAGTATAGGTTAGGTAAGGTTCTCATTTTCCAAGAAGTGCATATGCACATTTTTTGATGGCCATGTCCTAAAAAAGGTCAGATTAGTTTGATTTCAGTATAGTTTTACTGCTGTATGTTTCTGGTAGCTGAGTTACAGAGGTTTTTCTGAGTTGCAAAGGACAAGAATGGACTCCATGCCTAATGGATTATTTAGGCAACTAGTCCTATTTTGTTTAGCAGGAAAACACCCCTGAGAAGTCACAAAAATGTTACCAAATTTTTGCTGGCAAACCAATTTGGTTAAGCTATTTCAGTTAAAAGTTATGATTCAAGTTTCAAATGTTTCATTTACAGGATTCAGTTTCAGGAAAAGGTACACATTTTTCTTCAAAGTATTCATGTGAAAGTTGACAACATTGCTATAAATGGAAGAGTTTCATTTTTATGCAATCATGATACAGAAATGAGAAATTATACACATGTTTGCATAAAATAA
The DNA here is from genome assembly GCA_027924645.1 of Cunninghamia lanceolata. Lineage (NCBI taxonomy): Eukaryota > Viridiplantae > Streptophyta > Pinopsida > Cupressales > Cupressaceae > Cunninghamia > Cunninghamia lanceolata. The sequence continues at coordinate 20,648,803 of BSBN01000025.1, forward strand.
CTGATATATTCATAAGAAAAATGCCATGTGATCCCACACAAGCCGTGGGAGTAACTATCACTAATTGAAGGGAACTTCTGACTATGCTATTTGCTATCATGGAAACTCAGTTGGATCTCAGAGATCTATCAGCATTCAGGGATATGTTGATTCTGATTGGGCAGGGGATATTAACAGTAGAAGATCCACTAGTGGATATGTATTCACGTTAAATGGTGGTGCTATCAGTTGGATGAGTAAGTGACAGGCTGTAGTTGCTTTGTCCACAACAGAGGCAGAATACATGGTAGCTACTCGCGCATGCCAAGAAGCCATTTGGTTGAAGAGGTTGTGTTCTGATGTTGGTTTTAATGCAGGGCAGATACAAATTCATTGTGACAGTCAAAGTGCTATATGTTTGGCGAAGAACCCTACTTTCCATGCTAGGACAAAACATATTGATGTCCAATATCACTTTGTTCATGACATGGTGGAAGATAGGAAGGTGAAGCTGGAAAAGGTTGACACTTTGGAAAATGTTGTTGATGCCTTAACTAAACCAGTGAGCATGGCCAAGTTCAAATGGTGTTCAGATGAAATGGGTCTACGGGCTCATAGTTCTCAATAATCAAAAGAAGACTAAGAGGTAGCAGTAATATCTTCGACAAGTGGGAGATTGAAGAGAATTTGTGTCTCAATTTTACTGCTTGAACCTCGTGTTTCAAAGTTGTTCTTCATTGAACCTTTCATGAATTCATTGGGTTCAATGGTTCGATGAACTGTTCAAGTGTTGAGTTCAATGGTTCATTGAACCATTCAAGAGGTCAATGGGTTTAAGGTTCATCGTTGTGACAAAGCTCTATCGGTGGGATTTCAAAGACGTTGAACCTTTCATGAGTTTGTTGGGTTCAATGGTTCATTGAATCATTCGTGAGTTCAATGGGTTGATGGTTCAACGGGTTCAAGGTTCATTGCTAACTGTATTGGCAAGAGATTGTTCGTCGAAATAATGGAAAGCGTTTCGGCCAATGGTGAAGGTCTGTCCAATGAAGGGTGGTGAACTTAGGGATCGCGGTGATTGTATATTATTAGTGAAGGAAGCGATGTGATCACCAATGGAGCAGGTTAGGCTGACAGGTCTTTGGTTTGACATTGTCGGCAACAAAATTGTGAATGATAGTATGACCAAGTGCTTGGCAATATAAACTACAGAGCTATTTGTGACCCGGTGCATGTGGGATTAAACATCTAACGGGAATGTGAATAGTTACAACTATTGAATAGAAGTGACAATGGGAAGTTAGATCGATCAATTAGGGCAACAGTCGAGTAACTGTCTTTGCTCTTGCAGACTGGAGATATAAAAACTGATCTTCTGACATCATTGTTTTATGATGAAACGATTTAAATTATATAGTTTATTCTATAGATGTGCAAATGAAATAAATGATTTTGTATAATTGTAAAAGAATCAATATTAGAAGCAAAGAGCTGAGATCTTTATTGTAAGCCTTCAGTTTACTGTAATAAAGATAGCTTCTATTGTGGTGGTGGGTTTTTTACCCGAAAGGGTTTTCCCATGTAAAACTGGTGTCATTATGTGTGGTATTGATTGTTTATTCTGCTTTTCTAGTGTATTCATCTGTTGTTTTTGAATTAAAAGTTACCTGGCTACATTATCCCCTTAGAATTAACATTAGGGAAGTTGTATTCCGCACCTCTGCTTTCCTTACATTGACAAGATGTAGGAAAACAAGTACATAGAAGAGGAAATAAAATATAAAAAATAGGAATGGGACCCATCATTACCTAAATGACGAATCCCGTGGTCTTCAGTAGCATCTCCAGTTGTCTTTCTACTTATTCTAAAGGAAGACCTACAAAAGCTGGAAAAAAGGGATGTTAGAGCTCCGGGTATCATCACTGGTTTATATAAAATAACAAATGTACTTGTTGTCATACACCTGATCAGTAATATAGATAAAGTAAACTAAGCTGAGATACAGATAAATCATAAAAAAAAAAAGATTAGATCATGAAGATCAGAAGAGGCTTCAGCCTCTGTGTTTTATGTTCTAACTTGTTTGTTCATTGTGTAGGTATAGGTACAGTCATCATAAAGACATTTCAGCATGTGGATTAAAATGTGGCTCCCACAAGGGTTGAGCCCAGCATGTTGTCCCTTGATCTTAAGAGGGGTATAAAGATAAGTAAAGAGACTTTTAGATCAATAAATAAGAGCATATTCTTATTGAGAGTCAATAACAACACCAGAAAGGCATCATGGAACAACAAATAGAACAAGTATTTTGCTACTTTTTGTTGTGAATGAGATGTAGAATTGCTTTTGAATTCATTGAAAAGTCATAAAGGACAAAAGTTAGTCATTATCATGACTGCCCCAATAGTTAAAAGCATATTATTAGATACAGGACAGTCATGCAAAGATAAACAGTCCTAGATCAGTCAAGTATAGTCATAGAGTGGTAGCATTGACAGCCCAAAAAGTATATACAAGGTGGAGCTGCTGTTTCATAACTATAAGACAGTCCTAGAAGGAGGGCAGTCATCATTAAAGGAGCCTTTGTTATAAGATCAAAATGGGTAGGTACAGTGTTATCATTCATCTTGAGTGTAAGGAGAACATGTTATCACTATCATAAGCATAATACACTAAGAGATCAATCATCTAAAGTGATGTCACATTGCCAAACACAAAACATTTAAGGCTACACCATGACAATGATAATGAAGTACAGTCCATAGAAGTGACGGTCACAGCCACTTGATTGAGGATCAACCATAGAGTATAAAGGGGTTTGTTACTGCCATCAATGTTATTCTCAAGCCAAGTAGCATTGTGCCATGAAGACAATACAGGGCATACAAGATTGACCCATAACCAGATTGCAAGGAATGACGACAACATTCACACATAGAGTCATATAAAGACACCTTAGACTACATTTTATGTACAAACAACTTGAATCTAATTACCCACTGTTTAAAGACCATGTGATTAAGGATCCGTCTAAGTGCAAATTTGTCAGAGTTCCAGCAGTCATAGAAATCGCAATAATGACAGTCGCAATTAGGAGATAGTTGTGATAATGACTGTCTTAGAAGCATTGGACAAGAGTTGCGTCATTGGGAGCTCTGTCAAGGCAATAAAGAGAAAGTTTGATGAAAAAGTTTCCCTTGTAGTCACAGGATAGAAGGTGATTTATAGGAGCCCCAAAGAACTATAAAGGCATCTAGGAGGCATGCTCTAAAAGATAGATCAAAATGGTGGATTCTGTTTAATACCCCAAAGCCACTAAGGGATTCCATCCTGTCAAATTAGATACCAACACAAAGAGATAGTTGAGCCAAGAGAGTGCAAGATAAAGTCTAAGGCAGTCATATTTGGGACAGTCGATAATGGAGATAAGGAAGATCATAGCTTTGAGATATATTGATATCTTTTTTTATTGTTGCAAAAAACCTTGCTAGTTTGTTAAATAGTCTTGTTAATATTGAGTTTTGGTAGAGCTTTGAAAAAAGATAAAATACCAAAAGGGAGCATCTTATATGGACTCACTAAAAGTTCTGGGCCAACAAACTGTAATAAGATAGTTTTGAGACATGTTTTGACACTTAGTGCTGCAAAAACTATCAAAGATATTGAGTTTCTACCTTTAGGGGTTCAATGGATATCTCACTCCACCATGACTTATTCCCATTCAAGTGCATCACAATGTGTTCCTAATAAAGGAAGGAGAACACAATAAAGATAGGTTCTTAAAACAAAGAAATAAATAGAGGTTTTTCTCTCATGCCTTGGTTTATATCCTCAAGTTTTTCCACAATTTCCTTCAAAGATAGTGAGTATTGCCAAGGAATATCAAGACACATAGGCCACAGGTTTCCATTATTTTCCTCATTTTAAAAGCATATGGGACAATAGAAAAGCACCATTTCATTGTTTTTCCATCATCAAAAAATAGAAAGGAAATAAACAAAATGAAGTCTTTCACCATCATTTTTCCAGAATATAGAAAGTAACAAATGCACAGAAGGCTATAAATTTTAAAACCCTCTCAATCATAGAAAAGCCTCATGGAACTGACTAACACCAAGAGAAATTACCTGTAAGTGAAATGCAGAGAGTTTTAAGTTTCCAAGTTTAATATCTCAGCCTTGACAAGCTCTAGGTTTTCCAGAAACCCTTGCATGGCGACGAGTAAGGTGCAGCAGTGAAGAGAACAAAGAAAATGATGTAGACTTTTAAGTTTTTCCCTTTTTCACCATTGCCCTAGCTCGACTGAGCTCATGTTTTTTGACTTCCTTTTATGAAAATCATTGTTATCCATAGCATGATCGTGGTCAAGAACTTTTTAAGTCAATAAACCTAGTGCTGCATGAGGGGGCCCGAAAGGGCTATCATTATTTTCTTTTGATTTTTCTTCAAAGTCAAACAAAAGGTAATAATGCAAGGAGATGTGATGCATGGGGAGTCATAAGGTATAATGACTTTGAATTTTGAAAATGAGTTAAAATGTGTGCATTATGCCATGGGGAGACATAAGGGTGAGTTAATATTTTTCATATCTATTATAATTAGCAAATATGACTTGATAAGTCAAGGAGAGGAGAAAGGTGTGAAATTTGGCATGGGAGTTATAAGGATCAAATAAATGTATGTGGCTAAATGCATGATGTAATTGTGCAATTTTCTTGTGGAGATATAAGGAGTTATTATCTCAAAACCTTTTTGAAGACAATCAACCTCATATTTTGCATGACTTTGCAACTTATAAATTAAATGTAAACAAATAATAAAGTAATACAATTATAAGTTACTTTATTATTTGTCACAAATTTGTAAAGTCAAAAAATAGAACAAATTTGTAACACATAGTAAAGTAAGTCACTTTGATTACTTTATTACTTGCTCACATTGTTTTCTCATCCCAAAGTCATGCAAAATCGGGAGATCAAGTTAACTGAACTATCTTGGGATTTTTTGTATCATTTTTTGGTCAAATTTGGAAAAGTCTGGTCCACCACTTGGTAAACCTAGGTGTGAGGGGTAGTTTGAAGCTATTTTTGCTTCTTTTCCTACAGTTATGACCCTTCTTTTTAGGGATTTTTATGCTTGCTCATGGATCAGTCTTGGAGGTATTATTTTTAGAGGTAGTTGACTGCAGTTGACCTTTTATGTCTTCTTTGTGAGAAGATTATATATTGAGAGAAAAAATTATGTTTTTCTAGTTCTTGCCTTTTGCTCTCTTGTGCATTGCATAGAGAGAGTGTTTTGTAACTCAATTTTTGCAAATTGATACATTAGAGCAGATTACAGGTTCTATTTTTTGTCATTTTTATGCAACTGTTCCTTTATTTTCAATTGAATCAAGTATCTACTTTATTTTCATTTGTGCTATTTTATGAATGATTTGATGAGATTTTATCATATTTTTTGTATCAGAACCTTTAAAATTATTGTCTCATTTATACTTGCATGCATTAAAAAGTAGTGAAAATCACAGTTCTTAGGTTGTGTATTGAAATAGTCCTTTCTTTTGATGCTGTAAGAACCCAGTTTTCCTCCAAAGAAGAAAGTTATTCAAGCCTTCCTTAGAATCATTTTTGTGGTCATATTGCCAAAGTGGTTTGTGTGGATAGATACTCTCAAAGTTATTGTGAGTTATAGTTGCATGTTTCTACCAATTAGGTGCATCACCACCCATTTACCTTCAGTTTTTTGCCCTTTCATTTCATTATTTCTATCCTTTTTCCTACCAAGGCATTAACCCATTAGAACATTTTAAGGGAACTAGCCCATAATCTAGAGGTTCAAACTCACCATAGGTCACCCACAACCTGAGTTTGATCCCATGTTACACAGGATTGCTAAGCTTCACATCTTTGCATAAGGGGTGCAATCTTGCATGATAACACTTGTCTAAATTTTACCTCTATTTTGCAGGACTTCATTTTTAATAGAATACAAATTCTGACGCATCTTGTAACGATGCTCCAGAACTTGTTTGTTCAATTGGTTCCATTCCCTTGTTTGTTCTTGAATTTTGGGGCATCTTTCAACGATGCTCTAGAATATGTTAAGTCCAAAGTGTATCATTCTGTTCCATTCCCCCTGCATTCCAGCTACATCTTTAAGCAATGCTATGGAACTTTTTTCTTGCATTCTGGCTACATCTTTTAGCGATGCTCTAGAACTTTGTTCCTGTATTCTAGCTGCATCTTTCAACAATGCTTCAGAACTTTGTTCCTGCATTCCGATTGCATCTTTCAGCGATGCTTTGCAACTTTTTTCCTGCATTCCGACTGCATCTTCCAGCGATGCTCCAGAACTTTGTTCTTGCATTCCAACTACATCTTTTAGCTATACTCCGAAACTTTGTTCCTACATTTTGGATGCATCTTTTAGCAATGCTTTGGAACTTTGTTCCTGCATTATGGCTACATCTTTCAAGGATGCTTTGGAACTTTGTTCCTGCATTCTGGCTACATCTTTCAGCGATGCTTCAAAACTTTGTTCCTGCATTCTGGCTACATCTTTCAGCAATGCTCTAGAATTTCGTTCTCTTGTCCCAGTCGCACCTTTCAACAATGCTCCAGAATTTCATTCTTTTATATCGGCTGCATCTCTTCAGCGATGCTCCAAAATTTTGTGATTTCCCTTTCTTTGCAAATGCACCGACAATTCTAATAACATACCCATGACCATCATTAATTCTTTTTCGCCACTACCAAAATTCATGACTGATACTGCCATAATAAATAAAAATTATTGTGATCACTTTTTGTCATAATAGTTAGAACCTGTGTTAGCCACCCCATCTTTATTCATAATAAATTCATTACAACCCTTCACCATCCCATCCAAATTTAATTACACCATCACCCATGATGCTATTACGTCAGCATAGGGAAAGCGACTTTCAAATCAATGATGAGACATGAGGTATGTACATCTTTTATTTTAAGTAGGTACATATTATTGTGAATAAAAATAAATAAATTGGCATGTTCTACCTTCCTTTCCAAATTTAGTAAATTGTGTGGACTATACCTTCACTAGAGAGGTGGCGGCTCATGCACTTTATCCCATGCAAAATAATGATTCAAATGCAGTGAAGCCAAATGCTTGAATTAATCCATGATCCATCAGTATTGTCAAAGTACAGGTGGTCATAAGATTACATTTCCTTTTAGTTTACATAATAGTCTTGTTAAAATAGTTTTCCACCATTAGAGTGCCATGAATTCAGTAGACACTTAGCAGAATTGCAAGTAAGAAATAGAATGGGTGGGGCTAAGCATAAATCAGAACCAACTTCCCCAGAGAAATTATTGGCGCTAAGTAATATTTTTGAGCTATTTCAGAGGATAGGTTGGCTTGAGTTTATGAAGAAATTTGAGGGGCACAACACGTAGTTGGTTAAGGAATTTGTAGAAAATGTCTCGGATGGGAAGATGATACTATGTGGCAAGAAGTTTAAGGTAAGCCCTTGAATCATTTCTAATTTGTCTGGCATTAAAAATGAAGGTGTGAATTTAACAGAAGCTACAAACATTTCTTGTCAAAGAATGATAGAACTCTTCATAAGGGAGGGAGAACCTCATCCTCTGTTAGTTGTGAATACCCCTGGGCAAAATAAGGGGTTTCAGAGAATGTCCATTGCAGAGTTGTGGAGAACGGCAGTTGCTTGGATTATCAAATACTTTACATGTCAGGGGAAATGTGCCACCATAGTCAACCCCCCTTTATGGTTACTCACTCACCTATGCCATGGCACTAAAAACATTGAATTAAGGGTTAACCTCCCCACTTTCATCAGTGATTCCATTGTCAACATGATAGAGAGGTTTAAAATTGGTTTAGGCCCATTGAAACATCATGGTCTTATTCATCTAATTTGCAAACATCATTTCTTGAAGAAAAGGAAATGAGAAAAAAAGGCAGAAATTTCTTCAGAAATTCAAAAACCCTGAACCCTTGAGACATTTTGAAGAAGGTGAGTCATCTGGATTGATGGCTTAAAATGTAAAAGAACCTTCCCCTATGCCTCAAGATTCCCCTATGCCTCAAGGTTCCCCTGTTCCTCAAGATGTCAAAAAAGCTCCTGACGGTGAAGCGCTAGAAAATCCATCAAACCTTTCAGACACAGAGGAGAGACCTAAACCATAGAATGTACCAAAAACCCTAGAGAAGCAAGAAAATGTGGATTTAGTGAATTATGAAGATGTGAATACTCGGCCCCATAAAAAGAAAAAGAGGCCAAAAGTGAAATTGCAAAGACCTCCTCCTTTAAGTAGAAGCAAATGATTGGCTACAGAATTTAGTTGTGCTACGGCTTGTGATCAGCTGCATGTTCCTAAAAAGAAAAGAGAAGAGAGGCAATTTCATGAAACTATAGCCCAATCATATGAGAATGTGGCCTAGCCATGTGAAAACATACCCAAGTTAAGTGAAAAGCAAACGCTAGATAGCAATAAGCCCCTTGAGTCTGAAAAGGAGGATGTCCCATCTAAGATAGGACAAGGAGAAATGGGAGCACAATTGCCAAATTATATACTTGTTGAGGATGAGTCTGTTGAACCACTTTCCCCTTCATAGCAACCATTGGAAACACAAGAAATTAGTACAGTTCCCCTAAGTGAGCAATTGTCTGTCATGGTTGCTGATGACACATAACAGAGTCCATTAGAAGTAAATAATACAAAACATGTGATTGATAGCAATGTAGAAATCTCTATTTTTCCCCCTTCCACTGATACAGGAATTGGAAAAGATGATCGCATAAAAATAGAGTTAGAAGCATTGAAGGCATAGATTATTTAGTTAAAAGAAAAACTACAACAAAAAGAGGAATAGATAAACAAGCAGCAACAGGAAATAAACACACAAGATGAACTTTTGAAGAGAAAGGATCAAGAAATCATAGCTTTTGAGACTCAATTAGAACAAAAGGATAAAACTATTGGAGAGTTGTAGTCCCAAGTGAAACAAATTGATGAGAAAGATAAAGAGTGTTTAGCTAGTTTATCTGAAAAAGATAAACAAATTAAGAGTTTAACTAATAATCTGGTGCAATCTCTCCAAGCATTTGCAAAAAAATAGGAACAACAAACACTTGAACTCAATGCAGCTTTGAACTGAAATGTTGAACTAGAGCAGGATTTGCAGGAAACAAATGTGAAACCAATGATGGAATCAAAAGAGTGCAAATTGAGTTGAGTAAGATGGAATGGTTTCAAATCCACATTTCTCTAATGCTGACGAAGTGGATGGAGAGATGCTAGTTCTTGAGGCAAGAAGGGATAGAAAATTCCAAACTTAAGCAAGAAATAGTGTTATTAAAAGAATCATATGATAAACTCTATCAAGCTAAAACTGATGCATGTTAGATTAGAGAATTATTACTAGCCTGTAGAAAGCCATCTCAATTATATTCCATGTTTCTAAATGAATAGTTGTTAAGATGGAAGCTTTTGAGGATCTCCTGCAACTTACCCCATGACCCAAATGATAAACAATTCTTAGAAGCATTCAAAGAGGCAACCCCTATTTAACAAAATCTGCTATGTGAATTTTTCATACATAATTTGTTTTTTGAAAAACACAGTGATTTCTTTATCAACATTTTTGTTGGGGAGGTACAACTTAGAGCATTCATGTCTAATATGCAGAATCAAATCCAGTAGCAAGAGAGAATCAGGGAGTATTTGCAAGTAGAGAGAATTGTAGGACTCCATATGAGATATCCTAACTGAAATCCCTTTGCCTTGAAGGCTCAATTTCAAAGGATTAAAAGCTATGAAGCCATGAAGAATAAATATAATGACAGTATTCAGATTTGCTTTGAAAATTTCAAAGTTCACGGACCACAGTTAATAGAAAGGGCATGGAGTGCTTGTGAGAAGCGGTACACTCCCCTACCTATGTATCTCAAATGGAGGGAGATGATCTCCCCCACCAACTTAAGGTGGTCCTACAGAAGAGCTAAGGCATTAACTAAAATATTACAACTTAAGACTAAGTGGATAGGGATGCGATATAGACTGCCATTGCTCCTTCAGCCACCCCCTGTAATTTTGATCACTGTCAAGCAAAATCCTAGAGAATTATAAAATTAGCAGATGAGGGTTAAATACAACAAAGGTTTTCTTAAACACCCCGATCATTTGGATGAAGAGGTAGAAGACATGTATGATCTCAGCTCCAAATATGATGAACTGAATAGGAAAAGGGATGCAGAGAGGCAGAGGACCCAGTAGAGAGCAGGAGGACCTGCTCAGGCTTAGGAAGGGGAGGATGATGAGGTATAAACAATATCATTCTTATGATGAGCTAAATACCCCTTTTTGTTCTTGCCAACCACCTCAACCATGCCAATTTGTTTATTTTTAGAAGCAATAATTGTCTACTTGTTTTAAATTATGTATAAATCTTTAGTTCTCAAATTGATTACAATTTGCTAACTAATGTTGATATAATAGTATAGAATTTGAGTAATTGTGCAGGACTTATGCATGGCCTTTGAAAGGAGTGGACTTCAAGCAGTTAAAGTCAGAGCGCCGGAAGTTGGGGCACCAGAAATTTAGGTGTGCAAAGTGGGAGATCTCTTTTAAGGCATTCTATTATTTTCTATTAAAGACTATTTGAGACTTTACGGCTCCACTCAAAGCCTTTATTATGTTTTATGTCATGGACATTAGTTACTTGTAATTCTGTTTAAGAATTTTTCAATGGTATTTTCTCGCCATCTAAAAATTAGGATTTTGTAGTGATGCAGTATGTAGATGTGTAGCTACTAAAAATAAAGATATGTTGTTATAATGTTATTCTGAATACTGCTTGGTTATGTTCTATGTGTTGTTACACTTTTATGATATGAATGAATGAATGGATATCATTAGATTGTTCTGCATAATGGAAGTGCTATGAATGGATTTATTTTGAAGCTGCAAATGTACTATATGTGATTCTAAGCTATTAGTAGGAACGCCCAAGAGATGACCACTCGAGGGATCTCATAGAGTAGATAAGTATTTTTATCATTAATGTTGTTAGTTTTTGTTCTGTGCATGTTATGTTTAGGAAAATGTTATTTTGTGTTTACTTCTGTTGTATGTCCCTACAGGTTGTGTTTTTAAGTTATTAATCTCTGAATTTTTGTTTACTTAGAATTTTTGGAGCATCCACTCTATTCATGAAACTATTGTTAGATGTTGATTAAAAGATGTTAGGTGTACTTTCAGTTAATAGTTTTGATAAAAGTAACTAGGAAGGGCCCGAACCCATATACAGAGGCCAAAAAAGGCAAAAAAGGATGAGTTTTACAAGAAGTAAAACCAGAGAACAACAAAAAGACAACAAATAAGAAGGATGGGCTAGCAAGACCAGCCAAACCAAAAAGGACCAGAAACTAACCAACTACTACCTGGCCATAGACTTAAGGCTACTTATAGCTTGCCATTCCCTAATTAAAAACTCTAGCTTCTCTAAGAAAGTGTTCTCTTCCTCCTCATGTCCCTGCTGGACCTAGATCTCTTGCTTGTCCTTCCCCTTGATCTCAATATCATGGCTTTGAAGACTCACCTATTTACCTTTGCTGCTGTCGTCCTTGGCCTTGTAGTTGCAAGTCTACCCAACCTTCCCCTATTTCTAAGTCTGATGCTTATCCTTACTATCAGTCTATCAGTCCCCTGAATCACAACTTTCCTTTTTTCAAGTTCCTCCCTTAGCACAGAGTGTATTGGTAGAGTTCTTGACCATCTCTCTACTATAATTGACTAGTTCAGAAACTTTCTTATCTAGATTGGCCTAATTCTCTATAATCTGCCCTATTTCTTCCTCCATCCTCTCCCATTTCTCGAACTTGGAAGCCATCCTTTCCACATGTTCCCATAGGTCATCATGACTTTCCTTAGGCCACTCCTCAGTTCTAGTTGTGTAATGCTCTCAAGCTGCTGAATTTTCTTCTTGGCATGATGAAGTTGGGCAAGTTACCACTTGATCACTTGATTTTGAAGGTCTAGAGACTGAAATAGAGTGGCTACCCTATCCATAAGCTTGGTGCAAGTGTTGCATTCATTTTTTAAGTTCTCCTGGGTTTTCTCATTAGACATCTTATTCTTCTTGAGGGGGGGTCATCATTGATGTCAGAGGAATTACGTTTAGAACCCCTCAGAATGCCTTTACCCTTATCCAAATGAATAGAACCCTTCAGAATGCCTTTGTCCTTATCCTCATCATCATGACCAATAGCATCAGTGTCAATGTCCAGAATTATGATGCCTTTTTGAGATATTTCTTCCCTAATTCCCTTTCCTTTGCTACTGGTAGGTTGAGAACTCACAGCCCCAGTATGATGAGAAGCCCCTGCACCTATAGACCCCTTGTGGCTCCTAAGATGGGGTTTTCTAACATGCACATCCACTATAGGATTAACAAAGGGGGCAGGTTGAGGAATAATCATGTTGTGCAAAACCATCTTTCCCATTTTCACAGTAACAGTTTAAGAAGTATTTTCCTTCAGAGCCTTGGTTGCTTCCATGTTGGTCTTAGTGTGGTGAGGTTCAACAAATTGAGAAGAGGAACCCTCTCTCTCTTTCCCCTTCCCCTGCCCTATAGGCTTCATGGGCCCAAAACCCTTGTCTAATTTTTTCTTTCCCTGAGAGTCCTCACCTCTAACTAAGGTTTTGCCTTCCTTGCTCTTACTAGGAGTCTCACAAATATTTTCAATTAGTTGTGGATTGTAGATTCTAGGTCTAAACCCAAAGGAAGCGGTTAAAGCTAATTCAAATTTATACAAGGCATAAATAAGGCTTTGATGCAGGGGAATAACTTTTTCCCCCAGCAAAACTTTTTGAACTGAATCTTCAAGGGAAGTATATAACGAGTAAGGGAAGTTCATTTTAACATTATGGTGAAAATGATTTAAAGGAAAGAGATAGGCATGGAACATTTTGTACCTTCCTTCCAATGTGACATATCTCATGAGAACTTCTGCCACCTCCCTCCATATGCCTGGCAGGTCCTCTCTATTGAATCCGTTCTGCAATCTAGTGACACTCTCACCCTCATGAAGGAATTTCAACATGTCCTCTTTGGAATTCCCCTTGACTCTTTTGGAAATACCAGCCCCATCCAAATTAAGCCCTGTGACTTTAGCAATGAGCTCTTCAGAGACTCTAAAAGTGATGCCTCTAATGTAAACCTGGCCAGCCTTCCATGTGTCTACAAATTCCCTAGACAAGATGGTATCATAACCATTCATAGACTCGATGTAAGTAGTAAAGTTACCTCTCTATAAAATCACCCATAGATCCCCATTCTCTCTGAGTCTGTCATGCTGGGTAGGTTCTGTCTGCATGAGGTCTCCACCCATCCTATTGATCTCACTAACTTGGTCTCTACAACCCATTCTACAAATGAAATAATGTGGAAGAGTCAGGAACAAAATGACATTTTCCAACATGGTAGTGATAATGAAGCATAACTTAAAATGATTGTGAGTATTCATATGCATAATTTGGTTTGTGTGAGAAGTCCCTCACTCATCCAGAGCATGTTTAACATTAATGTTGTGGGATTTAGTCATTATGAGTGAATTCAGTAATATGCCTTGGGATGTCCTCTCCCCTTTTCCATTTTATCAGATCAATGATGGTGCAACCAATGTTAGCAATCCCATCAGCTTTCGAATTGCCTTCTCTAAAAATGTGTTGCACTTCTACTTTTTCCATGTGTCTAAGTTTCTCTTTGCTAAGGTTTATTATGTCCTTGATATTCCAATTAGGAATGGCCTTGTTCTTAATCATGTCTAAAATATTTTTGGAGTCCCCTTCAACGATCAGATTCTTGATACCAAGGTCAGGCATATTCCTTGATAAGCTGCATAGGCTTCAACAAAGTTGTTAGTTTGAATTCCTAGGTTCCCAGCATAGATGCCCAAGACATTACCCTTGCTATCTCTTACCATTGCTCCCCCTCCCGCCTGACCCAGGTTTCCCTTACACGCTCCATCAAAGTTGAGTTTTGACCATCTTGAGTCAGGGGGGCCCTACTTTCAGTTAATAGTTAGTCATTAGTAGTGTTGTAAGTATGTGCCTAATCGGTGTTGTCATTGGTGTCAATTGTGTTCTATTCTATTACTTGTTTAGAAGCCTTGTGTGTTGAGGATATTTAGAAAATTGGCCTCTCCAGAAGAATCAAGTGAGTTATAGTGAAGTGCAGTATAGACAGAGAGTTGTATGCTAAAGAACAGTCCAGTAAACTGCTCTGCATCTCCTGCTGGATGAAGATCCTAGTTTGCGGATTGGAAGTTATTTAAACAGATGTCTGAAGATGCTAAATCTTGAGTTTGAGCTTCCGGTGTGAAGTTGTGAGAAAGTTACATTGACCAAAGTAAAGCCTGCTCCTTCTGATTATTCTCTGGTGACAGGGAGAAAGTATTATGCTCCGCATTCCTCCACAATAAAGTATTTTTCTCTGCAGTTCTGGAGGGAAGTCTGGAATGATGATAAGTGCCTACAAATGTAGTGGTTCATGTTTTGGTGGTCTGCAAGCTATCATTCTCTCATGTCAATTGAAGATAGTGAAGTTCATGTGTTTTGGTGAGAAGATTCCTATGGAGAAAGTGGTTGAGGTTCGGCAGTTGCTCTTGATGATTGTAATGTGCTTGTGGATGTCTCCTAATCATGTTCCTAACTTGACATTGGTCCACGTTAAGGAATTGAGATCATTCTTGAAGATTGTTCCCAGATAGTGTAACGTGTAACCAGTCTTAGCCAACTTGGTTAATTCCAGTTATTGTGGAGATTCCTTGAAGATGGTGGAAACGTGTTGTGGCATGGAATATCATGTTTGAGTCCCAGCTAAGGTGTGGCATGATCCACATACATCTTTACTCCATTTCCTTTGCTTAATATTGTAATAGGCCAGGACCTATCTTATAAGTGTTTGTAATGCCGACCTTGGAGATTGTTCCAATGGTTGATGCTGACCTTGATAATCATTCCAAGGTTGATGAAGTGTATAAATACTTGTAGTTGAGTTGTGGAAAAGATGTCCTTGAGCAAAAATGGAAAGATAATAAGAAAGGTCCAAAAGGCAGAGTAGAGAAGAGGCAAAGTAGAGTAGAGGCAGAGTAGAGCAGAGGAATTATTGTACTTCAATCATAGACATAGAAAGGTGTTGATCGTGGCAGTGAGATTGGCAGTGAGCTGCCAATAGGGTTTAATGGCTCTTAGGGTTTAACAACCCTTATTGTAATCTTTTTAGGTTTAGGGTTGAGGCAGTGAGCCTGCAAGACCTAGTTCTTCATGGCAGTAAGCCAGCATGTTTAGGCCCATGGACTGACCAAGCCTGAATATCATTATTTCAAGATTGCAATATATATTGAGAGCTAATCCTCTTCATGGTTTTTCCCCACCTTGGGGTTTTCCACGTAAAATCTGGTGTCTCTTGTGTTTGATGTTGTATCCGTGGTTAATTTCCTAATTTCATGCATTCATTGTTAAATCATAATAATTGTGGATAAGTGATTGATGTTTAAATTGCAGAATTGTTTAAGTTTTTGAGACAACTGATTCACCCCCCCTCTCAGTTGTTTGGGGCATATCAACAATAGGTATCAGAGCCAAGTTCCTCAGAAGAAAGTTTAACATCTTGAGGAAGATCCAAAATGTCTTACAAGAATGAAGTGTCGCATTTTGATGGAACAAATTATGCTCTCTAGAAGGCTTGGATGAAAAGCCATCTTCTTTGTCTTGGCTACAAAGTATGGAAATATGCAGAAACAAAATACACCATGCCTCCAAATGGTCTGATGATTGAAGATGAAATCAAAGATTATGAGATGGATGTCAAGGCAAAAGATGCTCTGTTAAGCTCATTAACCGACTCAATACTGATGAAAGTTGTGGATCTTGAAACTGCAAATGAGGTATGGGAAAAGTTGAAAAATCCGTACGAAGGAGATGATTCTGCGAAGGAAGCCAAGCTACAAAGTCTGAAAGTGAAATATGAAAGTTTGAAGATGAATGAAGATGAAAACATATTAGCCTTTATGCAAAGAGTTGAACTTGTCACATGGATAAAAGCCATGGGGGTAACTCTCGACGATAAGGAAATTGTGATGAAAATTCTCAGATCTCTACCCAAGTCTTACTATCACAAGGTAGCTGCAATTGAAGAATTCATGCAGTTTAAAGAAGTTGATAGGGATCAACTTCTTGGTAAGCTTACTACTTTTGAAATGATAGAGTTTGGTGATGCTCTGTTGAAAGTTGAAACGGCCTTCAAAGCCAGTACTTCCGGAAGAACTTCCAGATCAGAAAAGTACAAGGTAGAATCTGATGATGAGTTTGATGAAATTGAAGAAAACTTTGTGGCTAGATTGCAAAGAGGATCCAGTAAGTATAAAGGCAAATTACCTTTCAAATGTTTCTCTTGTGGTAAAGTAGGTCATTTTGCTTGCAGATATCCAGAAGGAATTGAAAGGAATAGAAAAAAATATGAGAACAGGCCTAGGACCCAAAAGAAGTGTTATTATGTGGAAGATTTTGATGATGATGAAGGAGTATCAGATAATGGTGAACTAGATAATGCTATTACTTCTGGAAATGAATGCTTGTTTATTGCTATTAAGGAAGATCTCGTGTCTACTAATTCTACTAGCTGTGTGAAGGAAGAAAAACCAGTGGAAAGTGCTTTGGCTACTTAGGTCATTAAGGACAAGGATGAATGAGTTATTGATAGTGGCTACTCTTACCAGATGACTAGTGACAAAATTAAGTTTATGAGTTTGGAAAGATATGATGGTGGACTGGTTAGGTTTGGAGATGATACAACTGGTAAGATTTGTGGTAAAGATCTATCGCTTTTGATGGAAAGCATAATAATGAAGATGTCTTGTATGTGAAAGGATTAAAGCACAATATTTTGAGTGTGGGTCAGATGTGTGACAAGGGCTATGATTCAAGCTTCAAGGAAAATGGACACAAGATTAGGGAAAGCTCCGAAACAGTCATTGCAACTAGTAAGAAGACCAGAGGTAATATCTATCACTTGAAAGGAAAAGGATCTATCGCTTTTGATGGAAAGCATAATAATGAAGATGCCTTTTATGTGAAAGGATTAAAGCATAATATTTTGAGTGTGGGTCAGATGTGTGACAAGGGCTATGATTCAAGCTTCAAGGAAAATGGACACAAGAATAGGGAAAGCTCCGAAACAGTCATTGCAACTGGTAAGAAGACCAGAGGTAATATCTATCACTTGAAAGGAACTGATAACTATTTCTTGTTGGCTCAAACTAATGAGATTTTGTTATGGCATAGAAGGTTGTGTCACATAAATTTTGATAACATCATGAAGATAAGTACTGCAAAGGTTGTTAGAGATCTGCCTAAGCTTGTGAAGCCCACTAATCCTATTTGCAAGGAGTGTCAATTTGGGAAACAAACAAGAACATGTTTCAAAAGCAAGGACCAATCAGTTGGAGGACTACTTGAGCTAGTGCATACAAATTTTTGTGGACCTACTAGAGTAAGAAGTTTGCAAGGAGATAGGTATTTCATGTTGCTTATTGATGATTATTCTAGAATGACTTGGGTCACCTTTTTGAAAGAAAAAGTTGAACCTCTAGATAAGTTCAAGGCATTTAAGGCAATGGTTGAAAATGAGATGGATTTGAAAATCAAATGCCTGAGGTCAGATAGAGGAGAAGAGTTCACATCAAATAAATTCAATTTCTTTTGTCAAAAATATGGAATAAAGAGACAACTATCTGTGCCTAGAACTCCACAACAAAATGGAGTTATTGAAAGGAAAAACAAAACAGTTCAAGAAGCTGCTAGAACCATGATGAAAGAAGCTGATCTTTTGGAAGCATATTGGAGAGAGACAATTCACACCGCTGTATATATCCTAAAAAGACTCCAAGTAAAAGGTAATAGTTCTAAGACTTCCTATGAATTGTGGCATGGTAAAGTTCCTACTATGAAATATTTTAAAGTTTTTGGTAGCAAATGTTATATCAAAAGAGAAGAAGATTTAGGCAAGTTTGATTCTAGATGTGATGAAGGAATCTTCCTTGGTTACTCCACTAAGAGCAAGGCATACCGGTGCTATAATAAGAGACTGAATAAGATCATTGAAAGTGCAAATTGTAAAGTTGATGAATGTAAGGAAAGGTCTTTGGAATCAGGTGGATATGAATAAGATAAACCAGATATTTTGGAAGTGGTGCAACATGAAGACAACTTAGATGAAGAGAACAAGCTTTGGTAAGTGCTACTAAAACTCCAAAGTATGTAAGACTCAGTCATTCTGAAGATCAAATCATAGGAGATAAGAGCAAAGGGATCTTAACCAGAAGAAAAGATACAGAGGAACATGTAAATTTCTATATGATTTCTAAGATTGAACCTAAACCTATAGATGAGGCCTACAATGATGAGAATTAGGCAAAGGCTATGGAAGAGAAATTGATGCAGGTAGAGAAGAATCAGACTTGGGATCTTATTCCCAGACCAGCAGATAAGAATGTTATTGGCACAAAGTGGGTCTTCAAAAACAAGATGAATGAGAATGGTGAAGTGGTAAGAAACAAAGCAAGGTTGGTATGCAAAGGATATGCTCAAGTTGAAGGAATAGACTTTGAAGAAACTTTTGCTCTAGTGGCAAGGATTGAAGCAATAAGGATGTTTTTGGCCTTTGCAGCCTATAAAGATTTCAAGGTTTATCAAATGGATGTGAAGTCTGCCTTCTTAAATGGAGAGTTGAAAGAAGAAGTCTATATTGAACAACCGGAAGGGTTTAAGTCATCAGATCAGGGTGATATGGTATGCAGATTGAAGAAAGCTTTGTATGGATTAAAACAAGCCCCCAGGGCATGGTATGCATGGTTGGAGAGGTATCTGATACAGATAAGGTTCAGTAAAGGTACTACAAACAACAATCTCTACTTGAAAATCAATGATAAACAAATCCTAATTGTTGCAATCTTTGTTGATGATATTATTTTTGGAGGCAATGAAGGTATGTGCTCAGTTTTTGTTGGAGAAATGTAAAGTGAATTTGAAATGTCCAAGTTTGGAGAGATGAACTTCTTTTTAGGTCTACAAATAAGTCAAGCAAATAAAGGTATCTTCATTTATTAGTCTAAGTGTGTGAAAGAGTTGTTAAATAAATTTGGGATGGAAGACTCTAAACCAGTTTGCACACCTATGATAACTGGTTGTAAGTCAAGCAAAGATGATAACTCACCCATGGCAGACCAGAAAAGGTACAGATCTATGATTGGAGGATTACTTTATCTGACTTGTGGCAAGATTTCAAGCAGAACCCAAGGAATCACATGCGATAGAAGTCAAGAGAATTCTAAGGAATTTAAAAGGTACAATGGATTGTGGTTTATGGTACCCTAAGGATAATGACTTTACTCTTAGTGTATATACTGATGTAGATTGGGCTAGAGATGTGGATGACAGAAAAAGTACAAGTGGAGGTGCATTCTTCTTGGGAAAACTGTTGGTATCTTGGTTGAGCAAGAAACAGGATTCAATATCCCTGTCTACTACAGAAGTAGAGTACATTGCAGTAGCATGCAGTTGCACTCAAGTGTTATGGATGAAGCAAACTTTTACGGACATCAGAGTTTGTTATGAGGATCCAATTACAATTTTTTGTGACAACACAAGTGCCATAAACATATCAAAGAATCCAATGATGCATTCAAGGACAAAACACATATCCATTAGGTATCATTTTATGAGAGGAAAGGTGATAGAAAATGAAGCCAATTTGGAGTATGTTTCTACCAAATATCAGATTGCAGACATTTTCACCAAGCGTCTGCCCAAGGATACTTTTGAGTATCTTAGAGAAAAGTTAGGGGTTATCACCCCTCTTGCTCTAAACTAAGATGCACAATGGTGCATCAGTCCAGAGCTGCTCAGAGATCCAGATTGATGCCTTCTAGGGCTACTTCTTAGGGGGAGTAGTCAGAGAGTTTAGAAGAGACAGTGAATCAGAGAAGAAGAGTGCAAGTATGTGCCCTTTGCTATTGATGTCAATGGGGGAGAGAAGTCATGTGAAAAACATAGATAGACAAAGAGTGCAGATGTGTAAAGATAAAGGGGGAGAATCTTGTAGAAAGAAAGAGTGTAGGTGTGTAAAGAAAAAGGGGGAGAATCTTGTCTCGATGGTTGTTGCAATTTTTCACATCATATGTTGCCATCAATGACAAAGGGGGAGATTGTTGCAAGTATGTGCCTAATCAGTGTTGTCATTGATGTCAACATATCTTTGTTGTCATTGGTGTGAATTGTGTTCTATTCTATTACTTGTTTAGAATCCTTGTGTGTTGAGGATATTGAGAAAATTGGCCTCTCCGGAAGAATCAAGTGAGTTAGAGTGAAGTGCAGTATAGACAGAGAGTTGTATGCTGAAGCACAGTCTAGTAAACTGCTTTGCATCTCCTACTAGATGAAGATCTTGGTTTGTGGATTGGCAGTTATTTAAAGGGATGTCTAAAGATGCTAAATCTTGAGTTTGGGCTTCTGGTGTGAAGTTGTGAGAAAGTTACATTGACCAGAGTAAAGCCTGCTCCTTCTGATTATACTCTGGTGACAGGGGGAAAGTATAATGCTCCGTATTCTTCTGCAATAAAGTATTTTTCTCTGCAGTCCTAGAGGGAAGTTTGGGATGATGATAAGTGCCTAAAAATGTAGTGGTTCATACTTTGGTGATCCAAAAGCTATCTTTCTTTCATGTCAGTTGAAGACAGTGAAGTTCATGTGTTCCAGTGAGAAGATTCCTATGGATAATGTGGTTGAGGTTCATACAGTTTCTCCTAATGATTATAAGGTGCTTGTGGATGTCTCCTAATCATGTTCCTATCTTGACATTGGTCCGTGTTAAAGAATTGAGTCGTGTTTGAAGATTGTTCCCAGATAGTGTAACGTGTAACTAGTCTTAGCCGACTTGGTTAATTCTAGTTATTGCGGAGATTCCTTGAAGATGGTGGAAGCATGTTGTGGGATGGATGATCATGTTCGAGTCCTAGCTAAGCATGGCATGATCTGCATACATCTTTACTCCATTTCCTTTGCTTAATATTGTAATAGGTTAGGACCTATTTTGTAACTGTTTGTAAGGCAGACCTTGGAGATTGTTCCAATGGTTGATGCCAACCTTGATGATCATACCAAGGTTGATGAAGTGTATAAATACTTGTAGCTGAGTCATGGAAAAGATGTCTTTGAGAAAAAATGGAAAGATAATAAGAAAGGTCCAAAAGGCAGAGCATAGAAGAGGCAGAGTAGAGTAGAGGTAGAGTAGAACAGAGGAATTATTGTACTTCAATCACATACATAGAAAGGTGTTGGTCATGGTAGTGAGCTGCCAGTAGGGTTTACCAGCCCTCAGGATTTAACAACCCTTATTGTAATCTTGCTAGGTTTAGGGTTGAGGCAATGAGCCTGCTAGACCTAGTTGTTCTTTATGGTAGTGAGCCAGTATGTTTAGGCCCATGGAGTGACCAAGCATGAACATCATTATTTTAAGATTGCAATATATATTAAAAGCTAATCCTCTATGTGGTTTTTCCCCACTTTGGGGTTTTCCACGTAAAATCTGGTGTCTCTTGTGTTTGATGTTGTATCTGTGGTTAGGTTCCTGATTTCATGCATTCATTGTTAAATCATAATAATTGTGGATAAGTAATTGATGTTTAAATTGCAAAAGTGTTTAAGTTTTTGAGACAACTGATTCACCCCCCCTCTCAGTTGTCCAGGGCATATCAACAATTGGTATCAGAGACAAGTTCCTCAGAAGAAAGTTTAACAGATTGAGGAAGATCCAAAATGTCTTACAAGAAGGAAGCGATGCATTTTGATGGAACAAATTATGCTCTCTAGAAGGCTCGGATGAAAAGCCATCTTCTTTGTCTTGGCTACAAAGTATGGAAATATGAAGAAACAAAATACACCATGCCTCCAAATGGTCTCATGACTAAAGATGAAATCAAAGACTATGAGATGGATGTCAAGGCAAAAGATGCTCTGGTAAGCTCATTAATTGACTCAATACTGACAAAAGTTGTGGATCTTGAAACTGCAAATGAGGTATGGGAAAAGTTGAAAAATCTGTATGAAGGAGATGATTCTGTGAAGGAAGCCAAGCTACAAAGTTTGAAAATGAAATATGAAAGTTTGAAGATGAATGAAGATGAAAACGTATCAGCCTTTATGCAAAAAGTTGATGAACTTGTCACAGGGATAAAAGCCATGGGGGGAATTCTCAATGATAAGGAAATTGTGATTTCTCAGATCTCTACCCAAGTCCTACTATCACAAGGTAGCTACAATTGAAGAATTCATGCAAGTAAAAGAAGTTGATAGGGATCAGCTGCTTGGTAAGCTTACTGCTTTTGAAATGACAAAGTTTAGTGATGCTCTATCGAAAGTTGAAACGACCTTCAAAGCTAGTACTTTCGGAAGAACTTCCAGATCAGAAACGTACAAGGTAGAATCTAATGATGAGTTTGATGAAATTAAAGAAAACTTTGTGGATAGACTGTAAAGAGGATCTGACAAGTATAAAGGCAAATTACCTTTCAAATGTTTCTCTTGTGGTAAAGTAGGTCATTTTGCTTCTAGATGTCTGGAAAAAATTGAAAGGAATAGAAAAAGATATGAGAACAGGCCTAGGACCCAAAAGAAGTATTATTATGTTGAAGATTTTGATGATGACGAAGGAGTATCAAATAATGGTGAACCAGATAATGCTATTACTTCTAGAAATGAATGCTTGTTTATTGCTATTAAGGAAGATCCCATGTCTACTAATTCTACTAGTTGTGTGAAGGAAGAAAAACCACTGGAAAGTGCTTTGGCTACTCAGGTCATTAAGGACAAGGATGAATGGGTTATTGATAGTGACTGCTCTCACCACATGACTAGTGAAAAAAGTAAGTTTATGAGTTTGGAAAGATATGATGGTGGACTAGTTAGGTTTGGAGATGATACAGCTAGTGAGATTTGTGGAAAAGGATCTATATCTTTTCATGTCAAGCATAATACTGAAGATGTCTTGTATGTGAAAGGATTAAAGCACAATCTTTTGAGTGTGGGTCATGTGTGTGACAAGGGCTATGATTTAAGCTTCAAGGACAATGGATGCAAGATCAGGGAAAGCTCCAGAATAGTCATTGCAACTGGTAAGAAGGCTAGAGGTAATATCTATCACTTGAAAGGAACTAATAACTATTGCTTGTTGGGTTAGACTGATGAGAATTGGTTATGGCATAGAAGGTTGTGTCACATAAATTTTGATAACATTACGAAGATAAGTTGTCATGCCCACTTTTACTGAGTGGTCATAACATGACAAGCACACATGTCATGCCCACACTGCCCATGTGGTCATGACATGAACCACCAAAAATTTTCCACCTATCCCTAAATCCCCATCTTACAAGGCGGGAAAAGAAGACAAGGTGTGGACGAAACATCCAAGATGCCTTGTTAGGGAAATCTAACCAAGGCATAAAAACATAGTGTCGAAATCAACAACCATTCAAGAAGAATAGATCCAAACCTCCATTTAACAAAAAAATAAGATATTACATTCATAAACGGTTGTAATACGATTTAGTTCATTCTATCATACCAGAGCAGAAGAGGATAACAAGGAAATGTTTTACATCCATTACTAAGACATGACATGGCAACAAAATGAGGGTAAGAGGGTACCAACATAATAAAGATACAACAATAAATTGATTTCCTTGCCAGAAAGAGTGAACCCTACATCCCTGATAATCCATTCGAAGTAGATGAGATACTATTAGTACAGCCTAACATACAAGTACATACTGAGATGTTCTAGGTGAAAATGATTTAAAACCAACT
The DNA here is from genome assembly GCA_027924645.1 of Cunninghamia lanceolata. Taxonomy (NCBI): domain Eukaryota; kingdom Viridiplantae; phylum Streptophyta; class Pinopsida; order Cupressales; family Cupressaceae; genus Cunninghamia; species Cunninghamia lanceolata. The sequence goes on from BSBN01000025.1 coordinate 20,672,716, forward strand.
TTAAACATAGCATGAATCTGTTAAGGAACATGCAAGAAAATTAATACATAGATTTATCATTAATGCATAATTAAGGCTATAACAAGGAGTAATTTTCCATACCAAGAGAGAGAGTCAGAATATAGATCTAATGATAAAATAATTACAATTGCGAGCATGGAAGAGTCGTGCTCCTAAATTAAGTTACAATACTAAAAGCAATACAACAACAATATATGTCCATTGAGGTGCCCCACTGGTACTCTGGACAATCATGAGTACACTGAGGTGTTACAACACCAAAATCTCGCTGAGACTTCAAAACGGCAGAAACTGGACCAATGGGGGATGTTACTCACCTCCCAACCATATTGCCATTGTCGAGCACAATGGATGTCCATTGCGTCCTAGGCAACCCCTGAGCTATGAAGAGAGGAGGTAAAGGAACCACTGTAACATGACCGACACACTCGACTAGGTTCACAAGTAGAACACCAAGTTTAACCACATAATGCTAAAATGAAACTCCCGTAGCACCAACACAGCTCCAAGGGTAAGGTGACCAGACTAGAGGGACTTAAAGCTCAACATACATGCAAAACATAGTTTCAATGCAAAATTTATCATAAAGGCACCCCTGCCCCCAAACAAGAAGGGATGGGACAAGAGTAACAAAGGAAACATCCAAAAACTAAAATTTGTACATCACCCCTTTCTAATCATGCTATCCAATCCACTAAATTGTAGTTAAGGGAAGAGAGAAGGGGCACCCAAGCTAAATGCATCTCACTCAACAATTCAAAGTTAAAATGTTATTACTCTTCTAAGGGGAGGTAGCACTATAAAAGTGGTCCAACATCATCATATTGAATAAACATAGAAAAGTACATATTTAACAAAATTAGCTAGCATAAGATAACCCACTTAAGCATGGGGAGTATAGACACATAAGAAAATCCTTTCAGAACACTATAATTTAACTAAAATAGTCAAAGTCCAAAAAGGGAAGAGAGATACAAGGCTACAAACATTAACCTTCAAAATGTGATAATCAACCCTGCTTACCAAGTATACAAGATTTTATTTCAAGAAAGGCCAATATTCTTAGCTGTGATAAATTGTTATGGTAGTTAGTGGGAACTACCTGAAAAGCCTCTAAAAAACTTATTTTTCTGATAGGGGATTTTAATCTGTCCTCCAGTAAGTTAATATTTCCACATGGGTAATATCATTTTTATTATCCAAACAAGAGGAAGATAAACTTACTAACAAACAACCTTTAAACTTACAACTCGAAGAGGTAAGTCAGATTGGCCAGTTCTTCTGGAAGCTCTCCTATTTTGTCTGACATAATGACCCTCATTTGTCTAACATGGCAAATAGTTTTATTTTTGTATGTGCAGTCACACTTGATGCCAGGGTTTTCAATAGTTGTAGTAGAAATGGATGGGCTAGAGCATGGATTTGTGATGCTCCATGCTACAGAGTCAGGAATATTCCACTTCATAGAAAGTGACCTTATTGTAGCAACTTCAACTGGATCTATGACTGATATTACTTGAGTTGCTTGTAGAAAACATCCAATGCTTTAAATAAAATAGAGAAACCAAATTGATGAAGCTGGAACTTCAATCTTTGCCATGATGGAGGCAAAATTAATGTTGAGTTTTAGTGCATCCCAAGATATTGGAGCTTGCATAAATTCCCCAATACTTGAAGTATAAGGACTGAATTCGTGAAGGGAAATCTATGCAGATTATTGAGATAAAAATAATTCAAATTTGTAAGCATGGATGATCACATAGTTTGATGTTTTAGTTTTAGCTCGTTTGATAAAATTTGATGGAAAAGTTGAGAGATAAACTCCATCTCTGTACTTTCCAAATAAAATAGTTTCGTTGCATTGGATCTCCTTAAATGTCATCTAGCATGAAAGTGGTGGGACTATCATTTCTTTCATCCCCTTAACCCTTTAAAAATTAAACACTAAACACAACAGGACTTCTGATTTTTCTATTTTTTCTTCTTTATTTATTGGGTACACTTTTTCTAATTTTTTTCGTTCACATTCACTCTATTTTTAAACATGCATAAAAAAAATGTGGCGCCCAATTTCATTCCTGCTCTATCTGCTTGGTTGACATTAATTTTCTATTTTTTTCCTTTCTGTGCTTAATGAAATTGCAAAAAAAAAAAGATTTTAGTTTTTTTTCTTGTGGTAGAATAACAAATAATGGATGCAAATACCTTTAGAATAGATTCCTCCCAAATTAGTTAATTTGTTTCCTATCAGCGCTTGCATTTAGCTCCCCCCAAATCTTGCCATCTACTATGCTCACTCCCCCCCAAACCCTACGTTGCCTCCCCTTTTCTTTTTTTTTTCCAACCTTAAAATTCCCTTTCCCTAAACGTCCCCTCCATTTTTTGCCTTTTCACATTTTTTCTTGCTAAAAAAAATATATCCTCCAAATAAAATAACCCCCCATCCCCCAAGACGTTCTGCCCCCAAGCTTTGAATTCTTCTCTTCCCTCTAACTCTCACAAGAAAATTTTGTTATCACCATCGAAACAATTCACTCGTGCCCTCCAAAATACTCTGACCCCCTTCGCATCACCCAATCATATATGAATAAATAAATAAATAAATAAATAAATAAATATATATATATATATATATATATATATATATATATATATAAATCACGTGCTCCCAAACTATGATGCGCGTTAGATTAAGTATCTCATATAAAAAAAAACTAAAATAAATCATCATATTCCTATACAAGTTTTGAAAGTGTGCCCAAAATCTCTCCCTTCGAAAGATACAGTCTTATATAAAAAAAGGTAAAAGTAGGCAATAGATATAGAAATATAGTTTGACATTCTTAGGGGACAATTGATAAAAGTCATATTATTGGTCAACCTTTGGAAATCTACCTATTGGAAATCTAGAATAACCCACCATTTAGACTAATTCAAAATGCACTAGGGAAGTTCTTTGTATCTAACATATCCATATGAAAAACAAATAGTGGATACGTTTATGAGTAGGTAAAAATGTTGATCTAGAGAAATCTTGAGTACAACCAACAAAGTAAAAAATAATTAAAGGTTTAGTATGGGACTAGCATACAAACTAAAAAATTATTCCATTCAAACATGCCCATTGGTACAAGAATGTATGTCTAAAGCACAATCCAAAACCACATGTACCAAAATGTTCAAAATCCTACACTATAGAAAGAAGGACACATTAAACTTCAATGAAAAGCTTAACAATATGCAACAAGCAATAACTAACTTGGCCAAAACAATAGAATGGCAAGGATACTCTCAACAGGCACACAAGTATCTACTCCTACACTTACATAAGAGTTAAACAAAAAGGTCCAATTGAACTCAAACAAACTTTATCATCCTACAAGTTTATTTCCGTTCAAGCAAGTAGCAGGGCTACTCTTCGGGAGTTTAACTTAAGAAGAGAGGTTGGCTAAGCTTACGAACATTCCATAGATTAAAGAAAAATAACAAATCAAAACCATACTAAAAGTAACACTCAAATTTTACTAATTTAACTATAACCCAAAACTTGACCCATCTTTTAACTCACAAGGAACTTCCACAAGTCATAACATAGCACTCCAAAGAAAGGGATCATACCACAAGGGTCGACAACTATTTTGACCTCTCATTAAAATAACATGTAAGACCCTCCTACAAAGAGATAGACAACTAAACTGCCTATGCTTCTAAGCATGAATCTTGCACGTAACAAAATAAAGCAAGCCGATAAGATGTCCAAAGAAGTGGAAGAGAAAGCATATGAGTAAAAGCACACATGAAAGTAGAACACAATATTAAATGGGTTTACACACACCACATAGATTCAAAATCGTAGGCAACTAAACCTAGAGGCAATAGGGTGGACACCGGTACAACCTTCGACTCACAACCAAATAGAAAGGCTTAGGTGACCAACATACAACAAGAAACAAGGTAGATATCTTGACCATTGGCTAGGTAAGGTGGAATAGTCAAATGGTTAATGATTCCCTATCTCCTCCTCCACATCCACCCATTGGCCAACACATGTACGAGCATACCCTACACACTCAAATCGAATATCAAATTCCACCATGGTAATCATAGCTGAAGCAACATAATATGATCAATGAGGGTGTATAATCTGGCTAGGTTCCTATCTATGATAAAATTACATAAGAAAATAATCAACTCATTTTATTATTTACTCTAGAACTATTAAATGAATTAGGACGTACCAATGAGTTAAGGGTAGTCCTTACATACTACCACCTAGGGAATGACTTACTCTGAGAAGTCATCAAGAGGAGAATATAAGCATCCTCCTGAACTTCTGTGCACCGGACAAGGTAAGAGTGGAAGATAACATATGCAATAAAGAACTCTTCATAAGAAAATAAAGCTTGGTAACTAAATGTTATAAAGGCATAATTATTTTCACAAAATACATTCTATGGATTCAAAACTCAGCACAACTAATCTCAAGATCATTACTCATTTTCATGCATGCATAGAGGAATTCATACATCAAACAACAGGTTTATAGATAAAACATCAACTCATATGTAAATTCATCAGTGTAGAGCTACACAAAATGCACATTTTCATTCATCCACATTACAAAAATTAACTTCACAAGGCTCACATAAAGGTCTAGAGGGATGCCATAGTCTCGACATAGAACCAAGTAACCAAATATCAGTGCCACATATCCAAAGATCGAAGAACCAAGTGGAATGATGGCATCAAGGCCATGCATCTGGGGGCCTCACCATACATTCCCATAATGGCCTACCTCTTCTTTGTATAAGGGGTTTAGCCTCCAAGAGATAGCCAACATAAGAACAAGATCACTAGGAAAGTAAGTGGATAATGACCAGCCCATACTAGTCCACACCTACCCCTATCCTCATAAGTTTCCCACGTTTGCTTCCTTATATACACTCTACCAGAGGTTGCTCCATTGACATGGTGAGAAGAACATCACAACACATGACCAACACTTGCAAACAAAAATAACCTAGCTTAGTCACCACAAATAACAAATATACCAAAAGAAAGGAGTTTTTTTTTTCCAAATCCATCAATAATAAATAAATGCATGCAATTCCAACAATAAATCAAACATAACCACAAGGGTTATGTGAAAATGGAAAAATCAATGATTTGTGGCTAAGCTACTTTCAGACAAGATAAAATAACATGGTTGGTCCACACAAGCAAGATACAAAAGGTCATCAAACAATGGAAAGAAATGATCGCAATCCATGAAAGTGCACATTACATCACTATGTGACTAACATTAAGTCACCAATAAGGAAGGAGGGAAACATGGTCGCTACATGTACTATGCAAACACAACCAATGCATTAGCATCATGCAAGTAAGTATTATCAATGCACCTTCACATACTCCTACGTGGAATCGTGCCCTTCTCAAAGGTAACATGTCATCACCACCAACACTATGTTGGAACATCAGTGTGGTGTGGCATCACATTTATTCACCTCATGTCAATCAAGTGTCGACGCACTTAATCACCAATCATAGCATAAGTCTAATGCAACTCAATAAATACTCTGATATGATTAAAATTTAAACATGTATTTCTTGTGAAATTGCTACTCTATCATAGTGCCAAATTTTCCCCAAATTACTACACATCCAACTCAAAATAAGATACAAGGGTGAGAGAAAACTTGTGCCAAGTAACATGGCCTCAAATGACACACATGTCTATACTAAACCATAACCAAGATCCCAAGTTAGATGTCAATAGTACCATCAAGGAAACAGAGCATGATAGGATAGCACTATGGGCCTCTCAAAGGTCCATTCACTAAGGAGAAGTAGGGGGTACTCTGGCATAGGAAGGTATGGTCAGCTGGGTAACCCCAAACCAATGCCACAACATGTCACCATAGCTTCCTAAGTTCTTCCTCTCCACTATTTAACTCCACACATGGAAGGTCTCCAACTCCAAGATTGGACCTTATAGGGTATACAAACAAGCAATCACACAAGCACGACTTCACCATACTTGTAGTTATATACTCAACCCTTGGATGGATACCTAGTATCACAAGCTCATGAGTACACAAAGCATGTACGGGATACTCACAACACATAGAAAGCACGCTCTTAGCAGGTATTCACATCCACAAGGTAACACATAACACAATTCTCCTTTACCATTCATTACTTAGTGAAGAAAAACAACTTTCATACACAAGGTCACATAATTATTTACCATAAGGATTTATAAGGAATCTACAAAACATTATTTAAAATTAACCTTTATGAGGCCTTAAAAAAAATCTAACTATAACTTCACATTTAAAGACAAGGCAATACACCTCAAACAAGTATACCAACATACTAGCATTTGCATAATAAGCCATAATTGAATCAAAGAAACATTATTTCAACTCATGAGATGGTGCCTCACAACACCTCACACATCATGGAGTTTTCTAAAAACCATACATACTACATATGAATTACAAACATTACATATACTTATCTAACAACAAGCTTGCAAAGAAGAGGTATATCACAAGAAGAATCTAATTAAAAGTTTAAGTCCTTACTTTAGCATTTTACCTAGAGATGCCAAACATTATCTCCACACAAGGTATGTGCAGCTTGATATCGAATTCACATAAGAACAAGGTTATAAAATGCAAATTTCCCATTATGGAAGTTCTTTACAAAGATAGTCACCAAACACACAATGCACCCATGTATCATTTCGAGAACATAAATCATTTCTTAGCAATTACCACGCATAAGACTCATTTTCACCTGTCTCTTTCTTAATATTTTACAATTAATACAAGGCATAAAATGAAATCACACACACAACGATTTGCACTCGTAAAAGTCAAGGTAAGATTCATTTCAAGTAAGTATTCCTAGTCCACAACCAAATAAGACAATACAATTTCCAAATGATAAGGCGGGTTCATAAATCAAGAAGGTGTGCCATTCTTACGATAAGATAAACACACGCATGACTCACAAGGCAAGAATTAATCAAACAAGAATTAGGAATACACTATTCTTTCAAAGAACCCAAGCATATAGCACACCATCATTTCTTTTACATTCAAAATCATAACGTAAATCAAGGCGCAACACTAGACTAATTGCTCCCACAATGCAATCCTCTAAACCCAACCACTTAGAATGCATATTAGGGAACAATCCATGCTCTACAAAATACACAAGGGCGAGAAAGGGCCCAATGCAACCTTCACCATCTAGACCAACCTACCCAAGAGGACAATCGACGAGGAGGAACACAACCACCACAAAAAAACAAGCAGAAGACTTCAAAAATTGTATGAAAAGGCCACCACGATGATAGAACAAGAGGATGGATATTCCTCCAAGGTGAAGGCTAGTCAACAAACCACTACCTCGCTCTCACGTAACTACACAGAGTAGGACGAGGATCAAACTAACCTCAATCCACTCCACGTCGGCCCAAACAACATGCAAACCCCAGAGCTCCCAATGTTGAAACATGGGCTCTGATACCAAATGTCATGCCCACTTTTACTGAGTGGTCATGACACGACAAGAACACATGTCATGCCCACACTGCCCATGTGGTCATGACATGAACCACCAAAAATTTTCCACATGTCCCTAAATCCCCGTTGTACAAGGCAGGGAAGGAAGACAAGGTGTGGATGAAACATCCAAGATGCCTTGTAAGGGGAATCTAACCAAGGAATAAAAACATAGTGTTGAAATCAACAACCATTCAAAAAGAATAGATCCAAACCTCCATTTAACAAAAAAAATAAGATATTACATTCATAAATGGTTGTAATACGATTTAGTTCATTCTCTCATACCAGAGCAGAAGAGGATAATAAGGCAATGTTTTACATCCATTACTAAAACATGGCATGGCAACAAAATGAGGGTAAGAGGGTACCAACATCTAGTTAATACATTTCAACATAATAAAGATACAACAATAAATTGATTTCCTTGCCAGAAAGAGTGAACCCTACATCCCTAATAATACATTCGAAGTAGATGACATACTATTAGTACACCCTAACATACAAGTACATACTGAGATGTTCTAGGTGAAAATGATTTAAAACCAACTTTAAACATAGCATGAATCTGTTAAGGAGCATGCAAGAAAATTAATGCACATATTTATCATTAATGCATAATTAAGGCCATAACAAGGAGTAATTTTCCATACTAAGAGAGAGAGTTAGAATATAGATCTAATGATAAAATAATTACAATTACAAGCATGGAAGAGTCATGCTACAAAATTAAGTTACAATACTAAAAGGAATACAACAACAATATATATCCATCGAGGTGCCCCACCAACACTTTGGACATTCATGAGTACACTGAGGTGTCACAACACCGGAATCTCACCGAGACTTCAACAAAACACCAGAAACAAGACCAATGGGGGATGTTACTCACCTCCCAACCATATTGCCGTCGTCGAGCACAATGGATGTCCATTGTGCCCTAGGCAACCCTCGAGCTATGGAGAGAGGAGATCAAGGAACCATTGTAACATGACCAACACACATGACTAGGTTCACAAGTAGAACACCAAGTTTAACCACATAATGCTAAAATGAGGCTCTCGTAACACCAACACACCTCTAAGGGTAAGGCGACCGGACTAGAGGGACTCAAAGCTCAACATACACGCAAAGCACAATTTCAATGCAAAATTCATCATGTTAGGGTAAAATGTGGTTGAATCAAATGAACTATATCAAACCCAAACATCAACAGAATAAATGAGAGCAAGAAAGATTGAATGAAAAGAGCAATGAGTAACACAAAGCAAACCTTCCCTGAATCAATGCTTCTGTTGTTCACCTATTACAACCGTCCTTTTGCTAATGAAGTAGGCCCTCATAGAGTGCACTCTTTTAGCTATGTTCAAGGATGTCAATAGTAAATGGCTATTGTGATAAATGTGCAATGAAGATGAGCTTCAAAGCAAAGGTGTGATCTCAAGCTAGTGAATGGTAAGAGGGTGCCAAAGGCGTGCTGGTGAATTTCTGCAAAGTAACAATATGAATAGCCTGGATGAATAGAATGGAGGGCTGAAGCTTCTTTTATAGACTCAGAGGAATGAGAATCAACGGTTGAGAAGAAGTGTGATGATCAATGGCTGAGAATGGTTGAGGAATGTGCAACCAGTAGAAATATGACAAGTGTCTCACCTCCATCATGAAAGAGGGGATTTGACAAAATTGATTGGAGAGTTAACTCCATTGACTGATCAGTTAACAAACTTGATTGATCAGTTGGAAGAATGAATTATGGAATTGACTGAATTGATTGAGGGATTAACTCAATTGACTAGTTAGTTAACACTTTTGATTGATTAGTTAACTAACTTTTGATTTGAGAAGAAATAGGACATGTGGGTGAGGGAAAATAAGGTAATTAAATATTTAATATATTTAATTACATGTGCAACCTGGTGAGGTGGACAAGGTGAGGTGGAAAGTGTGAGGTGGATTTTTGGAATTAGAACTTAGGATAGAGGAATTTGGATTAATTAAATAATTTAGGATTATTTAATTATGTGAGATATTAGAAGAAATTAGGGAATTTAATTAAATAAATTGATTTTATTTAATTATGGGATAATGAATCGATTAAATAAATTTAGAATATTTATTTAATTGATAGAAGAATGAAATAAATATTTAAAATATTTATTTAGAATGAATCGTGCCATTTTTAGGCGTATACATTTTGCCCCTCTTTGATGCAATGCAGTTTACAACGTTGCTTCAAAGAAATCGATAGTCTAATAGTGATACATGCCCCAGTTTGCCCCTGGTACAGTTTTAATGACGATAGGATGCCCCCTCGGGAGATTGGACGGGAAAAGGGTGAAAGATTTGGAGACAGACAATCTCACGAAGACGAAGGGAAGCTAGGTTAGAAAGAAGAAATTGGTTGAAGAAAGAGTCGAATGATACACAATGCAAGATAGAATGATACCAAACACAAGCAAGTAAGCAAGTATGCACAAATGATACAAGAACAAGCAAGGTATTGCCCCTATCCAGCGGTAAACCAACGATATACTAATAACAATATACAACAATGTTGTCATGGCGGGGAACGATATATCCCTAGACCAACACGACAGGCATGTTGTCATGGTGGGGAATGATAGATCCCTAGAGCAACATGAAGGATAGTGTCTGGTTTCAAGAAATGAAGCATGTCGTGTAAGACACGTGTGTTGGTCTGATTTCGACAATGCAACATCCTATATAAGATAATTGATTGATTAACTGATCGAGTTGGTTTACGACTAGACAAGGATCAAGACCACTAATTGTGATTGGATCATTTGTGCAAGATTGACTTGACTTGATTGGTATGGATTAAGGATGGACCTTGCATTTGGATCATTGCTCAGACTGACTAATGAAAGATATGATGATAGATAGAAATCTGATGGATAGAAGAATGACTCGATAGAAGGAATCACAAGCTTTTATAAACATTGATACTCTGCATTTTGTGGATCTTTTATTGCATGGGATACAGATGTATGGATGTATAAATGGATGTATAATGGATGCTTTGCTTTTGACATCTTGACGGTGCCAGTATTTTGGAGTGCTTTATTTCATCATTGGGCATTTTTGAAATGTTGTAAGTTAATACAAGCATTGAGGTATAATTAAACCGAGATGACCTGAGTACAACTTACATGGATTTTGATTTAGCAAGTTAAGACAAGCATCTAGTCAAAGTTGAATCTAGATGACCTGAGTACTTCTTGCATTTCAACAAACAAGGATTGCCCCCATTTATGTTAGACCTTTGATGTCCTCGATGATCTTTTGCCGATCATGTCCTTAGACAAGGCGTCACATTACTAAAGTTTAATCCACAAACAGTAAACAAAGAAAGTAATCATGCCCCCATCATAGCGTCTCTAGCCTTTTGGCATCCTTGAGTAGCATAGAAAGACATGATAACAAAGATCAAGACTCTGTAACTTAACCCTGGTTCCAATCCACCAAACATTCTTGCCATTAGATGTGTTTACTTTCTACTATAAGTTGAATAAAATCATTTAGAAGACCTTGGGGATTTGCTTTGCACTAGATAGGTTAAGATGCTCATAGGCAAGATTTCTGCTGGAGGCACGGGTTCTGCTTACATTTGCTTGTTTGGTGAGAAGATTGCACAATCCTGATTGGGGAGACAGACCCTAAGGGACTGACCTAGTGCCTCGGGGGCTCATTACTAAATGGCCTTGCCTACGTGACGACGCAGAGGCAACGTAGTTCAGGGTAAACCCTAATGGACCATGGTTGGACTAGAAGAAAGATGACAAGAATGAAGACAAGAAAGGGGATGAAATGGGAGGAATGGAAGCCTCGGGGGCGCATTAGAATAATGGCCTTGCCTACGTGACGACGCAGAGGCAATGTAGTTCATGGACTTGGACCATGGACACTGACGAGAGACACTATGGTAGGCTCACATTGAGGGGATGGTATGGGACAAAACCTTGGTTGACAAGGTCACAAGGAGAGTATCAGGCCATGATAGGTAACTATCAAGTGTTTATTGTGGGATAGATATGGGTCGAATGGGGCAAATGGAGAAAGAATGGACTCAAGGTGATTGGACTCCTGAAGATGGAGGAGGTGGTTTATCACAAGTAATGCCTGTTTACCAGGTTTTCATCACTTGCTTTTATTTGCACGAGAAGCTAGAAAGTAAACATGATGCCTGTTTGCCAGGTTTTCATCATGATACCTATCCAAGGTGCCTGTTTGCCAGGTTTTCACCAAAGGATGATTTTTTGTATGCTTTCTATTTTTTCTGATTTTTTTGTATTTTCTCTTGTCAACTTTTTTGATTTTTTGATTTTTTAATTTTACTGTGCCCCCTTGCATTGGGGTTCTCCTAGGTATAAAACCGGTGAAGGTGCATGCTGTTGATTGGATCATCTAACAACTCACCCTTTGACATGGCCAACTGATATGCCCCCGATCCATAAGCAGCTACAATCACATAGGGCCCAAGCCAGTTAGGTTTGAACTTACCTTTCTTTTCTCTGTCTTGTTGATTGCGAGGGTTTTCTTTGAGGATGAGGTCCCCAACCTTAAAGCATCTTGGGTGAACCTTGTGGTTATAGCTTCTTGACATCATCTGTTGATATGCTTTGAGATGATCAAAGGCTTTCTGGCGCCTTTCTTCTAGCAACTCTAGTTCTTGTAACTTGGAGACTCTATATTCTTCGTCTGATATGAGACCTTTCAATGACACCCTGAGAGATGGTAGTTCGACCTCAATGGGAAGGATGGCTTCTAAACCATAGACAAGGGCGTAGGGTGTAGCACCTGTGGGAGTGCGTATACTGGTTCTATAGGCCCACAGAGCAGGATTGAGTTGGACATGCTAATTGCGACCAGCCTCATTGACGATTTTCTTTAGGATTTTCAGAATGGTTTTATTCGATGCCTCAGCTTGGTCATTACCTTGGGGGTAGTATGGAGTGGAGAAACGATGTTGGATTTTGAAACACTCACAGAGTTCTTGGACATCCTGATTTTTGAATGGTCTTCCATTATCCGTGATGATAGATGAAGGAATGCCATATCTGTAGATAATGTAATTCAGAGTGAAAGATGAAATTTGTTTACCTGTGATGGTGGTTAGGGGAACAGCTTCAATCCACTTTGTGAAATACTCAGTGGCAGTTATGATGAATTTGTGGCTGTTGGAAGAGGGTGGATGAATCTTTCCCACAAGGTCAAGTCCCCACTGGCAAAAGGGCCAAGGTGTCGTTAAAGGTCTCAACTCTTGAGCAGGTGCATGGATCAAGTTCCCGTGTATTTGGCACTGTTTGCACTTTTTGACGAACTGATATGAATCCATTTCCATGTTTGGCCAGTAATAACCCAAATGCATGAGTTTCTTGGCTAAGGAAGGACTGCTGGAGTGTGTTCCACAGATCCCTTCGTGTACGTCTCGCAAGGCAGTTATGGATTCTTCTTGTTCTAAACAACGGAGCAAAGTACCATCCAGACCATGTCGGTAAAGGGTATCAGCTATGATGGTATAACAAGAGGTTTGTCGTATGAAGGTTCATTTTTGGTTAGAAGAGAGGTCAGGTGGGAGAATGTTGTCCTTGAGGTAAGTGTAAGTCTTACCATACCAAGGTGAATCAAATCCAACTAGGAGGCAGATGGAATGGGTCTCAAGGAGATCATAAGCTGGTTGTCGGATAGTTTCCACTAAGAACTCATATCGTGACTCATGTTCAGGTATTTCTAGAAGAGAGGCTATGGTAGCCATTGCATTTGCCGCCTTATTCTCAATCCTAGGTATTTGCTTGAAGGAGATGGTCCTGAAGTGTTCTTTGAAGTCGTCAACCATTCTTTTGTAGGGGATGAGCTTTTCATCTTTGGTTTGGTACTCATCGTTGACCTAATTTATGATAAGCTGAGAATCACCGTAGACATGTAGTTCTTGGATTTTCCACTCAGTTGCCATCTTAAGACCAATTACCAAGGCTTCATACTCTGCTATGTTATTGGTGCATGGAAATAACAAATGGTAAGACTTTGGAATTGTGTCGCCTTGGGGAGTTATAAATAGGATGCCTGCCCCCAATCCATGGTTTGTGTAAGACCCGTCGAAGTAGAGTTTCCAAGAAGATGTTGATATAGTGAATAAGGACTCATCAGGAAACTCAAACTGCATGGGCTTGTTGTCCTATAATGGTGCATCTGCTAGTTGGTCAGCTATGATTTGTCCCTTGATGGCTTTTCTGTCCACATATTCAATGTCATACTCACTGAGAAGCATTACCCATTTAGCTAGGCGACCTGTGAGAGCAGCCTTGCTGAGAAGATACTTCAATGGGTCAATTTTTGCAATGAGCTTAACTGGATGTGCGATCATGTAATGCCAGAGTTTTTGTGAAGCAAAAACTACCACGAGACATGATCTTTCTACTTGTGAGTATTGCAACTCATAGCCCACTAAGGTTCGACTGATGTAGTATACAGCTCTTTCCTTGTTCTCGTAATCTTGCTACGCTAGAAGAGCCCCAAGAGCAGTAGGTGTAGCTGATATGTAGAGAATTAGAGGTTTTCCTTGGATCAGAGGCATGAGAATGGGTGGATTCATAAGGTACTCCTTTAGCTTGTTGAATGCTTCTTCACACCACTCATCCCACCTAAATGGAATGTTCTTATGCAGGAGATGGCTGAAAGGTTGGCACTTATCTGCCAGCTGTGATATGAATCTGCGGATGGCCTGTAGCTTACCCTGTAAGGATCTCAATTGAGTTAGAGTCTTGGGTGGTGGCATGTTCATTATAGCTTTGACCTTAGCTGGGTTTACCTCTATTCTGTTTGTCGACACAATGAAGCCTAGCAGCTTGCCTGAAGTTACCCCAAACACACATTTCTTTGGGTTCAGCTTGACTTGGAATTGGTCCAACCTTTGAAAGACTTTTTATAGTACATCCAGGTGTGAATCCCTTGTGAGAGACTTTGCTAGGATGTTGTCGACATAATCGTCCATTGTTACATGCATCATGTCATGAAATATAGTTGTCATGGCTCGTTGATATGTAGCACCTGCATTTTTTAGCCCAAATGGCATGACATTCCAGCAAAAGGTACCCCATGGGCAAGTAAAAGCTATCTTGTGTTGGTCCTTTGGGGCTATTTTGATTTGATTATACCCTGAGAATCTGTCCATGAGTGATTGCATTGTTTGTCCTGCAGTTAGGTTGACTATGATATCGATGTTTGGCAATGGAAAGTCATCCTTGCGGCATGCCTTGTTTAAGTCTCAAAAATCATTGCATAGTTGAACTCGGCCATCTGGTTTAGACACTGGCACAATATTGGATATCCATTCTGGGTAGTCTATGGCTCTAATGAACCCCACATCTAGCAATTTCTTGAGTTCTTCTTTGACCAAAAGGGCTATGTGAGGATGCATCTTTCTCAGCTTCTGCTTTACTAGTTTCACTCCTGGATCTATGGCAGATGATGTAGAATTAAGTTTGGGTCTAGACCTGGCATGTCTACATACAACCAAGCAAAGATGCCTCTCTTCTTCTTAAAGAACGGTACAAACCTAGTTTTCTCTGGTGGTGTAAGAGATTTGGCAAAGTGGATAATCTTGGGCTATTCTTCTGTTCCAATATTCACGGGCTCTGTCAGTTCCACAACAATCTATGAGCTTTCCTAGTACATATCACTAGGGAGATTGTCAAGTATTCCATTGTCAGGTGACACAGTTGGGTTTTCACCTTTTGATGTGTCCTTTCTTTTTACTGTTTTGTGATCTGACACTGTCGCAAGGCGGTTTTCACTGTCAGACCCATTTTTGATCTTGATATTTTTGTGACTGGAAGGCTTGGCACCCTCCTCGAAGTAAGCCATGGTATTTAGTTTGATAGCAAAACTAGCTTTATGATCTCCCTTGGGTAAGTGGTCCTTAAGTTCCATATAATCGATGTAAGCATCATCGTTTTGGAATATATCTAGTTGGGGAGTTCCTTGCAGATCCCAGTCAATAAGCTTAGGGTGCAAGAGAAGAAGGGAGTCAGATGATAGACCTGATTCATTGATGGTGTGAATGGAAATGTTAGGAGCATTGGTGGGGGTAGTGTTCTGGGTGGTACTTTCCTCCAAGTTGTTTATTGCAATGGAATTTAAACTTTCCTCGAAAGCCATAATCTCAGGGATGGGCAAATCAGATTCTAGTGGTTTGTCCCATTGCGTTTGTCCCTCACGGTAGGGGCTAAGAGTTTAGATGGTGTCGACCTCTTTGTCGTCGTAGGAGTGCTCTGTTAGCTCGTCCCACTCATACTCATTTGAATCATCTGAATCTGTGTCGCTGTCCACTTGGAGTGTTTGGATTGTTTCCACAAGACAGGCATTTTCCTTGGCTTTACCCTTGCCTTTGTATCCTAGGCCACTTGTGTTTCTAGCCGAAGAGGATGAAGAAGGTTGTATAGGTTCAATGATTCCTTCTTTTCTGAGGCTGATGGGGCCTTGTCCTTCGTACCCCATCCTTTGCAAAATAGTCTCACCTCACCCATAGAGTTCTGTTGGGAGTCTAGGCAGATCTTGGGGTGTGTTTTCTTCTTCAGCATAAAGCCATTGCAGGAGATCTCGCTTTTCTGTTTCATCAGATAAGGTCCCCCATTTTACAAAGGGATTTGCGGGAGCTACAGGAGGAGTAGATGGCTTTGGAAAATGTTTGGGATGGTGTTTGGGTTGGCCAAAAGAGTGAGGAGACAAAGGCATCTTGGCAAGATTGAGACTATGCTCAATTGAGTACTCTCCCACTCTGGTTTCTTTTATGGTAACTTTCTACACTTTGGGTCTTGAGGAGGAAGCTTCAGCAGTATGGTCCTATTGCGGGGTAGGGGAAATGTATGCTCTGTTGTTGGGTATGACACACTCGGGTTTTGCACGGAAAGAATTGCAGTGTTGGTAGGGGTCAGGGATGCCTTGAATGGTGACTTGCTTGCCATTGTGCGGGAATTTAATGCATTGATGAAAGGTTGAGGGGGTAGCCTTCATGGCGTGAATCCATGGTCTCCCGAGTAGGATATTATAAGCAAGCTCCTGATCAAGGACTTGACACACCACATCTTTGATTACTGGTCCCACTTGAATGGGTAGGACAATTGTTCCCTTTGTGGTTCTTCCTCATCATATGCTTTGATGGTAATTTTCCTCCTTGGATCATAAAGGCACCCCTTTCCCCAAACAAGAAGGGATGGTACAAGAGTAACAAAGGAAACATCCAAAAACTAAAATTCGTACATCACCCCTTTCTAATCACACTATCCAATCCACTAAATTGCAGTTAAGGGGAGAGAGAAGGGGTATCCAAGCTAAATGCATCTCACTCAATAATTCAAAGTTAAAACGTTATTACTCTTCTAAGGGGAGGTAGCACAATAAAAGTGGTCCAACATCATCATTTTGAATAAACATAGAAAAGTACATATTTAACAAAATTAGTCAGCATAAGATAACCAACTTAAGCATGGGGAGTATAGACACATAAGAAAATCCTTGCAGAACACTATAATTTAACTAAAATAGTCAATCTAAAAAGGGGAGAGAGATATAAGGCTACAAACATTAACCTTCAAAATGTGACAATCGACCTTGCTTACCAAGTATACAAGATTTTATTTCAAGAAAGGCCAATATTTTTAGCTATGATAAATTGTTATGGTAGTTAGTGGGAACTACTCGAAAAACCTCTGAAAAACTTATTTTTTCTGATAGGGGATTTTAATATGTCCTCCAATAAGTTAATATTTCCACATGGGTAATATCATTTTTATTATCCAAACAGGAGGAAGATAAACTTACTAACAAACAAACTTTAAACTTACAACTCAGAGAGGTAAGTCAGATTGGCCAGTTCTTCTAAAATCTCTCCTATTTTGTCTGACATAATGACCCTCATTTGTTTAACATGGCAGATAGTTTTGTTTTTGTATGTGCAGTCACACTTGATGCCAGTATTTTCAATAGTTGCAGTAGAAATGGTTGGGCCAGAGCATGGATTTGTGATGTTCCATGCTGCAGAGTCAGGAATATTCCACTTCACAGAAAGTGACCTTATTGTAGAAACTTCAACTGGATCTATGACTACTATTACTTGAGCTGCTTGTAGAAAACATCCAATGCTTTAAATAAAATAGAGAAACCAAATTGATGAAGCTGGCACTTCAATCTTTGCCATGATGGAGGCAAAATTAATGTTGAGTTTTAGTGCATCCCAAGATATCAGAGCTTGTATAAACTCCCCAATACTTGAATTATAAGGACTGAATTCGTGAAGGGAAATCTAATGCAGATTATTGAGATGAAAATAATTTAGATTTGTAAGCATGGCTGATCACATAGTTTGATGTTTTAGTTTTAGCTCGCTTGATAAAATTTGATGGAAAAGTTGAGAGATAAACTCCATCTCTATACTTTCCAAAGAAAATAGTTTTGTTGCATTGGATCTTCTTAAATGTCATCTAGCATGAAAGTGGTGGGTCTGTCATTTCTTTCATCCCCTTAACCCTCTAAAAATTAAACACTAAACACAACATGACTTCTGATTTTTCTATTTTTTCTTCTTTATTTATTGGGCACGCTTTTTCTAATTTTTTTCGTTCACATTCACTCTATTTTCAAAAATGCATAAAAAAAATGTGGTGCCCAATTTCGTTCCTGCACTGTCTTCTTGGTTGACATTAGTTTTCTATTTTTTTTCCTTTCTATGCTTAATGGAATTGCAAAAAAAAATAGATTTTAGTTTTTTTTCTTGTGCTAGAATAGAAAATAACGGATGCAAATACATTTAGAATAGATTCCTCCCAAAGCAGTTAATTTATTTCTTGTTGGCGCTTTCATTCAGCTCCCTCCAAATCTTGCCATCTACTATGGTCACTCCCCCCCAAACCCTACACTACCTCCCCTTTTCTTTTTTTTCCAACCCTAAAATTCCCTTGCCCTAAACGTCCCCTCAATTTTTTGCCTTTTCACATTTTTCCTTTCTAAAAAAAATATATCCTCCAAATAAAATAACCCCACCATCCCCCAAGACGTTTTGCCCCCAATCTTTAAATTCCTCTCTGCCCCCTAACTCTCACAAGCAAATTTTATTATCACCACCAAAACAATTCACTCACGCCCTCCAAAATACTCAAACCCTTTCGCATCACCCAATCATATATGAATAAATATATATATATATATATATATATATCTATATATATATATATATATATATTTCACACACTCCCAAACTATGATGCGCCTTAGATTAAGTATCTCATATAAAAAAATAAACCAAAATAAATCATCATATTCCTATACAAGTTTTGACAGTGTGCCCAAAATCTCTCCCTTTGAAAGATACAGTCTTATAAAAAAAATAGGTAAAAGTAGGCAATAGATATAGAAATATAGTTTGATATTCTTAGAGGACAGCTAATAAAAGTTAGATTATTGGCCAACGTACTGGAAATTCAGAATGACCCACCATTTAGACTAATTCAAAATACACTAGGAAAGTTCTTTGTATCTAACATATCCGTATGCAAAACAAATAGTGGATACATTTATGAGTAGGTAAAAATGTTGATCTAGAGAAATCTTGAGTACAACCAACAAAGTAAAAAATAATTAAAGGTTTAGTATGGGACTAGCATACAAACTAAAAAAGTATTCCATTCAAACATGACCATTGGTACAAGAATGTATGTCTAAAGCACAATCCAAAACTACATGTACCGAAATGTTCAAAATCCTACACTACAGAAAGAAGGACACAATAAACTTCAACGGAAAGCTTAACAATATGCAACAAGCAATAACTAACTTGGCAAAAAAAATAGAATGGCAAGGCTACTCTCAACAGGCACATAAGTATCTACTCTTGCACTTACATAAGAGTTAAACAAAAAGGTACAATTGAACTCAAACAAACTTTATCATCCTACAAGTTTATTTTTGTTCATGCAAGTAGCAGGGCTACTCGTCGGGAGTTCAACTTAAGAAGAGAAGTTGGATAAGCTTACGAACATTCCATAGATTAAAGCAAAATAACAAATCAAAACCATACTAAAAGTAACACTCAAATTTTACTAATTTAACTATATAACCCAAAACTCAACCCATCTTTTAACTCACAAGGAACTTCCACAAGTCATAACATAGCACTCCAAAGAAAGGGATCACACCACAAGGGTCGACAACTATTTCGACCTCTCATTAAAATAACATGTAAGACCCTCCTACAAAGAGATAGACAACTAAACTGCCTATGCTTCTAAGCATGAATCTTGCACATAACAAAATAAAGCAAGCTGATAAGATGTCCAAAGAAGTAGAAGAGAAAGCATACGAGTAAAAGCACACATGAAAGTAGAACACAATATTAAACGGGTTTACACACACCACATGGATTCAAAATCGTAGGCGACTAAATCTAGAGGCAATAGGGTGGACACCGGTACAGCCTTTGACTCACAAATGAATAGAAAGGCTTAGGTGACCAACATACCACAAGAAACAAGGTAGATATCTTGACCACTAGCTAGGTAAGGTGGAATAGTCAAATGGTTAATGATTCCCTGTCTCCTCCTCCACATCCACTCATTGGCTAACATCTGTACGACTATACCCTACACACTCAAATTGAATATCAAATTCCACCATGGTAATCATAGCCAAAGCAACATAATATGATCAATGAGGATGTATAATCTGGCTAGGTTCCTATCCATCATAAAATTACATCATAAAATAATCAACTCATTTTATTATTTATTCTAGAACTATTAAATGAATCAGTACGTACCAATGAGTTAAGGGTAGTCCTTACATAAGTAATGCACAAGCTATTAGAGATCTACCTAAGCTTGTGAAGCCTACTAATCATATTTGCAAGGAGTGTCAATTTGGGAAACAAACAAGAACAAGTTTCAAAAGTAAGGACCAATCAGTTGGAGGACTACTTGAGCTAGTGCATACAAATTTGTGTGGACCTACCAAAGTAAGAAGTTTGCAAGGATAGATGTATTTCATTTTTCTTATTGATGATTATTCTAGAATGACTTGGGTCACCTTTTTGAAAGAAAAAGTTGAAGCTCTATAGAAGTTCAAGGCATTTAAGGCAATGGTTGAAAATGAGATGGATTTGAAAATCAAATGCCTAAGGTTAGATAGAGGAGGAGAGTTCACATCAAATGAATTCAATTTCTTTCATGAAGAATATGCAATAAAGAGGCAACTATATGTGCCTAGAACTCCACAACAAAATGGAGTTGTTGAAAGGAAAAACAAAATAGTTCAAGAAGCTGCTAGAACCATGATGAAAAAGCTAATCTTCTGGAAGCATATTGGAGAGAGGCAATTCACACCGTTGTATATATTCTAAACAGAGTCCAAGTAAAAGGTAATAGTTCTAAGACTCCCTATGAATTGTGGCATGGTAAAGTTCCTACTGTGAAATATTTCAAAGTTTTTGGTAGCAAATGTTATATCAAAAGAGAAGAAGATTTAGGCAAGTTTGATGCTAATGTGATGAAGGAATCTTCCTTGGTTACTCCACTAAGAGCAAGGCCTACCAGTGCTATAATAAGAGGTTGAATAAGATCACTAAAAGTGCAAATGTTAAAGTTGATGAATGTAAGGAAAGGTCTTCAGAATCAGGTTGATATGAATTAGATGAACCAGATGTTTTAGAAGTTGTGCAACATGAAGACAACTCAGATGAAGAAGAACAAGCTCCAGTAAGTGCTACCAAAGCTCCAAGGTATGTAACACTCGACCATTCTGAAGATCAAATCATAGGAGATAAGAGCAAAGGGATCTTAACCAGAAGAAAAGTTGCAGAGGAACAGGTAAATTTCAGTCTGATTTCTAACTAAAACTGTGGATGAGGCTTGCAAAGATGAGAATTGGGCAAAGACTATGGAAGAGGAATTGATGCAGATAGAGAAGAATCTGACTTGGGATCTAGTTCCCAGACCAGCAGATAAAAATGTTATTGGCACAAAGTGGGTCTTCAGAAACAAGATGAATGAGAATGGTGAAGTGGTAAGCAACAAAGCAAGGTTGGTATGCAAAGGATACGCTCAAGTTGAAGGAATAAACTTTGAAGAAACTTTTGCTCCAGTGTCAAATGGATGTGAATTCTACCTTCTTAAATGGAGAGTTGAAAGAAGAAGTCTATATTGAACAACCGGAAGGGCTTCAGTCATCAGATTAGGGTGACATGGTATACAGATTGAAGAAAGATTTGTATGGATTATAACAAGCCCCCATGGCATGGTATGGATGATTGGATAGCTATCTGATACAGATAGGGTTTAGTAAAGGTACTACAGACAACAATCTCTACTTCAAAATCAATAATAAATAAAACCTAATTGTTGCAATCTTTATTGATGATATTATTTTTGGAGGCAATGAAGGTATGTGCTCAGTTTTTGTTGGAGAAATGCAAAGTGAATTTGAAATGTCCATGTTTGGAGAAATGAACTTCTTTTTAGGTCTGCAAATAAGTCAATCAGATAAAGGTATCTTCATTTCTCAGTCTAAGTATGTGAAAGAGTTGTTAAAGAAATTTGGGATGGAAGACTCTAAACTAGTTTGCACACCTATGATAATTGGTTGTAAGTTAAGCAAAGATGATAACTCACCCATGGCAAACCAGAAAAGGTACAAATCTATGATTAGAGGATTACTTTTTCTAACTCAAACCAGACCTGACATAATGCATGTAGTATGTCTCGTGGCAAGATTTCAAGAAGAACCCAAGGAATCAAGAGAATTCTAAGGTATTTAAAATGTATAATGGATTATGGTTTGTGGTACCCTAAGGACAGTGACTTTACTCTCAGTGCATATACTGATGCAAATTGGGCCAGAGATGTGGATGACAGAAAACGTACAAGTGGAGGTGCATTCTTCTTGGGAAAAAGGTTAGTATCTTGGTTGAGCAAGAAACAAGATTCAATAACCCTATCTACTGCAGAAGCAGAGTACATTGTAGCAACATGCAGTTGCACTCAAGTGTTATGGATGAAGTAGACTTTTAAGGACATCAGAGTTGTGTACGAGGATCCAATTGCAATCTTTTGTGACAACAGAAGTGCCATAAACATATCAAAGAATCCAGTGATGCATCCAAGGACAAAACACATATCCATTAGGTATCATTTTCTGAGAGAAAAGGTGATAGAGATTGAAATAATTTTGGAGTATGTTTCGACCAAAGATCGTATTGCAGACATTTTCACCAAGCCTCTGCCCAAGGATGCTTTTGAGTATCTTAGAGAAAAGTTAGGGGTTATCACCCCTCTTGCTCTAAACTAAGATGCACAATAGTACATCAGTCCAAAGGTGCTCAAAGATTTGGATTGATGCCTTTTAGGGCTACTTCTTAGGGGGAGTAGTCAGAGAGTTTAGAAGAGAGAGTGAATCAGAGCAGAAGAGTGCACGTATGTGCCCATTTTCATTAATGTCAAAGGGGGAGAGAAGTTATGTAAAAAACTTAGACAAAGAGTGCATATGTGTAAAGAGAAAGGGGGTGAATCTTATAGAAAGAAAGAGTGTAGGTGTGTAAAGAAAAAGGGGGAGAATCGTGTCTTGATGGTTGTTGCGATTTTTCACATCATATGTTGCCATCAATGACAAAGGGGGAGATTGTTGCAAGTATGTGCCTAATCAATGTTGTCATTGATGTAAACATATCTTTGTTGTCATTGGTGTCAACTGTGTTCTATTCTATTACTTGGTTAGAAGCCTTGTGTGTTGAGGATATTGAGAAAATTGGCCTCTCCAGAAGAATCAAGTGAGTTATAGTGAAGTGCAGTATAGACAGAGAGTTGTATGCTAAAGAATAGTTTGGTAAACTACTCAGCATCTCCTGTTGGATGAAGATCTTGGTTTGTAGATTGGAAGTTATTTAAAGGGATGTCTGAAGATGTTAAATCTTGAGTTTGAGCTTCTGGTGTGAAGTTGTGAGAAAGTTACATTGACCAGAGTAAAGCTTGCTCCTTCTGATTATTCTTTGGTGACAGGGAGAAAATATTATGCTCCACAATAAAGTATTTTTCTCTGCAGTTCTAAAAGGAATTCTGGGATGATGATAAGTGCCTACAAATGCAGTGGTTCATGTTTTGGTGGTCCACAAGCTATCTTTCTTTCATGTCAGTTGAAGATAGTGAAGTTCATGTGTTCCAATGAGAAGATTCCTATGGATAAAGTGGTTGAGGTTCGTGCAGTTGCTCTTGATGATTGTTTTGTGCTTGTGGATGTCTCCTAATCATGTTCCTATCTTGACATTGGTCCATGTTAAGGAATTGAGATTTTGTTTGAAGATTGTTCCCAGATAGTGTAACATGTAACCAGTCTTAGCTGACTTGGTTAATTCCAGGTATTGCAGAGATTCCTTGAAGATGGTTGAAGCATGTTGTGGAGTGGAAGATTGTGTTTGAGTCCCAGCTAAGGCATTGTGTGATCTGCATATATCTTTACTCCATTTCCTTTGTTTAATATTGTAATAGGTTAGGACCTATTTTGTAAGTGTTTGTACTGCCAACCTTGGAGATTGTTCCAATGGTTGATGCTGACCTTGATGATCATTCCAAGGTTGATGAAGTGCATAAATACTTGTAGTTGAGTCATGGAAAAGATGTCCTTGAGCAAAAATGGAAAGATAATATGAAAGGTCTAAAAGGCAGAGCAGATAAGAGGTAGAGCTAAGAAGAGGCAGAGCATAGTAGAGGCAAAGCAGAGTAGAGGAATTATTGTACTTCAATCACAGATATAGAAAGTTGTTAATTGTGGCAGTGAGCTGCCAATAGTGTTTAACAGCCCTCAGGGTTTAACAACCCTTATTATAATCTTGCTAGGTTTAGGGTTGAGGTAGTGAGCTTGCTAGACCTAGTTGTTCTTCATGGCAGTGAGCTAGTATGTTTAGGCCCGTGGAGTGACCAAGCCTAAACATCATTATGTCAAGATTGCAATATATATGGAGAGCTAATCCTCTCCGTGGTTTTTCCCCACCTTGGGGTTTTCCATGTAAAATCTGGTGTCTCTTGTGTTTGTGGTTAAGTTATTGATTTCATGCATTCATTGTTAAATCATAATAATTATGGATAAGTGATTAATGCTTAAATTACAGAAGTGTTTAAGTTTTTGAGACAACTGATTCACCCCCCCTCAGTTGTCTGGGGCATATCAACAAGTAGTTAGTCACCTTTGTTTAAATTTCATGGTTAAACTGCAAGTGTTGATTCTTAGATAAGTTTGCATGCTTTTCTTAGATAGTTTCCATGCTTTATAGAATAAAAATTTGAATGCTTTCTAGCTGTTGGGTCTCAAAAATGTAGGTTGTGGATTCTAAGGGGATGCCAAGCTCTATGGTCAAATCTACAACATTTTTGAGCCAATGACTGGATTTTGACCTTAATGATCAACTTCTCCCTGCGCTTTAGGTCCTGCTACAACCTAGGCAGGTGAACCTTTGATTATCAAAGCAGGTTGTATGATTAAATCAATGTTGGTTTGCTACTAGTTTATCCAATTACAATGGCATACTTGTAAATCAGATAAGATATTGTAAACTAATTCTAAAGAAAGCAAATGATTTAATCTAAATTCTAACAGAAATAAATAACAAATAACATGAAATGAATCTAAACTATAACAATAAAACAAAGCAAAGATTTTAAATATAAGATGAATCAATAGTTAGACTGGTGGATTTTAAATATAAGATGAATCAATAGTTAGACTGGTGCTTTGTCCATTTGGGCAACGGAGTCAGGATGTCAAAAACAAATAACTTGTATCAGGTAATAACTCGATCTGATTGGCACATATAACTGTTTACAACTTGTACAAACGTGCAAGGAAGAAATTATTAATTCATTCTTAATAATCCAAAGGACATAATTGTATTAAATGCAAAACATTAAAAGGATTTTAATCTTTCTAGAAAGAACTAATTTAACTTTGCAAAATAATAAATTAGATCAACTCCGGAGACAAATTAATATCCCTAATCAATTAATCGTACTTAGTAATCCATTCAACATTCTAAGATTACTATAACTGATGAGAAAGGATTTAATTCTCTCTAAGAAACCAATCAAATCAACTATACTAGATTAGCAAATGTAATCAGACAATTTGAACATATCCTTAACACATTCAAATTGAATAATCAGAAAATGAATGACATGGAGATAATTAAATTGATTGAATTAAAAAAAACAAATAGATGATACCGTCACAATGTATTTTGAATTCGAATCCTCAACTGCTGCCTCAGAATGTATCACACACCATAGCCTTTCTCAAAATGAAATTGCATAGAATAGAAGGATCAAATTTGCATCAGATTGGATCAAATCTAACCTAATCTAATCCTAAAAATGTTTCAATTGTCTTTGTGTCTAATCTAATCCTAACCTAATTTCTCACTTCCTATTCCGGGTCTTGGGATCTCTATTTAAAGAGATGCAACAAGCCTCAGACCTGTTACATTCATTTTGGTGACGGTTAATAATTGGTTGAACCAACCATAAGAACTGACCTTATTCATTACATAAATTAAATGACTTGATTTTGAAAGACTTAACAATCCTCAGAAGTTGGGATGAAGTATTTAATCTTCCATGATGAGATCATTTAATCGCCAGTCTAGAACCACTTCACTGCATTCAACACAACCCCAATCCTGTAAAGAAAACAAACTAATCATTAGATAAACAGTATATAAACAATATATGATTTGTATTTAGGCAAACCTTAGGACCTGTGTCGTGAGGTATCATTTCCTTGTTTCCGTATATTTTCTCATGTACTTAGGGTTTTATCCTTTCCATAGAAATCCCTAATGTCTTTTCCTTTATGTTGAATGCCTTTGGTAGAAAATAAAATATCTGATATTAACCTTCATTATAGTATCATCATGAAGAAAATAAAATAATTATTTTATTTCTTCTTTGGCCATCAATCTTTATTTTCACATTTGCTTGTGCATATTTTTCATATTTGTTGTGAAAATAATTACCCTTGATTAGGGTTTGTCAATAACCTTCATGTTGTGAAAATAATAATTATTGTTTCCCTTTGCCTTCCCTTTTAGGGCTCCAATAATTTCAGAAAAGACTTTGGCATGACTATTCAATTCTGGGCAAAATAAAATATTTAATTGGTTGTTTTTGCCAAATTAAATATTTAATCTTCGTCATGTTTGATAATAAAATATTTTAATCCCAAGCTTTATTAATATTTACTTAATTTCTCACTTACATTCGCCCGCACACTTTTTCACTTTCATTTGGCAAAATTAAATCATCTGAGCAAAAACAATTATTCTTCCTTCTTTATCACCTTTTATATTTATTCATCAAAATAATAACTTTTTGGAGTGAAAATGTCCGCTACTTATCATGTGCATTTGCATATAAAATGTACATTAGGTAAAATAATTACCTATTTAATCAATTCCTCCAGAAAACATTTTATTCCCAAGTGAAAATTTTCTCAAAAATCCTCTCCAAATTTTTTATATCTTCCCAAAATATTTTACGAATAAAATAATTATCCATTGGAAAATTATTTTGCCCTTTGTAATATTTTTAGAAAATATTCCTCATTTGGTATAGTTGCCAACTATAAAGTATAGTCAAATAATTTCACCTTTGTGGTTTCATTTACCCGTGAAGTAATAACTACTCACCCTGATAATCCATGGCTCATTTAATTTCTCTAGTAAAAGGTTTCACTTATTGGGAAACTATTTTAGGGTTTGCCAATACTATGTTTCATCCTTCATTTAATTATCTCCAATATTAATCCCTCTTACCTTATTATTTCTCTTTAGTAGAAATATTCACCTGTGTACCCTTTATATTTAATTGATTAATTGTATCCGGGAGATAAAATAATTAAGCAGTTTAATTCTTTTGGCACTTCTATGAAAATAAAATATTTCACTAAACTTTAATCAACATTCCATCTCTTAATTATATTTTTATCTTGACGTAAAAAATGATTAATCTTCCGTGAAAAATATTTCATATGGTGGTTTGAATTTTTAGGTTAAATATTTATCCATTGGTTTGTTTTCTCTGAAATATTTGACCTCTGACATTAAATAATATTTCACTCATTTTCCAATCCACAATTCTAGGATTAGTCCTTACACGAACAATTAGTGCCTTTTGAAGCTTCTACTGATTCTCTGCCTCGTCACATATTCAACAAACTAAACTAGTTTTCCCTTTATTCGATTCATCAATAGGTGCTCTACATTTTTGACAAGCATGGAATCCTCTATTTGATGAGCAGTTTATAGCATTGCAAATAACTTCGAGAAAGCTGTCAGGTGCAACACCCTTGGCTTCTTCAAAGACATCATGCAAAGACCTTCCATTCTCAAGAATTATAAAGTCACTAACATGCCTTGTAGTACTGCCAGCATGAACATCAAACTGACAACCTTTTTTCCTTTGCATGTCTTTTATGTATTTGTGTTATGTTTTTAAATCATAGGCATATAAGAAAAATCAAATTCATGTGTCAATGTCTGGAATGTTGCAGGTTCGAAGGAAAGCTAGTGAAGCAAGTGGTGAAAGACGTTCTCCACACATTGCATATTGGAAAGATGTGGCCAAAATGCCCTGTGGGAATCACAGCTTGATGGGAGGAGGTGATAAAGTTGTTGAAATTGGGCGATAAGACAGGTAATAGGCTCACCCTTGGTATTTGGCATGTGGGGGGTCTAGGTAAAACTACCCTGTCAAAATCCCTTTATAACAAGATACATTACCTCTTTGAAGCTACTTCTTTTGTATCGAATGTAAAATTAGAGGAGCGAGCCCAGGGCCTTCGAAAAATGCAACAATAGATCTTCAGGGATCTGTTGAAAACACAGATAAAGGTGAATGATATAGATCATGGAAAAGTTCTAATGAGAAATCATTTGGCATCCTTAAGAGCACTGGTGGTTTTGGATAATGTTGACAATGTGCGACAGTTGGATGCTCTGATGGGTGACTGGTTTGGAGAAGGAAGCAGAATTATCATTACAACCTAAGATAAACGTGTCTTGGAGGTGCGACAAGTTGATGTAGATTATGAATCAAGTGGTATCAAAGTCAATCAGATTTCCTGCTTTGTAAAAGCTCATCAAGACCCCATCTGCCTTCACTTGTTGTTATTTCCCAAAGATACCCCTCACTAACAGTCAGAATTGCTCCTTTCAAATGACTAACAGCTTCACCTCTGTCAAGAGCATGCTTTCTTACCCATGTTGGATATACCCATTCCAATGCACCATACCAATCAGGAGGTAATTTGAGATTCCCATAGGTTGTTGCAGGCTCAATACCTTGATGTGCAAGGTTATGTATTGCAAAAATACTGTGAGCATCATGATAAACTCCATATGAGTGATACTTAGCTGTAGTTATAACAGGCACAAGGCTTGCATGCTAGTCATTTTCTATAAATAAGCACTTTTCTCCATATGTAAATCCTCCAAGAGGAAGCACTAAAGGAGCCTCACAAACCGCATGGCATAAAAGTGTGAATCGGAGCTGATTATCCCCAAAGGAACCAAAATTATCACCATATGGATTCCTAGGTTGATGATAAGAAGGATGGTCAATGAACACCCAATCAACACCTGCCCTATATTCATGAAAAAATGCAACTTCATGCTCTCCACCAAAACAAGATATTTTAATGCGACATTGAACATCAAAAGCCCCACTATATTTCTCATCTGTTACACAATTCATGTATCTTGGAGATATGACCATGACACAATGACCTCGAGATGCAAGGGAGACAAGTAAAGATCCACAAACATCACCAAGCCCTCCAGTTTTTTAGTATGGTGCAACTTCTGCTGCTACAAAAACAACATTGAAATAATGTTTGATGTGATCATTTCCTCTTGCAATATCATTGGGAGCAAGTTTTCCTCCTCTGAGCACTCTATGGTTCTCTCCCTCATCACTTCCCTCTTCCTTGTGATCAGGCGGAAGTGGTATCATAACCAATGAGAACAACTCTCCTATTGGGAAAGTGGTACTAAAGCAAGTCCTTCTGTTGTGTTTGAGTTTTGCTAACATTCCATGGTGTGTAGTGGTTTTATGATTAGCTACAAATTGTAGGGTTAGAAAGCAAGTTGAAGCAAACCAAGGTTCATAGTGCCAAGAGCTAAGATCCATTTGAGTGAGGAAGTGCAGAAGCTAGAAAAGTTTGTTGGGCCATGCCATTTGTATTATCTATGTGGGAGGGACTAACTCATTAGGGGAGTTGCATATTGAGTTAATGGGACTAATGCGACCAAAACCCTTTCTACTTCATTGTAGAGGGAGTGGAGATTTCAGTTGAGAATGGTGCTAGCATTTAATATCGTGGTCTCATTCCTATGGTGATTTTAGTCCCATCAAGAGGAAGGCCAATAAGAGGATATCTCATCCCCATGATGGTTTTCAATCCATCAAAGGGTTGTTGCACGTGAGTTGCAGTTGATTCTTTCACAAAGAGGTGCAATAGGTGTAATAGAAGCTATTAGCCATTTGAGCAAGGATCATTGATTGCATGAAGGCATTGACACATCTGTAATTAGCCTTGGAGATAGGTAATTAGCCTTGGAGATAGGCAACTCTTAATTTGCATGAAGACACATTAAGGTGGGGAGAATCAAGGGCACCAATTGGTTCATTGTGAGCATCATCTATTTGCAGGATATTAACCTCCAAAGTTGGCCTCCCTGACTGATTTTACACTGTGTAAACAACCAACTTTTCTAAAACCCTTTAACTTGACTCTTCAAAACTTGATCAAATCTGATCATAGGAAGCTAAAATTAGAAATGTGTACTCACGTATGATGGGTAGTAAGGTCACAAAGTGATGTTGCCTGGAAATGAGTAGGCTCCAAAATGTAACTCTTCAAAGTAAAACCCTCATGTCGATGTGCAAAGATGAATTTCTAGGTGTTAAAATTGATTTTGCATACAAAAAGCCGGAAATATTTTGCAAAAAATAGTTGGAATTTTTAGTTCCAACACTAGCTTAGACAATTTCATGCTTTCTAGTTTAAATTATGTTTTCAACCAATTCAAAACCTAGAAAATCTTACTAAAAGAAAGGTGGCCAAAACATCCCCTATTGCATACAGCCTTTTGACACTACCCCAAATTAATATATTTTTCAACTAAAGTGCTAGGACCTCATGACAAACTGCCAACTGTCCCTAAGACACTTGTTTCTCCTCTCTTGATTTATTGTTTCCCTTCCTCTAGGGGTTCTATCTAGTTGGTGGATGACGAAAAACATATTATACTGATGCAGACCTAGTGTCCCTTCAGTAAGAAATCAAAAAATAGACCTAGACCATACATGATAATGGGGTTGTTATATATTATTCGACGCTTGGTTAGTAGAATCACTCAGTGTGATATCTCTTGATGTTGTCTTATCACACTTACAAAACATAACAATACTACTACTCCATGCACTTTGTCTATCTTGGATCCTGCTTTCCTCAGTTTTCTATGAGAATGATTACATGCATTGTTGTCTATCATGATTATATGGATGATAACACCTTTTCTTGCAGGGAATTGTGTGTTTGTTGGAACATTTAGTGATCGTAAAGTACATGTCACCTCTAGGGGGGCATGGGCTTTGCGAGAGCTTGTGTTCCCTTGTGTGTTTTCTTCCTACCTTAACATGTTTGATATCGGTACATGATATCAACCACCTTAAGGTGGGGGCATATATAAGATAAGGTGTTTGATTTAGATGCTAGCAAAGTGTGTTTGTAAAGCTTGAAATCTATTGCAATCATTTAAGCCCTCTGTGGAGGTGGGATATTGTGCATATCCTTTTTATCTTAAGCCCTCTACGGAGGTGGGGATTGTGTATTTCTCAATTAGATTGTACATCTTGTCATTTTCTAAAAGTCCTCTGCAGAAGCGGG
This sequence comes from Cunninghamia lanceolata, assembly GCA_027924645.1. Lineage (NCBI taxonomy): Eukaryota > Viridiplantae > Streptophyta > Pinopsida > Cupressales > Cupressaceae > Cunninghamia > Cunninghamia lanceolata. Next base: position 20,704,308 of record BSBN01000025.1, read on the forward strand.
CAGATATGAGACTATCCTAACCCTTAAGCGTGTCTTCAGCGATTGTTGTGGTGAAGCACAATCATCTATGTGTGCTTGTAATGTGCCTAAGATGGCTGCGAACCTAGCAGTAGGTTTCTTCCATCACTTGTCTGCCATGTTTTCTCCATGTCTTCTGTGTGTGTGTATGGCATGTTTGTTCCCAAGCATAGTTTCAAGACCGGTGGCGATGAGCTCCTCCTATGCTTTGGGATTTGTATGCATGTTTGTTCTCGAGTGTAGCTTCAAGATAGGTAGCAATGAGGTCCTCTTACACTTTGAGATTTGTTTGGCATTTTTGTTGCCCCTTATGCAGTTTCAAGACTAGTGACGATGAGCTCCTCTTGCATTTGGGTTGTGTGTTTACTTTCCTTGTACTTGCATTTGCATTTCATAAATTAGAAAATAAAAAAGAAATAATCACTGCATTTACTGTGTTTTACATGTCTTCAATGTTGTCTTCTCCATGTTTGCATGCTTGTTACTGTCTTCAATACGTTTGGCATGTCTTCACTGTGCCTGGCGTGTTTGCTGTGTTTGTTGACCATACTTTAATGCATGTATTGGCCTTGTGTTTATACATACATTAAAGTGGTGGATAAATGTTATGTCAGAAAATGTCCCCTTGGGGGTTTTTCCCTCTTAAGGTTTAGCTCCTGGGTCCTTAGAATGTATTTAGAGCATCTTGCATGTTATTTTTGATTCTCGAGGAGAAAACCTTGAAGTCTTATGGCAAAAAGGACCTAGGGGGTGCTATTTTGATGACTCCCAAGTAGAAAGGAGGGGTTGGACTTGGGCATTAGCGCCCTAGTCCTACCCTATTTTAGGTCTGCCCTAAATTTAAATGTCAGTTTTATGACCGTTATTTAGGTCCTATGTTGACATCTCAAGTTTGAATTACAAAATTCTTAGCAGGAATCTTTGTAGTTGCATATGTAAGCATGATTAGGTTTCATTTGTAAACTAGGGGATGGAAATGAGATGACATTGTGAACTTGTGACTTTATGTGAAAGTGATTCAAGGCATTCATTGTGTTGCAGAGCAATACTTTGTTGTTATTGTGTTTGTGATTGCAGGTTTGACTCCATCTCCTCATGGCATGAAGAGCATCTTCCTTCATGAGACCTACACTTCAAGGTGATATCTATTGTGTTTTCAATCATTTATCATTTGGATTTTTGCCTCTATCCCATCAGGATACACACTCTTATCTGACAACGGTGTTTGGAAGACTTGAATGTCTCTCTGAGGCTTGACTAAGGCAAGCCTCTAAACACCACAATCCCCTCCCATACTCCTTTGTGATTGCAGTTACAGGTACTGAGTTTCATGGAGTGGAGTTGTGGAAAGGAGGTTGCAAACAACAAGGATTTGGGATCTGAAAGAAAGAGGACAAAGGTGAACATTTCGAGACAAGGGCACTAGTGCCATTGTCCTTCAGAATTATAGAGACAGAAACAAATTAGACAGTGGTAATTAGCATCTACAGAGCTTTTCACACCCCAAAAAACACCAGATCTTGGACTAGGGCGCTAGTGTCAGTGTCCTTCATTATTTTCAAAGCAAAAATGGAAGATATAGTGCAGATCAGTGTCAGAAAGAGATTTAGATTCCATGTAGAAAATAGTACCTTGGATAGGGGTGCTAGTGCCAGTGTCCCTGACAGTTTTGCATCCTGAACTTCAAAAAATAGTGAGTTAACAATCTCTGCCCTTAGCCTTAGTCTGAAAGGATTTGTTGTAATTCATTGATTTGCTTACTGTTTTGCTTATTTAGGGTTTTAAGAGTAAATTGAGTATTAAATTGAGATATTGTTTGATACATCTGGACTTTTGCATTGTTACAAGTGGTAGCCCAACTTGTAGGTGACTGCTCTCACTTAGTGGAGATTCAACTCAGTTGATATGCCCTTGAATGTCTAGTGGTGAAGGAAGGATTTGCCTTTGAAAGCTAAAGCAAAACCTATCCCCCCTTTTTCCCCCTAAACAATGTGAATATATTAAGGGGAGCAACAATTATGTTGAAAAGGCAGTGATTCAGTAGAAGGTGTAGCGACTCCTCCAAGGCAAACAATTACATTTATGAAGGCAGTGATTACACTTATAAAGACTGTGAATTCTTCTAAAGGAAATTTAATTATGTTATGAAAGGGTGGATACAAACTAGTAATCACCTCCTTTGGGATAAGACATGTCATTTGAAGGAAGTTGCCCCCTCATGTGCAAATATAAAGAGTGAGAAGGTGGTGTAAGGAAGGGGGACATTCAAAATTATACCTGGACTCATCAAACAAAAGATTGAAAAGAGAAAAGGGAGAGAATAAGATATGCAGTCTCACTATTAATAGTTTGATAACAATTAACATACTGGTCAACATTTTGGTATGAAGTATAATGCATGGAATTCCAATTGAGTGAACTGATATTTATCTTCCTTTTGATAGAAAGTAGTATGTTACATAGATGACACATTGCTACTGTTATATACATTTCTATATATTATTATTCTTGCTATAATTTTATCTATGCACAATAGAATCAGTATAATGACTCCCTTAAAATTCTCATCCAATTGGCCATTCCATTTTGGAGGGGAGATAGTGCATATAAGGAATGCAAGTAGCTAGGAAGCCATTTTGGTAGAGACACCCTAAGTGGGGCTGGGAAGCCGAATGACAGGTGTCATTTCGTGCTCCTGGATTGGATGGAATGACTCAAGGTGCCTTGTATGATCTCCCAAATGGTGCTCCACAATGAGGAAGGGTTATTTGGATAGAACCTAAAAGGGAATCCCATATGATTAAGATAATGTTCCTAACCCTAGTATGAAAGATCTATTTTATGGATTATGCTTTCAATGATTATCTAGCATGATTGCAGGTTCTTAACGAGGATCTATCTTGTTCAACCATTTAAATTGGTAAATGACATCGCTAACTCTATTTCATTTCTTTCTTTGCTCAAGGAATTGTGATTTTAGGGAAAAACTAGGGCTTATAGAAAAAGGGTGTCATAACAATTGGTATCAAAGCATTAATCTTGTTAGCCTACAAGATAAACCTATACTTTAATCATCATTTAATTAGGATTAACTATCGATCCTTCCTCTTAAGTAGGCCGATAATGTATTTCTATATGCGTGTGCCCCTTGTTGGCAAGAGACACTATATGGATTCATGAATGTTGTCATTGATGGCAACAAAGGTTATCCCACACATCCGCAAGACATGATGAGTCTCTACTGGAAGTCAGATTGAAGAAGTGTTATGATCTGGTAAGCAAGAATAGGCAACAAAGGTTATCCCACATATCTGCAAGACATGATGAGTCTCTACTGGAAGTTAGATTGAAGAAGTGTTATGATCCGGTAAGCAAGAACAGAGCAATCAGCAAGGTCCGACAGTCAGGTCCGGATCTCTCAGAGGAAGTATTTCAGTGAAGTGCAGATTTGGGGAAGTCAAGAGAGTACCTTGACTAATAGATTCCAAGGATTTAGCCTCTGGTGATGAAAGGGTGAAGAGATATGAGCACTTGAGTGTTGGGTTCCTGTTTGACAGAGTAGACAGAGGAAGAACTGTACTGGCAGAGTGTCAGATCCAAATCTGGAAGAGATATTGCTAATGACCAAGTTTCTTGAGGTATCATTCATGATTGACCAACATGATTGAAGACTTATACAAGCATATCCTTGATCCGCATTACTTGGTATGCAAGGATTCAGCCGATAGACCAGAGTTTGGGATAATATTAACTATTTAGGATGCCGACTAGAAAAGTGTTGAAATCACTTGTGTGGATATATATACAAGATGGATTTAGATGTGAAGGTGTGTGAGTGGTATTGTGTGGTGTGAAGAAAAGCATAAAAGTAGAGTGAAGACAGTAAGACAAGTCTGAAATGTGACAGTATAACAGCATCAAAAGAGAGTAAGAATGAAGTGCAACAAATCAGTTCATTAAGCTTAACCGAAACTGAACCTCAGCGTGTGTGGATGCTTCTCTTCAGTTCAAACATTTAGTTACCTTTCTTTCTTGTAGAAAATGAGTCTCTTGTAGGTAGTGAGCCTCTTGTGAGCAGTGTGCTCGGGCAGTGAGCCCTAATTAGCAAGTGTCATTTTGTATCTTCTATTCTTCTAACAGAGAATAATATCTTGGGTTAATCACCCCGTGGTTTTTCACTTAATCGGGTTTTCCACGTCAAAATCATTGTGTCATGTGTATTGGTGTTGTTTCCATTTCATGATTATGTTTATTCATTTGATTAACTGTTAAGGAAGTTTAAAAAGTTGAAGCAATTAAGATAATTGATTCACCCCCCCTCTCAGTTATCAACAATTGGTATCAGAGCCAAGTTCCTCCAAACAGAGCTTAACAGCTTGAGGAAGATCTAGGAATTCAAATGGATATGTATGGTATGACAACTTCAGTCTGCCCTGGATGATCTTGAGCAATCTAATTCTGAAGTCAGTGAACTAAAGGAAAGACTCAAACAGGCTGATGATTTCATAAATGAACTAAGAGGGAAACTAAGTCTCTCTATGAAAAAGAGAAAGGATCTACTTCAGCAATTGGCAAGTCAAGGTGAAGCCAAAGATACAATTGAAGATCTAAAGGAGAAAACCATGCTATGTGAAAAGTTATCAAAATAGACCATTATGATAAGACATGAAATGGAATCAAGAGTCATGAAATTCACCCAAGAAATTGAAGATGAACTAAGACAATCTCTCAAGGAGAAATCTGAAGACTGCCATAATATGGATAGAATAATCAGGCATCTAGAATCTAATCTTGAAGAAGCTAAAGAAAAAGAAGAACAACTTGAGAATCAGAATGACACTCTCAAAAGGGATCTTTAAACAGCAAATGAATATAAAGAGAAATTCAAGGTAAGCTCTGCTCAACTTGAAGTCCTTCTTGAAAGCCAAAAGAGGGTAGATGACAAGCATGGCTTGGGGTATGAAAAAGGTGAAAGCTCCAGATCCAGTCAGAAGAACTCCAGATCAGAAAATCCAAGAAACAGGCCTAGAAGAGGTCCGATAAGGCAACCAAATGCTCAATGATATCCATACTTCAATGGATACTGCCACAACTACAATAACTTTGGTCATAAAGTAAATCAGTATAAAAAAAGAATGAATCAAACTATTACATCCTTCTCTGGATAGTGTTTCAATTGCAAAAGGTATGGCCACAAATCCCATGAGTGTAGATATAGGCAAATGAGCAATTCATTCAATGGTAGATGCTTTGCATGCAATAGAATGGGACATATGGCTAATCAGTGTAGATCAAGAGAATATCAATCAAATATGCAAAGAAATGTTGTTTGCTACAATTGCAATAGATCCAGTCATATTGCCAAATTTTGTAGAAGCAAGAATCATGACAAAAGGGGTCCGGTGCATCATAATCAGAATCAAGACAAAGGAAAAAGAAAAATGAATGTAGATAAAGTTCAATGTGAGATGAACAAGATTTGGGTGAAGAAAAGTATAGAGAATGTAGCGGATGGATCCGCACCAGAACCTGGTGCTGATATTCCTTCCAGAAATTGAATAGATGGGCTCTAGCTCAGCGGGAGTAACAAAAGAAAAACCAATTCCCCCAGCCAGTCAATTGGTGCCTGTAATCGGCACATGAAAGGCTGTGGATCAAAGGGTTTTCAGAGAAACACCTAGATAAGCCATATTAAAGATTTGAAAGATCCACATGAAGATTTAAAGAGTCTAATCCCTTCAGATAGATCTGGTTTAACAGTCTTCCAGTAAAAGCAGGTTTCTTACAAGTTTGGTCCGGTGTGATTCTAAAATTGAGACATCTTAATCCGTGGATAAATCAAATGGTTGAGGAAAGGAAGAAAGTTTGTTGTTAATCACCAAGGATAACTCTAAGCATATTATAGTGATCCGGAAAGAGAGCTATTTCAGAATAAGAAGAACAGAGCAACCAGAATAACTTAAGTTGTGCATTTATTGCAGTATGAATTTAGGGTTTTTCTTGAAATTAAAAGGGTTCATGTGCTCGTCATTTACACATTTGCATTCAAAAAGAAAGAAAGGAGAGCTCTGCAACAAATTGCTTCAAACTTCTCAAAGATCAACCGTTGGAGTTGATTCAATCAGTAAATCACTCAAGTTCACTCCGCGAACCCTACAAGCACAAGAGGTATTTTCCTTATCAAACATCTCTCTGTAAATCCTTGAATGATGGCTACTCCGAATATTGTGAAGATCACTGATAGGCCTCACCCCAAATTCAAGAAACATCCCTACAAATCCTTGGAAGTAGATCCCCTAGGAGCATTTTCCAGTGTACCGCATGGTGTCTTGCATACAAAAGATATTAGGGTTTACATTCATGCAAACATTGAAGAATTCGGAGAGTTCAAATTGAGGGATATCTACCACAAACAACTAATAGATGATTCATTTGAGCTCAAACCCCAATTCAAGGCCCTCTGGGACAAGCACTTTGCACAATGCATACATTTCCCCTGTTTTACTGAGGATGAATGGGTTAGGTATATTTTGAGCATAATACATGACAACTTCATGTGGTTGAATGGACCATTCAAGATCACAAAAGATGCTATTAGGGCAGTTACCAGATTGCACTCATCTGGTGGGATACCTATTCTCAAATCTATCAAAAACCAAACTATGAGTGAGGCTACCGGATCAAGGTTTGACAAAAGGGCAATGACAATAGAAGATATCACTGATCCGGATATCAAGTTTGCCTCCATGATCATCAGCTACAAGATATATCATTCTAGCAGGGAGAATTTAGTACCTGGAACTGCTATCTACACTGCCTATGAAATGTTGAGGAAAAATGCAGACTATGACATTTGTGAGCTCCTTCTAAACCAGCTCTTGGAGAACCTACAGAAGATAAAGAAGGATAAGAAGAATTCCTTCAAATTTGGTGGCCTAATACTCTATCTATTCTTCTACTTTATGAATGAGCTACCCAGATCCAGTGGATGGGTATGGTAGAATGACAGACCGGTTGCCATACAAATCAGGGATTATTTGCATGGACTTAGTGATCACAAAGCACAAAACATAGCTCTCTGGGGTTTCTTCAAAAACTTTTAGAACATGATGCAAGATAGAGAGAGAATTCCCCAATCTCTAGTTGAGAAATACAAAGACACATTATGCTTTATAGTAGAGACTGATTAGTGTCTAATGGAGGTAGTGGAACCAAGAACAATGTGGATCATGCCAATGGGGTATGAGGTGGATGAGAACATCGTGGAGCTGCATGTTCAACACATGTTGAGTCAACCAAAGGATCCCAAGGCAGAAAGGTTTGGAACCTTTGAAAAATTGAGTGTGAAGATCCATGTTGAGCTAAGGCAACCAGAGATGAAAAGAAAGGTAAGAAAAGAAGTAGAAAACATTGCCAAAAGTTTTGGCATCTCAAAAGAGGCACTTGACGCCCACAGAGAAAAGACAAGGAACAGAAAAAGAAAAAGAAGAAGAAGAAGAGGAAAGTGCTCTGGTAGAATCTTCCACCCAGACTAGATCATCAAATAAATCTGCACCTGCCACTGCTAAAAGCTCAAGGGCATCAAAACCAGAAGCAAAATCATCCAGCAAAGGAGAGAAGAGAACTAAGACAAAAGCCACAAGATCTTATGCTAGTCAAAAGGATGAACAAGAAACTAAATCTAATGAAGAAGTCAAGAAAATAAAGAAAAATAAGAAAACATCCGGTAAACCCTCTACTAGTCAAAGCTAAGAAGAAAAGGTAGAGGAATTTGTTGAAAAACCCACTCTTCACATTGATGACATCATCAAATCAGTTACTGTGGATGGAAATCTTCAGCCAATGGTTGAATTCTATGATGATTATGGTGAAGCTGATCAGAAGATATTGCAAGATGCCATAGTCATGTATCTAAACATCTACAACAAAGCATTCATTGAAATTATATCTCTGATCCCCAAAAGCTTAGAGAAGGAACTTGAAATAAGGAAGAATAATGCCCAAGCCAAAGATCTAGAAATTCGGGAGCAGATAGCTATTCAGATCTATCCTTCAATCACTCAGAAACAAATGAATATGATCTTCAAAGATTGCAAGGATGAGTTCCGGAGCAAAGCTAGAATGAATCAGCTCATGCTTGGAGAAACTCATAAAGTGGCAAACGAAACAAAAGAGATCCTCTTGAGTGCCTTTAAAAGATTCAATCTTCCTGTTATAGAGGACTTAGGTGTTGATCCCTCGGCCACAAGTGTTGAAGAAGGATCTACTGAGGCAATGACAGAAGAAGTAATGGACACTGGTGAAGATAAGGGCTTGGAATCCTCTACTTCTGAAGAGGTGGCCCATGAACAAACAAAAATTACTCCTCCAGTTTCCCCTGCTGACTCCGGATCCAAAGGAGAAGAAAGAATAGAGGAGAAAGAAAAAGAAGTGAAGGGAAAAGAAGATGACAGCTCTAAGACTGCAGAAGAAAAGAAAACTCTGTCTCCGACAAGAGACACTGCAAAAATTGTCAAAGAATTCTTAAACAAAGAGACAATGGAGATTGATGAACCGGAACTTCTACTAGGACCATTTGATTTTGATTCTCTTTCCCCGGTACAAACAATGAAGATAGCTTCATTTACTAATGCAAAGGTAAAAGAAAAATTCCTGAAGTCTCACATGGAAGACTGTGAGCTAATAGAAGCTACATCCGGTGTGCTTGAAAAGATCATGCCATCCTTTCTGAAGGATTCATCAGCTTCCTCATTAGGTAATCTTAAGTCTCTTGTTAGTTTAGTCAGCACTCATTTTGAGTCCTTAGAGAAATCAGCTGAGGAAAAGGTCCGGAAAGAGTTTTTGGATAAAAGATTCTTTGAAGTACTAAGTCTAATATCAAATGATAGAAGAAATATGGATATATGGATAAAGAGCTTAGAAAATGCTCTTAAAGATTGCGGGGAAATATATAAATTTTGTCTATCGTGGTCCAAAGCAACAACAGAGATTGAGAAGAAAATGAAAGAACAGGAGATCAAACTAACAAAACTTTCTCAAAATTTTGATCCAGTTACCTCATCCATACTAAATCAAGAATGTCAAACTATTGCAGTCTTGGATGAAATTAAGAAGCTAGAGAAAGAAAAGAAAAACAGAATCAGCAGGTTAAATGAACTTAGAAGAATAATCATTCCTAAGTTGGAGGCCATGCATGAGGCCCTAAGTGATGCTCAAACCACAGCCAAGACAAATGATCCGACAGATCTAAAGAAGGCAGAAGCTTTTGCATTCCTGTTGAGTGGTCACATATCAATTTTGGACAAGATGAAGTTGAGTTGGGAAACCAAAGTTGTACAATTGAAAAACACTTTTGCAGATATACTAAAGTATATGTAGAGTACAACTGGATGATATACTTATGCGACTAAGTATAGATTAATTTTTGAAAATTTTGGTGTGCGGACCCCACCCTTTGCCATTGATGTCAAAGGGGGTGATGAGTAGTGAAAAATGAGGAATCCAGCTAAGGGGGAGCTCTGGAAAATGTGCATAGAGATAAAGCATCAGCCAAGGGGGAGTATAGTGTGACACTTAGTCATTTTTTACTAAGTGTTGCCATCAATGCCAAAGGGGGAGATTATTGGCAAGACACACTATATGGATTCATGAATGTTGTCATTGATGGCAACAAAGGTTATCCCACACATCTGCAAGACATGATGAGTCTCTACCGGAAGTCAGATTGAAGAAGTGTTATGATCTGGTAAGCAAGAACAGAGCAGTCAGCAAGGTCTGATAGTCAGGTCTAGATCTCTCAGAGGAAGTATTTCAGTGAAATACGGATTTGGGGAAGTCAAGAGGAGTACATTGACTAATAGATTCCAAGGATTTAGCCTCCGGTGATGAAAGGGTGAAGAGATATGAGCACTTGAGTGTTGGGTTCCTGTTTGACAGAGTAGACAGAGGAAGAACTGTATTGGCAAAGTGTCAGATCCAAATCCGGAAGAGATATTGCTAATGACCAAGTTTATTGAGGTATCATTCATGATTGGCTGACATGATTGAAGACTTCTACAAGCATATCCTTGACCTACATTACTTGGTATGCAAGGATTCAGCCGACAGACTAGAGTTTGGGATAATATTAACTATTCTGGATGCCGACTAGAAAAGTGTTGAAATCACTTGTGCAGATATATATACAAGATGGATTTAGATGTGAAGGTGTGTGAGTGGTATTGTGTGGTGCAAAGAAAAGCAGAAAAGCAGAGTGAAGACAGTAAGACAGGTCTGAAATGTGACAGTACAACAGCATCAAAAGAGAGTAAGAATGAAGTGCAGCAGATCAGTTTATTGAGCTTAACCAGAACTGAACCTCAACATGTGTGGGTGCTTCTCTTCAATTCAAACATTCAGTTACCTTTCTTTCTTGTAGATAGTGAGTCTCTTGTAGGCAGTGAGCCTCTTGTGAGCAGTGTGCTCGGGCAGTGAGCCCTAATTGGCAAGTGCCATTTTGTATCTTCTATTCTTCTAATAGAGAATAATATCTTGGGTTAATCACGCCATGGTTTTTCCCTTAACCAGGTTTTCCACATCAAAATCATTGTGTCATGTGTATTGATGTTATTTCCATTTCATGATTATGTTTATTCATTTGATTAACTGTTAAGGAAGTTCAAAAAGCTGAAGCAATTAAGATAACTGATTCACCCCCCTCTCAGTTATCAACACCCCTTACAGGTATGCTTTGTGTCTTACATGTATTCATGTGTATACTTCATGACTTATGTGTATTCATGTGTATACTTCATGACTTATGTGTATTCATGTGTATACTTTATGACTTATGTATATTCATGTGTATGCTTCATGACTTACGTGTATTCATGTGCATACTCTGTGTATTACATGTATTTATGTGTATTACATATATTTATGTGTATGCTTCATGCTTCGTGTCTTACATGTATTTATGTGTATACTTCATGCATTACATGTATGCTTCATGCTTCACGTCTTATGTGTATTTATGTGTACACTTCATGTATCATGTGTATTTATGTGTATGCTTCATGATTCACAGGTATTTATGTGTATACTTCATATATTATGTGCATCTATGTGTATGCTTCATGCTTTGTGTCTTACATGTATACTTTATGTATCACATGTATTTATGTGTATGCTTCATGATTCACATGTATTTATGTGTATACTTCATATATTACATGTATCTATGTGTATGCTTCATGCTTTGTGTCTTATGTGTATACTTTGTGTATTACGTGTATTTATGTGTATGCTTCATGTATTACATATATCTATGTGTCTGCTTCATGTCTAATGTTTCTTCAACAAGTTTACTCCATGTGTGTTTAAGATTACTTTATGATTAAAAATGATGAAAATTCCAAATTTATCAAGCTTTATTTGTCAAACGCTTCTTGAGTTGAGAAACACTAACAAATTAACTTATGCAATAATGAAGAGTTGTAACTATTGAAGTGAAAAAGTGTTATGCCCCACTGGTAGAATTTGGGCAAATAAATGAATATGTGACTAAAAATTTTAGTCACGGGACTAAAAATTTTAGTCACAGGACAAACTTTTAGTCATTCTACTATTTTTTTGCAACACAGCTATAAATGACTAAATAAATGACTAATTTGATCGTCGGGTAAAAAACACAAGTAAATATTTAGTCATATTTCTAAATAATTAGTCATATGACTAAATATGTCTTCAAAGAACACAACTAAATATGGATAAATATGTCTTCAAAGAACACTTTTGAAAAAAAAAGCATATTTCTTAAAATTTTAAGCGCTAAAAGTAAGCACATTTTTTTGAAAGGGAAAATCAAAAGGAAGATAGAAAAAGCTTAGGTACCAAAGTGATGGTTTCAGTTTTGTCTTCATTACACCTGCATGCTAAGGAGGTTCAGGGTTATGGAAGATTATCTACCATTTCTCCAGTGGTTCAATTTGCAAGGCCTCACAAAGACTATGATCAACCTGTGTGCTAAGGAGGTTAGGGTTATGGGAGATTATCTGTTGTTTCTCCAACTTGGTTCGATTTGTAAGGCCTCACAAAGACTGTCATGTCCCTATATTTGCAATCAAATTGATTATGTGTTAGACATTCAAATTAAATATAGGATGTAGACACCCTAAAATGACCATGTTGTCACATCACTTGCATTTCTGTCTATCCACATGCATTTCAACATTAATTAAATAATCTAATTATTTAATTAATTTCATCTATTTGTCCAAATCACATACTTTCAGCATTAATTAAATAAATTCTCTTTATTTAATTAATTTAATTAAATTCCTTTATTTTCTTCCACAATTAAATAATTTTCATTATTTAATTAAATCATTATCCTCTCCAAATTTCAAGTCCACATTAATTAAATAAACCCAATTATTTAATTAATTCATCAAAATCCTCTCTTATCTACAATTGAATAATTTACATTATATAATTAAATCAATTATTCTTCTAAATTTAAATAAATCATGCAAATTTATTTAAATTATCTCAAATCCTCTAAAAATAAATAAAATCAAGTATTTTATTCATAATCTTTATATGCCTCAATCATGCACAATTAAATAAATAAATTTATTTATTTAATTTTAGTTATCTTCCAATTCCTCTTAAAATATCTTGTTAACTTGTGCACAATTAGTCTTATTTTTAGAACTCTAAAAAAATAAAATTACAAGTTGAGTTATCTATTCAATCAATCTTGTTTTCATCATATCTTAATAAAAATATCCTTTTGGAGTGACACATGTTGTGTGCACATTCATCATGGTTATTTGTTTTATCTCCTCCATTGATTCTTCTGAATTATCTAGACCATTGATCGATCTCTATTGAAATCTATATAAACCCCCCTTCATCTCCTTCACAAATCCTCTTCGATCACTTATTCTCAGGCATCCTTTACAACGCTTTGAGCATACATCGCATCGTTGCGCACTTTACGATCTTTTGACATTGATCTTCTTGAGCACTTTGAGCACCTATACTTTCTTGTTGCAAACATGGTTTCACATCATATTTGAGCAATCCACATTCGACAAAAGAGAACAATACAATCTGGTAAAAGCTTCTTGTTTTAGTTGATTTATTCATTAATCATGGATTTTTATTTAGATAGATCTCTTTATGTTATGGGTTATTGATTTGGTTATTATCATAGTTTTGATTTTATCATTCGACATCTCAATTTTTCTCATACACATTCTGGCATGCCCGGTGGGACCCACTAATCCCTCTTTTTCTTTGAGAAATTGATTTTTTTGTAGTATAGTATGGAACAGTGCAAAAGACATAGAAAAGTGCTATTGATAGTATAGTAAAGTGCTTTTGGAGGAACAGTATAGTGCCTTCAGGCACTACTGTAGCGCCGCTGGTAGCACAACAGTGCGCTATTAGTAACACAGTAACGCACAGTTGGTATAGCAGTAAGGCGCTTTTGGCAAATTAGAGTTTCTAATCTTGTTTTGTGATTTACAGGGTTTTTACTCATATCTATCATTTATTGATTGGCAAGCTGATTTATTTGTCTATTCAATTATCTGGTTTACTTCTTAAGCTGACGTATTTAGGAGTATTTACACTTTTTTGAGTTAACCTAGCTTTTTACAACACCATTGAGTGGTTTTTTGATTCCAAGGTATAGATCCTATCAACCATACATCCCAGATCTACAAAGCAAACATGAAATCATCTTTTGACCTAACTTTTTTGACAAAATACAACTTTTTTTAGATCTGGAACAGTAAAGCGCTTTTGGTAACACAACACTGTGCTTTTAATAGCACAATACAATGCTTCTGGTAGCACAGTGCATCGCTTCTGGTTCAATATCAACTCACCTCTGGTAATACAGTACAACGCTTTCAGGTATACAGTAAGTCGCCTCCAATAAGATAGTAAAGTGCTTTTGGTTATATTGATTTGTATTTTGCTAACTTTTGAGTTTGTGTGGAACTAATCAACTTGTTGCAGCTTCTTATCACTCACACAGAGAAAATGGGTTTCCCTAACATGTTCATGTAGGATGAGTGTTGAAGAAACTCAATCTATTGCACTAAGTCTTAGAAACATATTACTTTCTTAAGGGACAACTGAACAAATCATATTTGGCAATCTAAGACTTAGGAACATATTGCTTTCTTAAGGGACAGGACATGAATGTGAAAAACACTTCAATTTTCTAAGGGACAAAGGACACGAATGCCAAACACTTCAATTTCATAAGGGACAATTGACAACTACAATCGTGTGTGTGCCTAATTGAGTTGCACCTTATTTTTCCTACAACGAGACAATTGAACCTCTGTTTGACGTGCTTGCTCTTACATTTTAGTTATTCCTTTAGAAGGGCCTGCTTTTGGATTGCGCTTCATCCAAAAGGGATGACCCTAAGTGGAGTTTTCCTTTGAACCACTATATAAGAGGGATAAGGTGAAAGCCAAGTCCTAATCGACGTCAGCCTTACCTTGTGGTGCCAAATAGAAAAGAGGTGTACTAGCTCTTTGTGGAAACAATTTTCACATTGAGCGAAGTGTTTGATACTCTTAGTAGGATTGGTTAAATCTTTTAGTAGCTTGTCACATTTCTCGTAAGGCGTTGGTCCCTCAAAGTTACTAAGAACCAATCTAGATAGTGACTACCTGATCCACCTCTGAACGTTGCGGTAAACATCAGTGCAAGGGGAATTGATTTAAGCCCTCAAGATACTCACCATTGGCTCCCTTGAGAGATATAGTATTCCCTCGGCCATAAAGATCTTGTGACCTACTTGAGTTTTTTGAGGGGAGGGTGAGGTATCCCTACGTATCATCTCTCACTAAGATACAAATGTCTGACACCTTTATGGAATGACATTTGGTCGACGGAATATTAAGTTGTGAGCTGATCTACTGCAATGAAACCTTGTCTCTAGGGATAAAAAGTGCTTGATATTGTTTGCAATTGTCTTATACCCATGGAAACATTGGGTTTTTTTGAGCCTCGAACATACACTATCTGTTGTGTTAGTCCTTTCTGCAACTGTGTTGCTGTGTTTTCTCTTGCCAAAGCAAATATAATCAAAATCAAAACAAAATCTATCAAAATTTGCCTTATAAACGTCACTGACACTACTTCAACACCTTTGGTATAACAGCAGCTCACCTTTGGTATTACAATAGCTCGGCTTTGGTATAACAGTACCTCACCTCTGGCAAACCTACTTCAGCGCTCTTGGTATAACAGTAGCTCGCTTTTGGTCTAATAGTAGCTCGCCTTTAGTATAGCAGTACCTCACCTTTGGCAGCTCAGTCCAACGCATTTGGTAACATAGTAGCTCACTTTTGGTAACACAGTCCTGTGCTTTTGGTCAAATAGTACAGCGCATCAAAACACCTCTAGGGTAGTATCATCTCTCCTTAACAATCTTAAGTGGAGGGGGAGGGGTGCGAAACTGTTCTCGCAGGGTATAGTTGTCATTTCCCAAAACCTCAGGCAAAACCACAGCAGAAGCGCAACATATTGTCTTAGTGTATCCCATGGTAACCACTAGACTCCAGCAAACTATGAAGTCTAAGCAAGTCACCCTAAGGAAGTGCAAATTGCCTCCTCATATGCCTCAACCAAGCCAATCCAACATGACTCCCAAGGTTACTCCAAAGACACCAATGGCAAAATCAACCAACTCTCAAAACATGCCACAACAAGACCAACCCAACAATCCTCAAGAAGGTAATGTCCTGTTGATTGATGTAACTCAATTCACTATCGGCATGCCTCATGATTTTGCTACACCCAGTTATACCATAGGTCAAGTCCCATCTCAAGAAGAGTGACACTTTGAAATAGGTCAATCCTCTCAAGAAGATAGGAAAGACCTTGATGAAATCATACAAGATCCTAGAGCCATGGCCGCCTTTGACAAAATCCTTAGCGAGAACCAAGATCATTTCTTTTGCTTGCTAGCAGAGCAAGGAGCCAAATTACCCAAAGGTTTTGATCTATCAAATCTTAGAGAGCCTAACAACATCCAAGACACTATAATGGCAGTCCAAACCATGTCAACTGTGACCACACCCATACCTAAACAAAGCTCACAAGGGAGAAAAATTGCACAATATGAGAATCCTCTTTATCAAAATCCAATGGCAAAGAGAACCATAGCACCACTCCTGACTCCTATGGAGATCTACAAACAACAACAAGAGACTCTACATCGTCAAGAAGAACTAGCAAGACAAGCCGCTCTAGCAAAATCAAATACACAAAACACTCCTAAATTGCCCACACCAATCACAAGTGGAACATTGGCTACCCCATCACGAGAAGGTTTTCCATCAAATTACAATTTGGGAAATACTTATGTAGCCATGCAACAAGGGTCTCATCAAACACCCCCACCAACATCATCTACCCTTCATATCCTTCAAACACACAATCCCAATCAACCTCCACCATCAAAAAACACATCTACTTATGTCCCTCCACCACAACGTTCATCAACACTAACCTTTTTCAACACATTCCCCAATCAACCTCCACCATCACAAAACATATCTACTTATGTCCCCCCACAACAATGCTCATCGACACTAACCTTTTTCAACACATTTCCTAACCAACCTCAACATTCCCAAAACCAAACTTCCCAAAGCTATGGTCCACCACCGCAACCACAACCAAACTTTAACTTTCCTCCACCAAACTCTTATCAAAAACCATCACAAAGCCTACATTCTTACCTATCACCACCCCCACCTCCCCAAAACAAAACACCCAAATGCAACCCAATCTAAAACCAACATACAATACATACAACCCCAACCAATCATACGACCCTTACAACACCAATGCCCATGGCTTCCACTACAATCTTCCATATGGGCAATGACAACCACTTCTAGGACAACAGGAAATGTTTCCAACTCCTCCCACAACTATGGAGCTAAAACTTGCAGAAGTTCAACAACAACTATCTGATCTTACATTTCGCCGTCCTTATCCATTTGATCGGTCATTACCCATGATCCCTTTTCCTCACAATTTCACTATTCCCAAATTTGATAAATACAAAGGAAAAGTTGACCCAAAAGACCATCTTAGAGAATTCTATCTTGCTTGCTTCGAGGTCTCACATAATGACACATATCTTATGTGTCTCTTTCCTCACAGTCTTAGAGGTCAAGCTATAGAATGGTTTTCACACCTTCCCACGGGTATTAAATCTTTTAACGAGCTTACGGAGAAATTTTCCACCCATTTCTCTGACAACACAGAACATGAGATCTCCATGACCGACCTATGCAACAATAAACAGAAAAATGGGGAAACTTTCATTTCTTTCCTTCAAATATGGAGACAAATGGCTAGCAAATTCCCATTCAAGATACCTGAAAAGTAGCTTGTTAGCATATTTGTGCAGAACATTAACCAAGAATTAGGTTTCCATTTGCAAATCCTTAGTGCTACAACCTTCGACAAAATTACCTACAAGGGAATCAACATTGAAAAGGCCCTCATTGCTAAGGGTGTGGTCAAAATCTTTAAAGAAACCAAAGACACTGCTCCTCAACAACAACCAAACGACAAACCAAAGTTTTGGAACAAAAATAAAAATGTGGTCAATGACGGTGTAGTCGATACTAAACATGTCCAAACACTGCAAACACCCCTTCAACTTTCCAAACCAAATCAACCTCCACCTCAACAATAGCAACAACAAAGACAGCCATACCAAAACCAACAACAATGACCACAAGAGCGGCCTCAACAAGATTACTCTCTGTGGTGTCAATTCACTCCCTTGGGAGAGCCTATTGAGGCTATTTTACAAAATCTTTTAGACAAGGGACTCATCACCTTACCAGATCCTCCACCATATGGTGAACTTGTTTACAAAACCGCACGATACAAAGACAATGAATATTGTGACTTCCATAGGAGCAAAGGACACAAAACTGCGTCATGCATGAAACTCAAGCACATAATTCAAAATCTTATCGAAGGCAACCTAATCTCTTTTGAGGATGAACCACCAACTCAACACACGAAAAAAGACCTCAACATGTACAAGGAACCATTCCCTAACCATGGCCAAGGTCCTCCTCCGGATAAAGGTAAAGGTGTTAATAAAGCTTCCACTTCCTATGACTCCATTGTGGGTCGTTTTAAAGAAATTCATGTATCTACCCTCACAATCAAAGGAAAATCTATGGATTGTACTATTACAACTCGTCGTGGTCATGTCACCATTTGTGGTCCTACACCAAGTCTCCCAACCCAATCGAATTACAATCTAGTCGATCATCTAGGGAAGACCCCTGCATAGATCTCTATCTTGGACCTTCTACAGTCATCACCAGCACATAAAGTTGTGCTAGAAAAAGCCCTACAAAGTCTTCGGTTCCTAACAACATAGCAGTCATGGATTTCCAAGCTATAATAGGTAACATTTCCTCACCCTACAATGTGGTCTTCTCTGAAAAAGACCTCCCATTCCATGACCCGTGTCACAATGATGCCCTTCACATTGAGGTTCTCATCCATAAATGCAAGATCAAATGCATACTCATAGATGGTGGTGTCTCTCTCAATATCTATTCTCTAAAGCTACTTAAACAATTGGGATACTTTGAGGATCATGTCAATATTGATCAAAGTATTACAATCAAAGGGTATGATGATGTTGAGCACCGGTCAGAAGGTGTTATCCATTTGCCTATACAAGTAGGCCCTGTCATGCTTGAAACTAGATGCCAAGTCCTAGACATTGAGTTACCTTACAACATTATCCTAGGATGTCCATGGATCCATGCTATGAAAGTTGTTCCCTCAATGTACCATCAGTCTCTCAAGTTCCCATTTAATGGTACGGAGATCACTATCCTAGGAGACCCCAATCCTTTTGAATTCTACCGTGTCCTGCAAGGTAGTTATACGAATTGCAACCAAGTGCCTAAAAATGACAAAGCCATTGAATTCCCACTGTACGTCAACCCTGAAAATCTAACAAAAGCCTCTGCAAGTGAACCTAATCCTCTTCTTGAAATCAAAGCTCACATCCATGATATAGGCTTTGGAACATATGATATCTCAAAATCTTGTTGTGTAGGGTAGATGCCATTATCCTCTAAATCTTACGGCCAACCACCCATTGCCAAAGCAACTAAGAAAGTAGTTATTCCTCCCCCAACATCTCTAACCCAATTTCAAGAAGGAAAATTATTGGTAGAGGAAACTATTGAAGACATCTCTTCTTGGCTCTATAAGGAGAAAGAGCCAGTCACAATACCAGTCAAGCAATATGGTAATGGCTTAAGGATAGTCAAAAACATGGGCTATAAAGGAAAATGTGGCCTTGGGAAACAAAATCAAGGAACAATGGAACCCATTATTGTGACAAATAAACTAGACAAGAAGGGGTTAGGATTTGGTAGAAAGGTACCACGCGCCTTGGACATCGAGGGTATCCTCGACAAGGTGGCATAAACTTCTCTCACCGATTCGACGTCTAATGAGGATATCATCGATGACTCTTCCCTCCATATGACTGACCTACTTACAGAATCATCTGTATTCATGCTATCATCCATATCTGTAACATCCACCACCAGCGCCCAGATCGTAACACTTGTCTACCCTGAACTTATCGATTGGGACCAACAAGGGTCCCCTATTCTAGATGTATTTCAGATTGACGAAGCTATAGATGAGTTTATGGGACTCTGGGATGGTATCCCTCTTAGAGATCACAAAGCTAGTTTTGTAATGGAACTAGAGCTAACAGCTTACTTTGGTGAGAATGCCAAATCCTCCAGTCGCAAAAGTAAAAATAAAGAAAGATCTCTAGGTGAAAACCACACTGTGGCACCTCCTGATCACAAAATAGTAAAAACAAAGGATGTATTCAAAGGTGAAAACCCAACTGTGGCACCTAAGGATGGAGGATTTGACCTTCCCCTACCATCTAAGTATCAAGAGAAATCCACTCTCCTAGTGGAAGATTCCATAGAGATAAACCTTTGCACAGAGCAAAATCCGAAGACCACATTCCTTGCATCATCATTATCAGAAACAGAGCACAAGAATCTTAACAAATTCTTCCTAGAAAGAACTATCAATATTACATGGACCTATGTGGATATGCCAGGGTTA
This sequence comes from Cunninghamia lanceolata, assembly GCA_027924645.1. NCBI lineage: Eukaryota > Viridiplantae > Streptophyta > Pinopsida > Cupressales > Cupressaceae > Cunninghamia > Cunninghamia lanceolata. The sequence continues at coordinate 20,724,495 of BSBN01000025.1, forward strand.
GACCCTAAGCTAGTAGTTCACTATCTCACAGTTGATCCAATAGTTAAACCAGTCAAGCAAAAGCTAAGGAAGATGCATCCACAAATAGTGTTGGGGCAGGAAAATTTCAAAATTTTCCTATATTCATACCCATCCCATGTCCAACCAAATCAGAAAATCATTTGCCCAAAATCATAATAGCAGTGGATGAATTCTATAAGATCACATGATCTTTACCACAAACATTTAACTCACCTATCACATCGTATATGATAAGAGGCCTTAGTTCCTTAATTTCGGCAAGACCCTAGTCTCTTTATACTGATCCATGCTCTATATGAGACGAGCTAAAATGAGTATCGACATAAGAATAATGGTCGGAGAGAAGATTTCAAGAATCACTGATGAAGAAAGTGATACCGATGACCTTTCATTAGAGAGAAAAATCCCAGTCACGTTGAGTTAATCAACAGTAAAGACTATTGGCCAAGAAAATAGTATCGGAGGATAATTTGAACACTTCCCCGACAGTATAGATCACACTGATGAGAAATTTCAGTGGGACTCTTGCCGAACAACCCATGAACGAACAGAGCTAGTGGTGCATCAGAAAGAAATACACATCGGGGTGAAGAATTAGAGTGTCTCTGATGTGTTAATGTCTCAGCAACCAAAGGGACTGTTTCGGCCTAAGTCACACCGATATGTATATAGGATAAAAACCATCAGTGAAAGTGAACAAGTCGGAACAAAGTTTACAATTCTTGCCGAACTGATAGTCACAACGATGAAGGATGTTGGTGACATATTATGAATGATCATTCCGATGAAGGATAAAAAGAAAAGTATCAGGAAAACAACCGAGATCGGATAGCTTGGATCAAGTCATCCCGATATCCTATGTTGTTCCGATGATCATAGTAGCCACACTTATCGATAATACTCTTGCCGATATTTATATCGGAGACACTTGAGATATCGGAGTAAGATGTTATTCCCATGGCGATAAAGTAAGTCAGGCCGACGATGGCCATGCCCATTCTATATGCAAACTTATATATGTTTTTATAAAAAGATGACATCGAGGAGACAAAATGAAGGGTCATAGCGATTGATCCACATGCAAATGTTCACGTCATAAGAAGATATTAGATCTCCCTAACATTACAAAAGTCCTACCGATGAAGGGATTTATGGTGATGTGACATCTCACAATGATTACAAAAATTAATACACTAGAACAATTAATTGCAAACAAGGAAGAAATCCTTTGAAGAGCCATTCAAAATCACTGCAATTAGATTCAAACGAACTGTCTGAGAGGAGCGCATAAGCGAGAACTCGGAGGAAAGGATAGAGGAGTTCAATCATCACATAGTAGGTACATACTCAAAAACCTTTGTGTGATAGAGTACAGTTTGAATTTGCCATCCATAATTGTAGTGGAGACTCCAGTGAAAGGAAAGGGCATAAAATAGTCGGGTGAAACCAATAAGCCCAAGAAACAAAAAATAGACAAAAGACCTGACGAAAAAATAAAAGACAGGAAATTGAATCAGGATTTAATTGACCAATTGCTTGGATCAACCCCTAAAGCCTGAAGGTCTGCACAACTTAGGGTAGAAGTAGAGAAATTAGAAGACAAGTGCAAATACCTTTGAAACGTGTGGACTCCAATAAGAGGTTATGAATTTTTCAAATTCCATTACAATAGAAGATTTAGGAATTTCCCAGTGTCTAACCCATGGCACTTGAATTTGGGCAAATTGGTCATTCCTGATGTGTTTCTAAATGCAAAACTCCTCAAACTCCTGGCTAAGAATTATAATCCAAGCCTCAAGGCCATATACAACCCACAAGGGGACCATGTTATACATTTGTCTAGGAATACCATTTGTGAAGTATTTGACCTAGAAGATTTGTGTACTATTCCCATAGTTTATGAAGATTTGGACAAAGAATATTGGAGGATGGACACCACCTATAATGGATGGAGATTACCTCTTCACAGGCCTAAGGCAAAAGGAGAAATAGTGCCTCTTAATGATAATGATGGACACCCATTCCATGTGTCATTGTTTGAAACATATATACAATACACATATTATTCAGTGGGCCAAGTCCTAGGGTCAGAGGTTCCTAATTTTATGACAATTCCTTTGACGGTGATAGCCACAGATATCTAATGTCACAATGCCAGGTAGTTTGACTATGCTGCCTATGTTTTTGGAAGAATTGATTCTGGTTTAACTACAATCAAGAACAACGCCCCATTGGTCTCTTTTGAACACTACTCACTCCTCATGCACATGGTGTTTTATTATGGCCAGGAAATAGGATTATGTCCAAGTGAATTCAGAGTTGCTCAAATGGACCAGAGGGGACAAAAGTCACCTATACAAATGTGGATGAGGATATGGGACAGCAGGTATGCCTATTCTAGTTATATTCATTTTGAAGAATACTATGTAAAAGTGTTGTATAGATATTTCAATCATCCTTGTGAATATTCACTGTCAAATGAAATAAAGAGGTTTCTTAGACCCAAAGATTTTGATGGTACTCCTACTGTCACCCACAACTGGGGCGATTGGTATTGTTTCAAGGATTCAACCATGGTTAGAATTTATGGTTTTGAGGACACCTCGTTTATATTGCCCAAGACAGTTCCTGACAGAATTGCCTACTTAGAGATAGTTAGACAAATGAACTGCTCTAATGTGATGAATTTGAGCTCCTATGACACGCAATCCTTCATGCCTAGTACTCTATGCTTTAGAGATTTTACTATGGTATCTAAAGAGGGTTATGGTCTCATAATGGATAAATTGATGCATTACAACATGAGGTATGCAGAGGCAAGAAAAGGATTTGATCCTGAGGGTTTCATTGATCTTGCTAGGAGAAAACAAAACCGTTGCAAGTATGAGGATAGCCAGTGTTGTCATTGATGTCAACATACTCATATTGCATTAATGAGAAGGATTGAATGAGCTATGTGCTGAGGATATTGAGAAAATTAGCCTCAATCAGGAACAGTGAAGAATAGTGATGACATTAAGGTAAAAGTCCAAGATAAGATGAAGATCAGAGGATGCAGTTTAAAGGGTTTTTAGATATGAGTCTTGAGATGCTCTAGTCAAGATTTTAGAGGTTCACATGAAGATATGAAGAAGTTATGGTTGCTCTAGTAGAACCGGTTCTGGCAGATGTTCAGTGGTGACAGAGTGTCACAGATTGGTCCAGTGAGCTCCAGAATTGCATTATCTCATTCTGCGGATTGAAGGGAGTGTTGGAGAAGTCCGTGTGAAGTGACAACTAGATCTATTCGTGGTTTGGAGGTCCAGAAGCACCTTTTTCAGTGTGACAGTGGCGATAGACTATGTTCTTGAAGTTCCAAATGAAGAAGAGAAGAATTCCAGTAAGCTGATAAAGTGCGGATGTTCTTGGTGACTCGGGAAAGGTTTTGGTGATCTTTGGATCATGTACAATTCTTATTGGTGGTCTGCATTGAAGTTGGAGTTTGCATTTGAAGAATTACCATCAGGAACTGGTGTTCTTCCTGAGATTGGCCGACCGGATGTATTACATGTCTTGCAAATGATCTTATAGGTGTTTGCCGACTTAGATGATTGTTCTAAGTCGATGCCTTGTATAAAAAAAGGTTTGTGAATTCGTTTTGAAGTGTGTCTTGGAGAGGATAAGTGTGGTGTAGCAAAGACAAGTGCGAAAGGCAGAGCAGGAGTTTTTGGGCTTAAATGGAACTGATCCAGGCATGATAAAGATGTCAATCTCCAGTTCAAGTTTGTAATACTTGTTACTTTGTAGACAATGTGTCTCTTGTAGGCAGTGAGCCCTAATTGGCATGTGCCATTTATTTTTCTTATTCTTCTAATAGAGAATAATCCTTGGGTTAATCACCCTGTGGTTTTTCCCTTGACCAAGTTTTCCACGTCAAAATCTTCATGTCTCATGTGTTGATGTGTATCTGCTCTGGTGTTTATGCTTTATGCTTTTATGAATGATTAACTGCTATGCTATTAAATAGCAAAGTGGATTTAAGTGTTTGAATTGGAAGCAAATTAGGATAACTGATTCACCCCCCCTTCTCAGTTATCAACAATTGGTATTAGAGCCAAGTTCCTCTAAAAGGAGCTTAACCACTTGAGGAGATCCAGGATGTTGTCATACAAGAAGGATAGTCTGAATTTTGATGGAACCAACTTCTCTCTTTGGAAAGGTCACATGAAATGTCACTTGGAGTGTATGGGAAAGGCATACTTATCCATGGTCACAAAAGCATATGTACCTCCACAGGGTGGTCCGACAACTCTAAATGAAATCACATATGCTGAAAACAATTTGCAGACCAAAGAGGCTCTTCTAAGCGCATTGACTGACTCAAAACTCTCAAATGTTATTGACCTACCAACTGCCTATGAGATCTGGGTTAAACTAGAACTTCTACATGAAGGAGATGAGTATGTTAAGAGTGCAAGGCTACAAAGTCTCAAAGGGAAATTTGAAAGACTGAAGATGAGAGATGATGAAAATATTACTACCTTTATGCCAAGAGTAAATGAGCTAGTGTGTGGAATTAGGAATGCTGGTGGAGTTTTGGATGAAAATAAGATTGTTGGCAAAATTCTCAGATCCCTTCCTGCTATCTACAAAATCAAGGTTGCTGCCATTGATGAATTCAGAGCCCATACAACTGTCACAAGAGACCAATTGGTTGGCAAACTAGCTGCATTTGAAATGACCAAGTTTGGAGATGATCCCCCCAAGATTGAATCTGCATTCAAAGCCAATGCCTCTGTGAAAGGCAAACAAAGATTTGATCTGAGAGAAAACTCTTCAATGAAGCTGTCATGGTATGATCAAGCAAGAAGAGACATGGAAGAGGAAGAAGCAGAAACAACTCAACTTGAAGCCCTCATTGCAAAGAGACTACCAAGAGGATCCGGTAAGTATGAAGGAAAATTACCCTTTAAATGCTTCAACTGCAATAAGATTGGTCATTTTGCTTCAAGATGTCTGGAAAGATCTGCAAGGTTAAATTCTAATAGACAAAGGTTCCAAAAGAACTGTTATTATGTTCATGAAGAAGATGATAGTGAAGGAGTAACAGATGATGAATCATAAATAGGAAACAAATCTAGAAATGAATGGGTGTTTATTGCCATCAAGGAAGAAGATCCAATATCCTCTGAATCTGTCAATCATAAGGTTGTAGAAAGAGCTTTGGCTGCCCAAGTTGAAGAAAAGGATGATTGGGTTATTGACAGTGGATGCTCTCACCATATGACAAGTGACAAAAACAAGTTCCTAGACTTGGAAAGGTATGAAGGAGGAATGGTAAAATTTGGTGATAACTCTGCTGGTAGAATCAGAGGTAGGGGAACTATTTCTTTTGATGGAAAGAGCAAAACTAGTAATGTACTGTATGTTAAGGTTTGAAGCTGGTGTGTGGAATTAGGAATGCTGGTGGAGTTTTGGATGAAAATAAGATTGTTGGCAAAATTCTCAGATCCCTTCATGCTGTCTACAAAATCAAGGTTGCTGCCATTGATGAATTCAGAGCCCATACAACTGTCACAAGAGACCAATTGGCTAGCAAACTGGCCGCATTTGAAATGACTGAGTTTGGAGATGATCCCCCCAAGACTGAATCTGCATTCAAAGCCAATGCCTCTGTGAAAGGCAAACAAAGATTTGATCCGGGAGAAAACTCTTCAATGAAGCTGTCATGGTATGATCAAGCAAGAAGAGACATGGAAGAGGAAGAAGCAGAAACAACTCAACTTGAAGCCCTCATTGCAAAGAGACTACCAAGAGGATCCGGTAAGTATGAAGGAAAATTACCCTTTAAATGCTTCAACTACAATAAGATTGGTCATTTTGCTTCAAGATGTCTGGAAAGATCTGCAAGGTCAAATTCTAATAGACAAAGGTTCCAAAAGAACTGTTATTATGTTCATGAAGAAGATGATAGTGAAGGAGTAACAGATGATGAATCATAAATAGGAAACAAATCTGGAATGAATGGGTGTTTATTGCCATCAAGGAAGAAGATCCAATATCCTTTGAATCTGTCAATCATAAGGTTGTAGAAAGAGCTTTGGCTGCCCAAGTTGAAGAAAAGGATGATTGGGTTATTGACAGTGGATGCTCTCACCATATGACAGGTGACAAAAACAAGTTCCTAGACTTGGAAAGGTATAAAGGAGGAATGGTAAAATTTGGTGATAACTCTACTGGTAGAATCAGAGGTAGGGGAACTATTTCTTTTGATGGAAAGAGTAAAACTGGTAATGTACTATATGTTGAAGGTTTGAAGCACAATCTTCTTAGTGTTGGACAGTTGGTAGACAAAGGTTATGATCTCTGGTTCAAAAATGGAAGATGCAGGATCTTTGAAAGCTCCGGAACTGAGATTGCATCCGGTACTCAAACAAAAGGTAATATATTCCATCTAGTTGGTTCTAATAAAAGTTGTTTGTTTGTTCAAGTTGATTAGAGTTGGTTATGGCATAGAAGGATGTGTCATGTAAATTTTGATAACATCATCAAGATAAGCAATACTTAGGCTGTAAGAGATCTTCCAAAATTGGTCAAACCTACAAATAGCTTGTGCAAAGAATGTCAGATGGGTAAACAGAGCAAAGTCTAATTCAAAAGCAAGGATCAGTCCTCTACCAGATTATTGGAATTAATTCATATTGATCTATGTGGTCAGACAAGAATCAAGAGTATACAAGGTGATAGATATTTCATGTTACTGATTGATGACCATTCCTGGATGATGTGGGCTACCTTTCTGAAAGAGAAATTAGAAGCTTTTGAGAAGTTTAAAATCTTCAAAGCTATGGTAGAAAATCAAACCGGACTGAAACTGAAATGTCTGAGGTCTGATAGAGGTGCTGAATTCACATCCAGTGAATTCATAGATTTTTGTGAGAAGCATGGTATAAAGAGATAGTTAGCTGCTCCTAGGACTCCACAGCAGAATGGAGTAGTAGAGAGAAAGAACTGGACCATCCAGGAAGCATCCAAAATAATGATGATGGAAGCAAATGTTCCCCAGATGTTTTGGAGAGAAGCTGTCAGCACTGTAGTCTATACTCTCAATCGAGTTCAAATCAAAAGCAATACTGGTAAGACTCCTTATAAACTTTGGTTTGGTATCACTCCTACTGTGAGATATTTCAAAGTATTTGGTAGCAAATGTTACATTAAAATAGATGAGGATCTAGGAAAGTTTGATGCTAGAAGTGATGAAGGAATTTTCTTGGGTTACTCCACTCAAAGCAAAGCATACCAGTGTTACAATAAGAGACTGAGAAAGATAATAGAAAGTACAAATGTGAAGGTTGATGAAGGAATTGAGAAGCCCTCAAGGTTTTATGAATATGATGAAGATGATTAGAATGGTTCTCTAGTTCAAGGAGCTCAATCCTCCTCTGAAAGTCAGATTCAGACTGATCCAGTAAATCAGGAAGAAGAGGTTTGTCTGAATGGGCCTGATCAAGAAACAGTAGTGCAAGAAACTACCAAAGTTCCAAGGTATGTAGCTCTGAACCACTCTAAAGATCAGATCATAGGTGACAAAAGCAAAGGTGTGCAAACTAGAAGGAAATTTGCTCAAAATTCAGATGAATGTTGTTTGATTTCAAAGATTGAACCTAAGACAATAAATGAAGCCTGCAATGATGAAAACTAGACCAAAGCAATGGAGGAAGAGTTGATGCAAATTGAGCAAAATCACACTTGGGATCTTGTTCCCAAACCTAGAAACAAGAATGTGATTGGAACCAAATGGGTCTTCCAGAACAAACTAAATGAAGTTGGTGAAGTAATTAGAAACAAAGCCAGATTGGTCTGCAAAGGCTACTCTCAAATAGAAGGAATTGATTTTGAAGAAACCTTTGCTCCGGTGGCAAGAATTGAAGCAGTCAGATTATTTCTTGCATTTGCTGCCTTCAAAGACTTCAAGGTATATTAGATGGATGTCAAGTCTGCCTTCCTAAATGGTGATTTGGAAGAAGAAGTATACATTGAGCAACCGGATGGATTTCAATTGTCTGATCATAGTGATATGGTCTGCAAGTTGAAGAAAGCATTGTATGGATTGAAGCAAGCCCCAGGGGCTTGGTATGAAAGGTTGGATAAGCATCTTGTGCAGATTGGTTTCAACAAAGGTACTATTGACAATAACTTATATTTTAAAATTGATCATGAAAACATCTTGATTGTTGAAGTATTTGTTGATGATATCATCTTTGGAGGAAAAGATAGCATGTGTAAAACTTTTTCAAATCAAATGAAAAGTGAGTTTGAGATGTCCATGCTTGGTGAAATGAATTTCTTCTTGGGTCTACAAATTACTCAAACAAAGAAAGGGATCTTCATTTCTCAGACCAAATATGTGAAAGAATTGTTGAAGAAATTTGGGATGGAAGATTCAAAACCAATGAATACTCCCATGGCAACCGGATGCAAGTTGAGCAAAGATAATGACTCTCCAAAGGTGGATTAGACAAAATATAGGTCAATGATTGGAGGATTGTTGTATCTCACTCAAACTAGACCAGATATTATGCAGGATGTTGGTCTTGTTGCTAGATTCCAAGCTGATCCTAGAGAATCTCATGTTATGGCAATCAAGAGGATTTTTAGATATCTAAAGGAGATAGTTGAGTATGGTCTATGGTACCCTAGAGATCATGATTTCTCTCTTCATGCATATACAGATGCAGATTGGGCAGGAGATGTGGATGACCAGAAGAGCACCAATGGTGGAGCTTTCTTTTTGGGAAAAAGATTGGTTTCTTGGCTAAGCAAGAAACAAGAGGCAATATCTTTGTCTACAACTGAAGCAGAATACATTGCAGCAGCAGGTAGTTGCACTCAAATCTTATGGATGAAGCAGATGCTAAGAGACATTAAAGTAGAATAGGAGGATCCTATCACAATTTTCTATGATAATTCAAGTGTAATAAATATTTCTAAGAATCCGGTGTTGCATTCTATGACCAAGCACATATCTATCAAGTTTCACTTTCTGAGAGAGCAAGTGAACAAGGATGAAGTCAGATTGGAGTATGTGCCCTCCAAGGATCAGATTGTAGATATTTTTACTAAACCTCTTCCCAAGGACTCTTTTGAGTATCTCAGGGAGAAGTTAGGATTCATTGCCCCTCTGGTGATGAACTAGGATGCACTAATGTGCATCAGTCTGGTGGATATCATAGTCACATCTTGTGATCCGGATTGGTGATGGGGAGCTGCTACTCAGGGGGAGCAGCTGGTATGATTCTGATATGTTAAAATTGCAAGTATGAGCCCTTTGCCATTGATGTCAAAGGGGGAGAGAAGACATGTGAAAAATAAGTTGTTGATCAAAGGGGGAGTAGTAAAGAAAGAGAAGACATGTGAAGAGTTGTTGCTAATAGGGGGAGCTGTGATAGAAAGGAGAAGTTCTTGTCTTGATGGTTTTTCACATCATATGTTGCCATCAATGACAAAGGGGGAGATTGTTGCAAGTATGAGGATAGCCAGTGTTGTCATTGATGTCAACATACTCATATTGCATTAATGAGAAGGATTGAATGAGCTGTGTGCTGAGGATATTGAGAAAATTAGCCTCAATTAGGAACAGTGAAGAACAATGATGACATTAAGGTAAAAGTCCAAGATAAGATGAAGATCGGAGGATGCAGTTTAAAGGGTTTTCAGATATGAGTCTTGAGATGCTCCAGTCAAAGTGACTTTATGTGAAAGTGATTCAAGGCATTCATTGTGTTGCAGAGCAATACTTTGTTGTTATTGTGTTTGTGATTGCAGGTTTGACTCCATCTCCTCATGGCATGAAGAGCATCTTCCTTCATGAGACCTACACTTCAAGGTGATATCTATTGTGTTTTCAATCATTTATCATTTGGATTTTTGCCTCTATCCCATCAGGATACACACTCTTATCTGACAACGGTGTTTGGAAGACTTGAATGTCTCTCTGAGGCTTGACTAAGGCAAGCCTCTAAACACCACAATCCCCTCCCATACTCCTTTGTGATTGCAGTTACAGGTACTGAGTTTCATGGAGTGGAGTTGTGGAAAGGAGGTTGCAAACAACAAGGATTTGGGATCTGAAAGAAAGAGGACAAAGGTGAACATTTCGAGACAAGGGCACTAGTGCCATTGTCCTTCAGAATTATAGAGACAGAAACAAATTAGACAGTGGTAATTAGCATCTACAGAGCTTTTCACACCCCAAAAAACACCAGATCTTGGACTAGGGCGCTAGTGTCAGTGTCCTTCATTATTTTCAAAGCAAAAATGGAAGATATAGTGCAGATCAGTGTCAGAAAGAGATTTAGATTCCATGTAGAAAATAGTACCTTGGATAGGGGTGCTAGTGCCAGTGTCCCTGACAGTTTTGCATCCTGAACTTCAAAAAATAGTGAGTTAACAATCTCTGCCCTTAGCCTTAGTCTGAAAGGATTTGTTGTAATTCATTGATTTGCTTACTGTTTTGCTTATTTAGGGTTTTAAGAGTAAATTGAGTATTAAATTGAGATATTGTTTGATACATCTGGACTTTTGCATTGTTACAAGTGGTAGCCCAACTTGTAGGTGACTGCTCTCACTTAGTGGAGATTCAACTCAGTTGATATGCCCTTGAATGTCTAGTGGTGAAGGAAGGATTTGCCTTTGAAAGCTAAAGCAAAACCTATCCCCCCTTTTTCCCCCTAAACAATGTGAATATATTAAGGGGAGCAACAATTATGTTGAAAAGGCAGTGATTCAGTAGAAGGTGTAGCGACTCCTCCAAGGCAAACAATTACATTTATGAAGGCAGTGATTACACTTATAAAGACTGTGAATTCTTCTAAAGGAAATTTAATTATGTTATGAAAGGGTGGATACAAACTAGTAATCACCTCCTTTGGGATAAGACATGTCATTTGAAGGAAGTTGCCCCCTCATGTGCAAATATAAAGAGTGAGAAGGTGGTGTAAGGAAGGGGGACATTCAAAATTATACCTGGACTCATCAAACAAAAGATTGAAAAGAGAAAAGGGAGAGAATAAGATATGCAGTCTCACTATTAATAGTTTGATAACAATTAACATACTGGTCAACATTTTGGTATGAAGTATAATGCATGGAATTCCAATTGAGTGAACTGATATTTATCTTCCTTTTGATAGAAAGTAGTATGTTACATAGATGACACATTGCTACTGTTATATACATTTCTATATATTATTATTCTTGCTATAATTTTATCTATGCACAATAGAATCAGTATAATGACTCCCTTAAAATTCTCATCCAATTGGCCATTCCATTTTGGAGGGGAGATAGTGCATATAAGGAATGCAAGTAGCTAGGAAGCCATTTTGGTAGAGACACCCTAAGTGGGGCTGGGAAGCCGAATGACAGGTGTCATTTCGTGCTCCTGGATTGGATGGAATGACTCAAGGTGCCTTGTATGATCTCCCAAATGGTGCTCCACAATGAGGAAGGGTTATTTGGATAGAACCTAAAAGGGAATCCCATATGATTAAGATAATGTTCCTAACCCTAGTATGAAAGATCTATTTTATGGATTATGCTTTCAATGATTATCTAGCATGATTGCAGGTTCTTAACGAGGATCTATCTTGTTCAACCATTTAAATTGGTAAATGACATCGCTAACTCTATTTCATTTCTTTCTTTGCTCAAGGAATTGTGATTTTAGGGAAAAACTAGGGCTTATAGAAAAAGGGTGTCATAACAATTGGTATCAAAGCATTAATCTTGTTAGCCTACAAGATAAACCTATACTTTAATCATCATTTAATTAGGATTAACTATCGATCCTTCCTCTTAAGTAGGCCGATAATGTATTTCTATATGCGTGTGCCCCTTGTTGGCAAGAGACACTATATGGATTCATGAATGTTGTCATTGATGGCAACAAAGGTTATCCCACACATCCGCAAGACATGATGAGTCTCTACTGGAAGTCAGATTGAAGAAGTGTTATGATCTGGTAAGCAAGAATAGGCAACAAAGGTTATCCCACATATCTGCAAGACATGATGAGTCTCTACTGGAAGTTAGATTGAAGAAGTGTTATGATCCGGTAAGCAAGAACAGAGCAATCAGCAAGGTCCGACAGTCAGGTCCGGATCTCTCAGAGGAAGTATTTCAGTGAAGTGCAGATTTGGGGAAGTCAAGAGAGTACCTTGACTAATAGATTCCAAGGATTTAGCCTCTGGTGATGAAAGGGTGAAGAGATATGAGCACTTGAGTGTTGGGTTCCTGTTTGACAGAGTAGACAGAGGAAGAACTGTACTGGCAGAGTGTCAGATCCAAATCTGGAAGAGATATTGCTAATGACCAAGTTTCTTGAGGTATCATTCATGATTGACCAACATGATTGAAGACTTATACAAGCATATCCTTGATCCGCATTACTTGGTATGCAAGGATTCAGCCGATAGACCAGAGTTTGGGATAATATTAACTATTTAGGATGCCGACTAGAAAAGTGTTGAAATCACTTGTGTGGATATATATACAAGATGGATTTAGATGTGAAGGTGTGTGAGTGGTATTGTGTGGTGTGAAGAAAAGCATAAAAGTAGAGTGAAGACAGTAAGACAAGTCTGAAATGTGACAGTATAACAGCATCAAAAGAGAGTAAGAATGAAGTGCAACAAATCAGTTCATTAAGCTTAACCGAAACTGAACCTCAGCGTGTGTGGATGCTTCTCTTCAGTTCAAACATTTAGTTACCTTTCTTTCTTGTAGAAAATGAGTCTCTTGTAGGTAGTGAGCCTCTTGTGAGCAGTGTGCTCGGGCAGTGAGCCCTAATTAGCAAGTGTCATTTTGTATCTTCTATTCTTCTAACAGAGAATAATATCTTGGGTTAATCACCCCGTGGTTTTTCACTTAATCGGGTTTTCCACGTCAAAATCATTGTGTCATGTGTATTGGTGTTGCTTCCATTTCATGATTATGTTTATTCATTTGATTAACTGTTAAGGAAGTTTAAAAAGTTGAAGCAATTAAGATAATTGATTCACCCCCCCTCTCAGTTATCAACAATTGGTATCAGAGCCAAGTTCCTCCAAACAGAGCTTAACAGCTTGAGGAAGATCTAGGAATTCAAATGGATATGTATGGTATGACAACTTCAGTCTGCCCTGGATGATCTTGAGCAATCTAATTCTGAAGTCAGTGAACTAAAGGAAAGACTCAAACAGGCTGATGATTTCATAAATGAACTAAGAGGGAAACTAAGTCTCTCTATGAAAAAGAGAAAGGATCTACTTCAGCAATTGGCAAGTCAAGGTGAAGCCAAAGATACAATTGAAGATCTAAAGGAGAAAACCATGCTATGTGAAAAGTTATCAAAATAGACCATTATGATAAGACATGAAATGGAATCAAGAGTCATGAAATTCACCCAAGAAATTGAAGATGAACTAAGACAATCTCTCAAGGAGAAATCTGAAGACTGCCATAATATGGATAGAATAATCAGGCATCTAGAATCTAATCTTGAAGAAGCTAAAGAAAAAGAAGAACAACTTGAGAATCAGAATGACACTCTCAAAAGGGATCTTTAAACAGCAAATGAATATAAAGAGAAATTCAAGGTAAGCTCTGCTCAACTTGAAGTCCTTCTTGAAAGCCAAAAGAGGGTAGATGACAAGCATGGCTTGGGGTATGAAAAAGGTGAAAGCTCCAGATCCAGTCAGAAGAACTCCAGATCAGAAAATCCAAGAAACAGGCCTAGAAGAGGTCCGATAAGGCAACCAAATGCTCAATGATATCCATACTTCAATGGATACTGCCACAACTACAATAACTTTGGTCATAAAGTAAATCAGTATAAAAAAAGAATGAATCAAACTATTACATCCTTCTCTGGATAGTGTTTCAATTGCAAAAGGTATGGCCACAAATCCCATGAGTGTAGATATAGGCAAATGAGCAATTCATTCAATGGTAGATGCTTTGCATGCAATAGAATGGGACATATGGCTAATCAGTGTAGATCAAGAGAATATCAATCAAATATGCAAAGAAATGTTGTTTGCTACAATTGCAATAGATCCAGTCATATTGCCAAATTTTGTAGAAGCAAGAATCATGACAAAAGGGGTCCGGTGCATCATAATCAGAATCAAGACAAAGGAAAAAGAAAAATGAATGTAGATAAAGTTCAATGTGAGATGAACAAGATTTGGGTGAAGAAAAGTATAGAGAATGTAGCGGATGGATCCGCACCAGAACCTGGTGCTGATATTCCTTCCAGAAATTGAATAGATGGGCTCTAGCTCAGCGGGAGTAACAAAAGAAAAACCAATTCCCCCAGCCAGTCAATTGGTGCCTGTAATCGGCACATGAAAGGCTGTGGATCAAAGGGTTTTCAGAGAAACACCTAGATAAGCCATATTAAAGATTTGAAAGATCCACATGAAGATTTAAAGAGTCTAATCCCTTCAGATAGATCTGGTTTAACAGTCTTCCAGTAAAAGCAGGTTTCTTACAAGTTTGGTCCGGTGTGATTCTAAAATTGAGACATCTTAATCCGTGGATAAATCAAATGGTTGAGGAAAGGAAGAAAGTTTGTTGTTAATCACCAAGGATAACTCTAAGCATATTATAGTGATCCGGAAAGAGAGCTATTTCAGAATAAGAAGAACAGAGCAACCAGAATAACTTAAGTTGTGCATTTATTGCAGTATGAATTTAGGGTTTTTCTTGAAATTAAAAGGGTTCATGTGCTCGTCATTTACACATTTGCATTCAAAAAGAAAGAAAGGAGAGCTCTGCAACAAATTGCTTCAAACTTCTCAAAGATCAACCGTTGGAGTTGATTCAATCAGTAAATCACTCAAGTTCACTCCGCGAACCCTACAAGCACAAGAGGTATTTTCCTTATCAAACATCTCTCTGTAAATCCTTGAATGATGGCTACTCCGAATATTGTGAAGATCACTGATAGGCCTCACCCCAAATTCAAGAAACATCCCTACAAATCCTTGGAAGTAGATCCCCTAGGAGCATTTTCCAGTGTACCGCATGGTGTCTTGCATACAAAAGATATTAGGGTTTACATTCATGCAAACATTGAAGAATTCGGAGAGTTCAAATTGAGGGATATCTACCACAAACAACTAATAGATGATTCATTTGAGCTCAAACCCCAATTCAAGGCCCTCTGGGACAAGCACTTTGCACAATGCATACATTTCCCCTGTTTTACTGAGGATGAATGGGTTAGGTATATTTTGAGCATAATACATGACAACTTCATGTGGTTGAATGGACCATTCAAGATCACAAAAGATGCTATTAGGGCAGTTACCAGATTGCACTCATCTGGTGGGATACCTATTCTCAAATCTATCAAAAACCAAACTATGAGTGAGGCTACCGGATCAAGGTTTGACAAAAGGGCAATGACAATAGAAGATATCACTGATCCGGATATCAAGTTTGCCTCCATGATCATCAGCTACAAGATATATCATTCTAGCAGGGAGAATTTAGTACCTGGAACTGCTATCTACACTGCCTATGAAATGTTGAGGAAAAATGCAGACTATGACATTTGTGAGCTCCTTCTAAACCAGCTCTTGGAGAACCTACAGAAGATAAAGAAGGATAAGAAGAATTCCTTCAAATTTGGTGGCCTAATACTCTATCTATTCTTCTACTTTATGAATGAGCTACCCAGATCCAGTGGATGGGTATGGTAGAATGACAGACCGGTTGCCATACAAATCAGGGATTATTTGCATGGACTTAGTGATCACAAAGCACAAAACATAGCTCTCTGGGGTTTCTTCAAAAACTTTTAGAACATGATGCAAGATAGAGAGAGAATTCCCCAATCTCTAGTTGAGAAATACAAAGACACATTATGCTTTATAGTAGAGACTGATTAGTGTCTAATGGAGGTAGTGGAACCAAGAACAATGTGGATCATGCCAATGGGGTATGAGGTGGATGAGAACATCGTGGAGCTGCATGTTCAACACATGTTGAGTCAACCAAAGGATCCCAAGGCAGAAAGGTTTGGAACCTTTGAAAAATTGAGTGTGAAGATCCATGTTGAGCTAAGGCAACCAGAGATGAAAAGAAAGGTAAGAAAAGAAGTAGAAAACATTGCCAAAAGTTTTGGCATCTCAAAAGAGGCACTTGACGCCCACAGAGAAAAGACAAGGAACAGAAAAAGAAAAAGAAGAAGAAGAAGAGGAAAGTGCTCTGGTAGAATCTTCCACCCAGACTAGATCATCAAATAAATCTGCACCTGCCACTGCTAAAAGCTCAAGGGCATCAAAACCAGAAGCAAAATCATCCAGCAAAGGAGAGAAGAGAACTAAGACAAAAGCCACAAGATCTTATGCTAGTCAAAAGGATGAACAAGAAACTAAATCTAATGAAGAAGTCAAGAAAATAAAGAAAAATAAGAAAACATCCGGTAAACCCTCTACTAGTCAAAGCTAAGAAGAAAAGGTAGAGGAATTTGTTGAAAAACCCACTCTTCACATTGATGACATCATCAAATCAGTTACTGTGGATGGAAATCTTCAGCCAATGGTTGAATTCTATGATGATTATGGTGAAGCTGATCAGAAGATATTGCAAGATGCCATAGTCATGTATCTAAACATCTACAACAAAGCATTCATTGAAATTATATCTCTGATCCCCAAAAGCTTAGAGAAGGAACTTGAAATAAGGAAGAATAATGCCCAAGCCAAAGATCTAGAAATTCGGGAGCAGATAGCTATTCAGATCTATCCTTCAATCACTCAGAAACAAATGAATATGATCTTCAAAGATTGCAAGGATGAGTTCCGGAGCAAAGCTAGAATGAATCAGCTCATGCTTGGAGAAACTCATAAAGTGGCAAACGAAACAAAAGAGATCCTCTTGAGTGCCTTTAAAAGATTCAATCTTCCTGTTATAGAGGACTTAGGTGTTGATCCCTCGGCCACAAGTGTTGAAGAAGGATCTACTGAGGCAATGACAGAAGAAGTAATGGACACTGGTGAAGATAAGGGCTTGGAATCCTCTACTTCTGAAGAGGTGGCCCATGAACAAACAAAAATTACTCCTCCAGTTTCCCCTGCTGACTCCGGATCCAAAGGAGAAGAAAGAATAGAGGAGAAAGAAAAAGAAGTGAAGGGAAAAGAAGATGACAGCTCTAAGACTGCAGAAGAAAAGAAAACTCTGTCTCCGACAAGAGACACTGCAAAAATTGTCAAAGAATTCTTAAACAAAGAGACAATGGAGATTGATGAACCGGAACTTCTACTAGGACCATTTGATTTTGATTCTCTTTCCCCGGTACAAACAATGAAGATAGCTTCATTTACTAATGCAAAGGTAAAAGAAAAATTCCTGAAGTCTCACATGGAAGACTGTGAGCTAATAGAAGCTACATCCGGTGTGCTTGAAAAGATCATGCCATCCTTTCTGAAGGATTCATCAGCTTCCTCATTAGGTAATCTTAAGTCTCTTGTTAGTTTAGTCAGCACTCATTTTGAGTCCTTAGAGAAATCAGCTGAGGAAAAGGTCCGGAAAGAGTTTTTGGATAAAAGATTCTTTGAAGTACTAAGTCTAATATCAAATGATAGAAGAAATATGGATATATGGATAAAGAGCTTAGAAAATGCTCTTAAAGATTGCGGGGAAATATATAAATTTTGTCTATCGTGGTCCAAAGCAACAACAGAGATTGAGAAGAAAATGAAAGAACAGGAGATCAAACTAACAAAACTTTCTCAAAATTTTGATCCAGTTACCTCATCCATACTAAATCAAGAATGTCAAACTATTGCAGTCTTGGATGAAATTAAGAAGCTAGAGAAAGAAAAGAAAAACAGAATCAGCAGGTTAAATGAACTTAGAAGAATAATCATTCCTAAGTTGGAGGCCATGCATGAGGCCCTAAGTGATGCTCAAACCACAGCCAAGACAAATGATCCGACAGATCTAAAGAAGGCAGAAGCTTTTGCATTCCTGTTGAGTGGTCACATATCAATTTTGGACAAGATGAAGTTGAGTTGGGAAACCAAAGTTGTACAATTGAAAAACACTTTTGCAGATATACTAAAGTATATGTAGAGTACAACTGGATGATATACTTATGCGACTAAGTATAGATTAATTTTTGAAAATTTTGGTGTGCGGACCCCACCCTTTGCCATTGATGTCAAAGGGGGTGATGAGTAGTGAAAAATGAGGAATCCAGCTAAGGGGGAGCTCTGGAAAATGTGCATAGAGATAAAGCATCAGCCAAGGGGGAGTATAGTGTGACACTTAGTCATTTTTTACTAAGTGTTGCCATCAATGCCAAAGGGGGAGATTATTGGCAAGACACACTATATGGATTCATGAATGTTGTCATTGATGGCAACAAAGGTTATCCCACACATCTGCAAGACATGATGAGTCTCTACCGGAAGTCAGATTGAAGAAGTGTTATGATCTGGTAAGCAAGAACAGAGCAGTCAGCAAGGTCTGATAGTCAGGTCTAGATCTCTCAGAGGAAGTATTTCAGTGAAATACGGATTTGGGGAAGTCAAGAGGAGTACATTGACTAATAGATTCCAAGGATTTAGCCTCCGGTGATGAAAGGGTGAAGAGATATGAGCACTTGAGTGTTGGGTTCCTGTTTGACAGAGTAGACAGAGGAAGAACTGTATTGGCAAAGTGTCAGATCCAAATCCGGAAGAGATATTGCTAATGACCAAGTTTATTGAGGTATCATTCATGATTGGCTGACATGATTGAAGACTTCTACAAGCATATCCTTGACCTACATTACTTGGTATGCAAGGATTCAGCCGACAGACTAGAGTTTGGGATAATATTAACTATTCTGGATGCCGACTAGAAAAGTGTTGAAATCACTTGTGCAGATATATATACAAGATGGATTTAGATGTGAAGGTGTGTGAGTGGTATTGTGTGGTGCAAAGAAAAGCAGAAAAGCAGAGTGAAGACAGTAAGACAGGTCTGAAATGTGACAGTACAACAGCATCAAAAGAGAGTAAGAATGAAGTGCAGCAGATCAGTTTATTGAGCTTAACCAGAACTGAACCTCAACATGTGTGGGTGCTTCTCTTCAATTCAAACATTCAGTTACCTTTCTTTCTTGTAGATAGTGAGTCTCTTGTAGGCAGTGAGCCTCTTGTGAGCAGTGTGCTCGGGCAGTGAGCCCTAATTGGCAAGTGCCATTTTGTATCTTCTATTCTTCTAATAGAGAATAATATCTTGGGTTAATCACGCCATGGTTTTTCCCTTAACCAGGTTTTCCACATCAAAATCATTGTGTCATGTGTATTGATGTTATTTCCATTTCATGATTATGTTTATTCATTTGATTAACTGTTAAGGAAGTTCAAAAAGCTGAAGCAATTAAGATAACTGATTCACCCCCCTCTCAGTTATCAACACCCCTTACAGGTATGCTTTGTGTCTTACATGTATTCATGTGTATACTTCATGACTTATGTGTATTCATGTGTATACTTCATGACTTATGTGTATTCATGTGTATACTTTATGACTTATGTATATTCATGTGTATGCTTCATGACTTACGTGTATTCATGTGCATACTCTGTGTATTACATGTATTTATGTGTATTACATATATTTATGTGTATGCTTCATGCTTCGTGTCTTACATGTATTTATGTGTATACTTCATGCATTACATGTATGCTTCATGCTTCACGTCTTATGTGTATTTATGTGTACACTTCATGTATCATGTGTATTTATGTGTATGCTTCATGATTCACAGGTATTTATGTGTATACTTCATATATTATGTGCATCTATGTGTATGCTTCATGCTTTGTGTCTTACATGTATACTTTATGTATCACATGTATTTATGTGTATGCTTCATGATTCACATGTATTTATGTGTATACTTCATATATTACATGTATCTATGTGTATGCTTCATGCTTTGTGTCTTATGTGTATACTTTGTGTATTACGTGTATTTATGTGTATGCTTCATGTATTACATATATCTATGTGTCTGCTTCATGTCTAATGTTTCTTCAACAAGTTTACTCCATGTGTGTTTAAGATTACTTTATGATTAAAAATGATGAAAATTCCAAATTTATCAAGCTTTATTTGTCAAACGCTTCTTGAGTTGAGAAACACTAACAAATTAACTTATGCAATAATGAAGAGTTGTAACTATTGAAGTGAAAAAGTGTTATGCCCCACTGGTAGAATTTGGGCAAATAAATGAATATGTGACTAAAAATTTTAGTCACGGGACTAAAAATTTTAGTCACAGGACAAACTTTTAGTCATTCTACTATTTTTTTGCAACACAGCTATAAATGACTAAATAAATGACTAATTTGATCGTCGGGTAAAAAACACAAGTAAATATTTAGTCATATTTCTAAATAATTAGTCATATGACTAAATATGTCTTCAAAGAACACAACTAAATATGGATAAATATGTCTTCAAAGAACACTTTTGAAAAAAAAAGCATATTTCTTAAAATTTTAAGCGCTAAAAGTAAGCACATTTTTTTGAAAGGGAAAATCAAAAGGAAGATAGAAAAAGCTTAGGTACCAAAGTGATGGTTTCAGTTTTGTCTTCATTACACCTGCATGCTAAGGAGGTTCAGGGTTATGGAAGATTATCTACCATTTCTCCAGTGGTTCAATTTGCAAGGCCTCACAAAGACTATGATCAACCTGTGTGCTAAGGAGGTTAGGGTTATGGGAGATTATCTGTTGTTTCTCCAACTTGGTTCGATTTGTAAGGCCTCACAAAGACTGTCATGTCCCTATATTTGCAATCAAATTGATTATGTGTTAGACATTCAAATTAAATATAGGATGTAGACACCCTAAAATGACCATGTTGTCACATCACTTGCATTTCTGTCTATCCACATGCATTTCAACATTAATTAAATAATCTAATTATTTAATTAATTTCATCTATTTGTCCAAATCACATACTTTCAGCATTAATTAAATAAATTCTCTTTATTTAATTAATTTAATTAAATTCCTTTATTTTCTTCCACAATTAAATAATTTTCATTATTTAATTAAATCATTATCCTCTCCAAATTTCAAGTCCACATTAATTAAATAAACCCAATTATTTAATTAATTCATCAAAATCCTCTCTTATCTACAATTGAATAATTTACATTATATAATTAAATCAATTATTCTTCTAAATTTAAATAAATCATGCAAATTTATTTAAATTATCTCAAATCCTCTAAAAATAAATAAAATCAAGTATTTTATTCATAATCTTTATATGCCTCAATCATGCACAATTAAATAAATAAATTTATTTATTTAATTTTAGTTATCTTCCAATTCCTCTTAAAATATCTTGTTAACTTGTGCACAATTAGTCTTATTTTTAGAACTCTAAAAAAATAAAATTACAAGTTGAGTTATCTATTCAATCAATCTTGTTTTCATCATATCTTAATAAAAATATCCTTTTGGAGTGACACATGTTGTGTGCACATTCATCATGGTTATTTGTTTTATCTCCTCCATTGATTCTTCTGAATTATCTAGACCATTGATCGATCTCTATTGAAATCTATATAAACCCCCCTTCATCTCCTTCACAAATCCTCTTCGATCACTTATTCTCAGGCATCCTTTACAACGCTTTGAGCATACATCGCATCGTTGCGCACTTTACGATCTTTTGACATTGATCTTCTTGAGCACTTTGAGCACCTATACTTTCTTGTTGCAAACATGGTTTCACATCATATTTGAGCAATCCACATTCGACAAAAGAGAACAATACAATCTGGTAAAAGCTTCTTGTTTTAGTTGATTTATTCATTAATCATGGATTTTTATTTAGATAGATCTCTTTATGTTATGGGTTATTGATTTGGTTATTATCATAGTTTTGATTTTATCATTCGACATCTCAATTTTTCTCATACACATTCTGGCATGCCCGGTGGGACCCACTAATCCCTCTTTTTCTTTGAGAAATTGATTTTTTTGTAGTATAGTATGGAACAGTGCAAAAGACATAGAAAAGTGCTATTGATAGTATAGTAAAGTGCTTTTGGAGGAACAGTATAGTGCCTTCAGGCACTACTGTAGCGCCGCTGGTAGCACAACAGTGCGCTATTAGTAACACAGTAACGCACAGTTGGTATAGCAGTAAGGCGCTTTTGGCAAATTAGAGTTTCTAATCTTGTTTTGTGATTTACAGGGTTTTTACTCATATCTATCATTTATTGATTGGCAAGCTGATTTATTTGTCTATTCAATTATCTGGTTTACTTCTTAAGCTGACGTATTTAGGAGTATTTACACTTTTTTGAGTTAACCTAGCTTTTTACAACACCATTGAGTGGTTTTTTGATTCCAAGGTATAGATCCTATCAACCATACATCCCAGATCTACAAAGCAAACATGAAATCATCTTTTGACCTAACTTTTTTGACAAAATACAACTTTTTTTAGATCTGGAACAGTAAAGCGCTTTTGGTAACACAACACTGTGCTTTTAATAGCACAATACAATGCTTCTGGTAGCACAGTGCATCGCTTCTGGTTCAATATCAACTCACCTCTGGTAATACAGTACAACGCTTTCAGGTATACAGTAAGTCGCCTCCAATAAGATAGTAAAGTGCTTTTGGTTATATTGATTTGTATTTTGCTAACTTTTGAGTTTGTGTGGAACTAATCAACTTGTTGCAGCTTCTTATCACTCACACAGAGAAAATGGGTTTCCCTAACATGTTCATGTAGGATGAGTGTTGAAGAAACTCAATCTATTGCACTAAGTCTTAGAAACATATTACTTTCTTAAGGGACAACTGAACAAATCATATTTGGCAATCTAAGACTTAGGAACATATTGCTTTCTTAAGGGACAGGACATGAATGTGAAAAACACTTCAATTTTCTAAGGGACAAAGGACACGAATGCCAAACACTTCAATTTCATAAGGGACAATTGACAACTACAATCGTGTGTGTGCCTAATTGAGTTGCACCTTATTTTTCCTACAACGAGACAATTGAACCTCTGTTTGACGTGCTTGCTCTTACATTTTAGTTATTCCTTTAGAAGGGCCTGCTTTTGGATTGCGCTTCATCCAAAAGGGATGACCCTAAGTGGAGTTTTCCTTTGAACCACTATATAAGAGGGATAAGGTGAAAGCCAAGTCCTAATCGACGTCAGCCTTACCTTGTGGTGCCAAATAGAAAAGAGGTGTACTAGCTCTTTGTGGAAACAATTTTCACATTGAGCGAAGTGTTTGATACTCTTAGTAGGATTGGTTAAATCTTTTAGTAGCTTGTCACATTTCTCGTAAGGCGTTGGTCCCTCAAAGTTACTAAGAACCAATCTAGATAGTGACTACCTGATCCACCTCTGAACGTTGCGGTAAACATCAGTGCAAGGGGAATTGATTTAAGCCCTCAAGATACTCACCATTGGCTCCCTTGAGAGATATAGTATTCCCTCGGCCATAAAGATCTTGTGACCTACTTGAGTTTTTTGAGGGGAGGGTGAGGTATCCCTACGTATCATCTCTCACTAAGATACAAATGTCTGACACCTTTATGGAATGACATTTGGTCGACGGAATATTAAGTTGTGAGCTGATCTACTGCAATGAAACCTTGTCTCTAGGGATAAAAAGTGCTTGATATTGTTTGCAATTGTCTTATACCCATGGAAACATTGGGTTTTTTTGAGCCTCGAACATACACTATCTGTTGTGTTAGTCCTTTCTGCAACTGTGTTGCTGTGTTTTCTCTTGCCAAAGCAAATATAATCAAAATCAAAACAAAATCTATCAAAATTTGCCTTATAAACGTCACTGACACTACTTCAACACCTTTGGTATAACAGCAGCTCACCTTTGGTATTACAATAGCTCGGCTTTGGTATAACAGTACCTCACCTCTGGCAAACCTACTTCAGCGCTCTTGGTATAACAGTAGCTCGCTTTTGGTCTAATAGTAGCTCGCCTTTAGTATAGCAGTACCTCACCTTTGGCAGCTCAGTCCAACGCATTTGGTAACATAGTAGCTCACTTTTGGTAACACAGTCCTGTGCTTTTGGTCAAATAGTACAGCGCATCAAAACACCTCTAGGGTAGTATCATCTCTCCTTAACAATCTTAAGTGGAGGGGGAGGGGTGCGAAACTGTTCTCGCAGGGTATAGTTGTCATTTCCCAAAACCTCAGGCAAAACCACAGCAGAAGCGCAACATATTGTCTTAGTGTATCCCATGGTAACCACTAGACTCCAGCAAACTATGAAGTCTAAGCAAGTCACCCTAAGGAAGTGCAAATTGCCTCCTCATATGCCTCAACCAAGCCAATCCAACATGACTCCCAAGGTTACTCCAAAGACACCAATGGCAAAATCAACCAACTCTCAAAACATGCCACAACAAGACCAACCCAACAATCCTCAAGAAGGTAATGTCCCGTTGATTGATGTAACTCAATTCACTATCGGCATGCCTCATGATTTTGCTACACCCAGTTATACCATAGGTCAAGTCCCATCTCAAGAAGAGTGACACTTTGAAATAGGTCAATCCTCTCAAGAAGATAGGAAAGACCTTGATGAAATCATACAAGATCCTAGAGCCATGGCCGCCTTTGACAAAATCCTTAGCGAGAACCAAGATCATTTCTTTTGCTTGCTAGCAGAGCAAGGAGCCAAATTACCCAAAGGTTTTGATCTATCAAATCTTAGAGAGCCTAACAACATCCAAGACACTATAATGGCAGTCCAAACCATGTCAACTGTGACCACACCCATACCTAAACAAAGCTCACAAGGGAGAAAAATTGCACAATATGAGAATCCTCTTTATCAAAATCCAATGGCAAAGAGAACCATAGCACCACTCCTGACTCCTATGGAGATCTACAAACAACAACAAGAGACTCTACATCGTCAAGAAGAACTAGCAAGACAAGCCGCTCTAGCAAAATCAAATACACAAAACACTCCTAAATTGCCCACACCAATCACAAGTGGAACATTGGCTACCCCATCACGAGAAGGTTTTCCATCAAATTACAATTTGGGAAATACTTATGTAGCCATGCAACAAGGGTCTCATCAAACACCCCCACCAACATCATCTACCCTTCATATCCTTCAAACACACAATCCCAATCAACCTCCACCATCAAAAAACACATCTACTTATGTCCCTCCACCACAACGTTCATCAACACTAACCTTTTTCAACACATTCCCCAATCAACCTCCACCATCACAAAACATATCTACTTATGTCCCCCCACAACAACGCTCATCGACACTAACCTTTTTCAACACATTTCCTAACCAACCTCAACATTCCCAAAACCAAACTTCCCAAAGCTATGGTCCACCACCGCAACCACAACCAAACTTTAACTTTCCTCCACCAAACTCTTATCAAAAACCATCACAAAGCCTACATTCTTACCTATCACCACCCCCACCTCCCCAAAACAAAACACCCAAATGCAACCCAATCTAAAACCAACATACAATACATACAACCCCAACCAATCATACGACCCTTACAACACCAATGCCCATGGCTTCCACTACAATCTTCCATATGGGCAATGACAACCACTTCTAGGACAACAGGAAATGTTTCCAACTCCTCCCACAACTATGGAGCTAAAACTTGCAGAAGTTCAACAACAACTATCTGATCTTACATTTCGCCGTCCTTATCCATTTGATCGGTCATTACCCATGATCCCTTTTCCTCACAATTTCACTATTCCCAAATTTGATAAATACAAAGGAAAAGTTGACCCAAAAGACCATCTTAGAGAATTCTATCTTGCTTGCTTCGAGGTCTCACATAATGACACATATCTTATGTGTCTCTTTCCTCACAGTCTTAGAGGTCAAGCTATAGAATGGTTTTCACACCTTCCCACGGGTATTAAATCTTTTAACGAGCTTACGGAGAAATTTTCCACCCATTTCTCTGACAACACAGAACATGAGATCTCCATGACCGACCTATGCAACAATAAACAGAAAAATGGGGAAACTTTCATTTCTTTCCTTCAAATATGGAGACAAATGGCTAGCAAATTCCCATTCAAGATACCTGAAAAGTAGCTTGTTAGCATATTTGTGCAGAACATTAACCAAGAATTAGGTTTCCATTTGCAAATCCTTAGTGCTACAACCTTCGACAAAATTACCTACAAGGGAATCAACATTGAAAAGGCCCTCATTGCTAAGGGTGTGGTCAAAATCTTTAAAGAAACCAAAGACACTGCTCCTCAACAACAACCAAACGACAAACCAAAGTTTTGGAACAAAAATAAAAATGTGGTCAATGACGGTGTAGTCGATACTAAACATGTCCAAACACTGCAAACACCCCTTCAACTTTCCAAACCAAATCAACCTCCACCTCAACAATAGCAACAACAAAGACAGCCATACCAAAACCAACAACAATGACCACAAGAGCGGCCTCAACAAGATTACTCTCTGTGGTGTCAATTCACTCCCTTGGGAGAGCCTATTGAGGCTATTTTACAAAATCTTTTAGACAAGGGACTCATCACCTTACCAGATCCTCCACCATATGGTGAACTTGTTTACAAAACCGCACGATACAAAGACAATGAATATTGTGACTTCCATAGGAGCAAAGGACACAAAACTGCGTCATGCATGAAACTCAAGCACATAATTCAAAATCTTATCGAAGGCAACCTAATCTCTTTTGAGGATGAACCACCAACTCAACACACGAAAAAAGACCTCAACATGTACAAGGAACCATTCCCTAACCATGGCCAAGGTCCTCCTCCGGATAAAGGTAAAGGTGTTAATAAAGCTTCCACTTCCTATGACTCCATTGTGGGTCGTTTTAAAGAAATTCATGTATCTACCCTCACAATCAAAGGAAAATCTATGGATTGTACTATTACAACTCGTCGTGGTCATGTCACCATTTGTGGTCCTACACCAAGTCTCCCAACCCAATCGAATTACAATCTAGTCGATCATCTAGGGAAGACCCCTGCATAGATCTCTATCTTGGACCTTCTACAGTCATCACCAGCACATAAAGTTGTGCTAGAAAAAGCCCTACAAAGTCTTCGGTTCCTAACAACATAGCAGTCATGGATTTCCAAGCTATAATAGGTAACATTTCCTCACCCTACAATGTGGTCTTCTCTGAAAAAGACCTCCCATTCCATGACCCGTGTCACAATGATGCCCTTCACATTGAGGTTCTCATCCATAAATGCAAGATCAAATGCATACTCATAGATGGTGGTGTCTCTCTCAATATCTATTCTCTAAAGCTACTTAAACAATTGGGATACTTTGAGGATCATGTCAATATTGATCAAAGTATTACAATCAAAGGGTATGATGATGTTGAGCACCGGTCAGAAGGTGTTATCCATTTGCCTATACAAGTAGGCCCTGTCATGCTTGAAACTAGATGCCAAGTCCTAGACATTGAGTTACCTTACAACATTATCCTAGGATGTCCATGGATCCATGCTATGAAAGTTGTTCCCTCAATGTACCATCAGTCTCTCAAGTTCCCATTTAATGGTACGGAGATCACTATCCTAGGAGACCCCAATCCTTTTGAATTCTACCGTGTCCTGCAAGGTAGTTATACGAATTGCAACCAAGTGCCTAAAAATGACAAAGCCATTGAATTCCCACTGTACGTCAACCCTGAAAATCTAACAAAAGCCTCTGCAAGTGAACCTAATCCTCTTCTTGAAATCAAAGCTCACATCCATGATATAGGCTTTGGAACATATGATATCTCAAAATCTTGTTGTGTAGGGTAGATGCCATTATCCTCTAAATCTTACGGCCAACCACCCATTGCCAAAGCAACTAAGAAAGTAGTTATTCCTCCCCCAACATCTCTAACCCAATTTCAAGAAGGAAAATTATTGGTAGAGGAAACTATTGAAGACATCTCTTCTTGGCTCTATAAGGAGAAAGAGCCAGTCACAATACCAGTCAAGCAATATGGTAATGGCTTAAGGATAGTCAAAAACATGGGCTATAAAGGAAAATGTGGCCTTGGGAAACAAAATCAAGGAACAATGGAACCCATTATTGTGACAAATAAACTAGACAAGAAGGGGTTAGGATTTGGTAGAAAGGTACCACGCGCCTTGGACATCGAGGGTATCCTCGACAAGGTGGCATAAACTTCTCTCACCGATTCGACGTCTAATGAGGATATCATCGATGACTCTTCCCTCCATATGACTGACCTACTTACAGAATCATCTGTATTCATGCTATCATCCATATCTGTAACATCCACCACCAGCGCCCAGATCGTAACACTTGTCTACCCTGAACTTATCGATTGGGACCAACAAGGGTCCCCTATTCTAGATGTATTTCAGATTGACGAAGCTATAGATGAGTTTATGGGACTCTGGGATGGTATCCCTCTTAGAGATCACAAAGCTAGTTTTGTAATGGAACTAGAGCTAACAGCTTACTTTGGTGAGAATGCCAAATCCTCCAGTCGCAAAAGTAAAAATAAAGAAAGATCTCTAGGTGAAAACCACACTGTGGCACCTCCTGATCACAAAATAGTAAAAACAAAGGATGTATTCAAAGGTGAAAACCCAACTGTGGCACCTAAGGATGGAGGATTTGACCTTCCCCTACCATCTAAGTATCAAGAGAAATCCACTCTCCTAGTGGAAGATTCCATAGAGATAAACCTTTGCACAGAGCAAAATCCGAAGACCACATTCCTTGCATCATCATTATCAGAAACAGAGCACAAGAATCTTAACAAATTCTTCCTAGAAAGAACTATCAATATTACATGGACCTATGTGGATATGCCAGGGTTAGACCCTAAGCTAGTAGTTCACTATCTCACAGTTGATCCAATAGTTAAACCAGTCAAGCAAAAGCTAAGGAAGATGCATCCACAAATAGTGTTGGGGCAGGAAAATTTCAAAATTTTCCTATATTCATACCCATCCCATGTCCAACCAAATCAGAAAATCATTTGCCCAAAATCATAATAGCAGTGGATGAATTCTATAAGATCACATGATCTTTACCACAAACATTTAACTCACCTATCACATCGTATATGATAAGAGGCCTTAGTTCCTTAATTTCGGCAAGACCCTAGTCTCTTTATACTGATCCATGCTCTATATGAGACGAGCTAAAATGAGTATCGACATAAGAATAATGGTCGGAGAGAAGATTTCAAGAATCACTGATGAAGAAAGTGATACCGATGACCTTTCATTAGAGAGAAAAATCCCAGTCACGTTGAGTTAATCAACAGTAAAGACTATTGGCCAAGAAAATAGTATCGGAGGATAATTTGAACACTTCCCCGACAGTATAGATCACACTGATGAGAAATTTCAGTGGGACTCTTGCCGAACAACCCATGAACGAACAGAGCTAGTGGTGCATCAGAAAGAAATACACATCGGGGTGAAGAATTAGAGTGTCTCTGATGTGTTAATGTCTCAGCAACCAAAGGGACTGTTTCGGCCTAAGTCACACCGATATGTATATAGGATAAAAACCATCAGTGAAAGTGAACAAGTCGGAACAAAGTTTACAATTCTTGCCGAACTGATAGTCACAACGATGAAGGATGTTGGTGACATATTATGAATGATCATTCCGATGAAGGATAAAAAGAAAAGTATCAGGAAAACAACCGAGATCGGATAGCTTGGATCAAGTCATCCCGATATCCTATGTTGTTCCGATGATCATAGTAGCCACACTTATCGATAATACTCTTGCCGATATTTATATCGGAGACACTTGAGATATCGGAGTAAGATG
The DNA here is from genome assembly GCA_027924645.1 of Cunninghamia lanceolata. NCBI lineage: Eukaryota > Viridiplantae > Streptophyta > Pinopsida > Cupressales > Cupressaceae > Cunninghamia > Cunninghamia lanceolata. The sequence goes on from BSBN01000025.1 coordinate 20,754,382, forward strand.
TTATTCCCATGGCGATAAAGTAAGTCAGGCCGACGATGGCCATGCCCATTCTATATGCAAACTTATATATGTTTTTATAAAAAGATGACATCGAGGAGACAAAATGAAGGGTCATAGCGATTGATCCACATGCAAATGTTCACGTCATAAGAAGATATTAGATCTCCCTAACATTACAAAAGTCCTACCGATGAAGGGATTTATGGTGATGTGACATCTCACAATGATTACAAAAATTAATACACTAGAACAATTAATTGCAAACAAGGAAGAAATCCTTTGAAGAGCCATTCAAAATCACTGCAATTAGATTCAAACGAACTGTCTGAGAGGAGCGCATAAGCGAGAACTCGGAGGAAAGGATAGAGGAGTTCAATCATCACATAGTAGGTACATACTCAAAAACCTTTGTGTGATAGAGTACAGTTTGAATTTGCCATCCATAATTGTAGTGGAGACTCCAGTGAAAGGAAAGGGCATAAAATAGTCGGGTGAAACCAATAAGCCCAAGAAACAAAAAATAGACAAAAGACCTGACGAAAAAATAAAAGACAGGAAATTGAATCAGGATTTAATTGACCAATTGCTTGGATCAACCCCTAAAGCCTGAAGGTCTGCACAACTTAGGGTAGAAGTAGAGAAATTAGAAGACAAGTGCAAATACCTTTGAAACGTGTGGACTCCAATAAGAGGTTATGAATTTTTCAAATTCCATTACAATAGAAGATTTAGGAATTTCCCAGTGTCTAACCCATGGCACTTGAATTTGGGCAAATTGGTCATTCCTGATGTGTTTCTAAATGCAAAACTCCTCAAACTCCTGGCTAAGAATTATAATCCAAGCCTCAAGGCCATATACAACCCACAAGGGGACCATGTTATACATTTGTCTAGGAATACCATTTGTGAAGTATTTGACCTAGAAGATTTGTGTACTATTCCCATAGTTTATGAAGATTTGGACAAAGAATATTGGAGGATGGACACCACCTATAATGGATGGAGATTACCTCTTCACAGGCCTAAGGCAAAAGGAGAAATAGTGCCTCTTAATGATAATGATGGACACCCATTCCATGTGTCATTGTTTGAAACATATATACAATACACATATTATTCAGTGGGCCAAGTCCTAGGGTCAGAGGTTCCTAATTTTATGACAATTCCTTTGACGGTGATAGCCACAGATATCTAATGTCACAATGCCAGGTAGTTTGACTATGCTGCCTATGTTTTTGGAAGAATTGATTCTGGTTTAACTACAATCAAGAACAACGCCCCATTGGTCTCTTTTGAACACTACTCACTCCTCATGCACATGGTGTTTTATTATGGCCAGGAAATAGGATTATGTCCAAGTGAATTCAGAGTTGCTCAAATGGACCAGAGGGGACAAAAGTCACCTATACAAATGTGGATGAGGATATGGGACAGCAGGTATGCCTATTCTAGTTATATTCATTTTGAAGAATACTATGTAAAAGTGTTGTATAGATATTTCAATCATCCTTGTGAATATTCACTGTCAAATGAAATAAAGAGGTTTCTTAGACCCAAAGATTTTGATGGTACTCCTACTGTCACCCACAACTGGGGCGATTGGTATTGTTTCAAGGATTCAACCATGGTTAGAATTTATGGTTTTGAGGACACCTCGTTTATATTGCCCAAGACAGTTCCTGACAGAATTGCCTACTTAGAGATAGTTAGACAAATGAACTGCTCTAATGTGATGAATTTGAGCTCCTATGACACGCAATCCTTCATGCCTAGTACTCTATGCTTTAGAGATTTTACTATGGTATCTAAAGAGGGTTATGGTCTCATAATGGATAAATTGATGCATTACAACATGAGGTATGCAGAGGCAAGAAAAGGATTTGATCCTGAGGGTTTCATTGATCTTGCTAGGAGAAAACAAAACCGTTGCAAGTATGAGGATAGCCAGTGTTGTCATTGATGTCAACATACTCATATTGCATTAATGAGAAGGATTGAATGAGCTATGTGCTGAGGATATTGAGAAAATTAGCCTCAATCAGGAACAGTGAAGAATAGTGATGACATTAAGGTAAAAGTCCAAGATAAGATGAAGATCAGAGGATGCAGTTTAAAGGGTTTTCAGATATGAGTCTTGAGATGCTCTAGTCAAGATTTTAGAGGTTCACATGAAGATATGAAGAAGTTATGGTTGCTCTAGTAGAACCGGTTCTGGCAGATGTTCAGTGGTGACAGAGTGTCACAGATTGGTCCAGTGAGCTCCAGAATTGCATTATCTCATTCTGCGGATTGAAGGGAGTGTTGGAGAAGTCCGTGTGAAGTGACAACTAGATCTATTCGTGGTTTGGAGGTCCAGAAGCACCTTTTTCAGTGTGACAGTGGCGATAGACTATGTTCTTGAAGTTCCAAATGAAGAAGAGAAGAATTCCAGTAAGCTGATAAAGTGCGGATGTTCTTGGTGACTCGGGAAAGGTTTTGGTGATCTTTGGATCATGTACAATTCTTATTGGTGGTCTGCATTGAAGTTGGAGTTTGCATTTGAAGAATTACCATCAGGAACTGGTGTTCTTCTTGAGATTGGCCGACCGGATGTATTACATGTCTTGCAAATGATCTTATAGGTGTTTGCCGACTTAGATGATTGTTCTAAGTCGATGCCTTGTATAAAAAAAGGTTTGTGAATTCGTTTTGAAGTGTGTCTTGGAGAGGATAAGTGTGGTGTAGCAAAGACAAGTGCGAAAGGCAGAGCAGGAGTTTTTGGGCTTAAATAGAACTGATCCAGGCATGATAAAGATGTCAATCTCCAGTTCAAGTTTGTAATACTTGTTACTTTGTAGACAATGTGTCTCTTGTAGGCAGTGAGCCCTAATTGGCATGTGCCATTTATTTTTCTTATTCTTCTAATAGAGAATAATCCTTGGGTTAATCACCCTGTGGTTTTTCCCTTGACCAAGTTTTCCACGTCAAAATCTTCATGTCTCATGTGTTGATGTGTATCTGCTCTGGTGTTTATGCTTTATGCTTTTATGAATGATTAACTGCTATGCTATTAAATAGCAAAGTGGATTTAAGTGTTTGAATTGGAAGCAAATTAGGATAACTGATTCACCCCCCCTTCTCAGTTATCAACAATTGGTATTAGAGCCAAGTTCCTCTAAAAGGAGCTTAACCACTTGAGGAGATCCAGGATGTTGTCATACAAGAAGGATAGTCTGAATTTTGATGGAACCAACTTCTCTCTTTGGAAAGGTCACATGAAATGTCACTTGGAGTGTATGGGAAAGGCATACTTATCCATGGTCACAAAAGCATATGTACCTCCACAGGGTGGTCCGACAACTCTAAATGAAATCACATATGCTGAAAACAATTTGCAGACCAAAGAGGCTCTTCTAAGCGCATTGACTGACTCAAAACTCTCAAATGTTATTGACCTACCAACTGCCTATGAGATCTGGGTTAAACTAGAACTTCTACATGAAGGAGATGAGTATGTTAAGAGTGCAAGGCTACAAAGTCTCAAAGGGAAATTTGAAAGACTGAAGATGAGAGATGATGAAAATATTACTACCTTTATGCCAAGAGTAAATGAGCTAGTGTGTGGAATTAGGAATGCTGGTGGAGTTTTGGATGAAAATAAGATTGTTGGCAAAATTCTCAGATCCCTTCCTGCTATCTACAAAATCAAGGTTGCTGCCATTGATGAATTCAGAGCCCATACAACTGTCACAAGAGACCAATTGGTTGGCAAACTAGCTGCATTTGAAATGACCAAGTTTGGAGATGATCCCCCCAAGATTGAATCTGCATTCAAAGCCAATGCCTCTGTGAAAGGCAAACAAAGATTTGATCTGAGAGAAAACTCTTCAATGAAGCTGTCATGGTATGATCAAGCAAGAAGAGACATGGAAGAGGAAGAAGCAGAAACAACTCAACTTGAAGCCCTCATTGCAAAGAGACTACCAAGAGGATCCGGTAAGTATGAAGGAAAATTACCCTTTAAATGCTTCAACTGCAATAAGATTGGTCATTTTGCTTCAAGATGTCTGGAAAGATCTGCAAGGTTAAATTCTAATAGACAAAGGTTCCAAAAGAACTGTTATTATGTTCATGAAGAAGATGATAGTGAAGGAGTAACAGATGATGAATCATAAATAGGAAACAAATCTAGAAATGAATGGGTGTTTATTGCCATCAAGGAAGAAGATCCAATATCCTCTGAATCTGTCAATCATAAGGTTGTAGAAAGAGCTTTGGCTGCCCAAGTTGAAGAAAAGGATGATTGGGTTATTGACAGTGGATGCTCTCACCATATGACAAGTGACAAAAACAAGTTCCTAGACTTGGAAAGGTATGAAGGAGGAATGGTAAAATTTGGTGATAACTCTGCTGGTAGAATCAGAGGTAGGGGAACTATTTCTTTTGATGGAAAGAGCAAAACTAGTAATGTACTGTATGTTAAGGTTTGAAGCTGGTGTGTGGAATTAGGAATGCTGGTGGAGTTTTGGATGAAAATAAGATTGTTGGCAAAATTCTCAGATCCCTTCATGCTGTCTACAAAATCAAGGTTGCTGCCATTGATGAATTCAGAGCCCATACAACTGTCACAAGAGACCAATTGGCTAGCAAACTGGCCGCATTTGAAATGACTGAGTTTGGAGATGATCCCCCCAAGACTGAATCTGCATTCAAAGCCAATGCCTCTGTGAAAGGCAAACAAAGATTTGATCCGGGAGAAAACTCTTCAATGAAGCTGTCATGGTATGATCAAGCAAGAAGAGACATGGAAGAGGAAGAAGCAGAAACAACTCAACTTGAAGCCCTCATTGCAAAGAGACTACCAAGAGGATCCGGTAAGTATGAAGGAAAATTACCCTTTAAATGCTTCAACTACAATAAGATTGGTCATTTTGCTTCAAGATGTCTGGAAAGATCTGCAAGGTCAAATTCTAATAGACAAAGGTTCCAAAAGAACTGTTATTATGTTCATGAAGAAGATGATAGTGAAGGAGTAACAGATGATGAATCATAAATAGGAAACAAATCTGGAATGAATGGGTGTTTATTGCCATCAAGGAAGAAGATCCAATATCCTTTGAATCTGTCAATCATAAGGTTGTAGAAAGAGCTTTGGCTGCCCAAGTTGAAGAAAAGGATGATTGGGTTATTGACAGTGGATGCTCTCACCATATGACAGGTGACAAAAACAAGTTCCTAGACTTGGAAAGGTATAAAGGAGGAATGGTAAAATTTGGTGATAACTCTACTGGTAGAATCAGAGGTAGGGGAACTATTTCTTTTGATGGAAAGAGTAAAACTGGTAATGTACTATATGTTGAAGGTTTGAAGCACAATCTTCTTAGTGTTGGACAGTTGGTAGACAAAGGTTATGATCTCTGGTTCAAAAATGGAAGATGCAGGATCTTTGAAAGCTCCGGAACTGAGATTGCATCCGGTACTCAAACAAAAGGTAATATATTCCATCTAGTTGGTTCTAATAAAAGTTGTTTGTTTGTTCAAGTTGATTAGAGTTGGTTATGGCATAGAAGGATGTGTCATGTAAATTTTGATAACATCATCAAGATAAGCAATACTTAGGCTGTAAGAGATCTTCCAAAATTGGTCAAACCTACAAATAGCTTGTGCAAAGAATGTCAGATGGGTAAACAGAGCAAAGTCTAATTCAAAAGCAAGGATCAGTCCTCTACCAGATTATTGGAATTAATTCATATTGATCTATGTGGTCAGACAAGAATCAAGAGTATACAAGGTGATAGATATTTCATGTTACTGATTGATGACCATTCCTGGATGATGTGGGCTACCTTTCTGAAAGAGAAATTAGAAGCTTTTGAGAAGTTTAAAATCTTCAAAGCTATGGTAGAAAATCAAACCGGACTGAAACTGAAATGTCTGAGGTCTGATAGAGGTGCTGAATTCACATCCAGTGAATTCATAGATTTTTGTGAGAAGCATGGTATAAAGAGATAGTTAGCTGCTCCTAGGACTCCACAGCAGAATGGAGTAGTAGAGAGAAAGAACTGGACCATCCAGGAAGCATCCAAAATAATGATGATGGAAGCAAATGTTCCCCAGATGTTTTGGAGAGAAGCTGTCAGCACTGTAGTCTATACTCTCAATCGAGTTCAAATCAAAAGCAATACTGGTAAGACTCCTTATAAACTTTGGTTTGGTATCACTCCTACTGTGAGATATTTCAAAGTATTTGGTAGCAAATGTTACATTAAAATAGATGAGGATCTAGGAAAGTTTGATGCTAGAAGTGATGAAGGAATTTTCTTGGGTTACTCCACTCAAAGCAAAGCATACCAGTGTTACAATAAGAGACTGAGAAAGATAATAGAAAGTACAAATGTGAAGGTTGATGAAGGAATTGAGAAGCCCTCAAGGTTTTATGAATATGATGAAGATGATTAGAATGGTTCTCTAGTTCAAGGAGCTCAATCCTCCTCTGAAAGTCAGATTCAGACTGATCCAGTAAATCAGGAAGAAGAGGTTTGTCTGAATGGGCCTGATCAAGAAACAGTAGTGCAAGAAACTACCAAAGTTCCAAGGTATGTAGCTCTGAACCACTCTAAAGATCAGATCATAGGTGACAAAAGCAAAGGTGTGCAAACTAGAAGGAAATTTGCTCAAAATTCAGATGAATGTTGTTTGATTTCAAAGATTGAACCTAAGACAATAAATGAAGCCTGCAATGATGAAAACTAGACCAAAGCAATGGAGGAAGAGTTGATGCAAATTGAGCAAAATCACACTTGGGATCTTGTTCCCAAACCTAGAAACAAGAATGTGATTGGAACCAAATGGGTCTTCCAGAACAAACTAAATGAAGTTGGTGAAGTAATTAGAAACAAAGCCAGATTGGTCTGCAAAGGCTACTCTCAAATAGAAGGAATTGATTTTGAAGAAACCTTTGCTCCGGTGGCAAGAATTGAAGCAGTCAGATTATTTCTTGCATTTGCTGCCTTCAAAGACTTCAAGGTATATTAGATGGATGTCAAGTCTGCCTTCCTAAATGGTGATTTGGAAGAAGAAGTATACATTGAGCAACCGGATGGATTTCAATTGTCTGATCATAGTGATATGGTCTGCAAGTTGAAGAAAGCATTGTATGGATTGAAGCAAGCCCCAGGGGCTTGGTATGAAAGGTTGGATAAGCATCTTGTGCAGATTGGTTTCAACAAAGGTACTATTGACAATAACTTATATTTTAAAATTGATCATGAAAACATCTTGATTGTTGAAGTATTTGTTGATGATATCATCTTTGGAGGAAAAGATAGCATGTGTAAAACTTTTTCAAATCAAATGAAAAGTGAGTTTGAGATGTCCATGCTTGGTGAAATGAATTTCTTCTTGGGTCTACAAATTACTCAAACAAAGAAAGGGATCTTCATTTCTCAGACCAAATATGTGAAAGAATTGTTGAAGAAATTTGGGATGGAAGATTCAAAACCAATGAATACTCCCATGGCAACCGGATGCAAGTTGAGCAAAGATAATGACTCTCCAAAGGTGGATTAGACAAAATATAGGTCAATGATTGGAGGATTGTTGTATCTCACTCAAACTAGACCAGATATTATGCAGGATGTTGGTCTTGTTGCTAGATTCCAAGCTGATCCTAGAGAATCTCATGTTATGGCAATCAAGAGGATTTTTAGATATCTAAAGGAGATAGTTGAGTATGGTCTATGGTACCCTAGAGATCATGATTTCTCTCTTCATGCATATACAGATGCAGATTGGGCAGGAGATGTGGATGACCAGAAGAGCACCAATGGTGGAGCTTTCTTTTTGGGAAAAAGATTGGTTTCTTGGCTAAGCAAGAAACAAGAGGCAATATCTTTGTCTACAACTGAAGCAGAATACATTGCAGCAGCAGGTAGTTGCACTCAAATCTTATGGATGAAGCAGATGCTAAGAGACATTAAAGTAGAATAGGAGGATCCTATCACAATTTTCTATGATAATTCAAGTGTAATAAATATTTCTAAGAATCCGGTGTTGCATTCTATGACCAAGCACATATCTATCAAGTTTCACTTTCTGAGAGAGCAAGTGAACAAGGATGAAGTCAGATTGGAGTATGTGCCCTCCAAGGATCAGATTGTAGATATTTTTACTAAACCTCTTCCCAAGGACTCTTTTGAGTATCTCAGGGAGAAGTTAGGATTCATTGCCCCTCTGGTGATGAACTAGGATGCACTAATGTGCATCAGTCTGGTGGATATCATAGTCACATCTTGTGATCCGGATTGGTGATGGGGAGCTGCTACTCAGGGGGAGCAGCTGGTATGATTCTGATATGTTAAAATTGCAAGTATGAGCCCTTTGCCATTGATGTCAAAGGGGGAGAGAAGACATGTGAAGAGTTGTTGCTAATAGGGGGAGCTGTGATAGAAAGGAGAAGTTCTTGTCTTGATGGTTTTTCACATCATATGTTGCCATCAATGACAAAGGGGGAGATTGTTGCAAGTATGAGGATAGCCAGTGTTGTCATTGATGTCAACATACTCATATTGCATTAATGAGAAGGATTGAATGAGCTGTGTGCTGAGGATATTGAGAAAATTAGCCTCAATTAGGAACAGTGAAGAACAATGATGACATTAAGGTAAAAGTCCAAGATAAGATGAAGATCGGAGGATGCAGTTTAAAGGGTTTTCAGATATGAGTCTTGAGATGCTCCAGTCAAGATTTCAGAGGTCTGCATGAAGATATGAAGAAGTTATGGTCACTCTAGTTGAACCGGTTCTGACAGATGTTCAGTGGTGATAGAGTGTCACAGATTGGTTCGGTGAGCTCCAGAATTGCATTATCTCATTCTGCGGATTGGAGGGAGTGTTGTAGAAGTCCATGTGAAGTGACAACTAGATCTGTTCGTGGTTTAGAGGTCCGGAAGCACCTTTTTCAGTGTGACAGTGGCGATAGACTGTGTTCTTGAAGTTCCAGATGAAGAAGAGAAGAATTCCAATAAGCTGATAAAGTGCAGATGTTCTTGGTGACTTAGGAAAGGTTTTGGTGATCTTTGGATCGTGTACAATTCTTATTGGTGGTCCGCATTGAAGTTGGAGTTTGCATTTGAAGAATTACCATCAGGTACTAGTGTTCTTCCTGAGACTGGCTGACCGAATGTATTACACATCTTGCGAATGATCTTATAGGTGTTTGCCGACTTAGATGATTGTTCCTAAGTCGATGCCTTGTATAAAAAAAGGTTTGTGAATTCATTTTGAAGTGTGTCTTGGAGCAGATAAGTGTGGTGTAGCGAAGACAAGTGCGAAAGGCAGAGTAGGAGTTTTTGGGCTTAAATGGAACTGATCCAGGCATGATAAAGATGTCAATCTCCAGTTCAAGTTTGTAATACTTGTTACTTTGTAGACAATGTGTCTCTTGTAGGTAGTGTGCCTCTTGTGAGCAGTGTGCTCGAGCAGTGAGCCCTAATTGGCATGTGTCATCTATTTTTCTTTTTCTTCTAACAAAGAATAATCCTTGGGTTAATCACCCCGTGGTTTTTCCCTTGACCAGGTTTTCCACGTCAAAATCTTGGTGTCTCATGTGTTGATGTGTATCTACTCTGGTGTTTATGCTTTATGCCTTCATGAATGATTAACGGCTATGCTATTAAATAACAAAGTGGATTTAATTGTTTGAATTGGAAGCAAATTAGGATAACTGATTCACCTCCCCTCTCAGTTATCAACAAAAACCTCAGTGGCTATACACATGCTCCATATCCACATGATGACATTATCAGGAATATGGAAGAAGCTGAGATTTAATTGGTGATTGAGAAACATAATAGAGAACTAGAAGAGAAGAAGAGACAATTTGCAGAGATAGATTTGTTATCCTCTACTGATGAGGGGTCTATACAAGAAGAAGAGCCACATCAACAGGCAACTAGAATATTCAAACGAAAAATGCAATGCTATCAATATCCTGATATAGAATGTGATGAGGAGGGGCCTGTTGATGAAGATCCTAGACAATTAGGATATGATTCTTTTATTTCAGATGATCAATTTATTCATTCTAAAGAGTTTAAATCATTTTTATATAAATGCAAGGGAAAAGAGATCAGGGAGTCAGTTAGTAATGTCACGACTGACAATGAAAGACAATTAATTGAAATGTTAAAAACAACGGTGGACAATGAATTGAAAGCTATGACTCCTAGTAAGGGTAGGCAGTTGCTTAGAGAAGCAGGTGTTATGATATTTCCTGGACTTGATTTAAATTCTTCTTTGGTGTTTGATAGTTTTTTGCACAACACTGATGACAAATATAAGCTCACTCTTGAGGGTGTCATAGAGGTGCACATGGGTACCAAATATAACAACGATGAAAACTCACTCATGATATGGGCCTTGTACCCGTCTCATAAGAAGACATCCATTATAGATACTGAAAAGGCTTTTGGACATGTCATGAATTTAAAGGCAGGGGAAACTGACCCCTTGATTACTGCAGAAATTGGCATAAGTGTTGCAAAGTTGAACAAAGCATAGGCTCAGATGCTGATCAAAGAACGGGATGCATATAAACTGAGTTGTGAAAGATTAACAAAAGAAAATGATTTCTTGAAAGATACTGTTAAGAATACCTTCGGAGGGTCAGTGAAAAGGTTAACTCAATGAGAGAGCTCACAAAGCGCCCAATCACCATCTATTGATCAGATAGCTCAGGTCTAGATTGACACACTCACAATAGTGCTCTAGAATAGGCATGTTAACATGATGCATTGGATGAACAAATTTTGGGATGTTTATTCTGAAAACTATAAAGTGATCCAAGAACACGAGAGGCTCAACAACAAGCTGCAGGAGAAACTCCATGAGATATAGAGTAAGGATGTTTCTAACACTACAGGTACTTCTAGTGTAAAAGACTTGATTGAGCAGCATCAGAAATATTATGACCAGCTTAAAAATGATGCCAAAGAATGTATTGAAGCTTCAAAAGTAGGAGTGCCCATGTTGTTTAGAAATGATAAAGAGTTGAAGAGAAAAGATGAATGGAGTAAAGAGTGCCAAGTGATATTGCATGAAGCCTTAGGAGCTCTCAAGGACAAAGAATCTACATCTAGGGAAGCCTACAAGCATCTAGAAAAGATGGTAATGATGGACGTGATCATGAGAAATGCCATTGAGTTTACTGATACACATTGCAGCCAAGAGTACTTGGATCACATCGCTCAGACATACCTATGGTTGAGTAGAGCTTAGCATCGTTATCTTTATTATTGTTATGTTAATCATGTTAATTTCCAAAAGACATTTTAAAGAGCTATGTCTCTTCATAAATATTTCTATATAAGTTGAACATATGATGCTGAAATATCATCAGCAGTAGGATATAAAACATGAGGTTTATAATGTTTTAAAAGGACCATGTTGCAAGCATTATATTGAAGAAGTAAATTGAAGTTCTCTGATTCTGTGGTTTTATTTTGGCATCAATTGTTTGTTAAAATTATTCAATTATATGGTTGTCTCTAGTTCAGTATTTCCTTGTTATTCAAATTAATATATCAAGTATATATTTAATTTGTCAATGCACCTTTGCTGTATTTGTGTGATTGGATTAATTGGTTTCCATAAGAGGAATTAAAATCCTTTTGATCAGCCACAGTAACCTAGAAGTGTTAGTTTGGATCACTAAGAAGAATCATATAATTAAGATTGTCATTCTATCTCCAAGTTGATATTGTCTATTGTTCTTGTATAATTCACTCAATTGGTTGCTTCAAGAAAGGATTAAAATTCCTTCTGGTGAATAACTAGAAATTTGATTGTGTTAGTTGGATTATTAAGAAGAGTTTGTCAATCATTTCCCTGCATGTTTATACAAGTTATAAACCAAAGTATTGTGCCAAACAGTTAGAGTTATTGCCCACTATAAGCCACTAGTCTTAGATTTTCATTTGACTATGTTTACCCAACAAGGCACTGGTCTCATCCTGAATTATCATTTAGTTTTATCGAACACCCATTCATTAGTGGAGTATAGTATTAAAAGTTACCTTGATATTGCTTATACAATTTGCATCAATCATCTTTCAAGTGTTAGGATTAGAAGTAGTTTGCAAGCTCTCATCTATTCCACACCCTTTGCCACTGTGGATAGAATCAACTCAAACACATTCATTCAATCTATTTTAAGCTATTAAGGTTTACCCACCTAGGTCTAGCTGAACCTAAAGTGTAGGGAGTCATCAACCATACAGGTTAACTCCGTCGCATTAGTTAAAAAATGTTGCTAATCTGATCATAGAGCCTGGCATCCTCTTAGGATTTGTAACCTACATTTTTGAGACCTAATAGATAGCTCTCTTAGTGAAAGTTGAAATACAGAAGTTGCTAGACGCAAAGTTCATCAGGCCTATTGATTATTCAGATTGGGTCTCAAACATTGTACCTGTGGCTAAACCTAATGGGGGCATCTGAATGTGTAATGATTTTAGAGATCTTAACAAAGCATGTCCCAAAGATGACTTCCCATTGCCGAACATTGATCTTATGGTAGACTTGACTACGGGTCATGAAATGCTTTCTCTCATGGATAGATTCTCAGGCTACAATCAGATAATGATAGCGGAAGAAGATCAGCATAAAACAACTTTCACTTGTCCTTAGGGTAACTATTATTGGTGCGTCATGCCATTTAGTCTAAAGAATGCAAGGGCAACCTATCAAAGAGCAATGACAGTGATATTCTATGATCTCTTTCATCACATCATGGAGGACTATGTGGATGATATACTAGCAAAATCCTCTAGGGTAGATCACATACAAGTTCTAGGATAGATCTTTGATAGGCTCGAGAAATATCAAGTTAGACTCAATCCAAAGATGTGTGTCTTTGGGGTAACATCAGGAAAACTGTTGGGATACATAGTATCTCGTAGAGGCATCAAAGTAGATCTAGCAAAAGTCAAGGCTATAGTAGAAATGCCTCCACCAAAGAATATAAAAGCATTAAGGAGCCTACAAGGAAGGTTACAGTCTATTAGGTGTTTTATCTCACAGCTAGCAAACAAATGTCAACCATTTCAACACTTTCTCTGAAGGGATGTCTCATTTCGATGGGATGATAAGTGGCAAGCGGCATTTGATCAACTCAAGGAATATCTAGCTACACCTCTTGTCTTGGTACCACCAGTTGCCGATAGACCGTTGATCTTATACATCTTAACTACACCTACAACCCTAGGGGCTCTTCTAGCACAACATGATGAGTCAGGTAAAGAGCATGCAATCTATTATATCAGTTGAACCTTGGTGGGATATGAACTCAATTATTCACCTATGGAAAGGGCTTGTTTAGTAGTAGTGTTCGCTTCCCAAAAGTTACAACATTACATGCTAAACCAACATACAAATCTCATAGCAAAAATTGATCCATTGAAGTATCTACTAGCAAAGGTAGATCTTATAGGTAGACTGGCTAAATGGGTCATGATCCTTAGTGAGTTTGACATTGAGTATGTGGATTGTAAGGTAATCAAGGGACAAGCCCTAGCGGATCAACTAGCAGCAACATCTATGACAGATGTACATCCTATGATATCTGACTTTCTAGATGAGAATCTCTTCACTCTTTCTACCTCAGTAATGTGGAATTTGTACTTTGATGGTTCCTACACACAGTATGGATTAGGGGTCGACATCTTATTCATCACACCTCAAAATGACTATATACCAAAGTCATATCGGCTTGCATTTCCTTGCACCAACAACATAGCCGAATATGAAGCACTACTCATAGGTCTCAATAAAACAGTTCAATGGGACATCATAGAATTACAGGTATATGGAGACTCACAACTAGTCATTTGACAGGTCACAGATGAGTACCAAACAAAAGATGAAAAGTTGTCCCCTACAAGCAACTAGTGGATGCCTACAAACCACACTTTTCTAGCCTTACATTTGAGCAAATTCCAAGAGAGCATAACAAAGCTACAGATTCTATGGCTTCTGTGGGGTCACTTATAGACATGCTTGCAAACACACAAAAATGTGAGTTCTTGATCGAGCAATTATTGATACCAGTGGTTGATGTTCTAGTTACTGAAATCATCTGCAAACTTGTTGGTCCCAATTCTCCATGGTACGAAGATTTCTATGACTACCTTAAAAATGGTACCTTTTCCATTGACCTATCCACTACTCAACGCAAAACCTTTATCCATTGATCCTCTCGTTACACCATTTTGGGTGATACACTTTATCGCCAGAGTCTCGATGGTATCCTCTTATGATGTCTTAATGCTGAAGAAGCTGAAGCTACCTTACGAGACATACATGAAGGTGTCTATGGCACAAATTCTACTGGTCCTAATCTTGCTAAGAAGATACTCAAAATAGGTTACTACTGACCTACAATAGAGCAAGATGCTTTATAGTTTGCTAAGAAGTGTCTACAATACCAACAGCATGGAGATTTGATCCACGCACTAGCTTATGAATTACAACCTGTGACTACTCTGTGGCCTTTTTCTCAATGGGGTCTCGACCTTGTAGGACAAATCCACCCATCCTCATCCAATGGCCACAAATTTATCATTACCGCCACTGAGTATTTCACAAAGTGGGTCAAATCTATTCCCATGACCAATATCACTGGTAAGCAAATAGACAAGTTTATCCTAAATTACCTTATTTGCCAGTATGGTATTCGCCAAGCCATTGTCATTGATAATGGGAGGCCATTCAAGAACCAAGATGTCCATGCCTTATGCACACAATACAATATCCAACATCAATTTTTAACTCCCTATTATCTGCAAAGTAATGGCCAAGCTGAATCTTCCAACAAAACCATTCTCAAAATCCTCAAGAAAATAGTCAATGAAGCTGGTCGTGATTGGCACCTTCAACTCAATCCCGCCCTATGGGCCTACCACACTAGTATCAGAACACCAACTCGTGCCATACCATATGCCTTGGTCTATGGCTCTGAAGCCATCCTACCTATAGAAGTTGAGATCCCATCCCTCAGAGTATCCATGCAAAACCTGATTGATGGAGAGGAGTATCGCACTTCTAGATTAGCTGAGCTAGAATTACTAGATGAGAGGCACCTTGCCGCTCTTAATCATCTCCATGTCTATCAAAACTACCTCCAGCGTAATTACAACAGAAAGATCAAACAAAGACAGTTTCAAGTTGGTGATCCTATCTTAAAAGAAAATCAGAGAAATCAAGGAGATCAAGAAAAGAAGGGCAAGTTCGAGCCTAATTGGTTAGGCCCCTTTATTCTCACAGTAGCATATGGATCAGGAGCTTATACTTTAGCTACACCTGACGACATTCCTCTAGATGAACCACTTAACAATGTTCATATCAAGAAGTTCTATGCCTGATCCTTAGAGTATCCAAAAAAAAAATGAAAACATAAAAAACAAAATAATCTGTCCTTTGGTGAAAACCTAGAAAATATGCGCCTTGGATAAGTACCATAGTGAAAACCTGGCAAACATTCACTATGTGTAGAGTTAGCATCCATCATCTATCGAGTCATGTTCTTTCCATGTCCCTTTCACAACAAACTTCATCCATCCATCCATAATAAAACCATTGACCTTGTTTTCATTTCCATCTCCCTATCTAATATAGCTTGGAAATCTGTCAATGTCCGTCGTCGTCACCCCACGTCTTGATCTATGTCAACAGTTATAACTGTATTGTCCTAGGTCAAACTTTCTATGTCTTCTCCATCCATCACCCATGCAAATACCTCTACCAGAATGGGGGCAACTCTTTCCTTAACCTAGGTCTAGGAATGGATCCTTGTTCATGGTTCACAAGCACTTCAATCGTTCTCCTTTCCACATATAACACCCTTTAACAGACACATCGCTCCTATGATAAGACTGTTATCTTCCCATCCCTTTTCCTACATCATCACACCAACCGGAACTACATATCATCTCATTTCAATCTTAAGGTACCTTGATCCCATGGATATGGGTATGTAGGCAGTCTGGAATATGAAGGAACTTTCCAGTACTTAGGTACATAAGATCTCATCATTTCATCTACCCACACTCAAACACCTTGACCCATTTATCACTCTATCCAAAACTACATATTATCATTTTTCATCTTTCATTGTAATGTGCCTTGATCTCGTGGATACAGGGTATGTAGGCAGTCTAGAATATGAAGGATGTATCCAGTACTTAGGCACATATGATTCATCATTCTTCACCCATCTCAATCCATTGACATGTCACCTTTCTAGTCTTCCATTTATCAAAATCTATTCACCTCGACTTGACTAACTCAAGTAGCAAAACAACAAACAAACACATCCTGTATACACCTAAAAATGGCATGACTCTACTTAAATAAATATTTTAAATATTTATTTCACCTTTGCATTCCTCTATCAATACATAAATACATTTATTTATTTATTTGATTCACTTCTTCTCATTTAATTAAATAAACACATTTATTTAATTAATTAAATTCATCTACATCTACTTCATTCTTCTAAATAATTAAATAATTTCTATTATTTAATTAAAGTCCTTTATTCTTCCAAATTTAAATAAAATGTAAATTTTAATTAAATAAAATCATAAATACCCAACTAAATAAAATATATTTTTATATTTTATTTTATTCTTCAAAAATCTCCACAAAATAAAATATATTCCTATATTTTATTTTATTCCTCTCAATTATCTACAAAATAATTAAATAAAATCCTCACACATCCTTTCAAAGCAAAAGTCCTTAGCAAACCTAAAGAAAAGCAACTTACTTACAGAGCCATATATTGTCCTACATATCGATTGCCAACATCAGCTAAATCAATCTCAACCAAGCAATAGATCAACAAACTTGTCTTATAAAGAGTGTTCCATGATCGAGACCAACACACGCATCTCATACTTCATGTGGCATTTCTTGAAACAAGACATTATCTTTTCAACAGATAACACCCTTTAATAGACACATAGTTCCTACGATAAGGCTATTGTCTTTCCTTTCCAATCTATCCTGAGCAACCTCTTTGGCAAGAGAATATGTTCGTTGTATGTTTCCTTTGTTAGTCAGTCAATTTGCTTTATGGTTTATCTTTTTCTCCTTTGTCCATTACCTATTCAAGGCTACCTTGATTTATCTATAATCTTGGTATGTTGCGATGCAGTACGGATTGGGGGCATAGTCATTGCTTTTGTATGCCGTGTTTGAGGAATAATCTTTAGCATCTTTCTTAGCAGCATATTTATCTTTTGTGTGTTACGACCTAGCATCTTACATATTTAATAGTCTTCTTGCATTAACATGTATGGAAGTTTATTTTATGTTCAAGACTATGGCTCATTCACATGTACAACAAGGTTATATTATGTCTAAGGGATCTAAGTTCAAACCGCTTGCTTGCAGAGTCAACATCCATGCACTTAGATATCACAGCACCTTGGTCTTTTATACCCTGGTGGCACACTATCCATGTGCTATATCAAAAATAAGGATTGCTCTTTATAAAAACAATTGTGAAACCCATGCAACAAGCTCATTCATGTATCCGTCCATTTCCCATGGCCTTATATAGTTTTCAAGCAATGATTGATCAATCGTCTCTCTTCTATCTCTGCTTTTCTTCTATCTGGTACATATCTGCAAAAACCACATATTAGATATCGCATGTCATAACATCTATATCATCACATCTATACTATCATCATGAGTCATACATTTGTAACCATCATATAAGCATATACGTCATCACATAAATCCATAATCATACATACATGTCATCACATCCATATCATCAAGAAATGCATAAACGAGAAACATGAACATCAGTGAGCATAATATGTCATCATATACCATAATGTAAAGGTCATCAAAATACAAATGTACATGTCTACATCAATAGTCCATATGTATACATCCAAATATACATCAATATGTACATCATGGCTATCAAGAGCCAACAAAAATATATATCGGATGCACGCAGGCATCAGTCAAAATATACAATGTCCATAATGATACAATATACAAAGTATAGCTCTAGTGGGTCAAGTTGCCCTCCTGTTGTGGTCCCTATCCTCCGCCTGTACTTAGCGAAGGTCCCCTGCTGGTCCTCCTCCCCCTGGTGGCATGAAGGGTCCTCTGACCGAGGACACTGACTGCCCTGTCCTACGGGACCCCAAGGCTCTCGACCTACTCCTGTCTTTGTAACTAGGTGCCTGCTGAGCTGCTGGCACCGCACCAATGTAGAGACCCCTGTAGTACTCAACCTCTCTACCTGCTGACACTAGCTCTCCCTACACTTGGATGAGCTCACTGTATAAAGTCCTCTGGTCAACACCCAATGCATAGCGTGCCTCGTCTCTCTCCTGCCTAACCCTCTGTAGGGTGGCCTCTACTGTCAATGGCAGCTGTACTACTACATCCCTCTACAATGTCATCTGGGAAAGCTACCCATCATCTACTGTCTCCACTGACATGGTTGTGCCTCTGCCAGTGCTACCTATGCCTCTGCCAAGGCTGTCTGTGCCTTTGTCATCAAAGCCTATGCAGCTGCCAATGCTTCCTGTGCCGCTACAGTTGTTTGTGCCTGTACTTGTGCTAGGGCCTCGGCCCGTCTAGCCTCCACCCTCACTGCATCCTTGTCTCTCCTTAGCCTCACCATGCAGAGCTCCAACCGAGTCCTCCATGTTATCTCCTCCTGTAACAACCACTCTGCCCGTTGTAGCTCTATCTCTACTACTGAATCAGCCTCCTCGACCATCTCTACATCGACCTGCTGGCCTCTATCCTCTCCCTCTGCCTGTTGTCTCACCTGCCTGGCTTGTCGTCTCATCCTCACCTCCCCATCTGGCACCAGTACCTCGCCCACTACCCCTGGTACACCAGGTGTCATCAGTCTCACTGGCCTGTGTGTCTGCCAGTACCTATCATACTCTGGCAGAGTATTTGGGTATGCCAATCCTGAATCCCAATCCCATCTCATGGGCACTAGTCCCTGCAACTCTGTCAATGCTGTCGCCACTGAAATATCTACATCCCAGTCCCCAATCTCCCACCGTGTCCTCGCATGTGTCGCCTCTCCAACTGGCAATCCCTGTGGCAATCCAAACTGTTAGAGTACTCGCTCTAGCAAGTATCTCTCAATAGTGTCTACATGTCTCCCAAATAGGTATTACACCTGTCTATAGTACATCAGCTGCTCATGCTCATCATCCCATGCCTCACACAGTAGCCATGGTTGCCAAGTAAATAGATCCATCTCGTCAATCTATCGCCTCCAGTTGCTAACGGATCTGAGTCGCCTATGTGTAATCACTCCCTCATATAGGAATGCATAGGGCTCCCCCCTCTCACGATGACACTATGTAATTGGTTTGATCACTGGGATGTGCTCCCAAGCCAACACCTGTAGTAGAGTCACACCTGCTGATAGACTCTGGCCTCTCCTGTATACACAGTCGTGCATATCTTGATACAACTATCCCAACGCACATGGGCCCCATGCATAACAGATGCCATATGTAAACATCCCTAAAAGTACAGTGCCCCATCCTATAGATAGTCCTCGAGATCGCTTATCTGGGTAGAGGAAGCCGCCAACCAACGAAGCCACAATCCATCTGATCCTGTCACATAGTCTCGGCACGTCCGCCCACCGAATCTCACCATCATCTATTCACAAGTCGTCTATGCAGAATACCTCTACCAGTCCAACCTTGCCTCTCCCTGGGTCAAAGTCAACTCTCTCTCCATCAATCAGGATCTTGAGGATGCGATACACATCCTCAAGTGTCACTGTAGCCTCCCCTGTCGGAAAGTGAAACGAATAGGTCTCACTATGATATCTCTCCACAACTACTATCAAGAGGGTGAGATTCACCCTAATGTGTGTCAAGTGTACCACATGCCACAATCCCATGTACTCCACGAACGCATCCTCCTCCCAATTAATCTGTACCACCTCGTGAGTAATGATGTGGTGTCACTCCCTCAACATCAACGGGGGAAGAGCTCTCTGCATCCACACAAACTGCTTGTCAGGTCTTTTTTGCAAATTCTCAAACTCACTTACGACATCTACAATTATAACACTATGATGAAACCCCTAAGACACCTATGCACATCTCTAACCTCAGTGGTCAGCCCCTAGGTCAACCCTAGTTACTTCTTTGTCTTACCCTAACCAAAAGCACCTTATTTTCTCCAAGCGGACTACACTATTTTACCAAAAGTGCCTTACTGTTTCTACAACTGCGCTTTACTGCCATTTGCCAAAAGTGACTTGTTTTACACAAGCGCGCTGCACTGTGTATCCATCCGTGCCTTACTGCACTCGCAAAGGTGACTCATTTTTTCGCACCCCATGCCAACCACACCTAACTACCTAACCAACCGCGCTATACTGCTATGCCAATAGCGTTGTGGGTCTCTATCAACCGTGCTACGGCACGACGCCTAAAAACTAATAGCACCTAGATTTGACCAAACGCGCTCTACTACCCTACCAACTGCGCTTTAGCACACCAAAAGCACTTTAACCGACTGCCAGACGCACCCTGACATGACACAATGCTTTTAGCTGCCCTAAAAACCTACCTAAATAAAACCCTAAAACTGAACTAAAACATCAAATGCAAAGAGGTTATTAGGTACTTACTATTGTCGATGCTCCCACTGGTCTCCCATATGTCCGCACCAGCTCTGCCCAATGCTTATGCGCTGGGATCGACATCTTTCTACGCTGCAAGCTCCTTCTCTACTCAACTCTCACACATTAAGCTAGGAGGCTCTAAGCTCTAAATTTAGCAACTCTTAGTGTGCAAAGTGAGGATTGTGGTCACCTTGGGACCTATTTATAGGGTCCCTCCCTTTTTTTCTTCTTCTTCTTCCCAGCCATGCTTTTTCTTCTACATTGTCACACAATCTTCTAGTTGAGCGGCAACCTAGTCCTTCTATCACTTCCCTATCTTTCCTCTCAAGGGGGCATATGCTGGGGCAGCTACCTACTCTGGGGCATCAAAATTGTATCATGTCTTCAACAATCATGTTCTTTGACGCAATGCTATAAACTGCATCGCATTAAAGAGGGGCAAAATGCAGACACCCTAAAATGACCATGTCGTCACATCACTTGCATTTCTGTCTAACCACTTGCATTTCAACGTTAATTAAATAATCTAATTATTAAATTAATTTCATCTATTCATCCAAATCACATACTTTCAGCATTAATTAAATAAATTCTCTTTATTTAATTAATTTAATTAAATTCCTCTATTTTCTTCCACAATTAAATAATTTTCATTATTTAATTAAATCATTATCCTCTTTCCAAATTTCAAGTCCACATTAATTAAATAAACCCAATTATTTAATTAATTCATCAAAATCCTCTCTTATCTACAATTAAATAATTTACATTATTTAATTAAATCAATTATTCTTCTAAATTTAAATAAATCATGCAAATTTATTTAAATTATCTCAAATCCTCTAAAAATAAAAGAAAATCAAGTATTTTATTTATAATCTTTATATGCCTCAATCATGCACAATTAAATAAATAAATTTATTTATTTAATTTCAGTTATCTTCCAATTCCTCTTAAAATATCTTGTTAACTCATGTGCACAATCAGTCTTATTTTTATAACTCTAAAAAAAGCAAAATTACAAGTTGAGTTGTCTATTCAATCAATCTTGTTTTCATCATATCTTAATAAAAATATCCTTTTGGAGTGACACATGTTGTGTGCACATTCATCATGGTTATTTGTTTTATCTCCTCCGTTGATTCTTTTGAATTATCTGGACTGTTGATCGATCTCTGTTGAAATCTATATAAACCTCCCCTCATCTCCTTCACAAATCCTCTTTGATCACTTATTCTTAGGCATCCTGTTGTGTGGTTACACAACACGCCCCATTTTGACTTGGCAAAATAGGGACCCAACTTTTGTTTGGCTTGTTCTGTGCTTTCTAGCGGTTTGTTAAAAGTAAGTCATGCAGATCATAATGCAAGAAAGGCTGAGTAGGGCATCATCATGAGGTCAGTTTGTCAAAGTTTGTATTTCATTCCAATAACCTCATATTTAGAAAGAGCATCAAATTACATGCAGGTTTGCCTTTTACATCACCTTGATATTCATCGGGATGTGAAAGTTATGAATGGTCAAAGTTTGAGTCAAACCTGATATTTCCAAGGGGAGGATAATATTTCATAGCATCAATCATATTTCAAAACATCACCCTGATCTAATTTATCACTCGATAAATCATGCGGTCTGAATATCCAAACGTCAATTTTAGGTGATAGTAGCCTTTACCCGTCAGCGGCCTTATGCATTTCGCAAGGATCATTTTTTTAATGTAACCTGATATTTCCTAATATCCTCCTGCCGTGAAATATCCCCTAAGCCAATATCCTGATGATGTCATTCAAGTCCGATAAACGAAGAAGTGATATGACGATGACATCATCATCACATTTACCTCTTGGCAGGATATTTCATAAACATGATCCTGTTCCCATAACATGACAATGACGTCATCATGCCTTAGTGATATAATAAACGAATATCTGGATGATGTCATCCTGATATCTTGAGAGGAAGTAAGGATGCCTTCGGTCATCATTATCTAAACATCACCCGATATTTTCTAATATCCTCCTGACGTTTAAAACATGACCTAATGGCACGAACATCACTCATTATCTAAACATCACCTGATATTTTCAAAAATCATCCTGCCGTTTAGATATCACCTCGCTCCCATTGCCACCATTAACATTAAACGCATGCCGAGGTGGTAGGTATTTCCCGCCGATCATTAAACTCGATGAAACACCTGGCGAGATCCTGACTTTTCGTGCAGAAAATTAACGAATAAGATCTAATCTGTCAGGGTTTGCCCTAATTTCACCCTAATTGCAAGGTTAAAAGGTAAATCTAACGTCATTTTTACATTTACCTTGCGAAGAAATTGTTTTTATAAAGCACCAGCTTCCATATCCTCATATAGGCGATAGTTGTACGAATCGAGCTCACAGACAGGAGGAAGTGCGTGATCATCAGCAGAATTAAGAACATTTTTCGGAAGTCCACTGGTATAAAAGGAGATTTGCATATCCAGGTAAGTAAATGAAACCATCATCATGTTGTTTCTGTGATAATCAGGTATGGGTTGTTAATCTGAAGTTTTGGTTTATGCATCCACATGATTAGTTAATGTTGAATAAATGTAGTAGGCATGATGAATATTGAAGATAAATTGCTATATGCATGCATGTGAGAACCCATTGTAAGACAAGGTTTTGTTAATTGTAGGCATCCATGGCTGACAAGAGGTTGGCTAAGTGTGAGGCTGAATTCAGTAAGCCTATGTTTTCATCCCAGAGGGGTGTTCTGTTCAAATATGGCACAATTATAGATACCCATCAGGGGAGTACTAATTTGGAAGCCTGGTTAGCTAAGCTGAATGATGAGAAGAACAGAAGTCCTGTGTTGGATGCCGTATTTGTGTGCAGAATGTGGAATGCCACCGGTTTCCCATACTCCATGGAATCCCCGGAGCTGGTTATCGAGTGTGCCTGGAACTACAATCCAGAGACCCGGCAAGTAATGAAGCATGGGAGGATATATGCAGACCTATCCATCAAAGGTCTTTCCAGGACATTTGGACTGCCATTGGGCAAGAAGGTCAATAGTGTGGACCTAAAGAAATCAGAGAGAGAATATGAGAATAACAAGAAACAAGCCAAGAAGAATATGTACCAATGGAGGGCTGAGAACAACACATATCCTGCAGCCGCCAAATTTCCTGTACACTTATTCAAATATGATTTTAGTGAAGAGTACCAATACATGATTGCACTACTGAGTAGAGTTGTAGGCCAGCCTAATGCTGGTAGTTTTAAGGACTGGATGTATGGTGTGATCATGATGTGTATATACTCAGATATCAAGCCATTGTGGGGCCAACTAAAAATTGATGCTCTGCATGAGCAGCTGGTGAACCTAGGAGGTTCAAATTGTGCTTTCTATATGACATCATACATTGTTTACTCCTGTGCTTATAAAGGCACATTTGATGCACTAGTTACAGATGGAAAGTTTACAGGCACAGTTAATGTTGTGCACATTTGGGATCATCATCCCCAACTGCAAAGAGCCAATTACCTCCAAGATTACAAACTGGTAAATGATGCATTTTCTATGCATCTGGTCAGAACCATGGAGGAG
The DNA here is from genome assembly GCA_027924645.1 of Cunninghamia lanceolata. Classification (NCBI taxonomy): domain Eukaryota; kingdom Viridiplantae; phylum Streptophyta; class Pinopsida; order Cupressales; family Cupressaceae; genus Cunninghamia; species Cunninghamia lanceolata. The sequence continues at coordinate 20,778,655 of BSBN01000025.1, forward strand.
GATAGAACAAAAAGATTGAGCATGGAGGCTCAAGAAATAATCTACAGGCATGGAGCCTGGTATATACAATTTGCCACATTTTCCTACATGAGGATTGAGGGTTTTGAAGGACCTCCCCTCATGCTGCCAAGGTATCCCACTGATGCAGTGATACTTATGGAGTTCATAAGGCAGAGCTCCATAATGATAAAAACATACAAGGATGCAAGGAAGTTGCCACCAATTTTGTTTCCAGTCACCATTGGCTGGTACATGTGTCCTGATTCAGAGAACATAAAGAAGGTGATGGTCACCCTGAATAAAATGAAGTTGCAGCCTTTTCCATTAATAAGACCATATGATCCTTATAGCAGGATGCAAAAAATAATAGGAAAGCCTATTCATCAAAGGCACCTAGAAGACTTCTGGGCTGACATTGAAGATGAAGCAGAAGCAAGAAGAAGAAGATATCAAAGGCTAACACTGAATCAAATCAGAACCTTTGATTGCATCCCCATCCCTCAACAATTGAAGAAGGATGATGGCAGGATAATTGTAGATGAGTATGAGCAGAAGAAAATATATAATGATACCATCTCTGCACCTGACCTCACCATACAAGAGGACATATCCTTGGACCCCTTCATTGCCAAGACCATACAACTAACCCAAGCCTGGGTTGATGAACAGATACAGGCTTTGAAGAAGAAAGGTGTTGCCATCACTGTGGACAACAAAAAGAAGGGGTAGGAGATTCCTGATGCGGAGTATGATGATTTCATAAATGAGAAAAGAAAGTCTAAGGGAGATAGGCTCCCTTCAGAACAACGACAGAGCAAAAGACCCCCAAGGGGCAAGAAAGTAGATAATGAACCCAAAGGGGTTATTATTGAACGGGCAGTATTCATAGCTGAGGAGGTAGCAGCATCAACATCAGGATCAAGATCAGGATCCGCATCACCTCCACGGACAAGAAAACAAAAGTCCAAGAAAGGAAAGACAGCAGAGGCTGGAACTACTGAGACCCATGAAGAGGGTCAATCCTCAAGAAAACCAGATGAAGAGGATATCCTCACGGAGGAAGAGCTTGAGGAAGAAGAGGCTCCTTTATTATTCAAAAGGAAGAAGAGGTCTCCACAGGTGGTGGTGTCTACCCCACCTAAGAAACAAAGAACCTCCATGAGAGGTGAAATAAGACAACCCCCTACATTGTTACAAGGGGCAGGTAGTGAAGTGCATAGGGAACTTCAACACAATGTTCCACTTCCTACCATAGTCAAGTTTAAGACTGAGCTCACAAAAGAGCAGATGAAAGAAACCTCCCAGACACAAGCAGAAGGTCACATCTCGCTAGACGAGACAATAAATTTGTCTGATGATGAAGTTGTGCAGGAAGTGGCTTCACAAAAGATGGAGACCCTTGCTGCAGGTACGCACATGACCCCTCACAAGACTCCACCAGTTCAAACTATACTAGAGGAGATGAAGCAAGTGGAAACTGAGAAAGAAAAGAGCCTAGAGCAGATAGCCCAAGAAATGGGGCTAGATACACTGATTGCAGAGGTGACAAATCCTGTGGTGATAGACATAACAGAGAAACAAGATGTAAATCCTGAACATCCAACAGGATCACCTGACAAAGGGCAACCTGCAGAAGAAGTGGAGATGGCAGAACTAGAAGGCCATGCTTCAGAAATAAGCCAAGCAAGCGCACAAGATGCATCAGCGAAACCTGCTGTAGTAGAGGTTCAAGAAAGGAAAGATGATGAGAAAAATGTGGTAGAAGATCCTGCTGCCAAGGTTCAAGAAATAAGTAGCACAGGTGCAGAACAAATTATGATTACAGAACCAGCACCAACACTTAAGGAGACTTCCCAATTATCCACAACTGAGAATGTTCCTCAGTATGGGGAAAAGCCAAAGGAGGATGAGGTAATGACAGAAAAGGATCATGATCATCATGATCAGCATATAGATACATCACAGGATCCTCCACCTCAGGAAGATGCTCCTCCGGAGAAAGAAGTTCCTCTACAGGACGATGTGCCACAGGATCAACGTCAAAGTGAGCATCATGAAGAAGAATTAAGGAAATCACCTTCTCCATCACATCTGCTGACAGAAACAAGAGATACAGGTGAACATCATGATGATGCAGAGAAACATGATCAGGTACCTTTGTGATTGGAGAAAGAGGTAAATGCAGAGGTAGAATTTGAAATTCAAGAATTTGATGTATCTACCTTATTTACTGAGGATATAATAAAACCTAAGAGGAAGGCTAGAATGACTTCGGCCATCAAAAGAGATCCAACAACTGGGAGAAGGACTGCACAGATTACAGTACCTACTATAGAAAGAGAAAAAGGTAAAATTACCTTAGATGAATTTCAGATCAGCACAGTGGACCTAGGATTTGCCAATGAAGACCAAGAGGGTCAAGAGGGCAAAGATATTATTGATTCTTTAATTCAGAAGGTGAAAAGAGAGAAGGAGAAAAATAAGCAACACAAAGAGCACATTGCTCAGTTGTATGCCTACATAGGAAGGCTGATCAATACTGAAGATACTTCAACTGAACATGCAGCCCCATTGACTGCTATTTCTCAAGAGGAGGTGAATAAATTAGACCTCATGAAACATGAGGCATCTGTACTAAGGAGATGGATGTCATCCACATTGGGTGATGTGGAGGAAGTGGTAAAGGCCTCTTTGAAGAGGTGGAATACTCTCAGTGACTCTAGGTCAAAGGTAGATAAATTGCAGATGCAGACAGGCAAAAGGTCTTACAGATTGGAAAAGATATTAGACATCCTGGGAGAAATAAGGAGGATAAATCCTCAGTTTCTTATCAACAAGTAGGTATTAAACAGTAATACTGCCTTGTTGGTTGATATATGGTATAAGGACATTCAATTTGAATGTGGAGTACTCAGAAGATGCAATAATAAACTGAGAGATATCAGCATGAAGTTGCATGATTTAATGTCTGTTGAGGCAAAAATATTGGAAACACTGGAAGGAAAAGTGGAAGTGAAAGTTGAAAATCAAGATGAAGAGTTTGCCATCAAAGCTTTACACGGCAACTTCCAATCAGTAGCTGATGATCCACTTGTCCACTTGATAGAAGAAGTCACAGACAAAATAATGAGAATCAAAGTCAAGATGGAAAATTACAATGAGATGCTGCAAGACAAGAAAGACAAACTGGATAGCAGTAGACACAAATATGAGGCACACAAGCACGCCATCATCAAAGCAAAGACTCAGGATGGTAGAGAAGTAGATAAAATTGTGCAGTTATATGAACAGATCCGGAGTAGCATGCAGCCTCATATGCAAAGTCATCATCATCAGGATGATGAAAGTTCAGGAAGCGATGCACATGAGGATGATGCACATGAATCAGATAAGGTAGATGATGATGTAGTATAAAGTAAATATCAGCATCAGATACTTAGTGGAAACAAGTTTTTTAGATAGTTGCCAGCTGGCAACTTGTGCCATTTTGTAAGGTTGACATAGTCAAAGAGAAATCTTGACCGTAGATATTCATAGACAAATCAAGATCGTTGATCTTTTGTAACGGATTCCTCACCTTGTTCTATAAAAGGTGCTGGGATGCCTCCTTTCTATTATTCGAAACTTAATTGAAATCTGTCTACTAAAGTATTCAGGGCTTATTTCAAATCTTTTTGTACACATCTATATTTTTGCATACCTAATGAATGAGAAGACTTGTTTGATTACAATTCATAGTAAATCTTGAGTAATCAGTGTGTGAATTTTGGATATATGTTGTGATTTGCTGCGTCCCTTGGAGTGCATGTCTGCTTGCATATGTTGCTTTCATACAAATTCCTTTGAAGTTAGCATCAACTGTATCTAGCTGTGGAATATCCTGGTGAACATATGGTTTGGTTTTCTTCTCTTCATGACTGTATCTGATGTGCATGTGGTTCAAAAGATAAAGGTTCAACTTTAATTTGAAGTATTTCTTTCAATTTCTTTTAAATTTCAGAGCATTTCACTATCACAATTGCAAATAACTGATAATCTTAAGCAAATAACACAAAATATACAGACATCTCATAGATAATTGCAAATATTTAGCATATTTGAAGCTAAAGCATGTATAATTGGTAAATATCATGCAAAGATTTGAATATCCCTGCATCATTTGATCAAGTAACTATATAAAATGACCTCTCTGTGAAGAATCTTTGCAGAAACAGTGTTATGATGATGAACTTTACGTAAGGCCCCAAAATGGAAACAGCAACACACATCAACCTCTGAGTAACGTCAGAAGATTAAGACCTAATCACCAGAGACTTGGGATCATGAATTCTCTGAATTCATCGTATCTTTCAAGATGAATAAAGGTTAATGTGTACTTTTATTCTATGCTTGTTTATGACTAACATCATGACCAACACATCCTTTACAGCGCTCTTAGCATACATCGCATCGTTGAGCACTTTACGATCTTTTGACATTGATCTTCTTGAGCACTTTGAGCACCTATACTTGCTTGTTGCAAACATGGTTTCGCAGCATATTTGACCAATCCACATTTGACAAAAGAGAACAATACAATCTGGTAAAAGCTTTCTTGTTTTAGTTGATTTATTCATTAATCATGGCTTTTTATTTAGATAGATCTCTTTATGTTATGGGTTATTGATTTGGTTATTATCATAGTTTTGATTTTATCATTCGACATCTCAATTTTCATCATACATAGGAATATCCCTAAAACTGAATATTCTTTAAATATATTTAAAATATTATAAATCATATGTATTATAATTCATAAATTAAATATTATATTCGATAGATATAATTATCAACATAAATATAAATATAATATATTATTATTATATAATGATAAAAGTATCAATATAAATATAGAGGTAATATTAATTATAATTATAATAATTATAATATAGCTTATAACCTTGTCTTATAAGGCAAGCAAACCATATTAAGGCAGTGATTACTAAAATCATTGACTCTTAGTTAAAGTAGATATCATGAATTGTTAAGGAATATCAACATTTCCATACCAAGCACCTTTAATGTTAATCATTACAAAATAAGCAAGCCATTGATGAACCAAGAAGAATTATCACTTATGATAAAGTTGCAATTCATAATGTAGCAATCCTCAAAACTAATCACTGGGTCAAGTCAACGATCCCTCTAGTAACGTATTAAGAGTTGTGAATTGAAAGATGATGTATCTCTAAGAATAGAAACCATGAAAGAAGGCGTCCATTGATCGGTGGAAGGTATATAAACAATGGATAGGAATTTGTGGAGACATTTGATCATCAGCATGGAATACACTCCAATACATATCCCATTTGCATATCTTCCATCTATTCAACAACGTAACATAAACAAATACATTGAAGACAGTCACATTAGAAATACACAGTAGCATCATGGAAATAGACAGTCCATCGAACCATCACAACAACAATTAATAATTATTCCTTCCATCATTCCCAAACAATCAATCAAATAACCTTCATCAGAAAACAAACACTTCCAATCAATCAAATACATCTCATATATCTGCTTTATAAATCAGAACAACAACAGCTGAAGGAGAATACTATCTTGCATCAGCAATTGACCAATGATCTAACAACAACATATCATCATTCAATCAAAAAAATGAGGTATTCTTTCATTATTGCAAATCAATGTTAATTTCAGCCATCCAAGCAAGGGAATTATGCATAACTTCATATTGAACATATTATATAAGAGGCAACAATTGCCTTATATTTATCCATCCCATGATGATGATACAAAATAAGTTCCCATAGAGGAACAATATTCATAAAAGGATATTATCTTCATGATCCATGGGATCACTGGATCGAGAGGACAAGGTCCTTATTGGTATGCATTCTCTAACCTTACTCATGGAGTACTAGGGTCTAAGTGTTTCAAATTATAACGTTAATCTATCAACCACCCGGTGAGAGTATGGGTTAGACTAGGGAAGAGCGATAGTTTATGATAAGTCTCTTTTGGTAGGTGACCCTCAAGTTTAGTGAGGAACCACCCGGCGTGTGGTGAAGCTAATGGCGAGGAACCACCGGGCGTGTGGCGAAGCCAACTTGAGCCAAATGGTGAGGAACTGTCAGTTGTGTGGCAAAGCCTTTGGGCCTACAACAAGTAGAGATGGGCTTTACTCAAGTTTGGTAATGAACCATCAGGCATGTGGCAAAGCCAACTTGAGCCAAATGGTCAGGAACCACCGGGCGTGTGACGAAGCCTTTGGGCCAAATGTTATCAACCTGTGCTCTATATCTATACCTCATCTCCACAAGGGTCCATAAAGGGATAGGTTTAACACAAAGCATGACCACCCTAAGTATATCATGAGGCTCAAAAGAATGATTAAGAATTGAATTAGGGAAATGAATACTTGAATTATTGATTTATGATGAGATTGATTATGTGGACTACTAACCCTAATTTGGATATTCTAATATGATTTATTGATCTTATTTATTACTAATGTTTCTTTTAAGAAGTCATTCTTGTGTGCAAGGTTAAAAATAAAAATCTTCTTATAAGGGACATTACAAAGACTATGATCAATCTGCAGAAGAAAAGAAATTATAATTTTATTCAGGCATTGGTGGATGATCATTGTCAGACACAGAGGGCTCACGATGACTTTATTGATGTTCTCATTTCTACAATAGACAAGCATGAAATTCTCTCATAGGATAAGGACACCGTGGTGATGGCCTCTACTATTGTGAGTTTCTCCCTTCACATTTTTTGATTAAAATATTTTCTTTTATTTCTTTTCTTTTCTCCAGGAAAAGACCTAGTTTCAAAATGAAAGCTCTTGAATCCTTGATTTCCATTTATTTGTGGACTGTTTGGGCTATTACATCATCCTTTTGACTCTCTAGATTTCCATTTTCCTGTGGATTGTTTGAGCTATTTTAATGATTGGTGAATACCAATTGCATAAATAAAATCTAAATCCCTACTACAAAATTCTTATCCAACTTAGGAAATTTCAAACCCTAGCATACAATGTTAAAAAGCTAAGAAACCCTTTTCAGCCCTAAATTAATCAAATTCATTACTGAACCCTGTTTAACCCAAAACCCAATTTAGGGCCAAATCATCTTAAGCCTCAGCTTTCTGATAGACATAAGTCAAATTGCATTTTCCACAGTAATGTCTATCAAAGTGATTGGCCATGAAATTCCCAGCTCCACACTTCTGATTAGGGCATTCCTTTCTGAGCCTCTGCACCTTGCCAGAGTCATCCACCTTGTAGTACTGCAAAACAACCAACTTGAACTTCTTCTTCTTGTGTTTAATCTTCTTGGGTTTAGTATAGGTCTTCTTCTTTCTCTTCTTTGCACCTCCCCTGAGTCAAAGGATGAGATGAAGGGTGGACTCCTTCTGAATATTGTTGAAAATTATTGATAGCCTGCAATCAAATACAACTGGTAGGTTTAAATCCAAATTCCACGAAATTAGCTAGCATCATCCTTGCATGTGTCAAAATGGGATCTTTATATCCCACTATGGACATTCATCAACGTATAATGGAAAGGGGGTTTTAGGCAAGTATTATAGTTGGAAATGCTTTGGCAAACATGTATGCAAATGTGGAAGTATAGAGTATCCAAATTATCCATTCGCTAAAATTTGCATTCCATGAGACTACATTCCTTTGAGGCATTTTGTCAAACATGTTAAGGAATCTTCCCTACAAGTAATAGTTTTTTAGACATTTTGTCAAATAGTTGGGGTACTTGTTCAGTGTCTCTCTATTTCACATACATGCACAGGCATTTAGTTGAACACCCGATAAACATTATTTATGCTTCTACTTTTTGCACATATGTCTACTAGATATCTAATTAAAAACCATTTTAAATACATTCATGGTTGTTCATGCTTTGGAAAGTGAAATGTTAGCAAAGGCATAGATTTTAGCTTTATGCCTACTGGTACTGTTTGCTTGAAAGTTTCCAAAGCCTCTTCAACAAATCTATAATCAGTGCATTTCAAATAGCTCATGTAATCGTGTTTATGTTTCAGATTTCTCATTCATGTCCCCGCTATTGCTTAACCTTATAATCTCTTCATAGAAACAGAATACACAAGACTATGTTAGCAGGGTTACACCCCCTTAAGCACGTAAAGAGAATGTGGATAACCTTAATCTTAAGCATGTTCACATTGTGAAATACATAATGGTGGGCTAAAACATTATAACAAAAAAATATCCTCCACCTTTGATACACTCTTTATAACCTTGAAGTATATAAAATGCTTTTCCATATATTTATTTTTAAATATTTCTTATTAGATAACCAAAAAGTATGTCACCTAAGCCCCACCACTCTTTTAAAACCATATACCAACTAAAGAAAGATCTATTATTGTAATCTCTACAGAGAGAAAGCACTAAATTGATGGGGAAAGCACCTTCAAAGAGTGGAAAGCTAGGGGAAGATAAAACTCCCCATTGCAAAGATCCTTTTTAATAACAAATAACACTTGCCACGTGGATTTCTTTTTGTTTCAATACATGCTAGCATTCTCTATAATATAAATCGCTGCATTTGGTTTGCCTGCCTATTCCACATCATTTCTTAAACTCCTACACCTACATATATATAGAATACCTGTGCTTTTATTTAAATGTGTAAGACACCATGATTTATATCACCTCTACCTTGCATATTGAAGAACACTTATCTATAGTCCTCCTCTGAGCATAGAAAAATCAAATCTTATTTGTTACAAGGATTGGAATAATTTAGTGAGAGAGAAAAGAATAAACACATAGATGCACATGGAAATAAATAAGAAAATCATAAATCTCAAAGTTGTTGGGAATTACTCCATACAAAGCTGATCTTTATGGAGTTTTCCTTGACTGTAGTTGCCAATGCATGAACCATAGGAACAATAATAAGTGTCATCACAAGCTTAGGTACATGCCATACTTCCATAACTTTAGCAAAAGAGAACAAGCTCATTGTACCTTAAATGGTTATGCACAATGAAACAAGACATGAAAGAAGTTGATACATTCCTCCATCATTTGTTGGAATACTAATTTGGAAATCAACTGAAGTTCTATTCATTGCCATCCCAACCAAAGTAATTCTCATCATTACTTTCCTATAGCTCTACCCTTGGATTCCATTTATCATTAAGCATCTATACATTGCCCCTTTCTTTCCATTAACAAGCACCCAACCTAGAAAAACAATATGGTCAATACAAATCATGTATGGCCTCTTCTGATATTGTATTCCTATGCCAAGGTATTTTACTACCGCACAACATCCAAACAAAAATACCTCTATCTATTTATTCCCATTTACAAAGCAGTAGTAGACAACTGTGTTGGTCTCCCTCTAGTTTGGCATTTTACCACCTAAAAAAAATATTGCTCACTAATGAAAATTGCCCATGTTTTATTTTGCAGTCACTGTTCATGCCTGGTGCCACTCTTAATGACATCTTAATGATATAGTTTAGAGTGTCTTCAAGATAGCTAGCATGAGCAAGAAGGTCAACCATGCATGTATAATGATCGATTGTAGGTGTAATGCAATAAGGCTTACTAATCTGATTTAAGTATGTACAACCCTCATCCACTGAACCTGCGTGGTTGAATGCACATAGAACACAAGTAAAGTTTACAATGTTCAGATATGTTTTAGAGTGCTTCATTAATTCAAATATTTTGAGAGCATCCATGCAAAATTCATTTTGTGCATATCCTACAATCATTGCATTCTAAGAGATGATATCTCTTTGAGCCATTCCATCAAATAGTTCATGTGCCTTATCTATACTTCCACATTTTGCATACATGTCTATCTGAAAAAAATCCCCCTTCAATTATGTTATGATGGATGTCCATACCTTGTTCCAAAGTTCCCGTTTTGGCACAGGCAGGGAGTATGCTGGCAAAGGTTGTCAAATTTGGCTTTACACCTACTAATTGCATTTGTTTGAAAGTTTCTAAAGCATTTTCAACAAATCCATCTTGTGCATATCCTGCAACCATTGCATTCCATGAGATGACATCTCTTTGAGGCATTCTGCCAAGCAGTTCACATGCCTTGTTAATGTTTCCACACTTTGCATACATGCCTACCAGGGCAGTTGAAACTACATCTGACAAAATTCCTCTATCCATTACTTTTTGATGGATGTCCATACCTTGTTCCAATGCTCCTATTTTGGCGTAGGCATGAAGGATGCTGGCAAAGGTTGTGGAATTTGGCTTTACACCAACCAATTGCATTTGCTTTAAAATTTCTAAATCCTTTTCAACAAATCCATTTTGTGCATATCCTGCAATCATTCCATTCCATGAGATGACATTTCTTTGAGGCATTCTGTCAAATAGTTCTTGTGCCTTGTCTATGCTTCCACATTTTGCATTCATGTCTACCAGAGCATTTCCAACTATAATAATTGAAAAAAATCCCCCTTCCATTATGTTTTGATGGATGTCCATACTCTATTCCAAAGCTCCCATTTTGACACAAGCAGGGAGGATGGTGGCAAATATTGTGGAATTTGGATTTACACCAGCCAATTGCATTTGCTTTAAAATTTCTAAAGCCTTTTCAACAAATCCATTTTGTGCATATCCTATAATCATTGCATTCCAAGAGATGACATCTCTTTGAGCCATTCCATCAAGTAGTTCATGTGCCTTATCTATACTTCCACATTTTGCATACATGTCTACTAGAGCATTTCCAACTATAATATCTGACAAAAATCCCCCTTCCATTATGTTATGATGGATGTCCATACCCTGTTCCAAAGCTCCCATTTTGGCACAGGCACGGAGGATGCTGGCAAAGATTATCAAATTTGGATTTATACCTGCTAATTGCATTTGCTTGAAATTTTCTAAAGCCTTTTCAAAAAATCCATTTTGTTTATAGCCTGCAATCATTACATTCCATGATATGATTGTTGGCAGTGAGCTGCCCCCTTGTCAGCGAGGCATTCAACGCTGACCTCGGGATTCGTGACATGATAGTGAGCCTCTCGTGGATCTGGGTTAAGTCTAGAATTTGAAGTGAGCATTGATAACTCGAGATTTTGGTGCAACAACAAACAATTCCAACAATTGGTATCAAAGCCATGGGTCATGGGTTCGAATCCCTCAGGTTGCGTTGAGGGGGGATTGTTGGCAGTGAGCTACCCCCTTGTCAGTGAGGCATTCAATGCTGGCCTTGGGATTTGTGACATGGCGGTGAGCCTCCCATGGATCTGGGTTAAGTTTGGCATTTGTAGCGAGTGTTGATAGCTCGAGCTTTTGGCACAACGACAAACGATTCCAACAATAACATCTCTTTGAGGCATTCTACCAAATAGTTCACATGCCTTGTCAACGCTTCCACATTTTGCATACATATCTACCAGGACAGTTTCAACTACAACAAATGACAAAATTCCTCTATCCTTCATGCTTTGATGGATGTCCATACCTTATTCCAAAGCTTTGATTTTGGCACAGGCAGGGAGTATGCTAGCAAAGGTTGTCAAATTTGGCTTTACACCTGCTAATTGGATTTGCTTGAAAGTTTGTAGAGCCTTTTCAACAAATCCATTTTGTGCATATCCCACAACCATTGCATTCAATGAGATGACATCTCTTTGAGGCATTCTGCCAAACAATTCACATGCCTTGTCAATGCTTTGACATTTTGCATACATGTCTACCAGGGCAGGTGCAACTACAACAAATGACAAAATTCCTCTATCTTTCATGCTTTGATGGATGTCCATACCCTATTCCAAAGCTCCCATTTTGGCACAGGTAGGGAGTATGCTAACAAAGTTTGTCAAATTTGGCTTTACGCCTGCTAATTGCATTTACTTGAAAGTTTCTAAAGCCTTTTCAACAAATCCATTTTGTGCATATCCCACAACCATTGCATTCCATGAGATGACATATCTTTGAGGCATTCTGCCAAACAGTTCACATGCCTTGTCAATGCTTCCACATTTTGCATTATAATTTGTTACAATGAGCAGAGGTAGAGAGCGAGCAAAGAGGAAGTGGGTACAACAATTGCCAATGCACTGCATTTTCAAGTGGAGGACAAATGGGTTGAAGAAATTTACACTGCCAAATATAAACTGAGGTGCTTCATACACAACAATGTTATTTCAAAATATTTCCATTTACATTTGTGATTTTAACTATTTCAATTTCTTCAATAGGTTAATTTTGAGCAATAAAAGTAGGACAAATATTTATTGTTTTTTTTGTGAATGAGGTGTAAAATTGCTAGTGACTGTTTAATTATTGAAATTGATGATATTTAAATAAGATGCTTTCAAACAGATCATGTTATGAAATTGAATATAAATTGTGTTTTTATCTTGGAGCTGTGTTAAAATCTAACCATTTTGAATATTGGATATATTATTTATTAGTTCTTGCCTCTATAAAATGCCCACTTATATTTTCATCTTATCATTTTCCTATTAGTGTGTTTTGAAATATGTGTCAAAACCAATTAAAATCATGTGTTGTAGGGAAATTAGACCTTTAGTAATTCTTGATTTTCCTTTATTTTTTTGCATTGAATATGAAAAGTTTCTAACTTTTGTTATTGGTTAACGCTGTTTTTTTCTAGTGGAATGAATTCTAAAAAAATCAAAATTTGTACATGAGTTGCACAATGAGTAGGTTTGTTTGTATATTATCTTTTTTTAGAAAATCTTAGGGCTTCTATTATAGTTTACTATACATGCATTGATGACTTATCTGCTTCTAGTATTCTTTCTATTTGTTACAGTGGATATTTATGCATCTCTCGTTTGCTTTTGCAACACACTGTACTGGTCTCTTGTTAGCCCATCTGGTGTTGAAGCAGTTGGAGATGGATGATGAATATGTTGACAATGAGGAGGTGATGCATGAGTTATTTGATGCATTTTCTTGTCTTCTATGGAAGAGTTATCAGTTAGGAAAAGGGTTTAAGGAAGTCTTAAGACTGTCTTCCTCTTGATAGTAATCACCATGCTACAGTCTAGATTTTTGGACTCTCAAGAAGCTTATAATAGATGCATGTCAAACTATTCCGGGGCCTTTTCCACATTGGTAACCACAAGTATATGCATTCATTGTCATTGGATCTCTAATGCTGAGAATTAATACAACAGATCCAAACCTATCCCCTATTTTAGTTTCCAAATTCTAACAATATCCTAATTGCCTTATGGTAATAGTGGCCTAACAAGGCTAAAATAGTACCTATTAGAGATAAGGACATTTTATTGCTACAGGTAACAATTCACAGTGGTAGCTTATGAACTAGAGCAAGTTGGGTGCATGAGACAGGATCTCTACAGAGATGATAGTGTGTGAGCTTGAACTAGGACAGTGAGCTTCATGGGATAGTAATGGATTTGTGAAGACATCTATGAATGTCTTTGTGCTTCTATGCTCAGTGATACTCAGAAAATTAGTTTCTTGCTCATTCTTTGAGCTATGTTTTGTAACCATGAAGGTTTTTTTTAGCAAAGAGAAGCATTGTAACTTATTTTCAGATCTGTATTCTATTTGTAAGCATTTTTTATCGATAAAACAAGCATTTTTTACCTTCTCAAAGTTGTTTCATTGTGCAAGCTTCAAAATGTGGTGCAATCACGGTAGGAGGGTTCATAGAATGAACTGTCCAGGCCGTGCAACAAGAGTAAACACAATAGAAACAACTCAAAGATATGAAACAAATGTAGATTCAGTCATTCAGTATATCATAGAATTCAAATATAGATTGGTCAGCAACATGCAAGCTTACAATTAGGGCACATAGGCATGATATAAAAATATGCACAAGATATAGCTTTGAAGCTCCTTCACCAAGAATCCCAAAACTAAGAACTATGAATCAATTACTAACTATGCTAACTACTTTACTAGGCATCTATTACATCAATATATATCATCTCCAAACAATGGATTCCTCCGCATCAACCAAGGAAGATCACAAACTCCAATGAAGAGTTGTAACGTGTGTACACGGATAGGTCAGACCTAAATGAATAGAGTTCTCCCGCAAGTGAATGGAATGATGTGCAGATCTCGGGGAAGGTTGGCCAAAAACCAAAGATGCATGAATGATGTGTCACTAAACTTTGAAGGTTGTGAAATGCTCTGCATATCTTCTCCTTTAGTTGATTATCTGAGACTGTTAGGATGCTCTATTATGAGAAAATAGTCAATCTTCTAGTAGCGATATCTTTTCAGTACTTGATTCAAATGCTCTGAATTATGGATATGATGTGGATGAATGAATCTAGAAGCTAATTCTAGCTCTGCAAGGTCTGAAATGCAAAGTTGCGACAGAATGCAGACCAAAATATAGAAATTGCTACTGACTGAACTGCCTGAACTGAACTAGAAAATGAAAGTAAACAAACTGAACTACAAACAAACTGAAATGCAAATGTTTTTGGTTGATGTAAGATTTCTCTTGAACCAGCGATGCTCCTGCATTAGACATTTGGCATTATTGAAAAAGTGAGTCCCCCACTTTGCAGGGGCTAGAGGAAAACCAAGATGACCCACCTCAGCCAGAGAAATCCATGATGAATCTTCTTCTGGTCTGTTGTTCCAATTCACAAGGTATTCTTTGTATTGTCTTCTTTTGGTGCTATTTCCATCTCTGCTATCCAAAATGTCTTGAATCTACTCTGGTGCTTGTTGTGGTAACTACTTCTTCAAGTCTTCTTCAATGCTGTCACTAACTCTGCTTCATGATATTGGTATAGGTCTGCAATGTTGAAAATAGGTGATATACCCAATGTCTCTGGTAATTCCACTTCATATGCATTTCCTGAATCAAACTTCTTGAGTATCCTACAAGGTCCAAACTTCTTCATCTTCAACTTGTTATATGTTCCAACTGGAAATCTTTCTTTTCTCAAGTATACCATCACTTCATCTCCACCTACAAACTCCTTGTGTCTTCTCTTCTCATCTGCTTGCTCCTTATACTTGTTGTTCATATCCTCCAAATGCTTCTTCACCTGATTATGCACTATCTCCATATGTTCTGCAAATTCTTCTGCTTCTACACTTCACTTTTCTGTCGTACTAATATCTCTCAACTCTGCAACTCCTCTAGGGTTTAATCTGGTAACAATCTCAAAAGGTGTTCTTCCGATACTCCTATTCACTAAATTATTATATGCAAACTCTTCTTGTGAAAGAGTCAAATCCCAACTTCCTGCCTTCTCTCTAACCAAACATCTCAACAAGTTTCCCAAACTCCTATTCACTACCTTTGTCTGTCCATCAGTCTATGGATGAAATTTTGAATTAAACTTCAAATCTATCTTCTTCTTCTTCCAAAGTGTCTTCCAAAAGTATCCAACAAACTTTGTATGTCTGTCTAAAACTATACTATTAGGTAATCCATGCAATCTCATAGTCTCTTTGAAAAATAGGTCAGCTACATGCACTGCATCAATTATCTTCTTACAAGGTGTGAAATGTGCCATCTTTGAAAATCTATCCACCACTACAAATATTGAATCATGTCCTCTCTGTGTTTTAGGCAATCCCGTTACAAAATCCATGATTATGTCTTCCCAAGGTCTCTCTGGTACTGTCAAAGGTTTATACAATCTAGTATTTTTGACTACTCCCTTTTGTAACTTGACAAATTCTACAACTTTGCACAAATTTCCTAACATCCTTATATATCTGAGGCCAAAAGTAATGTTCACTTACCAAAGCTACTATCTTATCAATGCCAATGTGTCCTGCCAATCCACCACTATGTTTTTCCTTGATCAAATTGTCTCTCATGGAACTTCTAGGTATGCATAGTTGATTTCCTCTTAACAACATATCCTCCTAAATGAAATAATCTAACCACTTCTATCTATTACAATAGGTTCCTTGCATGCTTTCCAAGGTTCTACAAAATCACTGTCTCCCTCATACATGTTCTTCAATTCATCAAATCCTATCACTTCAACTCTCATCTCTGTTAGCAAGTTTCTTCTCCTACTCAATGCATCTACAACTTTGTTTGATTTTCCACTCCCATGCTTCAACACAAATGTATAACTCTGCATGAACTCTACCCATCTCATATGCCTCTAATTCAACTTACATTGATTGTCCAAATATTGCAAATCTTAATGATCTGTATACAACACAAACTCCTTAGGCAACAAGTAATGTCTCCACTTCTTCAAGGCTTGAATTATGGCATATAACTCTTGATCATAAACAAAATATCTTCTTCTTGCATCATTCAACTTCTCATTGAAATATGCTACAGGTCTACTTTATTGACTTAATACTACTCCAATTGCATCCCCACTTGCATCACAATCAACTTGAAATATCTTATTGAAATTCGGTAATGCCAAAAAAGGTTGCCTTGTCACTTTCTACTTCAACAATTCAAAAAATTTATCTACTCCTGATGTCCACTTGAAATCTTTTATGTCACCTCTCATTGTCTTTGTCATTGGGTTACATATTGAATTGAAATTTTTGATGAACTTTTAGTAGAAACTAGCTAATCCATGAAATGATCTGACTTCTCCAATGCTCTTCGGTGTAGGCCATTCAACAATTGCTCTCACTTTCTCAGGGTCCATCTTCAATCCTTCCGCAGAAATCACAAATCCAAAGTATACCAATTCTTCCTTCATGAAACTACACTTCTTGATGTTTATCAACAATTTCTCCTCTCTCAGTCTCTGTAAAACTTGTCTAAGGTGTTGCAAATGTTCTTCCTTTATCTTACTAAAAATTAGAATGTCATCCAGATATACAATAACAAACTTACCCAAGAATTTCTTCAGAACTTCATTCATCAATCTCATGAAAGTACTAGATGCATTTGTCAATCCAAAAGGCATCACTAACCTCTCATACAATCCTTCATTGGTCTTAAAGGCAGTCTTCCATTCATCTCCTTCTCTGATTCTGATTTGTTGGTATCCACTCTTCAAATTTATCTTTGTGAAATATCTTTCTCCACTCAAACAATCCATGATATCATCCATCCTAGGTAAAGGAAATCTATACTTAACTGTGATCTTGTTTATTGCTCTAGAGTCTATACACATTCTCCATTCTCCATCTTTCTTTGGTGCTAACACTGCAGGTACTACACAAGGGCTCAAACTTTCTCTGATCAAACCTTTCCTCAACAATTCTTGTATCTGTCTATTCAATTCTTCATTCTATGTGTTGCTTTGTTAGGCAAACTAGCTCCTGGTATAAGATCCTTGTGATGACTCATATTCCTTATTGGTGGCAATTCTTTAGGTACATTGTCTGATATGATGTCTTCGTACTCTATCAGCAACTCAGTTATCTTCTCCAGCTATGATTCAATCTTTTTCTCTAATGTTTCAGGTTTCTTAGGGATCAAAGCATAACACATATTCTCATGTCTCAAACCATCCAGAAATTTTCTTCCATCTACCAAACAGATTCTAACATTCCCACATACTTCACTCTTAGGATCATCCTCCAAAGGAATCAAAGTAGTTCTCTTTCTATTTGCTGTTATAGTGTATGTATTCTTTCTTCCATCATGTATAGCTTTTCTGTCATACTACCAAGGTCTACCCAACAAGATATGACAAACATCCATAGGCATAATATCACACAAGACTTCATCATGATAAGATCCAATATGAAATTTCACCAAACATTGTTCACTCACCAGTACCTTATGATCATACTGAATCCATGCTATCTGATAGGGCTTAGGGTGTTTCAATCTTTCCAACTTCATCTTAATCACCATCTCCTCTGAAACTAGGTTTTCTGAACTACCACTATCAATAACAACTTTGCAACATTTACCTCTTGATTTGCATCTGGTTCTAAACAAACTTTTCCTCTACGGTGATTCCTCATTTGTCTCTTCTTGAAATAGGGCTCTACTCATCACAAGTGATTCTCCTTTCTTAGTTTTACCAACTGAACTCAATGATCCAACCAGTTCTTCTTCCACATAGGCTATTCCTCCACTGTTCTCTTTCTTGTACTCCCCTGATTACATTCAAAGGCTCTATGTCCTTCACCTCCACACTTGAAACAGGTTCCTTTGAATATTCTCCTATTAGGTCCTCTTCCTTCTCAAAATCCTTCATTCCAGTATGGACTAGGGTTCCCTCTCTGGTAGAAATTTTTGTCATATCTCTGATATGCATTGTTATCTCTATCTTGTTTCTCCTTTTGTCTCAAGTTCTGCAATCTCTTCAATAGCTCCAACTCATAGTTAGTAGGTACAAACTGGTTCTTCAATTTTGTCACCATCCTATCCCATTTTGTAATCTTTTCTTTTCCTCTTTTGTTTCTATCCAACTAAACTTCTTTCCACCATATAGCAGCATGTCCTTTCAACTTTGTCTTTGCAAATTTCACCTTCTCTAGATCTTCGACTTCTTCATATTCAAAGTATTCTTCCATGTCATTTATCCAATCAATCAACTCTTCAGGGTTCAAATTTCTAGTTTAATTAGGTACATCAACTCTAGGTCTCTTCCCAATCTTTGAATTAGCTCACAACATCTTTACTTGATTTGATTCTTCTTCTTCATCACCTCCTAGGGTTTCGCCAATTTGTTCAACAGATTGAAATTCCTCTTCATCATCACTTTCAACATTAGGTCTCGGTATCAATCCTCTTTGCCTATCTTCCTCAACAGCATCCAATCGAATTCTCATTGTTTTCATCATTTCCATCATCTCATCCATTCTTGTAGCCATTGTTCCAACAGCAGGGACTCTCCTCGGTGGCATTTTCCTAGGATCAAGTGTGAACTGCCTCAAATTCATTGATTAAGCTACAAGGTGACGACTGCCTCACAATCAGAGATTGGTTGCAACACAAGTAACTTGCCTCAAATCAGCAATCTATCCACAACAAGATCTTACAAAATTCCTTCACCAATCACTCTATTCACTCCCAAAGATTCAAACTTTTGCTCTGATACCACTTGGTGCAGTCACGGTAGGAGGGTTCACAAAATGAAATGTTCAGGCCATGCAACAAGAGTAAACACAACGGAAACAACTCAAAGATATGAAACAAATGTAGATTCAGTCATTCAGTATATAATAGAATTCAAATATAAATCGGTCGACAACATGCGAGCTTACAATTATGGCTCATAGGCCTAATATCAAAATATGCACAAGATATAGCTTTGAAGCTCCTTCACCAAGAATCCCAAAACTAAGAACTATGAATCAATTACTAACTATGCTAACTACTTTCCTAGGCATCTATTACATCAATATATATCATCTCTGGAACAATATATTCCTCCGCATCGGCCAAGGAAGATCACAAACTCCAATGAAGAGTTATAACATGTGTACATAGATAGGTCAGACCTAAATGAATAGAGTTCTCCCGCAAGTGAATGGAATGATGCGTAGATCTCGAGGAAGGTCGGCCACAAACCAAAGATGCATGAATGATGTGCCATTAATCTTCGAAGGTTGTGAAATGTTCCACAGGTATTCTCCTTTAGCTGATTATCTAAGACTATAAAGATGCTCTGTTCTAAGAAAATAATTGATCTTCTAGAAGCGATATCTTTCTAGTACTTGATCTAAATGCTCTAAATTCTGTATTGTTCCAAATATGTGTCTAATCGGTGTTGTCATCGATGTCAACATATCCTTGTTGTCATTGGTGTCAACTGTATCCATTTCTAGAAGACTTGTATGTTGAGGATATTGAGAAAATTAGCCTCTTTGGAAGAAACAAGTGAGCTACATATCTCTCTGTAAGAGACAGTGAAGACAATGCAGTTCAAGTGAAGTAGATTGCTCCGCATTCCCAGTAAGATGAAGATCAGAGTCTATAGATTAAAGGGTTTGTAGAGGATTGTCTAAAGTTGCTCTAGTCAAGATTTGAGAGGTTCACATAAAGAATTGACAAATTTATGGCCATCTAAGTAGAACCAAGTTTTGCAGTTGTTCAGAAGTGACAGAGTGACAGTAATCTGGTTCAGATCAATCCACATTGGATTATTATGATCTACGGATCTAGAGGTGTGTTTGGGATGTCAGTGTGTATCCTCAACTCAACTGGTTCATGGTTTGGAGGTCTGCAAGCAATCTTTCTAGTGTGATAGTCATGACAGTTGGTGTTCTTGAGTTCCTAGATGAAGGTACAAGTGGTTCTGGTGATCTGAGGTGGTGTGGTTGCTCTTGTTAATTTCATTGTGCTTGTGGTTGTCTCTGAATCAGGTTCCTATTGTGTTGGTGGTTCGCATTGAGGATTGAGCTTGTGGAATATTTCTCCTTGGGTGTTGCTTTCTTTCTAGTCTTGGCTAACCAGATGCATGATGCGTGTTGCGGATGATCTAAGAGAAGTATCATGAATACATCTTGATTGTTGAAGTATTTGTTGATGACATCATCTTTGGTGGAAATGAGAGTATGTGTAAAAAAATTCTGATCAGATGCAAAGTGAATTTGAGATGTCCATGCTTGGTGAAATAAATTTCTTCTTAGGTCTACAAATCATTCAGTCAAAAAAAGCCATCTTCATATCTCAATCTAAGTTTGTGAAAGAGTTGTTGAAAAAGTTTGGAATGGAGGATTCAAAACTAGTGGGTACTCCTATGGTAACTAGATGCAAGTTGAGTAAAGATGATGATTCCCCTAAGGCAGATTAGAAGAGGTATAGATCAATGATTGGAGGACTGCTTTATCTAACGCATACTAGACCTGATATTATGAATGCAGTTGGCCTTGTTGCTAGATTTCAAGTTGATCCTAGAGAATCTCATGTTGTAGCAGTCAAAAGATTTTTTAGATATATGAAGGTGACATCTGACTATGGCTTATGGTATCCTAAGGGTGATGATTTCACTCTTCATGCATACATAGATGTTGATTGGGTAGGAGATGTGAACGACAGAAAGAGTACTAGTGGTGGTGCATTTTTCTTGGGAAAGAGATTGGTTTCTTGGTTGAGTAAAAAATAGGAGGCAATATCTCTATCTACTGTAGAGGCAGAGTATATAGCAACAACAAGTAATTGTACTCAAGTTTTGTGGATGAAGCAAATGTTGAAAGATATCAGAGTTATATTTGAAGAGCCTATTACAATCTTATGTGATAATTCAAGTGCAATAAACATTTCAAAGAATCTGGTGTTGCATTCAAAGACAAAGCATTTATCCATCAAGTTTCACTTTTTGAGAGAGAAGGTAAATGAGAATGAAGTCAGATTGGAGTTTGTCTCTTCAAAGGATTAGATTACAGATATCTTCACTAAGCCTCTACCTAAGGATACTTTTGAGTATCTCATAGTGATGCTAGGGGTTATTACCCCTCCTGTTCAGGACTAAGGTGCATCAGTCTAGTGGAATTCACAATCATATCTTGTGATCTGGATTGGTGTTAAGGAGTTGCTACTCAGGGGGAGTAGTTAGTATGCTGATGCTGGATTAAGAAACAAAAAGAGGAAGAGATGATTGCAAATATGTGCCCTTTGCCATTGATGTCAAAGGGGGAGAGAAGTCATATGAAAAACTTGGAAGTAAGCAGTTGATGGTGAAAGGGGGAGCAGTAAAGAAAGTGGTTGCAGGTGTGATAAGAGAAAGGGGGAGAAGTTCTTGCCTTGATGGTTGAAACAATTTTTCACATCATATGTTGCCATCAATGACAAAGGGGGAGATTGTTGCAAATATTTGTCTAATTGGTGTTGTCATTGATGTCAACATATCCTTGTTGTCATTGGTGTCAACTGTATCCCATTCTAGAAGACTTGTATGTTGAGGATATTGAGAAAATTAGCCTCTCCGAAAGAAACAAGTGAGTTACATGTATCTCTCTGTAAGAGACAGTGAAGACAGTGTAGTTCAAGTGAAGTAGATTGCTCTGCATTCCCAGTAAGATGAAGATCAGAGTCTATGGATTAAAGGTTTTGTAGAGGATTGTTTGAAGTTGCTCCAGTCAAGATTTGAGAGGTCCGCATGGAGAATTGGTGAAGTTATGGCCTTCTGAGTAGAACTAGGTTTTACAGTTGTTCTGAGGTGATAGAGTGACAGTAATCTGATCCGGATCGATCTGCATTGGAATAATATGATCTACAGATCTAGAGGTGTGTTTGGGATGTCAGTGTGTATCCTCAACTCAAGTGGTTTGTGGTTTGGAGGTTCGTAAGCAATCTTTCTAATGTGACAGTCATGATAGTTGGTGTTCTTGAGTTCTTGGATGAAGGTGCAAGTAGTTCTAGTGATCTGAGGTGGTGTGGTTGCTCTTGTTGATTTCATTGTGCTTGTGGTGGTCTCTAAATCAAGTTCATGTTGTGTTAGTGGTCCACATTGAGGATTGAGCTCGTGGATGAAGATTTCTCCTTGGGTGTTACTATTCTTTCCAGTCTTGGCCACCAGATGCATGATGCATGTTGAGGATCATCTAAGAGAAGTTCGATGAAGTGTGGCATGTTGTTCGAGGAAGATTTGGGTCCCAGCTATGTTTGGCCGACAGTATAATGATTCACATGTTTGTAGTGCCAACCTTGATGTTTATTCCAAGGTTGATGAAGCATAGAAATACGTGTGGTTGAGTTGTGGAAAATCATCCTTGTGCAAAAATGATAAGATCATAAGAAAGGAAGAAAGGCAGAGCAGAGAAGAGGACGAGTAGAAGAGAAAGAGCAGTAAGGATGAGGAGTTAGCAAAGAAGTGTTTAGGGGGCAGAGTAGAAGTATAGTGAGCATCAATGGAACTAACCTTTGCATGAAGAAGATGTTGTTTTCCTATGCTAATCTTTCTGTAATAAACTTATAAAAATCTCTGTAGGCAGTGAGCCTCTTGGAGCAGTGAGCTCTGGGAAGTGCACCCTGGAGGCATGTACCTTCCCTATTTTCTATTCTTTTAATAGAGAATAAATCTTGTGGGTTAACCCCCACCATGGTTTTTCCCTTAACCGAGTTTCCACGTAAAACTCTTGGTGTTGTGTGTGTTGTTTTAGTTTCTACTCATGGGTTGTTGATTCATGCTTTCATGGTTATATCATTCATCTGTTATTAAGTGGTAAAGAAGTTTAATTATAGCAAAGGATAAAATTTTTTGTGACAACTGATTCGCCTCCCCTCTCAGTTGTCTTCCCTAATTTCAACATGTATACGATGTGGATGAATGAATCTAGAAGCTAAGTCTAGCTTTGCAAGGTCTGAAATGCAACTGTGGTAGAATGCAAACCAAAATACAGAAATTGCTACTGACTGAACTGCTTGAACTAAATTGGAAATGAAAGGAAACAAACTGAAATGCAAATGTTTTTTATTGATGCAAGATTGCTCTTGAACCAGGGATGATCCTGCATCAAAATGACTAAATATACTACTAATTGACATCAATTAATAATTAAATTGACTGAATATACCACCAATTGACAGAAATTAGTGAATAGTGAATAAATATATGACTAGTATTAAATTAGTGAATAAAAATGACTAAATATACTACCAAATTGATCAAAATGATGATTAAAATTAATGACTAAATACACTACCAATGGACAAAAATTAGTGAATAAAAATGACTAAATAAGTGACCAGTTAACAACAATCAATGACTAAATATATCAGTGAATAAAAAATGACTAAATAAGTGACTAGATTACAACAATCAATGACCAAATATACTACCAAATTGATCAATCAAAACAACCAATAAATGACTAAAAATGGTCTAGTCATTAATTTGGTCAAGTTATAAATGACTCGCAATAAACTACTAATGGTCACGTGACCATGTTTGGTCATTTATAAGCAGTTTTTAGTAGTTTTTTTAGTAATATATTGCTCTTTTTGTACTAGTGCCCTCAAACTTGAGATATAAAAGGGGAGAGCATTTAATTTGAGAAAGACATCCAAAACATCATTGTAGAATTCAACTGAGAATAGAACCCTAAGTGATTTTGCAAGTGAATTAAATTAGGTTCTCAAGAATAGGGATGTGACACCAAATATGAAAAGTCACGACCCTTCAAATGTGAAAGACTATCACCCCCTCAACAAGGAGATATAAAATGAGAATCACTTCCTTGTGAAAAAAAATCATCAATCAACTTGGAAGTAAAGTATTATTCTCAAGGTAGCCATGAAGGGTGGTAATTCATTAACTATGAAGGGGGGCGACTGACCCAAATGGATATAAGGATAAATCAATTTATTAACATTTAATAAGCAATCATCACTCCCATATTCTTCAAGAAATCAAGCAATCAAAATATCCAAAAGATCCCCAAGGAGGGAACAATCATAACAACCCAACATAGTTAAGGATAAAATCTAACGATATAACTTAACTTTAAATTCGCAAATAGAAATCCACCCATTGCCATCACTAGTTGTCATAGAAACATAGGCATAACTAAAGATACAAAGATGGATTAAGGTTATCTTTCAAACTTCAAGATTTAGGTACACTGAAGTATCATCTTGACCTAGGATGGTCAATCTCTTAAAAGTCAGAACAACATTTTTGAGAGAATGTAATAAAGACAACTCAATTCTTTAGGAACCTACAAATTTAGACTCTTGAAAGATCTTAAGAGAAATGTTGGAAATCTATCATAAGATATATTAATCAATCTTCATGGAAGAAGAACATAATTAAGAATAAATTATTCTATTCCTTTGGAACAAGATCAAATGTGCAATCAAGTGTTCTATCCCACACTCATTGAAACAATGGCAATACAATCCAGTCCATACCATCTTTCAAGAGTCTAAATTTGTAGGTTCCTAAAGAATTGAGTTGTCTTTATTACATTCTCTCAAAAATGTTGGAAATCTATCATAAGATATATTAATCAATCTTCATGGAAGAAGAACATAATTAAGAATAAATTATTCTATTCATTTGGAACAAGATCAAATGTGCAATCAAGTGATCTATCCCACACTCATTGAAACAATGGCAATACAATCCAATGCACTGAAGTATCATCTTGACCTAGGATGGTCAATCTCTTAAAAGTCAGAACAACATTTTTTAGAAAATTTAATAAAGACAACTCAATTCTTTAGGAACCTACAAATCTAGACTCTTGAAAGATCTTAAGAGAAATGTTGGAAATCTATCATAAGATATATTAATCAATCTTCGTGGAAGAAGAACATGATTAAGAATAAATTATTCTATTCCTTTGGAACAAGATCAAATGTGCAATCAAGTGATCTATCCCACACTCATTGAAACAATGGCAATACAATCCAGTCCATACGACATATGATCTACCTTGTAACATATAACATTGTGTTGTAAATATGTGCCTAATCAGTGTTGTCATTGATGTCAACATATCCCTGTTGCCATTGGTATCAATTGTATCCTATTTTGTTACTTGTTTAGAAGACTAGAATGTTGAGGATATTGAGAAAATTAATGAAGATCAATGTATGCAGACCATATGGCTATGTAGAGGATTGGCTCAAGTAGCTCCAGTTAAGTTTTGAGAGGTTTGCATGAAGATTTGAAGAAGATATGGCCATCTGAATAGAACCGGGTTTTGTTGTGTTTAGAAGAGATAGAGTGACAGTAAATTGGTCTGGATTGCTCCGCATTGAAATATTATGATCTGCAATTCTAGAGGCATGTTTGGGAAGTCAGTGTGTATCATCAACTCAAGTGGTTCATGGTTTGGAGGTCCACAAGCAATCTTTCTAGTGTGACAGTCATGGCAGATAGTGTTCTTGAGGTTCTGGAAGAAGATGCAAGTGATTCTGACGATTTGGAGGGGTGCGGATGTCTTTTTTGAATTCAATGTGCTTGTGGAGATCTCTGGATCGTGCGCTTGCTGTGTTGGAGGTCTGCATTGAAGATTAAGCTCATTGTTGAAGATTTCTTCCTTAGTGTTACTGTTCTTCCTAGTCTTGGCCGACCGGATGATTCAAGCATGTTGTGGATGATATAAGAGAAATTCTATGGAGTGTGGCATATTGATCAAGGAAGACTTGAGTCCCAATTATGTTTGGCTAATAGCCTAGTGATTTGCATTAAGTCAGATGCTTGTAGTACCGACCTTGATGTTTATTCCAAGGTTGATAAAGCATATAAAGACGTGTAGTTGAGTCTTGGAAAATTATCCTTGTGCGAAATAATCAAATCCTAAGAAAGGATCAGAGGTAGAGTAGAGAAGAGGAGGAGCAAATGAATAAGAATAGTAAAGGATAAAGTGATAGTGAAGAAGTATTTGGGAGAAGAGCAGAAGTTTTGCGAGCATTCAATGAGACTGAACCAGACATGAAGAAGATGCTATTTCTCAGTTAATTCTTTCTATATTAAACATAAATTTCTATAGGTAGTGAGCTCTGGGAAGTGCACCTAAAGGCAAGTGCCTTCCCATTTTTAAGTATTTTTAACAAGGTATGAATCTTGTGGGTTAACCCCCACAGTGGTTTTCCCTTAACTGGGTTTCCATGTTAAAAATCTTGGTGTCATGTGTTAATTATGTTTCTGCTCATGTGTTATTATTTCATGCTTTAATGTTTACATCATTAATATGTTTGTAAGTTGTGAAAGAAGATTAAAGAGAAGAAATAATTAATTTTGCGAGGCAACTGATTCACCCCCCCTCTTAGTTGTCTGGCCTAATTCCAATAATTGGTATCAAAGTCAGTTCCTCTAGAAGAAGCCTGAACACTTGAGGAGATCCAAAATGTCAACTTACAAGAAGGACAGTCTGAGGTTTGATGGAACAAATTACCCTCTGTGGAAGAAGCACATGGAGTGTCACTTGCAATGTATGGGTGATGCTTTTTGGTTGATAACTAAGGATGAGTATAAGGTTCCAAACAATGGCCCTACAACTTGGTGCAGGAACACCCCTTCAACAAGTCAATTATACATCTAAGGGAGAAGACTAAGGTCTTAATAGGTTGTTATGTTTTATGCATTGCTATTTTTAATGTAATAAGGTCTGTTTGACAAAGACATGTTATTGTAGTTTGTTTTTAGGACACTTGTTGATCTGTAGATGACAGGGTTGTTAGACAGTTAGTGTTGGTTAGGGATTGTTATCTCCCAGCCACTTGGAAGTATCTCCCAGCCATTGGGAATCAAGTCTATACTACTCTTAGTGAGTAGATAAATACCCTAGATCAGGTCAATTAGAGGATATATAGAATGCATATGATAGACACAGCAGTAGATTGAATTGTATTGAGAGTGCAATTGTGAACCAGAATATCTGTATTCATTTCTGAAAGCAATAAGAAGATCTTGTTTGTGTTATCTTTCTGATTCGAATCCCTTGCATAGTTGATTTTCTATTTTGGAATCGAGATGGACTCTTAGTCCATTCCACCAGTTAGATTACTTCGTAATCGGTGGAATGGCTGTACATAATTGTTTGTGTTTTGTTGTTGCATTCTTTGTTTGTTCATTTCAAGTTTGCAGGATCGTTTTGCAGCATGCTTTGATAAACCCTAGCATCCTCATGTGCCAGGTTAGAAAAGTCTAAAATCTGTGTTAGATTGACAGAGGAATGGATCTGGACAATCATAGGGTTTGCAGTGTTCAAACAATGAAGATTCGCATGGTTTCATTGGAGATGCATTTTGTGTATATACAACAATTGTATGTCGGATATACATTCTATGAGTATATCGCTATTATCTACTGAAGTTTGCATATCGCAAAGCATATCAGGTTCAACTGGCAGTTTGTATGTCTCGATTGTATGTATCAAACATACATGGTAAAAGTAAAAGTCTATCAGTATACAAAGGAGTCAGCGGTTCAGTCAAAGTCGTCGGATGCATAATCGAAATGCATGTTGAGACTATACATTGTTGATATACAATCTCTGTGTATATCGCTATTGAGTATCGGGTTCATTCCTTATGTATCCCGTAGTTGAATGTTGTGAGTATCCCACATATGCATATTGCGGTTGTATGTGATGAATGTGCATTGTGAATGTACATCGGGTTGATACAAGGAAGTCAACAGTTGACTTCAGTGAATGCATGTTCAGGTTGTATGTCTTGAATGTATATGAAGAATATACATTGCGTAGATGCATTGAGTTAGATGCAGGAGGTGATCGGAACTAGCGGTAAGAAGAACCAGTAGTAGCAAGTCAACCCTTGCATGTGCAAGGGTATTCATCAGCATAACAGCAAAGGTTTTTAGGTGTCAGGAAGATCCAAAACAAAGTGGTCGATAATGCATAGTTTTGCCGATAGGTGAGAGAGGCAAGTATATACAAAGGGGAATGTATGATAATGAGTAATTAATACCTATTTTCCACGTTTCTGTTGGCCCCTTTGCATCATAGTGGTATCGGAGCAAAGGAGTATCTTTTGGGGAAGAAGAAGACAAGATGTTAGATGAAGAGGGATCACAAGAGTTCCCAACAAGGATGACCAATGCTAAGTTGGTTGTCCTAGTAAAGAAGCAAATTACAGAGAGCAAAGTAGTTAGAGCGTAGAATCAGACCTTGAAAGATGAGTTAGAGAAATTGAGGGACAAAGTAGGTTCTAGCAAAGAAGAAGACATGGATGAAAAGGAGATCTCTAGGCGGGAAGAGATAGAGGTTCCTGTAGACCAAAGACCCTTACTTAATGCCCTCAAATCTATGGAGCGAAGGACCATGGATATGAAACTCGACCTGCCAGTGTTTGTAGGAAAAATGGATCTTGATTTAGTGATGGAGTGGATAGACTCCCTGAATAATTTCTTTGAAACAGAGGAAATACCAAATTATCAAAGGGTAAAGATGGCTCAGTCCCAGATAAAAGAGGCTGCACTAACTTGGTGGAATTTCATCCAAGATGACAGGGTGAAAAAAGGAAAGAATAGAGTTGCTACTTGGAAAAAGATGGTGGCTTTAGTGAAGGAAGCCTATGTTCCATTGGATTACAACATCCAATTACATAAGAGGAGACAAAATTTGAAGAAAAAGGAGTTAGATGTCAGTTCATACACTGAAGCGTTCATGAAACTATGTATCAAGACAAAGGTGAAGGAGAGTGATGAAGAGAAGGTGGCAAGGTATCTCAATGGGTTGAGATTTGCCATCCAAGAAGATTTAAATCTGCATAATCCAAATACAGTTCAGAAGTGCTACCAATTGGCACTCAAAGTGGAAAAGAAATTAAAGAGAAGACAAGAGCAGAATAGTAGAGGAAGAGGAAGATAGCAAAGAGGGGGAAGAAGTCCTTTCAGAGGCAAAAGAAATGGATTTGGACACCAAGGTGAATCTAATCAAGAGAGTAGCAAAGGAGACATCAGTCAGACTCAAGGAGGAAGTTACAATCAAAAAGGAAACTTTAGGGGCAGAAGACCACCATTTAGAGGGAGATCTTAGGGTAGAGGACCTCTCAGATGTTACAATTGCAATCAGGAAGGCCATATAGCCAGTAGATGTCCAGAAAAAGCAACAAGTTCAATGGGAGAAAGGAGGACAAATCTGATCCAAGAATCTGATTGTCAAAGTGTAACAAGCTCCAACACTTATCAAAGTGTGAATGCTCCTGATGGTTATGGATATCCTGAGAAGGAGAATCTTTGATGATTAGGAGAGCAATGACCACCATGAAGGTGCCTGACAGAGAACCCCCACAAAGAAAATCTCTTTTCAAAACTACTTGCAAGGCAAGAGGAAAGGTATGTAAAGTTCTGATTGACTCTAGATCTACTAAAAATTTTGTGTCCGTTGAAATGGTAGAAAAGCTTAAACTTAAAAGACTGCCACATCCTTGCCCGTACGAAATCTCATGGCTCACTCAAGGTTAGTAAACAGTTGTAGAAGAGCAGGCTTGGGTGGAGTTTCAAATTGGACCATACAAGGACAGATTATTATTTGACATAGCTCAAATGGATGCTTGCCATCTCCTATTTAGAAGACCATGGCAATATGACTTGAGAACACAACATGATGGAGTTAGGAACACATATTCAATCACTAAGGATGGTAAGGTAATAGAGTTACTACCATTAATGGAGAAGGAGGTAGAATCAAAAGGGAAAGAAGTTAAGGTAATGATGGTAGAAGGTAAACAATTCATGAAAGAGATAGTAGAAGAAGGTGCAGTTGCATATGCTCTAATTCCATGCCTAAAAGTGAAGAAGGAACAGAAGCAAGAATTCAAGGGAGAGAAGAGGCAAAGGTTCATAGCTCTTGCTGTCTAAGAGCTATTGGACAAGTATAAAGGCATCATCTCTGAAGGAATGCCAAGGTCCCTACCACCTATAAGGGACATCAGCCATTGCATCGATCTGATCCCAGGATCTACACTTCCAAACAAAGTAGCATACAAGCTTACCCCAGAGTAGAATGCAGAAGTAGCAAGGTAGATTGAGGAATTGTTGGAAACAGGCCTAATTGGTAAAAGTTTAAGCCCATGTGCAATACCGACTGTACTAGTACCAAAGAAGGAAGGCACTTGGAGACTTTGTACCGATTCTAGAGCTATTAACAAGATAACAATCAGGTATAGGTTCCCAATCCCAAGGATAGAAGATTTGCTTGATTGCTTGGGAGGTGCCAAATATTTCACAAAAATAGATTTAAAGAGTGGATATCATCAGATCAGGATTAGGCCAGGGATGAATGGAAGACTGCATTTAAGACCAATGAGGGGTTATATGAGTGGAAGGTCATGCCTTTTGGTTTGTCCAATGCCCCCAATACCTTTATGAGGCTAATGAATGAGGTCTTGAGAGAATTTATAGGCAAATTTGTCATCGTATATCTAGATGACATTTTGATTTTCAGTAATACAAGGGAAGAGCATCTCAAACATATAAACCTGGTTCTCAAAAGATTACATGAAGAGTAGCTAATGATCAACTTGGAGAAGTGTTTGTTCATGCAAGAGGAGATCATCTACTTGGGTTTTGTTATCTCACATGGCAAATTGAAAATGGATCAAGAAAAGGTAAGTGCCATATTGTCTTGGCCAACTCCTAGAACCATGAATGATGTCAGAAGTTTCCATGGATTAGCAACTTTCTATAGGAAGTTTATAAAAGGGTTTAGTCATGTCTATGCACCCATGTTTGACACCATAAAAGGAGGATAGAAGTGCAGATTCACTTGGACAAAGGAAGCAGATGATTCATTTGAAACATTGAAGAAGAAGGTGGCACAATAACCAGTTCTTGCACTTCTAGATTTCCACAAGATTTTTCAAGTAGAATGTGCTGCAAGCTACATGGAAATTGGAGCAGTACTCAGTAGAGAAGGTAGGCCTATTGCATTTTTCAGTGAGAAATTAAATGATGCTAAGAAGAGATACTCATCCTATGATTTGGAGATGTATGCTCTAGTCCAGTCACTCAAAAAGTGGAGACATTACTTGATGCCAAAAGAATTCATAGTGTTCACAGATAATCAGGCCTTTAGTTTTATAAACAGTTAAGAGAAGCTGAACCATAGGCACATGAAGTGGGTGGAGACTTTGCAAGCTTTCACCTTCACACTCAAGCACAAGAAAGGGGTTAAGAACAAGGTAGCAGATGCTTTGAGCCTGAGGGCTCTAACTATCAATCAAATTCAATTGGAGAGTGTTGGTATTGATTCCTTGAAGACTATGTATGATGCTGATGAAGATTTTGGAGAGATCTACAAAGTCTGTACTTCTTTTGGAGACAAATATCATGTTGAATTCTCTGAATTTCTGATACAAGATGGATTACTTTTCAAAGGTGGACAGTTGTGCATTCCACAGTGTTCTATAAGACTGAACATTATTAGGGAGAAACATTGTGGGGCTATGGCAGGACATTTTGGTCTAGATAAGACCCTTGATCTTGTAAAGAGACATTACTATTGGCCTAAGTTATAGTCAGATGTGAGGAAATTTGTGGAGGCATGTGTGATCTATAAGAAAGCAAAAGGGAGATCTACTAATGCAGGTTTATATCAGCCACTACCCATTCCTTCTAGGCCATAGGAGAGCATAAGCATGGATTTTGTGTTGGGTTTGCCTAGAACAAGGAAAGGATATGATAGTGTTTTTGTTGTAGTAGATAGATTTAGTAAAATGGCACATTTCTTTCCATGCAAAACCAATTGTGATGCTTCATATGTTGCAGATCTATTTTTCAAGGAAATCTTGAGGATCCATGGATTGCCATTGAGCGTAGTGTCTGATAGAGATGTAAAATTTATTGGCCATTTTTGGAGGACTCTTTGGAATAAGATTGGTACCAATTTATCCTTCTCATCGGCCTATCATCCTCAAACAGATGGACAGACTAAAGTGGTTAACCGTTCATTGGGAAATCTGCTAGATGTTTGACAAGACAGCATGGAGAGAAGTGGGATAACATCCTACCATAAGCAGAATTTTCCTATAATGACACCATCAATAGGAGTACAGGGAAATCACATTTTTAGGTGGTATATGGTATTCATCCAAGAGGTATTTTGGAGTTAAGAAATCTACCTGCAGGAGAATCTATTAGTGCAGATGAAGAAGCTTTTGCATCAGCCATCAAAGAGGTACATGATCAGGTCAAGAACCAACTCCAGCAAACCACATTGAAGTACAAAGCCTATGTTGATAAAAAGAAGAGAGATGTACAATTTGCTGTTGGAGATTTGGTGTGGGTTCATCTGAAGAAAGAGAGGCGTCCAAAAGGTAAATATACCAAACTCATGCAGAGGAAGATTGGACCATGTCAAATTTTGAAGAAGTGTGGACAGAATACTTATGAGATCCAACTTCCTCCTGATCTTGGATTATCCCCTATCTTCAATGTATGTGATTTAACTCCATACAAGCATAATGCAGATGTAGAACATGAACCATTGTAGGGTACATCAGATGATGATATTCCTAAGCATGATCCACCACAATTGAAGAAGATTTTAGACTCAAGAGTGGCAAAGAAGACCAGGAACAAAGAGTATATGGAATACTTGGTAGCTTGGCAAGGGAAACCTGATTCAAAGGCAGTTTGGATGACTGAAGAGCAGATCATACAAAAGGGTGTCGATCTTCAAACTCTCATCTTAAGTGGACTTGAGATTTCTTCTCTTAGGGAGTATGGTGTAGGAGCACCCCTTCAACAAGTCAATTATACATCTAAGGGAGAAGACTAAGGTCTTAATAGGTTGTTATGTTTATGCATTGCTATTTTTAATGTAATAAGGTCTATTTGACCAAGACATGTTATTGTAGTTTGTTTTTAGGACACTTGTCGATCTGTAGATGACAGGGTTGTTAGACAGTTAGTTTTGGTTAGGGATTGTTATCTCCCAGCCGCTGGGAATCAAGTTTGTACTACTCTTAGTGAGTAGATAAATACCCTAGATCAGGTCAAATAGAGGATATATAGAATGCATATGATAGACACAACAGTAGATTGAATTATATTGAGAGTGCAATTGTGAACTAGAATATATGTATTCATTTCTGAAAGCAATAAGAAGATCATGTTTGTGTTATCTTTCTGATTCGAATCCCTTACATAGTCAATTTTCTGTTTTGGAATCGAGATGGACTCTTAGTCCATTCCACCAGTTAGATTACTTCGTAATTGGTGGAATGGTTGTGCATAATTGTTTGTGTTTTGTTGTTGCATTCTTTATTTGTTCATTTCAAGTTTGCAGGATCATTTTGCGGCATGCTTTGATAAACCCTAGCATCCTCATGTGCTAGGTTAGAAAAGTCTAAAATTTGTGTTAGATTGATAGAGGAATAGATCTGGACAATCGTAGGGTTTGCAATGTTCAAACAGTGAAGATTTGTGTGGTTTCATTAGAGATGCATTTTGTGTATATACAACAATTATATGTCAGATATACATTTTGTGAGTATATCGCTATTGTCTACTAAAGTTTACATATTGCAAAGCATATCGGGTTCCATTGGCGGTTTGTATGTCTCGATTGTATGTATCAAACATACATGGTAAAAGTACAAGTCTATCGGCATACAAAGGAGTCAGCGGTTCAATCAAAGTCGTCGGATGCATAATTGAAATGCATGTTGAGAATATACATTATTGATATACAATCTCTGTGTATATCGCTATTGAGTATCAGGTTCATTCCCTTTGTATCCCGCAATTGAATGGTTGTGAGTATCCCGCAATATGCATCTATATGAAGAATATAAATTGTGTAGATGCATTGAGTTAGATGCAGGAGGTGACTGAAACTAGCGGTAAGAAGAACCTGTAGTAGCAAGTTAACCCTTACATGTGCAAGGGTATTCATCAACATAACAATGAAGGTTTTTAGGCGTCAAGAAGATCCAAAACAAAGTGGCCGATAATGCATAGTTTTGTTGATAGGTGAGAGAGGCAAGTATATACAAAGGGGAGTGTATGATAGTGAGTAATTAATACCTATTTTCCACATTTCTGTTGGCCCCTCTGCATCACAACTCTAGATGAACTCAAGGATGTTGAACACAACATTCAAGCTAAAGAAGCTTTGTTAAGTGCCCTAACTAATGCAAAAATGACAAATGTCTTGGAATTCAAAACTGCTCATGAAATCTGGAATAAGCTAGAAACTCTGTATGAAGGTGATAAATATGTCAAATTTGCCAAGCTACAGAGCCTGAAGGCTAAATACTAAAGATTGATAATGAGCGAAGATGAAAACATTACTTCCTACATGCAGAAGGTGAATGAACTTGTGACCAGTATCAGGAGTGTTGGTGGAGTATTGGAAGAATTTGAGATTGTTACCAAAGTACTCAGATCCTTACCTCCAGTATACAAGCATAAAGTTGCTACCATTGAAGAGATCAGGACTATGACAACTGTTTCAAGGGATCAGTTGGTCGGTAAGCTTTCAACATGTGAAATGAGTGAGTTTGGTGATTCTCTTCCTAAGTCTGAATCTGCATTTAAAGCTAGTATTCATGGAAAGCAAAGATATGATCTGGGTGAAAGCTCTTCAAAAATATCAAACAGATTTGACAAGATAAGGAAGGATCTTGAAGATGATGAAACTGAGTTTGATGAACTTGAAGCCCTTTTTGCCAAAACATTGCCAAGAGGATCTGGTAAGTATGAAGGAAAGTTGCCATTCAAATGTTTTTCTTGTAATTAGATTGGTCATTTTGCCTCAAGGTGTCTAGAGAGAGGTTCAAATCCAAAACCTAACAGACCTAGAGTTCAGAAGAAATGCTACTATGTCCAAGAAGCTGGTGAAGAAGGAGTCATAGATGATGAATCTGATCATGGAGGTTCCACAGAAAATGATTGGGTGTTCATTGTGTTTGGTGTGGAGCCTAATCAGTCTCCAAGTGGGAGATTGTTGGTATGTGGCGATTGATCATGCAAGTACTGTACACAAGTTATGTATCCTCGTCGGGGTTCAGCGGCACAGCCCCCGAGAAATTTGTTTTCCCTCTTTTTGCATGATCAGAGTAAGTTGTTAATTTTTGTTAACCAACAAAAGAAAAATGACATTGCAGAACCCTAATTCTAAAAGCTTCCAAAAAGCTTGTTATAAGCGGCTGGGATGTATGGTACAACGATGTATTCGCGAGAATGTAATCTATTTTGCACTGGATAATAAAATCATGGATGGCTAAGTTTCTGTGGATGTAGCCCATAGTGGGTGAACCACATTAAATTTCTGTGTTGATCTCTTTTGTGTTATTCCTCATTATTATATTTGGGTTATTTAATCTACATATAATTGCTAATGTTTATTGCTTTAATTTTCCCTAACCCTAACAATTGGTATCAGAGTGGGTTGTGTTTGATTATCCTCTGCATGAAGGTCTCACAGTTGAGTAGGAGTCTCATGGTTAAGTGGGAGCAATGGCGGATGAGGGTAAATTGAAGGTAGATAAATTCAGTGGGCAAAACTATCAGTTATGGAAGATGTAAATGGAGGATTATCTCTATCAGAAGGATTTATGGAGGCCATTGGAAGGAGTGGCCAAGAAACTGGCAGCAATGACTGATGAGGATAAGGAACTTTTGGACAGAAAGGCACTAGGAACCATTCAATTGTGCCTGGCACCATCTGTGGCATTCAATATAACAGAAGTGAAGACAACAAGTGAACTGATGAAAGCTTTGGCCAAATTGTATGAAAAACCCTCAGCCTCTAATAAGGTATTTCTCATGAAGCATATGTTTAATCTAAAAATGATTGAAGGTGGATCTATGTCAAATCATTTAAATGATTTTAATATGATTACAAGTCAGTTAACTTCTATAAAAGTGAAATTTGATGAAGAGGTAAGGGCTCTCTTGGTTTTATGTTCTTTGCTAGAAAGATGGAATAGCTTGGTAATGGCTGTAAGTAACTCCGTCTCTGGTTCAAATATGTTGGTGTTATCCTTAGCGAGGAAATGTGACAGAAAAGCACAGGTGAGACTTCAACATCTGGTAATGCTTTGACTATAGAGAATAGGGGAAGAACAAAGGAAAGAGGAAAAAGCCCTACAAATCGTGGGAAGTCACAAGGAAAGTCGAGGAAAGGCAGATCTAAATCCAGAGGAAGAATGGATTGCTGGCACTATGGAAAGCCAAGACACTTGAAGAAGGATTGCTTGTCTCGAAAGAGCAAACAAGGAAACAGACAACATGATGACAGTAAGGAAGCTAATGTTGCAAGTAATAAATTACAGGATGCTTTAATTCTATGTTTAGATAATGCTAATGATTCCTGGGTGATAGATTTAGGGGCTTCATTTCATGCCACACCCCATAGGAAATATTTTGTAGATTATGTTCAAGGTGATTTTGGACATGTATATCTGGGTGATGATGAACCATGTCAGATTGTTGGAAAAGGAAAAATAAAAATCAAGTTACATAATGGAAATGAATGGTTGCTACAGGAGGTAAGACATGTTCCAAATTTGAGAAGGAATTTAATCTTTGTAGGACAACTGGGTAGTGAAGGTTGTATAGTTACCTTTTCAGACAAAATCTGGAAGGTCACTAAAGGTGCATTAGTAGTAGCTAAAGGTGAAAAGGTAGGTACATTGTATTTGTGTACTGGTAATACTTATTCTACCTTAGCTGCTACAGAAATAGTTGCTACTGAGACAGTTATAACACTTGCTGCAGAGATAGAAATAGAATTGTGGCACCATAGACTTGGGCACATGAGTGAGAAAGGGATGAAGTTTCTTCACTCTAGAAAGTTGCTACCAGGTCTGAAGAAGATTAACTTGGAGTTCTGCAAAAATTGTGTTTATGGAAAATATAAAAGAGTTTGATTTCTCAAAGTTGGGAAAGAGAAGAAGAGTGAGAAATTAGAGCTTGTGCATTCAGATGTATGGGGACCAGCTCAGGTATCATCTCTTGGAGGCTCTTGCTATTATGTTACTTTTATTGATGATGCAACTAGGAAAACATGGGTGTATTTCCTAAAACAAAAATTAGAAGTATTTGAAACTTTTAAAAAGTGGAGAGCTTTGGTTGAGAATGAGACAGAAAAAAAGTTGAAGTGTCTCAGATCTGATAATGGAGGTGAGTATTGCAGCAGAGAATTTGAGAATTATTGTTCATATAATGGAATCCGCAGGCAGAAAATAGTTCCTGTAACCCCACAAGAAAATGGTGTGTCTAAGAGGATGAATAGGACCATTATGGAGCATGCAAGGAGCATGAGATTGCATACTGGACTACCCTTACACTTTTGGGCAGATGCTGTACATACTGTTGTTTATTTAATAAATAGGGGACCTTCAAATCCTTTGGATGGTGGCATTCCAGAGGAGGCATGGATGGGCAAAAAGGTAAACTATTCATTTCTAAAAACCTTTGGTTGTGAAGCTTTTGTCCATTTTGATATTGAAAATAGAACCAAGCTTGAGGCTAAGTCTAAAAAATGTACCTTCATTGGATATGGAGTAGATGAATTTGGTTATCAGTTATGGGATTATAAAAATCATAAAATCAATAAGAGTAGAGATGTTATATTCAATGAGAAGGTCATGTATAAGGATTAGTTGCAGGAAAAGAAGCATGAACAGGCCAAAAAGGAATATGTGGTGCTAGATGAGATTCCAAAAAATAAAATGCCAGTGGTACTTGATGCTCAGCAACAACAAGTTATCTCACAAACTCCTGCAAGTGTTAGACGTTCTACAAGGATAACTAGACCTCCTAAATAATTTTCTCCATCATTATATTATATATTATTAATTGATTCTGGTGAACTTAAAGGTTATGAAGAAGCAATGCAGGTAGTTACCAAAAAGTAGTGGGAGCTAGGCATGAAAGAGGAAATGGATTCCTTGCTGTAGGATCAGACTTGAGAATTAGTTCAATTGCCTGTAGGTAAAAGAGCATTGCCAAATAAATAGGTTTACAGGTTGAAGGAAGAAGATGGAGGCAAGAAAAGATATAAGGCCAGACTCGTGGTAAAAGGTTTTGCACAAAAAAAAGGTATAGATTTTGATGAAATATTTTCTCCGGTTGTAAAGATGACTTCTATTAGAACAATTCTAAGTCTTGTGGCTACGAAAGACTTGCATCTTGAACAGCTAGATGTGAAAACAACTTTTTGCATGGGGATCTGGAAGAGGAAATATACATGCAGCAACCACAGGGATATGAGGTCAAGGGTAAGGAGGATTTTTTTTGCAAGTTAAAGAAGAGTTTGTATGGCCTGAAGCAAGCACCTCAACAATGGTATTTGAAATTTGATAGTTTTATGGTTGAACAAGGTTACAAAAGATGTCATTCTGATTATTGTGTTTATTTCAAGAAATTGGGTAATGGCAGCTATA
Organism: Cunninghamia lanceolata; assembly: GCA_027924645.1. Taxonomy (NCBI): domain Eukaryota; kingdom Viridiplantae; phylum Streptophyta; class Pinopsida; order Cupressales; family Cupressaceae; genus Cunninghamia; species Cunninghamia lanceolata. The sequence goes on from BSBN01000025.1 coordinate 20,817,387, forward strand.
TTATCCTATTGCTTTATGTTGATGACATGCTTGTTGCCGGGTCTAACATGCAGCATATTAATGAACTTAAGCAGAAATTAGCAAATTCATTTGCTATGAAGGATTTGGGTGCAGCAAAACAAATCCTTGGTATGAGGATCACACGGGATAGGACAAATAGAAAACTATTTTTGTCCCAAAGTGAGTATGTAGATAAGGTGTTGAAAAAGTTTAACATGCAGAATGCAAAAGTAGTTAGTACACCTTTGCCTAGTCATTTTAAGTTGACTAAGGATATGTGTCCAAAGACACAAGAGGAGGAAGACAAAATGTCTAAGATACCATATGCATCAGCAGTTGGCAGCTTGATGTATGCAATGGTATGCACAAGGCCAGATATTGCACATGCAATGGGAGTTGTGAGTAGGTATATGAGAAATATGGGAATGGAACATTAGAATGTTGTAAAATCAGTTCTTTGATATTTGAGAGGTACTACTTCAAAGAAACTATGTTTTGGAGGAACAAATTCTGCTTTAAAAGGATATGTTGACTCTGATCTAGCTGGTGATATTGATAGTAGGAGGAGTACTATAGGGTATGTTTTTACTATAGGAGGTACTACAATTAGTTAGATTTCAAGGCTACAAAAGGTTGTTGCACTTTCAACCACTGAAACTGAGTATGTTGTTGCTACAGAAGCTAGCAAGGAGATGATTTGGTTACAATGTTTTCTGGAGGAATTGGGGCAACAACAAGAAGATAGCCCTTTGTACACTGATAGCCAGAGTGCCATTCATCTTGCTAGGAACTTAGCTCTACATTCAAAAACTAAGCATATACAGCTCGGATACCACGTCATCCGGTCAGTTTTGGAGGATGGGCAGTTGAAGCTAGAGAAAATTCACACAAGTGAAAATCCTACAGATATGTTCACAAAGGCAGTTACATGAGAGAAACTGATTTCCTCATCAGTTTTTGTTGGCCTTCATAACTGATAATGGTGGACTTAAGAAACTAGCCAGGCCTGTAATCTAGTGGGAGCTACAAGCGCAGTGGTGTCGTCCAGGAACAATCGCCAAGTGGGAGATTGTTTGGTGTGGAGCCTAATCAGTCTCCAAGTGGGAGATTGTTGGTATGTGGAAACTAAACATGCAAGTACTATACACAAGTTATGTATCCTCGCCAGGGTTCGGGGGCGCAGCCCCCGAGAAATTTTATTTCCCTCTTTTTGCACGATCGGAGTCAGTTGTTAATTTTTGTTAACCAACAAAAGAAAAATGACATTGCAAAACCCTAATTTTAAAAGCTTCCAAAAAGCCTGTTATAAGCGGCTGGGATGTATGCTACAGTGATGTATTCCTGAGATTGTAATCTGTTTTGCACTAGATAATAAAATAATTGGATGGCTGAGTTTTTGTGGATGTAGCCCATATTGGGTGAACCACGTTAAATTTTTGTGTTGATCTCTTTTGTGTTATTCCTCATTATTATATTTGGGTTATTTAATCTACATATAATTGTTAGTGTTTATTGTTTTGATTTTCCCTAACCCTAACACATTGCCATCAAAGAAGAAGATCCAGTGCCTACTGAATCTGCTAGCTGTGCAATTGTGGAAAGCACCTTGGCTACTCAGGTTGTAGAAAAGGATGAATGGGTAATTGACAGTGGATGTTCTCATCATATGACTGGTGATAAAAGTAAATTTGTAAGCTTTGAAAAATATGAAGGTGGAATTGTGAAGTTTGGAGACAACTTAGCTAGTAGAATCCATGGTAGAGGATCCATCTCTTTTGAGGGTAAGAATAACACTAATGATGTTCTATATGTGGAAGGATTGAAGCATAGTCTTCTCAGTGTTGGATAGTTGGTTGACAAGGGTTATGATCTCTGATTCAAGGATGGAAAATGTAGAATCTTGGAAAGCCTCAAAACTGAAATTGCATCTGGTGCTCAAACTAGAGGTAACATCTTTCATTTAAGTAGTTCTGGTAAAAGTTTCTTGATTTATCAGGTTGATCAGAGTTGGCTCTGGCATAGGAGAATGTGTCATGTGAATTTTGATAATATTGTCAAGATAAGTTCCACTCAGGTTGTAAGAGATCTCCCAAGACTTGTGAAACCTGCTGATAGCATGTGCAAAGAATGTTAATTAGGTAAACAGAACAAAACTTCATTCAAGAGCAAAGAACAATCTTCAAGTGGATTGTTGGAACTTGTGCATACTGATCTTTGTGTTCCTACCAAAATTAGGAGTGTGCAAGGAGACATATATTTTATGTTGTTGATTGATGATTACTCTTGGATGATGTGGGTAACCTTCCTAAAAGAAACATGAGAATCTCTTGAAAAATTCAAAGTGATCAAAGTTATGGTGGAGAATGAGATTGGTGTGAAGATAAAGTGTCTGAGATCTGACAGAAGTGGAGAGTTTACCTCCAGTGAGTTTGATTCATTCTGTGAAAAGAAAGGAATAAAAAGACAGTTATCTGCTCCTAGGACTCCTTAACATAATGGAGTTCTGGAAAGAAAGAACCAAACCATTCAAGAAGCTTCTAGGACCATGATGATGGAAGCAAATGTTCCTCAAGTCTATTGGAGAGTTGTGAGTACTGATGTCTACACTCTTAACCGAGTGCAGATCAAAGCCAATTCTGGTAAGACCCCTTATGAACTATGGTTTGGTCATCCTCCTACTGTGCAATATTTTAGAGTTTTTGGTAGTAAATGCTATATCAAAAAAGATGAAGATCTAGGCAAGTTTGATGCAAGGATTAATGAAGGAATATTTCTAGGATACTCTACTCAAAGCAAGGCATACGCGTGCTTTAATAAGAGATTGAAAAAAAATGTTGAAAGTACAAATGTTAGAGTTGATAAGAGCAAAGAAGGACATTCTAGGTCTTGCGGATATGATTCAGATGATCAAGATTAAAGTCAAAATCAAGGAAGGCAAGTTTAAACTTAGACTCAGATCCTGATTGATTCAGAATATCCAGTGACTCAAAAGGATAATGCATATGTTGAGGAACAATCTCAAGAATCAGAAGTTCAAACAAATCCTAGAACTCCCAGGTATGTGAGGTTGAATCATTCTAAAGATCATATCATAGGAGATAGAAACAAATGAGTTCAAACTAGAAGAAAAATTGCTAAAGATCAAGAGGAGATTTGTCTGATTTCAAAGATTGAACCAAAATCAGTAAGTGAAGCTTGCAATGATAAATATTGGGTAAAAGCAATGGAAGAAGAATTAATGCAAATTGAAAAGAATCACACTTGGGATCTTGTTCCTAGACCTGAAGACAAAAATGTGATTGGAACTAAATGGGTCTTCTGGGATAAACTAAATGAAGATGGTAAAGTTGTAAGAAACAAAGCAAGGCTGGTATGCAAAGGATTTTCTCAAGTGGAAGGAATTGATTTTGAAGAAACTTTTGCTCCAGTGGCAAGAATAGAGGTAGTCAGATTATTTATTGCATTTGCTTCTTATAAAGATTTCAAGGCTTATCAGATGGATGTCAAGTCAGCATTCTTGAATGGAGAATTGGAAGAAGAAGTCTACATTGAGCAACCGAAAGGATTTCAATTGTCTGATTAGAGAAATATGGTCTGCAGGTTGAGAAAATCATTGTATGGACTCAAACAAGCCCCAAGAGCCTGGTATGCAAGATTAGATAAGTATTTGCTAAAGCTAGGATATAGAAAAGGCACTGCTAATAGTAATCTTTACTTCAAGATTGATCATGAGCACATTCTACTTGTTGAGGTATTTGTTGATGATATCATTTTTGGTGGAACTGAGAGTATGTGCAAAACATTTGTTGATCAGATGCAGAGTGAATCTGAGATGTCCATGTTTGGTGAAATAAATTTCTTCTTAGGTCTGCAAATCATTCATTTAGATAAAGGTATCTTCATATCTCAATCTAAGTATGTGAGAGAACTGTTGAAAAAGTTTTGAATGGAAGATTCAAAGCCAGTGGGTACACCCATGGTAACTGGATGTAAGTTGAGTAAAGATGATGACTCCCCTAAGGCAAATCAAAAAAGGTGTAGATCAATGATTGGAGGACTGCTCTATCTGACTCAGACTAGACCTGATATCATGAATGCAGTTGGACTTGTTGCTAGATTTCAAGCTGATCCTAGAGAATCCCATGTTGTAGCAGTCAAAAGAATTTTTAGATATCTCAAAGGGACACTTGATTATGGCTTATGGTATTGCAAGGATAATAACTTCACTCTTCATGCTTACACAAATGCTGATTGGGCAGGAGATGTGGATGACATGAAAAGTACTAGTGGTGGTGCATTCTTCTTGGGAAGGAGATTGGTTTCTTGGATGAGAAAAAAATAAGAGGCAATATCTCTATCTACTACAGAGGCAGAGTATTTAGCAGCAACAAACAATTGTACTCAAGTTCTGTGGATGAAGCAAATGTTGAAAGACATCATAATTATGTTTGAGGAGCCTGCTGCAATCTTCTATTATAATTCAAGTGCAATAAGCATCTCAAAGAATCTAGTGTTGCATTCAAAGACAAAGCATATATCAATCAAGTTTCACTTCTTGAGAGAGAAGGTTAATGAGAATGAAGTTAGATTGGAGTTTGTTTCTTCAAAGGATCATATTGTAGATATTTTCACTAAGCCTCTACCCAAGGATACTTTTGAGTATCTCAGAGAGAAGTTAGGGCTTATTACCCCTCCTGATCAGAACTAAGATGCACTAGGGTGCATTAGTCCAGTGGAATTCACAGTCATATCTTGTGATCCGGATTGATGTTAAGGAGATACTACTCAGGGTGAGTAGTCAGTATGCAAATTTTGAGATCAGTCTGAAACAAAAAAGGGGAGAAAAGGTTGCAAATATGTGCCCTTTGCCATTGATGTCAAAGGGGGAGAGAATTCATGTGAAAAACTAGTTGTTGATGAAAGGGGGAGCTATAAAGAAAAATGGTTGCAGGTGTGATAAGAGAAAGGGGGAGAAGTTCTTGTCTTGATGGTTGAATTAGTTTTTCACATCATATGTTTCCATCAATGAGAAAGAGGGAGATTGTTGCAAATATGTGCCTAATCGGTGTTGTCATTGATGTCAACATATCACTGTTGCCATTGGTGTCAATTGTATCCTATTTTGTTACCTATTTAGAAGACTGGAATGTTGAGGATATTGAGAAAATTAATAAAGATTAATGTATGTGAACCATATGGTTGTGTAAAGGATTGTCTGAAGTAACTCCAGTTAAGTTTTGAGAGGTCCGCATGAAGATTTGAAGAAGATATTGCCATTTGAATAGAACTAGGTTTTGTTGTGTCCAGAAGAGATAGAGTGACAATCAATTGGTCTGGATTGCTCTGCATTGAAATATTATGATCTGCAGTTCTAGAGGCATGTTTGGGAAGTTATTGTGTATCATCAACTCAAGTGGTTTGGGGTTTGGAGCTCTGCAAGCAATCTTTCTAGTGTGACAATCATGGCAGATAGTGTTCTTGAGGTTCTGGAAGAAGATGCAAGTGATTCTGATGATTTGGAGGAGTGCGGATGCCTTTGTTGAATTTAATGTGCTTGTGGAGGTCTCTGGATCATGCGCCTACTGTGTTGGAGGCCCGCATTGAAGATTGAGCTCGTTGTTGAAGATTTCTTCCTTGGTGTTACTGTTCTTCCTAGTGTTTGCTGACCGGATGATTTAAGCATGTTGCAGATGATCTAAGAGCAATTATATGGAGTGTGGTGTATTGATCAAGGAAGATTTGAGTCCCAGTTATGTTTGGCCAATAGCCTAGTGATTCACATTAAGTCAGATGCTTGTAGTGCTGACCTTGATGTTTATTCCAAGGTTAATGAAGCATATAAAGACGTGTAGTTGAGTCGTGGAAAATTATCCTTGTGCGAAATAATCAAATCCTAAGAAAGGTTCAGAGGCAGAGTAGAGAAGAGGAGGAGCAGAGGAACAAGAATAGTAAAGGATGAAGTGATAGTGAAGAAGTATTTGGGAGAAAAGCAAAATTTTTGTGAGCATTCAATGAGACTCAACCAAGCATGAAGAGGATGCTATTTCTTAGTTAATTCTTTCTGTATTAAACATAAATTTCTATAGGCAGTGAACCTCTTTTGAGTAGTGAGCTCTGAGCAGTGCGCCTGAAGGCAAGTGCCTTCCCATTTTTAAGTACTTTTAGGAAGGTACAAATCTTATGGGTTAACCCCCACCGTGGTTTTCCCTTAACCGGGTTTCCACATTAAAAATCTTTGTGTCAAGTGTGTTAATTGTGTTTCTGCTCGTGTTATTGTTTCATGCTTTAATGTTTACATCATTAATCTGTCTGTAATTTGTGAAAGAAGATTAAAGAGAAGAAAAGATTAATTTTGTGGGACAATTGATTCACCCCCCCTATCAGTTGTCTGGCCTAATTCCAACACATTGATCTAGTGAACTTTGTCTTGTGGACCAAATTCACTTCTATATGTAATATCTAGAGTAGGTCATTTCATCTAAGGGTCTTCTTCTCCTAAATTATTTTTCTTGATTAGAGTAACTCTTCATTCATGATTAAAGATCAAGGACATTAGTATTAGGCACATAAGTACCTTAGATAAATTTGATACACATCAAATTATACCAAATTATTTACATAATTCTATTTTGAATTACATTATGGGCCCATAACCTACAAATTCTAGGATCATCTTCACCTCTTAAAACTTTGGAAAAAATTAAGATTTTTTATGGAATAAAATAATGCTTTTCTAACGTATGAAAATCTGTTGGCAAGAGACACTGCTTTTCTTGATAGGTGTTGTCATTGATGGCAACTAAGATCATCACAATCATCTACATAACACAATTTGTTCATATTGGAATTCAGATTTAGAATTTGTCTAAGTCTAGGCAGTTAGGAACAGAGTAGTAACAGGGTCTGATATTTTGGTCCGAATCTCTCCGGTGGAAAGTCATGATTAGTTATAGATCTAGGGGAGTCATATGCATTGTCAAGATAGTCTAAATCTAGATTTTTGTCCTCCGGTGATGAAGGATTCAAAAGATATTAGCCTCTGAGTACCGGGTTCTAGTTTGTTAGAGCAGACAAAAGAAGAACAGGCTGACCTTGCAGAAGATCTTGCTTCCGGATGTATGGAAGTTGTTTGTTGGACAAATGGTGATGATCAGTGATAGTGGCCGACATGAATGATGATTTTCAAGAGCAAGTTTTTATCCGCGCCTTAAGTTATGCATAGATCTAGCCAATAGAGTAGAGCATTCATTAAAGTCCTTAGTGTTGTTGAAGCCGACTGATAGAATGATTGTAGATCATGTTGCAAATATATATAGCCAATGGAATTGGATGATTTAGTGTGTGTGGTGTATGCAAAGAAGGTGTATGTAAGAAAAGCAGAAATCCAAAGTGTGAATGAAGACAGAATAGTAAGAAGAGCAGACCAAAGATGAAATGTGTAAGATCAGTTTTTGTACTTAACCAGAACTGAAACTTTTGCATGGGTAGATGCTATTAATCAGTTTAGATCTCTATTATTCTATTGTAATATCTCCATAGGTAGTGAGTTCTAGGTAGTGAGTTCTAGGTAGTGAGCCTCCATTTGAGTAGTGAGCTCTAGGCAGTGAGCCTAAATGCATGTGCATTCCCATTTGTAAAATACTTTTAACAGGGTATTAATTTTTGTGGGTTAACCCCCATCGTGGTTTTTCCCTTGACCAGGTATCCACGTCAAATATCTTGGTGTCAAGTGTGTTATTGTGTTGTTGCTCTTACTCTTATGATTTATTGTTTTCATGATTAAATTATTGAATTGTTATTAAGTAGCAAAAGAAAGAATTAACTGCAAAAGATACAAAGTTTTGAGACAACTAATTCACCCCCCCTCTCAGTTGTTTGTCTTATTTCCAACAATTGGTATTAGAGTGAGGTTCCTTGGAGAGGCCTAACAGCTTGAGGAAAAGATCTTGGAAGAAGTTTTAAATGGGTTCACTCAAAGATCAACTTCAGTTGGCCCTAAAAGAGCTTGTTCAGTCTAAAATAGAAATCAGTAATCTGAGAGGTGAACTTAAAGATGTTGATGATACCATTGAAATGTTAAAAGATAAATTAAAGAAATCTATGCAAAGGAAAAAGGAGCTACTTCTATAGCTATCCAGTTTACCTAAAGAAAATGGCATGAATGAAGCTTTGGAAGAAAAGACAAAGGAATGTGAAAAGTTGTCACAAGAAGTTGTTGTTCTGAAAATTAAAATGGAATGTGGGGTGATGAGGCAAACCAAAGAAAGTGAAGATAGGAAGAAAATTGAAGAAGATCTGAATCAAATACTAAAAGAAACAACTGAAGAATGTTGCAAATTAGATGGAATAACTGGCCATCTAGAGTCTGATCTACAAGAAAGTAGAGACAATGAAAGAGAACTTGAAAGGCAAGTTATCATTCTCATACGTGACCTAGATGTTGCAAATGAATATAAGGAGAAGTTCAAGATAAGCTCAGCAAAACTTGAAGCACTACTCAAAGGATAGAAAAGGGCTGATGATAAGCATGGTCTTGGATATGAGAAAGGTGAAAGCTCAAGATCTGGACAAAGAAATTTTCAACCTAGGAATGGGAGAAATAGAACTAGAAAACCTTCGGTAAGATAGCCTAATGCTCAAAGATATCCATCATTCAATGGAAATTGTTTCAAATGCAACAAATTTGGTCACAGAGCTACTTAGTGCAAAAGCAGAGTAAATCAAAATGGTCCATCCTTCTCCGGTCAATGCTTCAAGTGTAAGAGGTATGGTCATAGATCAAATGAATGTAGAAGTATGAAAATGAATAATGTTAACAATAGAAGAATTAGCAATTCTTTCAATGGTTACTGCTTTGTTTTCAATGGGTTTGGACACATGGCTAATCAATACAGATCAAGAGAAAATTAGGGTTACAAAAAAAGGAATGTTGTGTGCTTTAACTGCAACAAATCTGGTCATATTGCAAGATTCTGCAGAAGTAGGAACAATGGAAGAAGTGGTCCAGTAAACAAAAAATTGGATGAGCAGAGACAAGACAAAGGCAAAGAAAAAATTGATACGAATGAGACTCAAAATGAATCAAACAAGATATGGGTTAAGAAAACAATTATGGATGACAATAATGGATCTGCACCAGAATCTGGTGCTGAAAATTCCTCCAGGAATTGATTTGAGAGCCTTGGCTCAAGGGGAGCAGCATTGTAAATCAAATTCCCCCAGCCAGTAGTTGAGTGCCTGGTTCTGGCACAATGAGAAAAGGTACCTTGAATTGACTTAGAATATTTGGAAGGATTTCTGGAAGAAAGGAAGTCATTATGGCAAATTGTAGAGTGACACATGAAAGACTATTCAAAATAGAGCTATCGGATGTGCTAGGGTAGAGCATTTATTACAAAGGCAAATTAGGTGATGCAAAGCTTAAAAGAGTCATCCATTCCTCATTTGAAACACTTTGCATCAGGAGAGAATAAGAAGAAAGAAGTGGATGAACTTATAGCTGAGAATTCTCAAGATTTGGAAGCGAGAAAAGGATTTCCAAGCAAAAACCCTAATCTGCGTAACAAGGTATTTTCTATTTTCTGCAAAATCTCTTGAGCTCTCAATTTTTGCAAATGGTTACACTTCTAGTTGTTGATGTAACTGAAAGACCCTGACCAATATTTAAGAAGCATCCACACAAATCAGTTGAAATTGAATCATTGGGCACATTCTCTAAGGTTCCACATGGTGTACTGCATGCTAAGGATATTAGGGCATACATCCACTGTAACATGGATGAATTTGGAAACCTAAAACTCCTGGATTTGCTTTACAACCATTTAACAGATGATAGCCACAAATTGAAACCAGAATACAAAGCCCTAGAAAGCAATCATTTTCTACAAGTCATTAGGTTTCTGATATTTGATGAAAATGAATGGGTTCTATATATCTTAAGCTGGATGCATGATGAGTTCATATGGCTATTGAAACGATTCAAGATTACAAAGGATGTTATCAAGATTGTGACTGGGTTAAACTCCTCTAGCAGATTACCCATGCTAAAAGCTGTGAAAAACCAGACAGTGACTGATGTTACCAGTGCCGAATTTGACAGAAGGGAAATGACCATCAATGATATTATAGAGCCGGATGTTAAATTCGCCTCCATGGTGATTGGGTACAAAATTTACCACTCCAACAGAGAAAACTCTATCTCTGGAACTACAATTTATGCAGCCTATCAAATGTTAAAAGAAAATGCTAATTATGATCTTTGTGAACTACTACAAAATTAGTTGATTGAAAATTTGAGCAAGATAAAGAAAGATAAAAAAATTCCTTCAAATATGGTTCCTTGATTATATGCTTGTTCTTCTATTTTATGAATGAAGTACCTGGAATTCAAAGTGTGCATTGTACAACTGACAAACCAGTAGCATGGCAAATAAGAGATCACCTTCTCAGTCTTGGTAATTCCCAAGCCCAAAAGACTTCCGTTTGGGGCTACTTGAAAAACTTCCAGAGTTTAATGCAAGCAAGGGAAAGAGTCCCTAAAACAATTGTGGAGAAGTATTAAATGACATGTTTCATGGTTGACATAGATCAATGCTTGATGGAATTTGTAGAACCAAGGACAATTTGGATAATGCCTATGGGTTATGAGGTGGATGGAAGAGTGTTGGATATGTATGCTCAACATCTTCTGAGTACACCTAAAGATACCTCTATGGAAAGGTTTGGAACCTACAAGGAATTAAGTCTAAAATTACATGTGGAGCTCAAACAGCTTGAGACTAAGAGGAAAGTGCAAAGACAAGTTGAAAGGTATGCTGAGAGCATTGGCCTAACCAAGGAGGTAGTAAAGCAGAATAGAGAAAGAATTGAAAAGATGAAGAAAAGCACTGAGCAGACTACAGAAGAAAAAGTAGAAAGTTAGCCGGCAGTCACTCTAAAAATCCCACCAAGTTCTTCAAGGAAGACAAGGAGTTATGTAACACCTGCTAAGCAACTCAAGTCCACTTCCACTAAGAAGCCGGAAGTGACTCCATCCGGTGATGGAGGGAAAAGGAAGAAAACCAAGGCCACAAGAACCCACACAAGCACAAAAGATGATGAAGAGACAGAGACATATGAAGAAATAAAAGAAATAAGATCCAAGAAAGTCAAAACTTCAAAGACTTCTAAAGACCAGCCTTCCGGAAGCAATGAGGCTAGTAAAAAGCTAGTCACTAGTAAGGTTGCTATGACTATTGATGAAATTTTAAAAACAAGCACTGTTCATGGAAATTTAAAGCCTGTCAGAGTTTACTATGATAATTTTGATCAAGCAAATAAGAAAATTTTGGAAGATGCCATTATCATATATTTGAATAAATTCAATAAAGCCCTATGGAAATTTTACAAGAACTTCCAAAGAATTTGAGGAAAGTACTAGAAATGAGAAAAGAAGCATCTAAGGATAAAGACATAGAACTCAGAGAGTATCTTCTCTCCACTTTGTGTCCTGTGATGACCAGAAGAGAAGTAGATAAAATCCTCAGAGAAGTTAAAGATAAATTTAGAAGTAAGGTCTGGTTGAATAAACTAATGATTGGTGAAACTAAGGAAATTGCAAAAGAAACAGAAGAAATCTTGAGAAAGGATTTAGACAAAGATAAATATTATATTATTTCAGAAAAATAAGTAGAAGTAAATCCTCCAGTTCTAGAACATGAAGCTCCAGAAGAACAGACTAACAAAAGAATTGATGATGAAAGTGTTAATTTAGATCCTCCAGAGTTACCCTATGAAGAGACTGATATTGGATTTTTAGATCTAAATATTGGAGAAATCCAGGAAGAGGAACAAGTCAACTAGGAGGACATAGATATGATAGACAAAATAGTTGATACAGAAGTAACTCCTCCACCTGATCATTATGAAAAAGAAGAGGATATTGCCACTACACAGAGCCCTCCAGATTTGGTTGCAAGTAGTGAATAAATAGGAAAGAGTCCCTCTACTGAAAACATAGAGAAAAGTAAAGCTGAGAAAGAGGAGGAAAAAGGAAAGGAAGATAAAGCAGAAGAAGATGGTGTAAACGTTGAAGCACCTAAAGCAGAAACTGAGAAATCTAATGAACAAAAGGGTGGTTTAGAAAATGTTACAAGAGACACTGTAAATGCAGTGAAAAGTCTTCTTGAGAAAGAAATAATTGAGCTTGATAAACCTAAACTACTCCAAGGATTAGCCAATCCAGATGCTCTCTCTCCAATTCAATTGATGAAAATAGCATCATTCACCCAAGTAAAGGCTAGAGAAAAGATGTTAAAGTTCCACATGGAGGACAATGACCTACTGGGGCTTGCAACTAGGATTTTGGAAAAGTTAATGCCTTCCTACCAAAAGAGTCCATCTGATTCCCCTTTTAAACATCTGAAAAATCTTGTAAGTTATGTACATACTCATTTTGAGTCCTTTGAGAAGTCTGCTGAGACAAAAGTCAGAAATGAGTTTTTGGAAAAGAAATTTAGTGAAATTAAAAGTATGATAGGGTATGATAGGACTATGCTTACTATCATTATAAGAGTATTCAAAATGCTCTAAGTGATGTATATAAATTTTGTCTATCCTAGCCCAAAGTAAGTGAGGACATTGAGAAGAAGATAAAGGAACAAGAACGGAACTTGTCAAATCTATCCAATAATTTTGATCCTCTAACTATGTCACCCATAAGTCAGGAATGTCATGTAATTAGCTTAACTGGGGAGTTAAAGAAACTTCTCAAAGAGAAAGGAAATATTATGAAGATAATGTGTGAGATCTAGGGATTGATTTCCCCTAAATTAGAGATAATGTATAATGCCCTATCTAAAGCATAGACTGCAATTCAGACTAGTGATCCATCATATCTATCAAAAGCTGAGGCATTTTTATTTTTGTTGAGTGGGTACATCTCAATTTTGGATGGAATGAAGAGTACTTGGGCCTCTAAACTTGTGCAAATAAAAACTAGTTTTGTAGACATTCTCAAGTTCATGTAAATAGCACTTAATGATTACTTATACATATGCAGCATTATAACACAGAGGTTTTGGAGATTTTGGCTGGAAGACCCCACCTTTTTCCATTGATGTCAAAGGGGGAGTGAAGAGCAGTGAAAAATGAGGAATCCAACAAACAGAGAGCATTGGAATGAAGTATGAACGGCAATATGGAGTACAAGCAAAGAGGGAGTTATTCTGACACTTAGTAATTTTTCACTAAGTGTTGCCATCAATGCCAAAGGGCGAGATTGTTGGAAAGAGACACTACTTTGCTTAATAGGTATTGTCATTGATGGCAACTAAGATCATTGCAATCATCCACATAACACAATTTGTTCATATCGGAAGTCAAATTTAGAATTTGTCTAAGTCTGGGCAGTTAGGAACAAAGCAGTAATAGGGTCCAGTATTTTGGTCCAGATCTCTCCGGTGGAAAGTCATGATTAGCTGCGGATCTAGGGGATTCATATGCATTGTCAAGACAATCTAAATCTAGATTTTTATCCTCTGGTGATGAAGGATTCAAAAGATATTAGCCTCTAAGTACCGGTTTCCAGTTTGTCAGAGCAAACAAAAGAAGAACATGCTGACCTTACAGAAGATCTTGATTCCGGATTTATGGAAGTTATTTGTTGGACAAATGGTGATGATTAGTGATAGTGGCTAACATGAGTGATGATTTTCAAGAGAAAGTTTTGATCTGCACCTTAAGTTATGCATAGATCTAACCGACAGAGCAAAGCATTCATAAAAGTTCTAAGTGTTGTTGAAGCCGACTGATAAAATGATTGTAGATCATGTTGTGGATATATATAGCTGATGGAATTGGATGATTTAGTGTGTGTGGTGTATGTGAAGAAGGTGTATGTAAGAAGAGAAGAAATCCAAAGTGCGAATGAAGATAGAACAGTAAGAAGAGCAGAGCAAAGATGAAATGTGTAAGATCAATTTTTGTACTTAATCAGAACTGAAACTTTTGCATGGGTATATGCTATTAATCATTTAAGATCTCTGTTATTCTATTGTAATATCTCCATAGGTAGTGAGCTTCCATTTGAGTAGTGAGCTTTGGGCAATGAGCTCGAATGCATGTGCATTCCCATTTGTAAAATACTTTTAACAGGGTATTAATTTTTGTGGGTTAACCCCCACCATGGTTTTTCCCTTAACTAGGTTTCCACGTCAAAAATCTTGGTGTCAAGTGTGTTATTGTGTTATGCTCTTACTCTTATGATTGATTTTTTTCATGATTAAATTATTGAATTGTTATTAAGTAGCAAAATAAAGAATTAACTGCAAAAGATACAAAGTTTTGAGACAACTGATTCACCCCCCCTCTCAATTGTCTGTCCTATTTCCAACAAAATCATCCTAGTATTAACATGGGAATATGTCAAATATTTATAAGAGGAGTGACAACCTCCCATTAATATGGAAATTAGATATTAACATCAATCTATAAATCCAAATTCTATGAAGTGTTCGTGAGTGATAACTGTTTGCTATAATTTATACTTGAGGATTATCTAGGGAATATATGATCATAAGTTTATAGCATGTTGATTTACAATCTAGAATTTCTTAGCTTGTGATTGCTTGAGGACAAGCAATCTTGGGTAGGGCAGACTTCATGTCGCCTCCCTTGTGGGCTAATGCACTGAACACCAACTTGTTTACTAGGAAACAATACTTCTATTATTGATAATTAGAAATCAATTACTAGTAGCACTCCTATACAATAAGACAAATACAATATAATCATATATATAAAGATTAGAAAGTAGTGATTATGGAGAAAGTCTTATTAATTAAAGTTATAAAGTGAGACATTGAAATAAGACAAAAGTCTTATGTAAGACACAAATCTTAGTAACAAAATATATGTTATGCAATTAATAAGAAAAGGATATGTGATTAAGTATGGATAACTTTTGTAATTTGATATGATCAAGACATATATGAGGTGCAATCTTTATATGGAATGCTTTATCATTTGATGAGAAGCAATACAATCCACATAAGATAAAGTATGAGTTAAAGGGTAGTGATCATATTAATTATATGATGCGATTAGTATGAGTGTGAATATATTAAGGGGAGCAACAATTATGTTGAAAAGGAAACGATTTAGTAGAAGGTATAGCGACTCCTCAAAGGCAATGGTTACATCTATGAAGGCGGTGATCAAAGTATAAGGCAGTGATTACACTTATAAAGGTTGTGAATTCTTATAAAGGAAATTTTATTATGTTATGAAAGGGTGGATACAAACTATTAATTGCTTTCTTTGGGATAGGACATGTCATTCGAAGGAAGTCGCCTCCTCATGTGTAGATATATAAAGAGTGAGAAGGTGGTGTGAGGAAGGGGGACATTCAGAATTATATCTACACTTAGTAGACGAAAGATTGAAAATAGAAAAGGCAGAGAATAAGATGTGCAGTATCATTCTTAATAGTTGGATAATAGTTAACAAACTGGTCAACATTTTGGTATGAAGTATAATGCATGGCATTCCAATTGAATAAATTTATATTTATCTTCCCTTTGATAGAAAGTAGTATGTTACATAGATAACACATTGCTATTGTTATATACATTTCTATATATTATTATTCTTGCTATAATTTTTTCTATGCACAATAGAATCAATATAAAAACTCCATTAAAGTTCTCATCCAATTGGCCATTCCATTTTGGAGGGGAGATAGTCCATATAAGGAATGCAAGTAGCTAGGAAGCCATTCTGGTAGAGACACCCCAAGTGGGGTTGGGAAACCAAATGACAGGTGTCATTTCATGTTGGTAGTTGGCGACTGATCAAGAAAGTACTGTACACTAGCCATGTCCTTGCCAGGGTTCGGGGCTGGGCCGGGCCTTAAGCAGGGGTTTGGGGGCGCAGCCCCTGAAATTTTTTTTGTAACCGACATAAGGGCTTGATAAAAGCAACTAAGGGTTAGGGCTTTTTGATATATTGTATTGTAGCATTTGTAGCGGTATTGAGTTGTAGGGATTGCTGGTTGTAATCAATTTGATTTATTGGATAATAATATTGGACTCTCTATTTGGTGGATGTAGCCCGAGTTTGGGTGAACCACGTTAAAACTTGTCTCTCGCTATTATTAGTTTTCTGTGTATTTTCATTCCTCTGTTTAATCTTTATTTGCATTTAATTGATATCTTTTGCCAGCTAACCCTAACATTTCATACTCCTAGGTTGGATGGAATGATTCAAGGTGCCTTCTATGATCTACCAAGTGGTGCTCCACAATGATGAAGGGTTGTTTATATAGAACCTAAAACGGAATCCCATATGATTAAGATAATGTGAAAGATCTATTTTATGGATTATGCTTTCAATGATTATCTAACATCGTTGTAGGTTCTCAACCAGGATCTATCTTGTTCAACCATTTAAATTGGTAAATAACATCGCTAACTCTATTTCATTTCTTGCTTTTCTTGGAATTGTGATTTTAGGGGGAAAAAATAGGGCTTATACCAAAAGCAGACATTACATTCTTGGTAAATTGTCTCCCCTATATTTAATTTACACATTGATCATAATTATTTGGACTATTAAAATTACGATGGTATGTTGTCTTTCATTCCAATTTACTTTTTTGCCAAACATGTTCCTCATCCTCAAGTTTGGAGTAGATAGATTTTAGTTTAACATTATCTATGGTTTAGATGTGTTTTACTTCATTTAAATTTAAGTTAATTTTTACTTAGATTCCATTTATATTTATATTCGTTAAATTACGTTTGGTTTCAAACTTAGAAATTAAATTTATTTTAGTTTCAATTTAATTAATTGTTAAAAATTTTAAATTAAATTACAAATGTTTTAATTATCATGTTGCATATATTTCGACACATGGATGATCAAACTTCACATCAGTCTGATCATCTTGACACTAGTGATAGTTCTATTTATATGTTGAGACTATTGAGAGGTTTGAAAATGCTTTGAGTGAACTTGATCAAACAATACATAACACACCAAACCTGTCAAATAGAGACAAGTTGGTTAGGATTCAAGAGGAGATCACATGTGTGGTTGACGTCATTTGATCATACAACCCTTATGATCACATTAGTGTTGACATGTTCTATGTGTCATTTTCTCAATGTGTTGGTGGCAATGAGAAATGGTCATCTGTTTCTAGGCTGGTTTCAGTAGATAATCTTCTCAGCATGTTCCCATCTTATAGGGGACGAGAGAGAGTGAGAGGCTATTCCCCCACCCAATGTGTGGATGCAATTGTGGGTCCTTTATCTATCCTAGATTTTTGGCAGCACATCACAAATGGCCTAACAATGATGATTTGCCATTGTATTTTTGTAAACAATTATATGTAGAGTTCCATTTACACTTATTTGTCGATTATACATCTTTCCCTAAACATGTTGGACAAGGGAGAGGGAGGTTTGCAAACAAAGTTGAATATAGATGACCAGAGTTACCACATCCTATGAACAAGAGGTCCTTAGTTGGTCCACACCTTTTGGTTCTTCCAAAACTTGTGGAACTAGCAGAAGCCACACAACTAGCACTGACCCCCTCGATATGCAAGATTTTTGAGAGCCTCATGACTATTACCAGTGAGGTTGATCAGTTGTCAATTGATCATGTTGGTAGATATTTGTTATGTCCATAAAATCACATTCCTCCCACTGAGGCCACATCAACCAGCTCTAATCGTTACATTTGTAATGATATACCATCATCACATGATGTGGCATGGATTAGTGGAGAGATTACTTTGCACAATATGACTAGATGCCTCGCCAGTGATTTATTAGATGCATACCAGTTGATCAACGATGAGTATGGGATCCCGCTTGATGGTATATCCAAACATGTCAGGTGATATTTTGGTAGACAGAGGAGCCATGGTGAGGCAACTTCACAGGGTTTGGGAGGACATCAGGATGTTCCAGTTAGTCCTACAGGCTCCTCACCTTAGCATGTTCTAGGTCAGGTTAAGGTTACTACACCTGATATTGTACGAGGTTAGTATAGTGGGCTTCTTTTTGGCACTGACGATTCTGCACCATCTACACGTCTCTCAATCTCCCTATGTTCTTCTGAGCTTGGTGGGATTGGGAGGGTTTTTGATGCTACAGTTGAGGTAATTTATTTTTAAAAATTACAATATAAATTCATATATATATGTTTAGTGGAAAAATTAGTGGTTTGTTTAAACTAGGTCAAGTACTACTATTTCTCCACTAAGAATTAGGAAAGACAAGGATTGAATTTAAGGTTAATCTATAAGTTACTTGTCTACCCCTTTATGCTCGTGGCATCTGATTTGAAGAGCCTAACTAAGGTTTTGTTAAGTATTTGCTCATAAACCAAGTAAAAACCCTAATTATGCCTTAAATAAGAGATATATAGAAACTGATGACAATATAGGCAAAATTGATTACAAAAATGCAAAGACAGAGTATCAGAGACTATGCACCTGAATTTTGAGGGCTGACTGGACTAGGGTACCCGCTCCTTAGTCCTGCAAGTTCCTGAAACTAGAAATCTTCTACACAGGCTGTCTGACACTCCCAAATGGCTTCTAGATCCTAGAAATTGCCCCGTGTTGGACTAGGGTGCCTGCTCCTTAGTCTTGCAAGTGTCAGAATCTGAAAACTCAAAAGTTTGTGACAACTGTACTCACAATATCCTCCTTCTTGTAGCTTCTTTTTGCCAGAACCTGCAAAACACAATCCGCACCTACAAAAGAAGGAGAAAGATGTTGCGGCTATATAGGAGCTTGCCTCGGTCAAGCCCCATCTTTGGTATTTCTACCTCAACAATAGCCAGAGATAAAGATTTGTAGAAGTGTGTGCAAACCTAACAATGTGTATGCAAAAATATCAAACCCTAGATGTTTCAATCAAGGGAAGATCAACAACTTGCTTTGCATCAATAAACACATACAACTTGACCTCAAGGAGAGGAAACAAATGAAGACTTGCATGAACAAGAAGGCGAATCAGCAAAGTCCATGGAGGATCTCCAAGCTTGATGTTGGAGGCTTCAACCCTTCTCTTGATCATGCAAAGAGTGTACAAACCCTAGGAAGAGTAAGATAGTCTCAAGATCTTGATTCCTAATCTCCATCCATTGTCTCCATGATAGCAAACATAGAATACTTTCAAGAGCTTCAACAAGTCACTGATCTTCAATAGCAATTTTGGTAGAGTTTTGGCATCAAGCTTGCATAAGAATTACGTGTGTTCAAATGATTTTCAAATGTCTTTTTATATCTAGCTTTAGGGAATTCAAATTTTGAAATAACGTCTCGATATCACGTGAAAACTGAGAATTTGAAAATGGAATCCCGAGGCACTTGGTGGGAGCCGACATCTCGTCAAAATTTAAAATCCCAAGAAATAGGGGAGGACTAGGGCATGGGCGCCCAAGTCCAACCCTCCTATTTCCACTTAGATCTACTTTTTGGGGGTCCTAGGGACTTGTGATTCAAACTCCCTTTTTGGTTTACCTCAAAAAGTGAACATTTTGCAACTAGACTTAGTCAATTAGGGTTTTGGGAAGGTCAAAAAGAAAGAGATTTGATAGGTCACCAAATTGAGAAGCTAAACCAAGGGAAATTGTACCATTCCATACAGGACAATTTTTGATGTTACATTTAGCGCCCATTTTAGTGGCCATATGACACTACGTGCATATGCAACTAAAGGAAAGTAAATACATCAATCATGAAAAGGATACCCAAAAGGATACTGTAGAGGAAGCCAAATTCTTGTCACCAAGAAGGAAGGAGCCCCCAAGTCTGTAATCCTACAAGACCACAAAGTCAAGAACTGCAACCTGCAAAGGACCACTTGTTAGAAAATCAACCTGCAACCACCACCAATGAGTCAGTATAGAAAACACTAAAGCAGTTGAGTGATGAGACATGATGAGGGGGCCATCGAGGTAGATATATGCCCCCCTTGTTTCTTCTTGCTTAGTTCGAGAGTAGAAACAAGGAGATATCCATGCATGTCAATTTTAGGGAAACTTGATGAGAAATGTGTTATGAGGGTCATTTGAAAAAACAACGCCCAATCATAACACTTTGGGTAAGACAGAGAGCAGAACTAGGATTCCAATGCAACAAATGGCACAGAAATCAGAGTTTGATAGCTTAAGAGAAGGGCCCAAGAGGAAAAGAGATCAATCTTGCACCTAGTTAGGGATAGGAATTCTCACTCATTTACTTTATGTAAAGAGGAGTTGTCACTTATCACTTGCTCATTGTTGTTTCTTATCATTGTAGAAAAGTAGAGGAGAGAGAGAGAAGGAGAATAGGAGGACAATCATGCCGAGCTGATGCCTATATTAGCCACCATGACTGGAGATGCTCCTAGCCTGAGTAGAAGAGAGATGTTTTGAGGCTGAGGTAGGGTCTTAATCCTATGCTTCTATCATCTTTCAGTTTACTTTTGTTTTGACTTTTATCATTTTCTATGCCAAGAGGGAGGAATGGACAGGGGCCCCTAATAAGGGCGCCCGGGTCCACCTAGGGCGCCAGAGTCTCTCTAGGGCACCCTAGTCCCACAGGGGTGCCAGTGTCCCTCTGGGGCACCCTAGTCTTCCTGGGGCACCCGGGTCCATAGAGGACACGTGCCCTAGGCACAGGCACTCTTTTGCTATATTTGATAGCTACTTTCAGTTTCTGAGGAGATTCTAATGTTCTTTCTTACTCTTCGATCTGCAGGATGTCCCTGAGTTACGTGAGCATGTAGGTGGTCACCTGATGGTGCTTCTATGAGAACATGTCAGTTCATTGTCCACTATAGAGAGAGCACTTGCAGATGGTGGGTATTTGATATGCCCACAATCAGATTCCACTACACTATGTTGATGGCATTGATGGAGAGATGGGATGTAGATACATCCACATTCCACTTACCGATAGGTGAGATGACCATTACGCTGGAGGGTGTATTCAGGATCCTTCGACTTCCCATCCGAGGAGAGACAGTGAGGATAGTAGGACATCACTCGGTGAGGTACGCCCGTGAGAGTCAATTATACTACTTAGGTCACACTATTTCTCAAGCAAAGCGAGGACACATTCAGCTCTGACTTCTATAGTAGGGATGTGGTGACATTCCCTTACTACAGAGGATTATGATAGTCACAGTCGCATTAGCCATTGTGCCAGATGGATGAGGCACTCACCTTCACGGGGGTCTCGTTCACACCATTAGAGAGATGGAGGAGCATCAGATTGTCTACGCATGGGGGTGCAGTATGCTTGCGTACTGTTACCATGACTTGGGGTGATATGTCCATTATGAGATGCATAGTCTGATGATCTACACATTACTATAGGTTTGGGCCTTTGAGCACATCAGATGCACATGACTAGTGAGTTATCACATAGATGCAGCATTCGCCCATCCGTGTGTGTACACCTATCCACTGGTCAGGTGTTGGAAGCATGGTAATCTGCTATACTGGAGAGTAGTTTTTGATAGATTATAGCCTGGCGACATCATTTGGAGACTGTATCACAGCTACATCAAATGGCCTGGCTAGCAGAGGCAATTAGTGAGGATGCAGAGGGATCGGCTGATGGCCAGTCACCTCAATCATGTCGTGGATTGGTTCTATTTTGACAGGGTAGCATGGTAGTTCAAACAGATAAAGGATGTTCCTGCAGTTTGTCTAAGCTATGCACGTGCAACTCACAGCGCAGTTAGGGTAAAAACCGTCTGACAGTCAATAGTAGTAGACGTACCACTTAGTGATGATTTGGGTCATGAGGATGCAAAGCCAGTGTCAAACACAGATGATGTCAGTTGTACCCAAGCATATTAGACCTAGTGGCACATAGCACGGCCTGCTCCTATCATTCCACCTTGTCACCCTACAAGCGATGCTCGACCTTGGGCCGGTCACGCTAGTGACACAGGGGTAGAGGATGATGTCAGTGATTTTGTGGGATACTACAATCTCAATGAGGATGAGGAGGATGACAAGGATGAGTCAGAGGATGTCCCACCACAGTATGTCTTTAGAGCGAGACTACAAAAGAGCCAGCAGGAGGCAAATGCTGACGAGGAGACCGAGTTGAGACTGCAGTTGAAGGCTCGTGGTCCTATTCCTGTAGGTGATGTGAGCCCTAGTCAGGGAGAGCAGGGGGAGAGTAGTAGGTCTATTCCCCCAGCTACAGATCAGACTATAGAGCTCATCACACCTTCGGTGATCTGAGATTGATCCTGGTGAGATGGAGATCTAGGTTAGGTTTGATTTATTATTTTGATGCTTTGTATAGGTTATTATTTGTGATATTTTATATGAGATTCTAATATCTATTTTATACTCTATTTTATAGTTGGGATAGACACTTGGCGAGACTTTTTGGGTCGCATCATAGTAGACATAGTACCTACAGATCTCTCAGAGTAGCAAGTGTGGGTAGGCTATTTACCACGGTCATCCGCTGGGTGACATGCAGAGATTTTTATGCCTTTCATCCAGTACAGGACTGCTACAAAGGCTATGCTAGAGCAGTCTGCACTAGAGAGAGAGGAGTTTTGACATAGAGTTGAGCATGCCAAAGCTGAGCTTAGGGCGCAACAAGAGCAGACAGTAGTGGTACCAACATCAGAGGGAGAGCCAGCTGTTAGTGAGTTCTCACTGTGTGAGGTCTATCAGGAGAGAGTTAACAGAGATAGGGCTCAGGCCGAGAGAGACAAGGTTCAGTCTAAGAGAGACTGATACCAGAGGATGTACCAGGAGGCACATGAGCAGATGGTAGAGATGAGAGGCAAGATCAGGGGGTTACGATCGTGAAGCATCTCTAGGAGTCATTCGTGATCCATAGCCACACATGGTCAGGCTTTTGTCACTCGCACACCATGAGGGCTTGAGGGTACTGGCGATTGAGGCTCAGCTATGTGATATATGTATTTAGGCACTATGACATCCTATTTTGTCTTGAGAGATAGTCGACTCAGATGTCTATTTAAATTTGAGGATATATATATGATTTTTATTTCTTTTCATCTATGTGTAATGATTTTTGATCTATCACATGTGATTTTCATAAAAATGCAACTAGTGATATCTAAATGCTTTTAATTAATGCTACTATCATATACTAACAATTCTAAAGAAAGAACATATAGTAATAAACACAATGATTAAGCATTTTACACATAATGTAAATTTTAATGCTATATTCGGTTAATACAAAAGTGATCTAAGTAAAGAATACTTAAGCAGAATACAATAATGATCAACTGAACAAAAGATGTAATGTTAAATGAATTAGGACAAAACCATAACATCTTGTTAAAATTGAAGCTAATATATGTAATAAATTAGCTTAGAAACAGTTAACATTAGATCTTTAAGCATAAAATCTTTTAAGGTGCATTGCATTAATAGGTTCTTTAACAAGTGTACCTTGCTCATCAACTAACTTATACACTCTAGATCCAAAGGTCTCAGTAATTATGTACGGTCCAAGCCAATTAGGGCTGAACTTACCTTTTTCACTAGGTTGTGCATTTACATTGCATTGATTTTCATAGAGAACCAAATCCCCAATGTTGAATGAACGTTGTATGACTTGTGCATTATAAGATCGTTGTACACCTTTTTTATAAGTCTTGAGGTTCTCAAGAGCATTAATTCACCTTTCATCAATCATCTCAAGTTCTTGTAATCTTTTCTCACGTTCCATGTCATCATCCATGATGTCTCTTAGGTAAATTCGTAAGGAAGGAACTTCTAACTCCAAGGGCATTATCGCGTCTGTGCCATAGACGAGATTATACGGTGTATTGTTAGTAGGCATTCTAATGCTTGTTTTGTAAGCCCATAATGCATAGGATAATTGAGTATGCCAATCTTTTTGATGTTTATTAACAGTTTTCCGTAAAATCTATTCAATAACTTTGTTTGAAGCTTCTGCTTGGCTATTCGATTGAGGATAGTAAGGCATAGAGAAACAATGTTGTATATGGTATTTTTCGAGGGAACATTTTCACATCCTTGTTCTTAAATGGCATACCATTGTCCAAAATGAGCGAGGAAGGTATTCCAAATCAAGAAATAATGTTATCTTGTATAAATCAATAGAATACATCGGCGGTCATAGATCACAGAGGGACTACTTCAACCCACTTTGTAAAATAATCAGTGGTAGTAATGATGAACATATGTCCTTGAGAGGAGGGTGGTGAAATTTTACCAAATAGATCCAAGCCCCAAATAGAGAATGACCACAGTGATACCTGGGCACGAAGTTCTTGAGCCGGAGCATGGATTAGGTGTTTGTGATGTTGACATTGTGGGCATATCTTGACGTAAGAAAAGGAATCTTGTTCCATATGCTGCCAATGGTAGCCCATACGTAATAGTTTTTACACCAATGATTGTCCTCCAAAATGCCCTCCACAGGCACTAGAGTGAGCGTCTTCTAAAGCTATCAAAATCTCTAAATTGCTTAAACATCGAAGTAAAACACCATTGTAACTTCGTCAATATAAGACATTTGACAGTATAATGTATCACGTTGCTAGTTTGCGTAAACGGATTCGGGCATTCTTAGATGTTGAATTAGGAATAGTTCCATCACACAAATAATTATATATGTGGGAGAACCATTTGTCTGTGTATGTACTACCACAGAGTTTCGTATTCACAACTGTAGGACATCCAATTGTCAGTTTTTTAATGTTATGAAAAACAAAAGTAAATTCCTCAGGAGAATCATTAGGGGCTATAAGGGAAGTTGTGCTTGCCATTGCATCCGCATGATGATTATCTTTCTTAGGAATAGTGCTAATTGAATATGATGTGAATTGTTTTAATAAAGATAGGGCCAACTCGCGGTATTGAGATAGCTTATCATGCTTAGTTTGATATGATCCCGTTATATGTTTTACAATTAACTGAGACTCACCATATATTACAATGTTTTTGATATTAAGAACCATGGCTACATGAAGTCCTACTATAAGGGCCTCATATTCAGCTATATTGTTTGTGCATTATAAATCTAAGTGGTGAGATAGGGGAATCGGCTTACCAATGGGGGTATCAATATAACACCAGCCCCAGAGTTGGTTCAACATTTTGATCCATCAAATATAATTCCCATTTTTCGTCCACACAAATTGTTAAGATTTGGTCATCAGGAAATACATCCTGATGTTGTGTAGAGAAGGGTGAAGGAGCTTCAGCTAACTGATCATCTAACGCTTGCCCTTTAATCACTTTTTGGGAAATGAACTTGAGATCAAATTTTGTTAGTAACATAACCCATTTAGTGAGACGACCCAATAAATCTATTTTTGCAAAGAGATGTTTTAGAGGGTTAAATTTTACCATCACATGCACTTCAGCATTTAGGAGATAGTGTTGAAGTTTTTGAGTTGCAAACACTAAGGCTAAGAAATGCTTCTCTATAATAGTGTATTGCACTTCATAATCGAGCAAAGTTTGACTGATGTAATAGACGACACATTCTTTGCCTTCAGTATTATTTTGTGCTAACAAAGCTGCTAGGGCATTGTTAGATGCTAAGATATATAACATGAATGGTTTATCCGAGACAGTGGGTTGTAAAATAGGTGGATTAGCTAGATAATCTTTTAAGTTATCGAAAGCTTTTTGACATTCAGAACTCCATTGAAAATTAGAATCCTTCTTCAATAGTTGCGTAAAGGGGCGAGTCCTATCCACGAGTTGTGAAACAAATCGATGGATGGCCTGTATCTTTCCCTGTAAGCTACGAAGTTGAGATATGTTCTTCAGTATTGGCATATTAACAATTGTGTCTATCTTTTTTGTATCCACCTCAATACCACGATTTGAGACAATAAACCCTAGTAATTTTCCACTGTCTACACCAAAAACACACTTACGAGGGTTCAATCGCATATTATATTTCCTTATGCACTCAAATATTTATCAAAAATTTGTAGCATGATCTTTACGATGGATAGACTTTGCCAAGATGTCATCACGTAGTCTTCTAAAATATTGTGCATATAATCATGAAATATAAGAGTCATTACACGTTGATAAGTAGCTCCTACGTTCTTAAGTCCAAATGGCATGACTACCCAACAAAATGTACCCCAAGGTGTTATAAAAGATATTGGTCTTGAGGATTTATTAGAATTTGATTATATCTTGAAAAACCATCCATAAAAGATAGCAGTTCATGTCCGGCTATTGAATCGACAAACATATCGATATTAGGAAGTGAAAAATCATCTTTCAAGGATGTTGAATTCAAATCTTCAAAATCTGTGCACATTCTTATACAACCATCAGGTTTAGCAATGAAAACAATATTCAAAATCCAAGGCAAATAGTCAATAGGTTGTATGAAACCATCTTGTAGAAGCTTTTCTATCTCAGTTTTAACAAGCAATGCAATCTTAGGATTCATCTTATGAATCTTCTGCTTAAATGGCCTAACATTTGGTTTCAATACAATATTATGTGTTACAATCTGAGGATCGATACCAGGCATGTCAGAATAATTCCAAGCAAATAATTCTGAGAATTCATGCAATAACTTAGTCATCTCATATGTTCCTTCCACTTTTAAACAATCACCAATAGAGAGAACTTTTTCAGTATCATCCTTATCCATAACAACATCAACAGTCTTTCGATTAAGGAGAGTACTATGGTCTAAGGGATTATAGGATTGTAATTGTTCTTCAAATTCTCCATTAGGTTTTACAGTAGCATTTAGTATTGTTTAGGGTAAAATTTGGATTGTTTAATGTTTTAGTTGTTAGATGTTCGAATCCTCCTTTCGCCCTTAACATTCAAGGACCTAGGGTCGAGTGGCAATGCACTATCATACCCTAGGTCACTGTGAGATGTAGGGAAACTTGGATTAGGGTGTTTAATTATTAATTTTCCTTCTCTTATGCTCAACTGACCATTAAAACCCTAATTTTGTAAATACGACAATAAACAAAAGAATAATAAGAAAATCTCTTGCAGAGGGAAGTAAAATATTAAATCACAGAATACCTATTTTTGGGGCTCTGAAGCGGAAAAGTCAAGGACACATGAGCAGACGCCCAAGTCCAAGGCCCTAGTTTCTGTCGAGATCTGGAAACTCAATCTGCAACTCTTTCCTGTTGTTCTAGAGATTTTCTCATCATAGAAGTTGGAGGACTAATGAGCAGGTGCCACATTCCAAGGTGTTATTTTTCCTTCTATTCTACAATTCTAACACTTCAAGATGTCTTCCTGTAACTTCACTTTGTCTAGTTCTTCAACCTGTAACCTGCAACCATGGAAACTTTGGGAGGGGGTTGTGGTGTTTAGAGGCTTGCCTTAGTCAAGTCCCAAAGGACACTTAAGTCTATGAACACTATTGTTAGATAGAGAGTGCATGCCCTCATGAGACAGAGGCAAAAATCAAAGGAAATGATGATGAAAACACAATATAATGTCACCTTCTAGTGAAGATCTCATGGGAGGAAGATGCTCTTCATTCCATGAGGAAATGGATGCTCAAATCTGCAAACACAAACACATAGACAACACAATTTTGCTCTTGCAACACAAAGAAAGCCTTGAATCACCTTGAGAACACATGAACATCACAATTGCCATCTAATTAAAATCTAGTTCCTAAATGAATGCCTAAACATTCTTTTATATGCAACTACAAACACTCCCGCCAAGATTTCATAAATTCAAACTTACTGTGTCAGCATAGTACCCAAATAACAGTTACAAGCTGACACCCAAAAATTGGGACTGCCCCAAAATAGGGCAGGACTAGGGCATGGGCGCCCAAGTCCTCCCCCTATTTTGGGCAGGGCTAAGCTCAAGGGGTCCTCCTAGGTCCCATTTGTTGTGTTACCTAGGGCTCATTCCATCAAGATGCCAAATTATGAAGTAAGATGTCCTAAATGCATGCAAAAGACCCGAGAGCTAAACCTTATGAGGGACAGTTTCTGACGTTACAAGTATGCTAGTAGTTTTTCCAAAGTATGCACTATTGTTTTAAATAATAAGGTAGGCCACGTTTATGATGATAACGAGGAATATTGTCATAAGCGCCCAAGAATTCTACTATTGCTTCATCTGTTGAGAATACATCAAACGAAAATGGTCCTAGAGGACAATTGATGTCAATCATCTCAAAAAATATCAAACTAAGTGTTGATATAGTATTCACATTAAGAGGAGGGCATTTATGGACTTTAGATTCCTTGAAAGGAATATATCCAATGCCACTAGAGCAATGTCGCAAAGCATATTCTATAGGGACTTTGATTCCTTGTTGATTTATACCACAACCTTTACCTGTATAATCACAATCTTTATAAAGGTTTCATAATCCTCGACCATAAAGAGAAACCATTTCCTTAGAGGAAGGTGGAGCTTCATAAGTGTCATAATCAGTAGTGTAAGTAAGAGTATTATCCTTATTTGTCACCAAAGAAGCTGTATGTTTATCAATCGAAGTGTGTGATGTGATTGATGCAATATTTGATGTTTCGGGGACGGGGTTTTTAGGTTTGTATTCTCTTGTAGAAGATGTAAAATCCAATGAACCCCAGTCATCACCAACAAATGCATTTGATTATTTAGGCTCTTGCATAACATTTTTAGTAGCAAGAGGAGTTGATAAATCCATTTTTAGATTGTTTAGAGTCTTAGGACAAACAACATGCTTATGAACTTCCATTTGCAAACAACTATCTGGTTCAGGATCAGCATGAATAGTATGTAACTTATCTTTGAATATAAACTTGATTAAACGATGTAGAGTAGAAGGAACTGCTCCTAATGTGTGTATCCAAGGTCTACCAAGAATCATGTTATAAGATAGAGAGCAAGGCATGACATGAATCAAGGTAGGCACCATCACAAGTCCTACTTGTATAGGTAAAGTTATAGTGCCCACGGATTGTCATCCAACATTGTCAAAACCACAGATACTTAATGATTTTGATTTGATTTCAGATGTGTCAACCTTAACCTTATGTAATAAGTCACTACCACAAACATTAAGGGCTGATCCATTATCGATCATAACTCTCTTAACCAATGTTTTGTTTATTATAAAAAAGATGATCAAAGGATCATACTAATTTTGAACTTCAAGAGATGGTAATTCATGTTGTTGAAATAGGATATCTATTTTTGTTGCATGCATACAATGTAATAAAGCAACAACATCATTTGGTTTAACAGCAAGAGGAACAATCACCTTTTGTAAAGCTTCTTGTAGCATTCCATGGTAAGTAGGTGAAGTTTGTATAAGTTCCCAAAGAGATATCTTTGTAGGAGTAGCACAAAGCTGCTCTACAAGATCATAGTCTTTATCACCTTTATATATTAAATGAGGTGCTTGAGGAAGCATAGGTTGAGATGTCGGTAAAGATATCAAAATATTTGATTGTTGTGTACTTTGTCTATTATTCTGAGTATTGTATGCATGAGCAACCACATTATTATTATTTTGTTGTAAGTTTTGTTGCACAATTTGTTTAGCATAATCATAAATGTGATCAGGAGTTTGAGAAGCAGATTGACAACTTTTAATAGTAAGCACAGGTTTAGAAGATGGTTACATCACATTTGCACATAAAGTGACCACAATTTTTGGTTTTTCAAGCTCTTCTTTAGATTTAGGAACATAAATTGCATTTACAAATCTTTGAAATAATGATGGCTTTGAGGCCGTACTGGAATGTTCATCTAACATATCAAAGTCATCACGACTAAACGGCTCATCATAAGCATGAAAACTTTGTAAAAAGTAATCCGACATTTTAGCATGCTCTTTTTAACCCAAGATTCAAATGCACAATGATGGCCTATGAAAATGAAATACCATGTAAAACAATGATTAATGATTTTTCCTATTCTTTTAGTGAAAAAGATGAAGAATATGATTCGTAATTCAATGCATGCAATTTCACCAAAGACACTTTTCAACCTAAATATACTATAAGACAGCAAATTATTTTAGATCTAAAGTATAAAAGGATGCAAATTCTTTAAAGCTCAGGTTCACCAAAATGTTTAGTGGAAAAATTGGTGGTTTGTTTAAACTAGGTCAAGTACTACCATGTCATGCCCACATTTCCCATGTGGTCACGACACACAACACACATGTCATGTCCACATTTGCCATGTGGTCATGACATGAGTTACGAAAAACTTTTCTACCTATCCCTAAGAACCCCCTCGCACACGTATGTGTGCTCGGTGGCCATACGCATAAGGCGTAAACAAGTCCACATAATTTAGGGAAGTGCATTGCCCTACACAGTCCCCTGCATGATGATATCCATCTAGGGGGTATGCAACATGAAGCGTGTCTCTTTTCAGGTTAGAACGATTTTAATCCTAACCCTAAGTTTCCTAGGTGAGAAGGGGATTTCGTCAGATTCGAAACCTAACCCTAACTCAAAAACAAAATGAAATCGAAAAACACAAATATGAAATAATGGCATGATGGATGCATGATAAGATGGAGTGGTAAAATAAAAGTTAATAAAATGACGTAAAATGAAAACCCTAAAATCTAGGAAAATTTTGACAGCATAACGCGTTTTTAATAATCACATTAAAAATTTTAAAATAAAACTCCAATAAGAAATTAAGCAAAATTTAAAATTAATATTTAAACTTACGAACAAATTAAATTTTAAATACTTCACCAAGGCCAATTAAATCGTCCTTGTAATAAAATATTAAATCTTGAAATAATTAATAAAATAACTACGTGACGCCAAAATAGATTTCAAATTTTGAGTTAGTTAATAAATATAATGCCTCCACTAAGCATTGGGGAAGACAAGGATTCAATGTAAGGTTAATCTATAAGTTACTTGTCTACCTCTTTATGCTCGCAATGTCTGATTGAAGAGCCTAACTAAGGTTTTGTTAAGTATTTGCTCATAAACCAAGTAAAAACTCTAATTATGCCTTAAATCAGAGATATATAGAAACTTATGACAATATAGGCAAAATTGACTACAAAAATGCAGAGACAGAGTATCAAAGACTATGCACCCAGATTTTGAGTGCTAGCTAGACTAGGGTGCCCGCTACTTAGTCCCACAAGTTCCCAAAACTGGAAATCTTCTGCACAGGCTGTCTGATACTCCCAAATGGCTTCTAGATCCTAGAAATTGCCCCTTGTTGGACTAGGGCACCCGCTTCTTGGTCGTGCAAGTGTCAGAATTTGATAAATCAAAGTCTGTGACAACTGTACTTGTAATATCCTCCTTCCTGTAGCTTCTTTCCATTCAAACCTGCAAAACACGATCTGCACCTACCAAAGAAGGAGAAAGATGTTGCAGCTATATAGGAGCTTACCTCTGTCAAGCCCCATCTTTGGTATTTCTACCTCAACAATAGCCAGAGATAAAGATTTGCAGAAGTGTGTGCAAACCTAACAATGTGTATGCAGAAATATCAAACCCTAGATGTCTCAATCAAGGGAAGATCAACAACTTGCTTTGCATCAATAAACACATACAACTTCACCTTAAGGAGAGCAAACAAATGAAGACTTGCATGAACAAGAAGACGAATCAGCAATATCCGCGAAGGATCTCCAAGCTCGATGTTGGAGGCTTCAACCCTTCTTCTGATCATGCAAAGAGTGTACAAACCCTAGGAAGAGAAAGATAGTCTCAAGATCTTGATTCCTAATCTCCATCCATTGTCTCCATGATAGCAAACATAGAATACTTTCAAGAGCTTCAACAAGTCACTAATCTTCAATAGCAATTTTGGCAAAGTTTTGGCATCAAGCTTGCATAAGAATTGTGTGTGTTCGAATGATTTTCAAATGTCTTTTTATATCTAGCTTTAGCGAATTCAAATTTTGAAATAACGTCTCGATATTGTGTGAAAACTGAGAATTTGAAAACAGAATCCCGAGGCACTCAGTGAGAGTCGACATCCCGCCAAAATTCAAAATCCTAGGAAATAGGGGAGGACTAGGGTGTGTGCGTCCAAGTCCAATCCCCCTATTTCCACTCAGATCTGCTTTTTGGGGGTCCTAGGGACCTGTAATTCAAACTCCCTTTTTGAGTTCCATCAAAAGGTTACCTCAAAAAGTGAACATTTTGCAACTAGACTTAGTCGATCATGCTTTTGGGAAGGTCAAAAAGAAAGAGGTTTGAGAGGTCACCAAAGCGAGGAGCTAAACCAAGGAAAATTGTACCATTCCATACAGGAGGATAATTTCTAACATTACAATATATATATATAAGTTTAATTTTAAATTAAATCGTGCACATGTTCAAGCTTTGAAACTTGATTGAAATCATGTGTACATGTATAAATTGAATGTGTATTAGACACATGATGATGTCTTATCACTTGGATATAGAGATTTGTAGTATGCTGGTGATCCCAAACATCATCATAAGGTATTTAAAAACCACCTACATCACATACATACTTGATTTTTAAGTACACATATATCTTTGACTTTTTACATACACACATCAAGAACAAGTTTTCTAACTAAATACACATGCATATAGACATGTACATGTCATATAGGTTCTAGGGTCAGGTCATGCTTCTATACAGACTCTTGTGCATGCTCATCCTCTACATGATCCAGACCGTGGATGTCAGGTAATTTAGAGATCTGTCAAGTATTAATTATTTATTTAAAATTAAAACATTATATATACTTAAAATTTTATGGTGTTCCATGTGCAGGGCTCGGGTCAAGGATTAGTCTAGGGCTCAGGTTAGGGATCAGTCCAGGGCTCAGGTTAGAAATTAGTATAGGGCTCGAGACATAGCAAGGCTCAATCCATTCGTTGAGATCTATCTAGACATTTATGAGTCATTATTGCATGAGTCACATGTTTTATATTTGTACATTTGGATAAATACCATGATGAAAACCCATTTATAAGTTATTATTACACAAAGCACCTTGGATAAGTACCATGATGAAAACCCATTTATGGATGTCATATGTAAATTTATTATCTATGTACCTACACTTGGGGGAAACTTGTCTCATCTATCCCATCCTATTCTCCTCCTGTCATCCTAATCCATCATATATGTTCTCTTTTCCATCATTCCCTTTTTTCCTCATTGCTTACCTTTGATCTTGATAAGAACTAGAGCACAATCTTGAAACATGCTTTGGCAATCTCTTGACATATCAAACTCTTTTATAACAAATTTCCAAAGCATCCTATTATGACTTATGTAGTACACTATACCCCTTGAATTTAACATCCTTAAAGGCATTTATAGAGTAGGTCATGTTTTTCCTTTTCAATATAGTTTTTGGAGATCCTCCATCTTACAGCCCTCATGCTTATACCCATAATCCCTTAATCTTTCCAACACATTCATCCCTTATCCTTATTTCTATACTTGGTGTTCCCTTATCATTGGTTATCATATGGAAACAACCAATGCTGTCTTGCAGCAAAAATCAAGAGACTACCCAATGTAAGCAATCCAAATCCAACCATGATCCTAGAAAAGAAATCCATCCAAATGCAAGAAATACCAATCCATTGCAATATCTAGTATAGCATCTTATCAACGAAAATCTAAATCAATTCCAAAATGCAAACAAACCCATCAACATTGTCCTTAGTCTTGTTTAGCTCTAAAAAAATAATCATGGCTTTTTGTTAGTGTAGGTTTTTATTTTCCTAGTGGGTTAGTTATTTTCCCTATTTCCTAGGTTTTTCCTACACTTTTATTAAGCTTTCTTAGGTTAAATAAAGTGAGTTTAATTAGTGAATGGGTGATTTGAGGTGTCAACATCCTACAAGGGAGGTGGTATTTGCTATCTTAGGAAGATCCTCTTTCTATCTTTAGCATGTATGGTGGCCTCTCCCTATTGGTCAGTTTTTCCACCTCTCCCCTTTCTCTAGTCTATATAAATTGACTACTAGTGCAGGGGCACCTTCAGGCCATATGGTCAAATTTGGTCAAATTTTGGTTTTATGTTTTGTTTTGATGTGTTTGGTCTAATAAGGATATTTACGACCATTTGAGATTATTTTTATCCATTTTTAGAATTTTATAGGTCCATTGGTCAAAAGTTGTAAACATTTGCAAAAAGTTGTAAAAGTTGTCATTGTGAAAGTTGTCAAAAAGTGCATTAAAGTTGCAACTTTGATTAGGAAGTTAGTTGTGGGTGGTTGGTAATTGGAAAATGATTGGGAAAGCATAAATACATGTTGTAAACACTAATACCAGGGTTGGAGAAGGTTGGAGTGAACATTTGAATGAAGATTGTGAATCATTTTGGAGCAATTTCTTTGCATTTTTTCTATAACAGTTCTGTTCTTTTGATTGGTATGAATTTGTAAGTCCATTTAATGATCTAAAACTGGTTGGAAAGTGTGGGAATCTACTTAATTTTTCTTTTTGTTTCATCAATTTTCATGGAGATTTGAATAAGCTATGTCATTTTTATTGAGGGTAGGTCTGTAAAGTTTAATTTTCTAAAAATGCGGTCTGAAAACACGCATGGTACAGCCTGGTACGGATTCATATTGAGGAATATAATATATGGATGGAAAGATATTGTTTTCTAGTTTACAATGCTTTTGGTTGCATTTGATTTAATTATGTTTTGAGTGAGTTATACCATTTTTGGTGAAAGCAATTTTGTAACAGTCCTAGGGTTTGCACAAGAACAATCTTGTTTTTGCCCTAGTTCATACAAAGAAACCCTAGCCCATTTTGACATGTGTTTCATAAGGGAAAAAAGGGTATTACAAACAGGTCTTAGATTTTTAATATCAGGTCTATATTGAAAGTTATAGTCAAAAAGATCTAAATTTCTGCTCCATGTTTTAGGGTTTAAGAGCAAATTGCCAAGAATGAACAAGAATGCACATTTGCATCATTTGTATTGAAAGTCCTTATTCCTCTGCATCAACTACCTAGCTTGTATTTTGTCATCTTGAGTGCGTTATCTAGTTACTCTACTATTCTTTGTTTGAAGCTTTGAGCTCTTAATACAATTCTGTCACATTGACATTTGCATATCTCTCAGAATTGTTGGTTTGCTTTTGCTTTGCATTTTCCTATTTATGTAGCTTAGAATCTCTCATAAAGTTCCTAGTTTTCAATCTTGTTTAAGATTTCTAACATGGTATCAGAGCTTTTATTTTGAGAGTTTTGAATTCATATATTCCTGATTGAGAGATTGAGTTCTTTGTGAGTTCTTGTGAATCTCTTATGCTCTTCTCTTAAGTTTTTTAATGATCCAGAGAATCAGAAAGGATTTAACAAGACCCATTAATCCCTTTATTTTGCATATGATTTTTTCATGAGATCTGGTTAATTGTAGCATTTTGGTTATACTAACAACATTTTTGGTTGTTCCAACATGTCCAAGAGGCTCGAGAAAGTCAAAAATGGCTTTTTTTTAATCAGATTTGGAGATCATGTGATAAACTTACGAATGAGGGTTTCTTGCTCGGATCTAGAAGTCAGCTTTCAATCATGCATTTTCAAGCCAAAAGGACCCTGCCATTGCATCTAGGAGGCCTTGTAGACAAATTTTGATATAAAATTTTCCCATTTTCACTGCCGGGAGACAAAAAGGAAAAACACATTTTGTCGAAGGCCATTTTTGACCTCACAACACGATTTTCGAGGTGTAGATTTTGTAAATTTTCAAAAAAAGATTCAAGCGCTGACATAAGCACTTTAAGTGCTTCACATAGTAAGTTCTTCAAAGCATAGGTGCTTTAAAGTGCATTTTCCTTTGCAAAGGGTCTTCGACCCCACATGAGGGCCTCGACCCCCCTTACACAGGCCACATGAACCTTATAAGGTCGTGAACCCTTTAATAAGGGTTTGGGGAGTGGACTTCAACCCCCAACCCTTAATTTGATTCTATTTTTTTAAAACATTTTGTCATGTTAAACTTTTCCTTTAGCCCTTTGGCCCATTCAAAACTATACCTCGATTTGTGTGCCTATGATTTGACCCCAGTGCCAATTTTGTCCTCAACGCTGGCAGTTTTCTAAACTTGGAAATAGCCAAATTTAACTGGCGATATCCTATTTTTAGTGTCTACCAAAAACACTTGGCTATCTTCTATTTTAGTGGAATCTCTAATTCTGGCAGCAGTTTCACCAAATTTGATGGAGGCTCACTTGTGCAAACTCAGACCCCTCTCCATTGGCAGTCTCGTTTTGGAAGGCAAACTCTGCAGGCTGATATCTTGGGCTTAGGACCTCCTTTCACTAAGAAATATTTTTTATTTGGGATAATTTTTAATTCTCTACACACTGGTGCAAACATTTTTTGGTTTTGGTGCACAAAATAAATCACAGTTTCTCATAGGTGACACTGCATAGTTCCCATTTTTGGAACTTTGGAGACTCATAACTTTTGCATATGACCTCATATTAAGGCGATTCTTTTTTTGAAAGTGCATGATTTTTTGAGTACTTTGTAGTGGTGCCATTGGTTTTACTTGGTTTTATTCCAAGGTTGTACTTTTATTATACACTTGTTTGATGAGGATTTTGTAAAGCATTGAGAGCAAAACCACTAAGTATTTCTTGCTAGTGGTAGTTGTAAATGCACTAAATATAAAGTCCCAAATCATCTTTGCTTGGGGGGTTCATTGATGGAGTAAAAAGGCTCGGGGTGTCTTGCATGCTTTCTTTGAGTTTTTGTATTCTCTTTTTCAGCATAACTACAACAAACAATCTTTTTTAATGCATAAAATGCATCAAAAAATAGTACTAATACTCACACCCTACAACTCTTATGAGTGGAAGTCCAAAATGACTATCTATATTAAGAAGCAAGGGTTGTATAGAATAACTATGGGTCTTGAAATTGAACCAGCTCTAATTGTAGAAAAGCCAAAATGGTTTAATAATTTGGATGAAGCTTTTGGAACCTTGTGTATGTCTCTATCTCTAGATTTTATTTTTCCCATTGAATTTGTTTCTACACCAAATGATGTATGGACCACTTTGGAAAATCTCTTTGGTAAGTAGGATGAAATTAGAGGACATCTACTAGAGAATGAGCTCATAGGGTTAAGTCCTATAAGTTTTGATACTATTCAGGACTTCTTCACTAAGATAAAAGCCATAAGATTGTAGTTGAAACAATGTGGGATTGACAAGGAAGATTCTCAATTAATCTTAAGTATTCTTTCCAAGCTTGGTCCTAACTATTCTGTATTTGTTTCTATATTTCATGCCAGTAAAAGTGCCTTAGGAACCAATTATTACAATGCCTTCTCTTGATGTTTTCACTAATGAACTCACAAAGGAGCAAGATAAACTAGTTCAAATGGGCACAATTAAGCCCTCTAAATCTCATGCCTTGGCTGCAAATAAGGGCACTAAAGATAAAAAAGGGTGTGACAAGAAGAATAAGAAACCACATAATCAAGGAGAGAAGAAACAAGTTAAAAAATTGGCTACTCCAAAAGTAGCCAATTAGGCCTCTTCTTCCAAAGGTGACAAGCCTAAGAAGGAGAAGGAAAAGTGTGCATATCGTAAGAAACTTGGTCATGATGAACATAAGTGTCATAAGAAGTAGATTGATCACCTGACACATCTTATTGAGAAGAACAATATGTTTGAAAGATGGTTGCCGTTGCACCAAAAGGACCCTGCCATTGCATCTAGGAGGCCTCGTAGACAAATTTTGATATAAAATTTTCCCATTTTCACTGCCGAGAGACAAAAAGGAAAAACACATTTTGTCGAAGGTCATTTTTTACCATACAACACAATTTTCAAGGTGTAGATTTTGTAAATTTTCAAAAAAAAAATTAAAGCGCTGACATAAGCACTTTAAGTGCTTCACATAGTAAGTTCTTCAAAGCATAGGTGCTTTAAAGCACATTTTCCTTTTCAAAGGGTCTTTGACCCCACATGAGGGCCTCGACCCCCCTTAGACAGGCCACATGAACCTTATAAGGTCATGAACCATTTAATAAGGGTTTGGGGAGTGGGCTTCAACCCCCAACCCTTAATTTGATTCTATTTTTTTAAAACATTTTGTCCTGTTAAACTTTTCCTTTAGCCCTTTGGCCCATTCAATATTAAGAAGCAAGGGTTATATAGAATAACTATGGGTCTTGAAATTGAACCACTCTAATTGTAGAAAAGCCAAAATGGTTTAATAAGTTGGATGAAGCTTTTGGAACCTTGTGTATGTCTCTATCTCTAGATTTTATTTTTCCCATTGAATTTGTTTTTACACCAAATGATGTATGGACCACTTTAGAAAATCTCTTTGGTAAGTAGGATGAAATTAGAGGACATCTACTAGAGAATGAGCTCATAGGGTTAAGTCCTACAAGTTTTGATACTGTTCAGGACTTCTTCACTAAGATAAAAGCCATAAGATTGTAGTTGAAACAATGTGGGATTGACAAGGAAGATTCTCAATTGATCTTAAGTATTCTTTCCAAGCTTGGTCCTAACTATTTTGTATTTGTTTCTATATTTCATGCCAGTAAAAGTGCCTTAGGAACCAATTATACAATGCCTTCTCTTGATGTTTTCACTAATGAACTCACAGAGGAGCAAGATAAACTAGTTCAAATGGGCACAATTAAGCCCTCTAAATCTCATGCCTTGGCTACAAATAAGGGCACTAAAGATAAAAAAGGGTTTGACAAGAAGAATAAGAAACCACATAATCAAGGAGAGAAGAAACAAGATAAAAAATTGGCTACTCCAAAAGTAGCCAATTAGACCTCTTCTTCCAAAGGTGACAAGCCTAAGAAGGAGAAGGAAAAGTGTGCATATCGTAAGAAACTTGGTCATGATGAACATAAGTGTCTTAAGAAGCAGATTGATCACCTGACACATCTTCTTGAGAAGAACAATATGTTCGAAAGATGGTTGCCGTTGCACCAAAAGGACCCTACCATTGCATCTAGGAGGCCTCGTAGACAAATTTTGATATAAAATTTTCCCATTTTCACTGCCGGGAGACAAAAAGGAAAAGCACATTTTGTCGAAGGCCATTTTTGACCTCACAACACAATTTTTGAGGTGTAGATTTTGTAAATTTTCAAAAAAAAATTTAAAGCGCTGACATAAGCACTTTAAGTGCTTCACATAGTAAGTTCTTCAAAGCATAGGTGCTTTAAAGCGCATTTTCCTTTTCGAAGGGTCTTCAACCCCACATGAGGGCCTCGACCCCCCTTACACAAGCCACATGAACCTTATAAGGTCATGAACCCTTTAATAAGGGTTTGGTGAGTGGGCTTCAACCCCCAACCCTTAATTTGATTCTATTTTTTTAAAACATTTTGTCATGTTAAACTTTTCCTTTAGCCCTTTGGCCCATTCAAACCTGTACCTCGATTTGTGTGCCTATGATTTGACCCCAGTGCCAATTTTGTCCTCAACACTGGTAGTTTTCTAAACTTGGAGACAGCCAAATTTAACTGGCGGTATCCTATTTTTAGTGTCTGCCAAAAACACCTGACTATCTTCTATTTTAGTGGAATCTCTAATTCTGGCAGCAGTTTCACCAAATTTGGTGGAGGCTCACTTGTGCAAACTCAGATCCCTCTCCATTGGTAGTCTTGTTTTGGAAGGCAAACTCTGCAGGCTGATATCTTGGGCTTAGGACCTCCTTTCACTGAGAAATATTTTTTATTTGGGATAATTTTTAATGCTCTACACACTAGTACAAACATTTTTTGGTTTTGGTGCACAAAATAAATTATAGTTTCTCACATGTGACACTACATAGTTCCTGTTTTTGGAACTTTGTAGACTCATTACTTTTGCATATGACCTCGTATCAAGGTGATTCTTTTTTTGAAAGTGCATGATTTTTTGAGTACTTTGTACTGGTGCCATTGGTTTTACTTGGTTTTATTCCAAGGTTGTACTTTTATCATATACTTGTTTGATGAGGATTTTGTAAAGCATTGAGAGCAAAACCACTAAGTATTTCTTGCTAGTTGTAGTTGTAAATGCACTAAATATAAAGTCCCAAATCATCTTTGCTTGGGGGGTTCATTGATGGAGTAAAAAGGCTCAAGGTGTCTTGCATGCTTTCTTTGAGTTTCTGCATTCTCTTTTTCTGCATAACTACAACAAATAATCTTCTTTAATGCATAAAATGGATCAAAAAATAGTACTAATACTCACACCCTACAACTATTATGAGTGGAAGTCCAAAATGACTATCTATATTAAGAAGCAAGGGTTGTATAGAATAACTATGGGTCTTGAAATTGAATCAACTCTAATTGTAGAAAAGCCAAAATGGTTTAATAAGTTGGATGAAGCTTTTGGAACCTTGTGTATGTGTCTATCTCTAGATTTTATTTTTCCCATTGAATTTGTTTCTACACCAAATGATGTATGGACCACTTTGGAAAATCTCTTTGGTAAGTAGGATGAAATTAGAGGACATCTACTAGAGAATGAGCTCATAGGGTTAAGTCCTACAAGTTTTGATACTGTTCAGGACTTTTTCACTAAGATAAAAGCCATAAGATTGTAGTTGAAACAATGTGGGATTGACAAGGAAGATTCTCAATTGATCTTAAGTATTCTTTCCAAGCTTGGTCCTAACTATTCTATATTTGTTTCTATATTTCATTCCAGTAAAAGTGCCTTAGGAACCAATTATACAATGCCTTCTCTTGATGTTTTCACTAATGAACTCACAAAGGAGCAAGATAAACTAGTTCAAATGGGCACAATTAAGCCCTCTAAATCTCATGCCTTGGCTGCAAATAAGGGCACTAAAGATAAAAAAGGGTTTGACAAGAAGAATAAGAAACCACATAATCAAGGAGAGAAGAAACAAGATAAAAAATTGGCTACTCCAAAAGTAGCCAATTAGGCCTCTTCTTCCAAAGGTGACAAGCCTAAGAAGGAGAAGGAAAAGTGTGCATATCGTAAGAAACTTGATCATGATGAACATAAGTGTCTTAAGAAGCAAATTGATCACCTGACACATCTTCTTGAGAAGAACAATATGTTCGAAAGATGGTTGCCGTTGCACCAAAAGATCAACCTACTAATGCCCGATACAACTGCCAGAGTTAATAAATCCATAGGAGGTGG
Organism: Cunninghamia lanceolata; assembly: GCA_027924645.1. NCBI lineage: Eukaryota > Viridiplantae > Streptophyta > Pinopsida > Cupressales > Cupressaceae > Cunninghamia > Cunninghamia lanceolata. The sequence goes on from BSBN01000025.1 coordinate 20,858,468, forward strand.
TTAAGCCTTGTCACAAACCCAAGCTCTACATTGCACAACATTTAAGGAGACCAAGGGCGCACACCTTGTAACAATCCCACCAATGCAAGTGAGGGGTTCAAACCCATGACCCAAGCTCTAATACCAATTGTTAGAAAGACAATTGTCATTGCACCAAAAGATCGACCTGTTAATGCCTGATATAACTGCTAGAGTTAATGACTCCACAAGAGGTAGTTAAGCCTTGTCATGAATCAAAGCGTCATTGTACACATAAAAAGACCAAGGGTGCACACCTTGCAACACAATATAAGGGTGCCTAATTCAGTCAAACATATTTCATCTCAGGAATCTTCAAAGGACATAGATAAAAGTAAGGGGAAAGGAAAGGGCAAGGCCTTAGTTTTTATTGCTTCATAACTCGATACTTGGATCATTGACTCAGGTGCTTCATGCCACATGGCTTTGTCACAAGATGGTTTTGCCTCTTTGGAGCCATGTTCTATGCCATCTATATTCATGGGTGATGACACTCCTACTGAAGTTTATGGGAGAGGGTTTGTTGATGTGGGCAAAGGAATATTTTATGATGTTCTTTGTGTTCCATCTTTGTCAACTAATCTCCTATCTATCTATCATATCACTCATGCTAGCTCTGGCAAGCGGGTTGAGTTCACTCCAAACAAAGTGGTAATCGAAGAGTTGCATAATGGGTCTATAGTTGCTATGGGAAAAGCTAATCATCAATCTAGACTATATCATTTTTCTCACTTTGTTCCTGATTCTCCTTCACTTTCTTTGTATACTCAATCCGATGAGGTGATTTTTTTGTGGCATCAACGATTTGGCCATTTGAACTACCGCTACTTGCAACAGCTCAGTCAATAGGACACGGTTTCAGGGTTACGTTCTATTCAATTTTTTGATAGTGTTTTCTAAGGATGCATTCTTGGTAAGCATTCTGAAGAGAAATTTCATAAAGGCAAAGCATGGATGGCTACATAGCTTCTGGATTTGGTACGTAGTGACTTGGCAGGACCATTTCCACATCCTTCTTTTAGCGAGCTTTGATATATTGTCACATTCATTTATGATATTTCATATACACATGGGTTTATTTTCTCAAAAAGAAGTCTGAGGTATTTGAGTTTTTTCAAGACTTCAAATATTTTGCAGAGAAATAGTTTGGGAATTCCATCAAGATTTTGTGTACAGACAATGGGGGAGTATGTCAACGAGAGGTTGGAGAAGTTTTGTGTTTTAGAAGGCATTGATCTTCAACACATTGTTTCCTATAGTCCATGGCAGAATGGTGTCACAGAGTGAAAGAACATATCCTTGAAAGAAATGGCCAATTGTATGATTCACTCCAGGTCCATGACACCTCAATATTGGGTAGAGGCCATCAACTGTGTGTGCTACATCCAGGATCAGGTTCCTCACCAAGTCATGAAGGGAGTCACTCCTTTTCAAGCTTGGATTGGTTGGAAACCCACAGTTAAGCACCTTCAAGTGTTTGGTTCTCCTACATGGTCCCATATTCTAGTAGAAAAATTTAAGGCTATGAATCCATAGAGCAAGCCTTGCATATTTGTTGGGTACCCAGATGGTGTCAAAGGCTACAGGCTTCTCCACCCCACCACTCATGAGTTGTTCATTGAGAGGAATGTTCGTTTCAAGGAGGATGTTTCAAGTTCTTCTCCTACCACTTCTCCATCTACAATCACTTTGGAGATCTTGTGGCATAGTGATAGTTCTTCCGAGGATCTTAATCCTCTTTCTCTTGATGAGGAGTCTTCTTCCACCACTTTAGATGGTGATCATGATGATGAGGTCTCATCTTCCTCTGCTCCTAGTCATCATTTAAAGGGTGATGATTCTCCTCTAGATTCTCCTGGTGGGCCTCTTTGGGCTCGTCAGACATTGGAGTCATTCAGTGATTGGGTTTGTGATCCTTTAGACGCTAGAAGAATAAGGTCATAGTTTGAACATGTTCCACATCCCTTCATTGCTTCAGCTTCTGATCCATAGTCCTTTCAAGAAGCTTCTTGTGTCCCCGAGTGAGATGCTAGTATGCAGGAAGAGATCAGTTCCTTGGAGAGGAACCACACTTGGGATTTAGTCCCCCTTCCTAAGGGAAGGAAATTTGTTTGATGCAAGTGGATCTATCAGATAAAATATTTTGTAGATGGGTCAGTTCATAAGAATAAGGCTTGCCTGGTCGCGAAGGGATTCTCCTAGGTGAGTGGGATTGACTACTCTGATACTTTTGCACCAGTTGCCAAAATGAACTCCATCTAATCTATTCTTGCAATTGCTAAAACTCATCATTGGTAAGTTCATCAGATGGATGTGAAGAGTGCTTTTCTTCATGGAGAACTTTAGGAGGAGATATACATGGAGTAGCCATAGGGGTTTGTACAGGATCCTTCACTTGTTTGTCATCTTCAGAAGTCTCTCTATGGCCTCAAATAGCCCCCTCGAGCTTGGTATGCCAAGATGGGCTCCTTCCTTCTATCAGTTGGGTTCACTTGGTGCCATTCTGATTTGAATGTGTAAAATCTATAATAGGATGATACTCTCACTTTCCTTATTTTCTATGTTGATGACTTGTTAATTATAGGGAGGTGGCATTTGCTATCTTGGGAAGATGCTCTTGCAATCTTTAGCCTGTATGGTGGCCTCTCCCTACTAGTCGATTGTGCCACCTCTCCCCTCTCTCTAGTCTATATAAACTCACTACCTAGCTTGTATTTTGGCATCTTGAGTGCATTGCCTAGTTACTTTGTAATTCTATGTTTGAAGCTTCGAGCTCTTAATGCAATTATGTCACATCAACATTTGCATATCTCTCAGAATCATTGGTTTGGTTTTTCTTTGCATTTTCTAGTTTATGTAGCTTAGAATCTCTTCCATGAAGTTCCTGGTTTTCAATCTTGTTCAAGATTTCTAACACTTTTAGGATATAGCATTCCCTAATCCACCTCCCTTGCATATATCATTGCTTGTAGGTGCATCAAAGATAATCATTGGGATATATCATTCCCAGTCCATTTACCAAGTAGCATCATCATCATTAAAATTAGGTTCTTGTCTTAACTAAGTGCAAAATCTTGTTTTCCATTCTTGCATTGCATCTATGCTTGTGTGTGCTTCTTGATTTATGAATTTATATTTTTATTGTATATGTATAAGCTCTTGCAACATATCATGACAAAGACATCATGGTATCTAATGTCATGGTTCCAAATTGTTGGCAACATAAGCATGATGACATAGAGAATGATAAGCATGGCAATAAGAAGTGTTGTCATTGATGGAAATAAAGGTTAAAGGCATAGTTGTGTTGGTTCGGAGAGATTCAGTAAGGGGTATAGATACATTTAGGCTAGAGTTGCTAAGTGTTCCGAAGAAGGTGCTGTGGATAGGTAAAAATTAGGTTAATAAGATCAAGCATGTAAATGAAAACCTAATCCTACCACCATTAAAGAATCGACTCCAAGTGAAACTAAAAGCATGCAATTCAAGAACAAGATCACCTAGATTAAATGATTCCTTGTTTGTGATGTGGATTACTTCTTAACAATAAACAATTATGAAGATCAAAGCTGCCACGATGGATGGATGATAGTGAGAATATGCTTAATGGATCCTAAAATGATCAATATGCTCAGGATGATAATGTGGACGCTATATGAAAATGATGGATGATGTAGTATGGAATGAGAGGGTGTTTATATAGCACTCAACCAAAATCAATCAACGGTAGAGATTTGATGGCTATGTGAACGGTTGAAATGAATTGATAATCATAGGTGAATGTGTAGATGACAAGTGAAGGGAAGAATAAGGCTCATGTGTGATTGTGTACATAAAAAGTAGTACATGTGAAAAATATTAAATGAGAGTTGTAGTACCACACATGTTTCAAATAAAAGATGCACACATGTCAGCTTATGATGAAATATGAAGATAAATGATAAGAGAAATTAATTAAATAAATAAATTTTATTTAATTAATTGGAGAGTAGGATTAGGAAGGGATTTTAATTAAATAAATAAGATTTATTTAATTAAACTAGATAGAATAGAGATAATTAAATAATTATAGATTATTTAATTATAGATTAGAGAAAATAGAAGAAAATAGATAATGAATTAATTAAATAAATATGAATTAATTTAATTAATAGAAGAAATAAGTGATTTAGAGAAACAAAGAAATCGCTCAAATGTGTTAGACAAATGTAGATGATAGATAATGCAATATTTTGATACTAATGATAATTAGATCAATTTTGGGTGTCTACATTTTGCCCCTCTTTGAGACAATGTTCATTAGAACATTGTGTCAAAGAAGATACAATGATTCGCTTGATAAACAAGGTTGTACCCCAGTGTAACTGGTGGATGATGCCCCCTCGAGAGGTAAGCCAGGCTAGCCAGGAAGGGTTGGGTTGGCTCGTGATAAAATGAAAGGCTAGAAACAAGGTTGACACAAAGAAAATGAGGGTTGGGCGAGATAAATTGGGATGGTTTAGAAGAAAATAGACTTTGTTATAGAAGAATTAGTGTTTGGAAAGGGGCTATAAATAGGTCCCTCAAGGGCAAAGAGGCTCATTTGTGCTTGTTGCCTTTAGAAATCTAGAGCTCTGGAGTGTTATAGTGCATAGAGTGTGAGAGAGCTATCAGGATGGTGATTCCACACAGTGATCATCATGCTGAGTGAGTGAGGACACATGGGCGACCAGCAGGAGTAGGCACACTAGTATGTACCGAAAACTTTTGCTAAATGTGTGATTTTCTAGGTTAAAAGCGTCATAAATGCGCACACGTCACCAAAAGCGAGTAGTTTTAGGATAGGAATTCGGGTCGCTTGTAGATGAAAAGTAGTCGCTTATGGTAGTTTAGGTCGCTTATAGGCTCAAACCAATCGCTTATGAAAAAAGTAGGTCACTTTTAGTTGGCTAGGGCAAATAGATAGGCGAAATGTGTGTATGGTAAAACCTAGTCGCTTATAATAAAAAAGTCATTGCTAAATTACTGAGCAAAAAACATTCGCTTACAGTTAAATGGCTTGCTTTTGAGTAAAGAGCTAGCGCATGTAGAAAAATGGATCACTTTTAGTAAAATAGGTAATGTTCTCAGTCAAAAAGCCATTTTAGCACAAGAAACTAAAGCGGAGGGTTGAATGATGTAGGATATACTGCCACCATTATTGTCTCGAGAGCCACACCCTAGGGATTTACGATTGGTCAGATTGTTAGATGTAGAGGAGAGGCTATTCTTAGAGATCACTGGATTAGAGAATGTGTCGAGATTGGAGCTAGTGTAGGTACACCGAGCACTCATGACAGCAATGGTTGAGCAATGGAGGAGAGAACATAGCTCATTCTTGTTGCTGATGGGAGAGGTGACAATTACACTGGAGGATCTGTTCCAGATTCTACGCATCCCTATTGATGGAGACAGGGTAGATTATGATCTTGACTTGGGTCCAGCTGCATTCAGGCGATTATTCAGGACTCCAGACATTGGGGTTGAGGGCTCTGAGATACCAATGACGAGGATGGAGGAGCTCTATGATAGGTTACAGCAAGTGGTTGTAGCGATTATCAGATGGCTGGTTGGAGACAGATGGGTGAGAGGGTTTCTAGTCAGATGGGGGATAGTGATGGAGGAGATGTTCTCATATGGGACTAGATATGCATGGACTAAGTGTGTGTTGGGATAGTTATATCATTATTTGCATGATTGTGCATATATGTTTAGAGCTAATATGTCCGCGGGAGTCACAATTCTACATGTATGGGCATATGAGCACATTCCAGTGACTAGGCCAGATGGATGGGTGGCACGAGTAGCAGGAGAGCCGTATGCAAGGATGTATAGGGGAGCTCTTACCTATCGACAGCACAAGGCTATAATTTACTGGAGGTAGACATTGGATGAGGTTGATATGTTTATATGGAGGCCATGGCTGAGTTGTGAGAGATGGGAGGAGGATGACAGGCAGCTTGTTTATGCTAGGCAGGTGAGATATATTTATGGTCGTGGCATATAATCATAGAGCGCTATTTGCCCGAGAGGGTGTTGACGCAGTTTGGGATACCACAGGCATTACCAGTAGGTGATGTCATTTTTGGGAGGACTTAACAGGAGGTATTTGATTGGGGGCCAGAGATTGTGGTTGAGACAGCATTGGTGGAGAGAGAGGGGTTATAGCCAGTTGTATGGTAGTGGGGATAGGGTCCTACAGATCTAGGGACTCTTCTAGATTATGATGTGTACTGGGTTACTGCTAGGCCAACTCAGTTGATAAGGCCTGGGGAGATAGGAGAGATAGGAATGGAGAGACCAGTTGGGAGGAGAGGTCGAAGAGGGGATCCACTAGTATAGGGAGCAGTACCAGTAGCTCCAGGGGTTCAGGGTTAGGGACAGGCACAACCATAGTTTCCCATACAGGTATAGGTTCCAAGGTAGGAAGATGAGGATGTGGACATTCAGCATTTGAGGTGGAGGATTAGAGAGGAGACGAGATGGAGGAAAAGGGCTCAGTTCAGGCTATGGAGTGTGGAGATAGACCGTCATCAGGTAGTCTTGGGGATGTGGCATGCTATGTTGTTATATAGAGCCTAATCAGACTTGGAGGTTAAATTTACCCCACTTTTATCCCCCCAAATTCCTACGGGGTCAAGGGGTAGCGCCCCTTGCAAGGTCCAAGGGCAGCGCCCTTGGTGCGCTCCCTATCAAGATACAGGGCAGGGTTGAGAGGCAACGCCCTCGAAACCTCACACAATTTTTATTATTTTATAAAGGAGTCGAGAGTTTTTTTATTGGCTGACATAAAAAATCCTATTTTGTAACTGACATAAGGCTTGATAAAAGTGGCTAAGGGTTAGGGTTTCCATTGATGCATTGTAGCATTTTGCAGTGGTATTGAGTTGTAAGGATTTACAGTTGTAATTGGTTTGATTTACTGGATAATAATATTGTAGCCCAAGTTTGGGTGAACCACGTTAAAATTGTCTCTCGCTGCTATTATTTATGTGTATTTTTCAATCATCTTCTTAATCTTTATTTGCATTTAATTGATATCTTATGTCGGCTATCCCTAACATGCTAGAGCACAGGCTCAGGTTTATCATGCACAGTTGTAGGCTAGGGTTCAGACAGGGGGTGTAGATGATGGTACACTTACCAGGGTTGTTGATAACTGAGAGGGGGGGTGAATCAGTTATCTTAATTATTTGACTTTCTTTTCTTGTTTAACAATTAGAGTAATATCAAATCATATAACAATGAAAGCATAAGTAAACTCAATACACATGACACGGTATTTTGACGTGGAAACCCTGTTAAGGGAAAAAACTATGGGGTGATTAACCCAAGATTGTATTCTTTGTTAAAAGAATAAGGTAGTACAAAATGGCACTTGCCAATTAGGGCTCACTACCTGAGCACACTGCTCACAAGAGGCTCACTGCCTACAATATTTTATAGAAGTAAACTAGATAATTGAACTGATGAGAAGCATCCACATGTGCTTGGGTTCAGTTCCAGTTAAGCTCAATACACTGAATTACTGCACTTCATTCTTCCTCTTCCTTGGTGTTGCTGTCTTGTCACATACCGGACCTGTGTTATTGCTTCTATACTGCTCTCTGTCTTTCTTTTCACACTCACACAACCAACAATGCACATTCCCATCCAAATCTATTTGGTATATATATCCGCACCAATGATTTCAACACCTTTCTAGTCGGCAACCGGAATAGTCAATATCTTTCCAAACTCTGATCTGTCGGCTGAATCCTTGTTACCAAGTGATGCATATCAAGGAGATGCTTATAGAAGTCATCAATCATGTTATCCAATCATGGATGATACCTCAGAAAGCTTGATCACCATCAATATCTAATTCGGAGAAAGATCTAATGCTCTGTCGGTCAGTTCTTCCTCTGTCTATTTTGCCAAATAGGAACCCAACACTTAGGTGCTCATAACTCTTCACTCTTTCATCACCGGAAGCTCAATTTCTGGAATGTATTAGTCAAGGTACACCTCTTGACTTCCCCAAGTCCACACTTTATTGAGATACTTCCCCTGAGAAATCCGGACCTGACTATCAGACCTTGCCACATGCTTTGTTCTTGCTTACCGGACCACAACACTCTTCAATCTGACTTCCGGTATAGGCACACCATGTCCTATGAATGGGTGGGATGAACTTTCTTGCCATCAACGACAACACTCATGAAGCTACACTGTGTCTCTTGCCAACAATCTCCCCCTTTGGCATTGATGGCAACACTTAGTGAAAAATGACTAAGTGTCACACTATACTCCCCCTTGGCTGATGCTCTGTTCTAATGGATACTTTATCGAAGCTCCCCCTTAGCTGCATCCCACATTTTTCACTGCTCCTCACTCCCCCTTTGACATCAATGGCAAAGGGTAGGGTCTGCACACCAAAATTTTCAAAAATTTAACTATACTTAGCCGCATAAGTATATATATAGCATACTTACATATACTGAAGTATGTATGCAAAAGTTGTCTTCAATTAGACAAATTTGTTGCCCAACTCTACTTCATTCTGTCCAAAATTGAGATGTGACCACTCAATAGGAATGCAAACACATCTGCCCTTTTTAGATCTGTCGGATCACTGGTCCGGGCTATGGTCTGAGCATCTTTTAGGGCCTCATGCATGACCTCTAACTTAGGGATAATTATCCCTCTAAGTTCACCCAACCTGCTTATTCTATTTTTCTTCTCCTTCTCAAGCTTCTTGATTTCATTCAAGACTGCAGTAGTCTGACACTCTTGATTTATTATGGCAATGGAAAGAGGATCAAAATTCTGAGATAGTCTTGTCAGTTTATCCTCCTGTTCTTTCACTTTCTTTTCAATATCCACTGTTACTTCGGACCATGATAAACAAAATTTGTACATTTCCCCGCCATCTTTAAGAGCATTTTCTAATCTCTTTATCCCAATATCCATATTCCTCCTATCATTAGTTATTATCCCTTGTACCTCTGATAATCTTTTTACCAAAAACTCCTTCCGAACCTTATCTTCTGCTGACTTCTCTAAGGAATCAAAATGTGTGCTAACACTATTAACTAGAGATTTGAGATTACCAGATGAGGAGGCTGAGGGATCCTTCTGATAAGATGGCATGATCTTTTCTAACACACCGGATGCAACTTCTATTAGCTCACAGTCTTCCATGTGAGACTTTAGGAGTTTTTCTTTTACCTTTGCTTGGGCAAAGGAAGCTATCTTCATTGTTTGAACCGGGGAAAGAGAATCAAAATCAAATGGTCCTTGTAGTAGTTTCAGTTCATCAATTTCCATTATCTCTTCGGTTAAGAATTCTTTGACAGTTTCTGTAGTGTCTCTTGCTAGAGATAGATTCTTCTTCTCTTCTGCAGTCTTAGAACTGTCTCTTGGAGTCTTTTCTGATTGATCTTTTTCTTTTTCTTGTACTTCTTCATCAGATTCTATCTCTTCATCATCGTTGAGGCTTGTGTATGATCTTGTAGCCTTTGTCTTTGTTCTCTTCTCACCTTTACTAGATTATTTTTCTTCCGATTTTGATGCCTTTGAGCTTTTAGCAGTGGTAGGTGCAGATCTCTTAGAGGATCTGGTCTAGGAGGAGGCTTCTGCCAGAGCACTTTCTTTTTTTGCTTCTTCCTTTTCTTTCTCTGCCCTTTCCATCTTCTCTCTATTTGCATCAAGTGCCTCTTTTGATATTCCATGTCTTTTTGCAAATTCTTCTACTTCCCTCCTCACTTTTCTTTTTATTTCTGGTTGTCTTAGTTCCACATGGATCTTCACACTCAACTCTTCAAAGGTTCCAAACCTTTCTACTTTAGGATCCTTGGGTTGACTAAGCATGTGTTGAATATGTAGCTCTACAATTTTCTCATCTACTTCATACCCCATTGGCATGATCCAGACTATCCTTGGCTCCACTACCTCCATTAGGCACTGATCAGTTTCTACCATAAAGCATATTGTATCCTTATACTTTTCAACTAGAGATCGGGGGATTCTTTCTCTACTTTGCATCAAATTTTGAAAGTTCTTGAAGAAGCCCTAGAGTGTTGTGTTTTATGCCTTGGCATCACCAAGTCCATGCAAATAATCCCTGATTTGTATGGCAACAGGTCTATCATTTTTCCATATCCAGCCATTAGCTCCGGGTAGCTCATTCATATAATAGAAGAACAGACAGAGTATCAAGCCACCATATTTGAAGGAATTCTTCTTGTCCTTCTTTATCTTCTGTAGATTCTCCAAAAGTTGGTTTAGGAGAAGCTCACAGAGGTCATAATCAGCATTTTCTTTTAGCATCTAATAGGCTGTGTAGATTGCAATTTTGGGTACTGAATTTTCCCTACTGGAGTGATATATCTTGTAACCAATTATCATGGATGCAAACTTGATATCTGGATCAGTGATATCTTCAATTGTCATTGCCCTCTTGTCAAATTTTGATCTGGTGACCTCACTCACAGTTTGGTTTGTGACAGATTTGAGAACAGGTAACTTTCTGGATGAGTGTAAACCAGTCACTGCCCTAATAGCATCTTTTGTGATCTTGAATGGTCCATTCAACCACATGAAGTTATCATGTACTATGCTCAAAATGTATCAGACCCATTCATCTTATGCAAAGCAGGGGAAATGAATGCACTGTGCAAAATGCTTGTCCCAAATGGCTTTATATTGAGGTTTGAGTTCAAATGAGTCATCTATCAAATGCTTGTGATAGATATCAACTAGCTTAGATTCCCCAAATTCTTCAATGTTCGCATGAATGTATGCCTTAACATCTTCTACATGTAAAACCCCATGCGGAATGCTTGAAAAGGCGCCTAGGGGATCAAATTCTATGGATTTGTATGGATGTTTCTTAAATTTTGGTCGAGGCCTATCAGAGATCTTCACCACATTCGGAGTAGCCATCTTTCAAGAGATTTGCAGAGAGATATCAAGAACGGAAAATACCTTTTACATTGTTTAGGGCTCACAAAGTAATCCAAATCAAATTGCTGGATGAATCATCTTTAGAGGTTGATCTTTGAGAGAATTTGTTGCAGAGCCCCTTTTCTCTTCTCTTCGAATGTAAATATACAAATGATGAAAGAATCCTTATATTTCTACACAAACCCTAATTCCTTGTTGCAATAACTGCACCGCTTGAATTAATCTGGTTTCTTCTAATTCTGAGAGATTTTTTTAGATTACTGGGTTATACATAGAGTTATTTTTGGTGAACGTTAGCAATCTATCTACCTTTGTCTAATCAGTCCATTTATCCACAAATCCAAATACTTCAATCTTGGATTTCACCGGATCTAACTGTGAAAGTCCAATTTTTGCCGGATGACTGTTAAACCGGATTAATCTTAGATACTTAACCTTTTCAAAACTTCTTGTGGATCTCTCATATCTTTACCAAGAGTTGGTTAGATGTTTCTTTGAGAGTCCTTTCAATCCGCAACATTCTATGTGCCAATTTCAGGCACTAAATGACTGGCTGGCGGAAATTGTTTTCTTTTGTGACTCCCCCTGAGCCAGTGCTCATCTATTTAATTTTTAGAAGGAATATCAGCACCAGATTCTAGTGCGGATCCATCCTTAGCATTTTCTAAACTCCTCTTCACCCAAATCTTGTTCATCTCCCTTTGAATTTCATCTGAATTCACTTTTCTTTTTCCTTTGTCTTGGTTTTGATTAAGATGCATCGGACCCCTTTTATCCTGATTCTTACTTCTGCAGAATTTGGCAATATGACCAGATCTATTGCAATTGTAGAAAACAACATTTCTTTGCATATTCAACTAATATCCTCTTGATCTACACTAATTAGCCACATGCTCCATTCTATTGCATGCAAAGCATCTACCATTGAATGAATTGTTCATTTGCATATTTCTACACTCATGAGATTTGTGACCATACCTTTTGCAATTAAAACATTGTCCAGAGAAGGATGAGTTGTTCTGATTCATTCTTCTTCTACACTGATTTGCTTTATGACCAAAGTTATTGCAATTGTGGCAGTATCCATTGAAGGATGGATATCTTTGAGCATTCGGTTGCCTTACCGGAGGTCTTCTAGGCATGTTCCTTGGATTTCTTGATCTAGAGTTCTTCTGACCAGATCTGGAGCTTTCACCTTTCTCATACCCCAAGCCTTGCTTGTCATCTACCCTCTTTTGACTTTCAAGAAGAACTTCAAGTTGAGCAGAACTTATCTTGAATTTCTCTTTGTATTCATTTGTTGTTTGAAGATCCCTTTTAAGAGTGTCAATCTGATTCTCAAGTTGTTCTTCATTATCTCTAGCTTCTTCAAGATCAGATTCTAGATGTCTGATTATTCTATCCATTTTTTGACAGTCTTCTGACTTCTCCTTGAGAGATTTCTTAAATCATCTTCAGTTTTCTTTTCTCTTCAATTTCTTGGGTGAATTTCATAACTCCTGATTCCATTTCATTTCTTACCATAATGACCTCTTTTGATAGCTTTTCACATAACTTGGTTTTCTCCTTCAGATCTTCATCAGTATTATTTTCTTCACTTTGATTTGCCAATTGAAGAAGTTCCTTTCTCTTTTTTATAAAGATACTCAATTTTTCTTTTAGTTCATCTATGAAATCATCAACTTGTTTGAGTCTTTCCTTCAACTCATTGACTTCGTACTGGGATTGCTTAAGATCATCTAAGGCAGATTGAAGTTGTTCCCTCATACCATGCATATCCATTGGAATTCCTAGATCTTCCTCAAGTTATTAGGCTCTATTTGGAGGAACTTGGCTCTGATACCAATTGTTGATAACTGAGAGGGGGGATGAATCAGTTATCTTAATTATTTGACTTTCTTTTCTTGTTTAACAATTAGAGTAATATCAAATCATATAACAATGAAAGCAGAAGTAAACTCAATACACATGACACAGTATTTTGATGTGGAAACCCTGTTAAGGGAAAAAACCATGGGGTGATTAACCCAAGATTGTATTCTCTATTAAAAGAATAAGGTAGTACAAAATGGCACTTGCCAATTAGGTCTCACTACCTGAGCACACTTCTCACAAGAGGCTCACTGCCTACAATAGTTTATAGAAGTAAACTAGATAATTGAACTGATGAGAAGCATCCACATGTGCTTGGGTTCAGTTCTGGTTAAGCTCAATACACTGAATTACTGCACTTCATTCTTCCTCTTCCTTGGTACTGCTGTCTTGTCACATACCGGACCTGTGTTATTGCTTCTATACCACTCTCTACCTTTCTTTTCACACTCACACAACCAACAATGCACATTCCCATCCAAATCCATTTGGTATATATATCCGCACCAATGATTTCAACACCTTTCTAGTTGGCAACCGGAATAGTCAATATCTTTCCAAACTCTGTTCTGTCGACTGAATCCTTGTTACCAAGTGATGCGTATCAAGGAGATGCTTATAGAAGTTATCAATCATTTCAGCCAATCATGGATGATACCTCAGAAAGCTTAATCACCATCAATATCTGATCCAGAGAAAGATCTGATGCTCTACCAGTCAGTTCTTCCTCTGTCTATTCTACCAAACAAGAACCCAACACTTAGGTGCTCATAACTCTTCACTCTTTCATCACCAGAGGCTCAATCTCTGGATGTATTAGTCAAGGTACACCTCTTAACTTCCCCAAGTCCGCACTTTACTGAGATACTTCCCCTGAGAGATCTGGACCTGACTATCGGACCTTGCCACATGCTCTGTTCTTGCTTAGCAGACCACAACACTCTTCAATCTGACTTCCGATATAGGCACACCATGTCCTGCAGATGGGTGGGATGAACTTTATTGCCATCAATGACAACACTCATGAAGCTACACTGTGTCTCTTGCCAACAAGGGTGACAGGAGAGAGAGAGAGAGAGAAAGAGAGAGAGAGAGATGAAGCTAGGTAGAGTGAGCAGGCTATGAGGCTGGAGAGGGATACTTCTTTGCAGTGGGTTTAGGGTGTTACAATAGAGAGGGATGCAGTAGTGTAGTAGGTGCAGGTTGTTACAGCACAGAGGTATTCTTTGAGGATTGAGAGGGATTTAGTTGTGGCTATATTAGGTATTGATTAGGCCACCATGTATTTGGCTACCCAGATGACACAGACACAAGTAGAACTGAGGCAAGGACAAGGTGAGATTGATTATTATAGGGGCTTATATTATGGGGTAGTGCTTGTAGAGCAGAGGCAGCTGAGCTACAAGAGTAGATCAAGGGCTTCAAGTTCATGGAGGACAGGAGGGTCATGGTCTTTAGCTTCAGTGATGGGGCCTCCTAGAGATGGGAGAGCAGGTGCAGGATCCAGTGGTGGAGATTAGGGTGAGGGAGTTGCCAGTAGTCACTAGGGCTACCTTGTTTATGTATCTTTTGTATCATGATGAGGCCAATGAGTTGATTGTACATATAGTTTAGATGGCTCGTGGATAGCCCATTTTGTATATGTAGACACTTGTATATTGACTCATTCGATGATATATATGATGATGATTTTGATTATTGATGTGATGATGCAATGATGATGTATGCACTTATGTTATGATGTTATGTATTTTTGTATTTTCATGGTTTATATGGATGTTTGTGCAAATGATATGAATATGCAAGTGGTAATAATATAAATGTAATATGCTAATGATATTATGATGATAGAAATGTACATAATGGTAATGCATGATGATGATCTTATGATAATGCAAATATTATAGATGATAATGATGATATGTACCTATGTATGCCTAACACACTTGTTTTGCCAGATGAAGATTAGGGAAACGAAGAAAGAGGAATGAAGAATGAAGATGAAGAAAATGATTTATCTTGGTTGAGTACTGTATAGGATTATGATGGAATGGATAGACGATATGACAGCTTTTAAAGTAATTGTTCAAAAGTAGAGAAATGTAATCCTTATGTTTTATATATCATATGGATGTTATGCACCAGGGTATAAAGGACCAAGGTGTCAAGGTATCCAATGCATAACTAGCATACTATAATCTTGTCAAGACGTATAAGGGCAAAATGTTGAATCAACATACACAAGATATGAATAGCAGCTAGTGTTCGAGGCTGGACTTTGACTCTTCAAGAAAAGGTTTGAGCTTATCTCCACTACACATAATGACACCTTGCTGGTTATATGTATGGAACTAATCTTTGCACAGAATAGTCTCAATGCATAAGAGACTGTTTAGCTTCTCAGATGCAAAAAATATTGATATGCAAGATGGTAATCCCAACACGTACATGATACCAATATGCATAGGAAGAGAATAAGATCATCCCATAGACACGACATACAAAAGCAATATGACCATGCCCCATTCCATACTTCATCGCAACATACCAAAATATGATAGATCAAGGCAGTTTTGATTAGGCATAGGAAAGGGATAAAATATAAATCAAAAGATAAAATAAAAGATACTGTCATCATGTTCTCTTGCCAAATTTAAGTGCTCTTGGATGGATTAAGATAGAGCCTTGTTGAGAGGAAAGTTGTATCATGTTAAAGGCTAAAGATATTAATAAAATGCTATAGAAAATGTTGGCTTAAGGCATGCGAACAAATAGCTTTCAGCTTATCCCTGATTTGTTAAAGTGCTTGAGCTTTCTTTGATATGCATAGTCTTCTTCTTGCTTGAGTTGGTCAAAGAGAAGAAGATGGGAGATGAAAGAAGATGAAATGGGGTGGGTCGTCTATACTTGCATACTGGATACTTCTTTTGTATTCCAGACTGCCTACATACCCTGTATCCATGGGATCAAAGCACATTACGATGGTGATGAGACATGATTATATGTAGTTATGGGCTTATTGATGATGTAAGTGATGAAAGATAGAAGAAAGTGAGATGAATGATTGGAGGATGATTAGAAGAAAGATGAAAGATGGATGATGAGAGAGGTCTATCACCTATGCCTGAATCAGAGTGCTTCCTTCACATCTCAAATTGCCTACATACCTTGTATCCACAGGATCAAGGCTTTGAACGATAGAGATGAGATGTAGTTCTTGTTTATTGTGTTAGTGGTTGATGACAAAGGATCAACTTTATTGCTTGGATTTTTGTGATGTTTTGATTTTTTTTGGATTTTGCTATGTTTTGATATTTTTTGGAATTTGCTATGTTTTGATTTTTTTTGGATTTTGCTATGTTTTGATGTTTGAGATGATATGAGCTAGAGCTTTAGATATCCACTTCCAAATAAGGCTCAATAAGTGCCCCCAGTGTGGGATGAAGTTTATTATGGAGAGGTTGCGATGGATGTGTTTATGTGGATAGTATTCTATGGTGCCAAATGATATCTTAACCCCAACAAAGTCCAAACTATGACAACTAGCATGACAAAGGTAAGGGTGAAAAGGCTTTTATTATGGATGGGTAAGGGATGATGGCTTGAGATGTTAAATAGGAATGATAGTGGATTATGATGTAGATTATGGAGGCAAGATAGTGGATGATGTTGTGGAAAGAAGTGATCAAACAAACTAGATGAATGATGGAGGGTGGTCTCTACACATAGCTCCTGTTTTCCAAGTTTTCACTATGGTACTTATTGTTAGATCTAGGGCACACAACTGAGAGGGGGGTGAATCAGTTGTACAAAAACTTGCTTCTACTTCAAACACTTGATTCTTCTTTGTTAGTTAATGGCATATTAATTAATCATTCATGAAAGCACAAAGCATAAACACCGGAGCAGATAATCATCAACACATTTGACACCAAGATTTTTGACGTGGAAAACCCGGTTAAGGGAAAAACCACAGGGTGATTAACCCAAGGATTATTCTTTGTTAGAAGAATAAGAAAAATGAATGGCACATGCCAATTAGGGCACACTGCTCACAAAAAGGCACACTGCCTACAAGAAACACACTATCTACAAGATCATAAGTATCACAACCTTGAACTGGAGAATGACATCTTCACCATGTCTGGATTAGTTTCATTTAAGCTCGAAACACACCTGCTCTGCCTTTCGCTCTTTCGCTATACCACACTCATCCGCTCCACAACACACTACAAAATGAATTCACAAACCTTTATTTATACAAGGCATTGACTTAGGAACAATCATCTAAGTCGGCAATCAACCACAAGAACATTTGCAAGATAAATAACTAATCCGGTCGGCCAATCTAAACAAGGACATCTTCATCTGGAAGAATATCTCCAATTCTAGGCTCTAACACTAATGCAGACCAACAACACAACTTCAACATGATCCAAGAACCTTCACAAGCTTGCCTGAATGACCAAGTACATCCGCACTTCATCTACTCACTGGAATCTCTTCTCTTCCTCATCTGGAACTTCAAGAACACAGTCTATCGCCACTGTCATACTAAAAAAAAGGTGTTTCTAGACCTCCAAACCATGTACCAATCGAGATGACACATCACAAGGACATCCCAAACACTCTGTCCAATCCGCAGAATAGGACAATGCACTTCCGGATCTCACTGGACCTTTTTGTAACACTCTGTCACTCTGGAGCATCTCCTGAAACCAGTTCTACTTGATCGATCACAACTTCTTCACATCTTGATGTGGACCTCTGAAATCTTAACTGGATCATCTCAAGACTCATATCTACAAACCCTTTAATCTGCATCCTCTGAATCTCAACCTATTGAGTATTTTTGCCTTCTTCTCATCACTATTCTTCACTGTTCTTGATTGAGACTAATTTTCTCAATATCCTTAGCACACAGCTCATCCAATCCTTCTTGTCAATGCAATATGAGTATGTTGACATCAATGACAACACTAGTTCACCTCATACTTGCAACACTTATCCAAGGTGCCTGTTTACCAGGTTTTCACCAGAGGATGAATTATTTATCTTGTACTATTTTTTTGTCATCCAAAGCACCACAAAGTGGTTTTCACTATTGGACGTGTTTGTTTGTTTGTTTGTTTGTTTTTTGGTAACATGACAATTACACATGGTGCCTATGAGCAAGTTTTCACCATGGTAATGGATAGGAGGGACTCAAGTGTCTAGTGCTAGGAAGATTGATAGTGTCCCAATAGAGAGGGAATGTCATTGCATGGACCATGTCATTATGCTCATAGATGTTGGTAAGGGAATGCATGGACGGGAGATGGATTAGGATGTGGATTATGCATGCAAAGCTAATGGATTATGATATGGATTATGAAAGGTTTATGGAAGGATGGATGGGAGAAAGTGGATTATGATGTGGATTAGGTCAGATAGATGAAAGATTTAGGCAAAAGCATGGACCATAGGGAGATGATGGGGAAGGCATGTAAGATAATGGTTGAAAGCTGGGGAAATAGAGGCATGTGGGAATGTTTTGGAATGGAAGAGAACCATGACCAAAGGTTGCACACACCATGATAAACACTAAAGTTTTGGATGGGAAGGCGGAGTAGGAAGCAATGGGGATGTTTGTTTATGAGATGGGTGATGGATGTTGGTGTGAACGGGGTTATCACCTAACCAGTTTACCCTTGTGTGGATAATTCATCTTATTTAACTATTTACTAGTTAAATAACATTCACACATCACACATAATTCATGCATGTTAAGTTGACTTAGTGAGTCTTCTAGATGTCTAGTTGAGTCTAGTTGTGTGTTGAGTTGTTGATAGTTGGAGTGAGTTGTCTTATCCTCCACATGTGCAATGAGTTATCATCCTCTAATTGACAAATGTTGTAGGAATATCTCCACTTTCCACTCCACGTTTCACTCCACCTTTCTAGCTCTCACCTTGTCTTTATAAGAAAGCCATATCACGTACATTGTAATATCAATCTTTTGCATTCATTGATAGAATAACATTATTCTCTCATTTGATCTCTCTTGTACTTTCATGAAGTCCTAGATCTTGGGTGGCTTCAATCATAGCCAACTCTAACAATGGAGTGATTTAGGTACCCACATAGACTTAGTATTTTTTATTATTTTTGCTTTTCTTGTGGGATTTTTAGAATTTTTGGATGGAAGGGGATGGTTGGGATTTTTTTTTTGAGAGGTGGATGGCCTCATTTGGCTTGCTTGCTTGTTTTCTTAGGAGCCCAAACCATTTTAGTTTTAGACTTTTCTTGTGGAGTTATGGGCTCAGATAGCTTTTTAGATGCACTTGGCTGTGATTCTTTGCATTGGTGCCCTAAGGCATGAGAATCTTTAGGATTCTTGGTAGGGGTTTTGGTTTTATAGGTAGAGGCATCCAAATGTTTATTTTTGAATCCCACAGGACGGATGGAGTGAGTGGAAGCTTCATGTTTAAATGATATGTGCATTTGTTGGTCATGATTAGGATTATAAGGGTACTTATTGATATGGGGATAATTAGGTGTTGGGAGTAATGGAGGTAAGGAAGATGGAGGGATATTAGGAGTTGGAAGGAGTAGAGGTAAATTGGATGGTGGAAGGTGTACAGTCACATGCTTTTGGGGTTTATAGGATAATGGAGGTAGAAGAAGTGGAGGTAAATTGGATGGAGGGATATGGTTTTTGATGGGAAATGGTGGACTTAGGATGCATGGAGGAATTACCAACATCTTTAGCTTGTGGAAGCATGCGATTGACAATGGGACTAGGGGTGTTTTGGGAACTAGACTTGAGTTCATTATTAGATGGAGATGAAGGGGTGGTAGAAATCATAAAGATGGAGGTTCCCTGGAAAAGGTTAGTGGTATGAAGGAGGGAGTCGTTAATGGTAGCGGAGTTAGAAGTCTCTTCTACCAAAGAAGGTCTAGCTTCCATATCAGAAACATATGCAGGCAAAGATTCTCGCAATGCGTATTCACCTAGTCCTTGTTCAGTGTACTTGATATGGAGATTTGGGTGACTAGATGATGGCTTGAGTAATGTAGATGGGTCAACATAGGATGAAGATGGATAAGCTTCAGTGTTGATGGGGATACAATTATGATTTTGATATTTAGCTTGAAAGGTGCAACAAAACTCAAATGGATTGGGATCGGCATGGATAGTAACTTTAACACTGTTATATGGAAACTTGAAGCATTGATGGTATGTGGAAGGAATGGCTTTAAGGGCATGGAGCCATGGACGGCCAAGGATGATGTTATAGGGAAGTTCAATATCAAGAACTTGAAAATGGGTGTCAGTAGTGACAGGACCAGCTTGGATAGGCAAATGGATGACTCCTTCAGTATCTCTCTCAGCATCATCATATGCTTTGATAGTAATGAACTTAGAAGTATCAATGTTCTTCTTAGAATATCCCAATTGTTTAATTAGTTTTAGAGAGCATATATTGAGACTAGCTCCACCATCCACTAGTATTCATTTGATACGATGTTGGTTTACAAATACTTCTATGTGGAGGGCTTCATTATGTGATGGGTTAATGGATGGTCGAAGATCTTTATCAGAGAAGGTGAGATGGCAAGAGGCTACAATGCTGGTTATCATAGATTGAAATTGTGTGGTATCGATATCATTAGGCACCGAAGACTCTTGCAATGCTTTTTCAAGGATAGCTTTATGAGCAGGGGATATGCGTAGCAGCTCTAGGATGGAAATGTGTGTGGGAGTTTTGCCAAGGTGGTCAAGGAGGATTGATAGGTGCTCCTTGAATGGTAACATGAGCTCTTCTAGTAGTTACAATGCAATTGGGTGCTTTACCTTGGATAGTGATGGTAGAAATGTGAGCATGGTCAATGTGGCCAATCGTAGATGACTCATAGTTGTAATGGATATCATTCCCAGTATGATGGTTACTTGCCTTATCATGAAGTGGAAGTGGATTTTTGAAAGCATCTAGATCATAGTTTGAAGTTGGTTGATGTGTCGGTTGTGATGTTGGTGGTGTGATTTTAGCTAGACCTTGATCGATGCAATCCTGAATGACAAGTTTTAAACACATGCAACCATTTGTGCTATGTCCTTTAACTCTATGGTATTCACAATATTCATTCTCTTTGTACCAAGGAGATTTGAAGATAGGTTCTACTTTGGTTAGAGCTTCAGGTAATGTGATATCTCCCTCTTGAACAAGTTTGCAAAAAATTACCTCCATGGGTTCCCATAAGGGAGTAAATTATCATCTAGGTGTCAGATTTTCTCTTGGTCAATTTCATTGAAAAGGTGTATTAGTTGTAGATGCAGCTTGAATGTTAACTGGAGCTTTCACTATTTGTATGTTCTTTGCATCCACAATGCCGTCATTAATGACATTTTTGTTTTTGTTCCAAAAGCAGGATTTGTCATTTAAAGATTGAGGATTGTCCTTGTTGTCTTTGAAAATTTTGATGGTGCCCTTAGCAATTAAAGCTCGCTCAATGGTGGTTCCTTTGGGGATGAGTTCATCAAAGGTGCTAGCACTTTGTAATTTCAATTGGAATGAAAGATCGGGATGAAGATTTTGGACAAAGATGTCAAGTTGTTGTTTCTCGGGTATTTGCCATGATAATTTGCTAGCCATGTTACACCACCGTTGGGTAAATGATGAGAAAGATTCACCATTGCATTGTTTGTTATTGACAAGATCATTCATCTTCACCTCATGTTCAATGTTGAAAGAGAAATGGGATCAAAATTTGTTCACTAATTCCTCAAAAGTTTTGATACCCAGAGGTAAGTGAGAGAACCATTCAAGAGCTTGTCCCGCTAAGCTTCAAGGAAATAGTCTCAAGAGATATGTGTCATCTTGAGCGACATTGAGACATGCAACATAGAATGCTCTAAGATGGTCATCTAGATTACCTTTCCCTTTGTATTTGTCAAATTGTGGGATTTCAAAATGTGGTGGAAAAGGTGTCATGTGAAGTGACTTGTCAAATGGATAAGGGCATATATCTCCCAAGGAAAATGTCTTCTTGTTTTGTCCTACAACCTTGTGAACCATTTGTTCAATATCTGCTTGAGATAGTTGTTGTTGTTGCAAAGGGGGTTGATGGCTTGGAGTTGGGATGAAATATGATGTGTATTGTTGCTGCGGTGTAGTGTATGAGTGTATGACCGTATGTTGGGGTTGAGTGCTCACATTATATGCCGAAGGATTGGTATATGACACATATGTGTTTGATGATTGTTATCCTTGAGACACAAGTGGTGATTGGGTATACTGTGATGGATTGACTCCAAGATTTTGCATCACATGGGAACTAGAGGATGGATTGATGTTGGTCAATGGTTGTGGATTAGAGGTTGGATTTGCATTATGATAAGCAATGGAAGGATTGGTGGATGAAGAAGGATGGACATTTGGGTTTATACTTTGGGCAACATGAGTACCGTGAGATGGATTAATATATGTCATATGTTGAGAGGCAATGGGTAATGCTTGGGTTGCATAAGATGGATTGACATTTTGTGAAGGATTAAGTGATGCAAGTTGGTCGACATAAGGGACAGTGGTATTATGAGTGTCTTGTGATACAATAGGTGGGTCACTCATGTCAATGATTTTGGTATTGGGATTGTATGGTGTGTTGGATGCATTTGTTGAAATCATGGAGACCATATTAGAAGTGGTAGGAGTATTAGTTTGGGGTGTGGTTTCCGCATGTGATGCAATAGGAGTAGGAACTTGTAATGGTTGCAAGATTTGTGTGGCTTGTGATATTGGGATAGCTTGTGAAGCTTACAAAGTTTGTGGTATTGGGATAGCTTGTGAAACTTGTGGAGTTTGTGATGTTGGGATAGCTTGTGAAACATGAGGAGTTTGTACTTGTGAAACATGGACAGCTTGTGATACTTGAGGAGTTTGTGATGCTTGAGGCACGGATACAGTCATGGTAGGAGCGGGGACATGTGAGACATGGAAAGGTGGAAAGCTCAAATTTTGTGAAAGGAGAGGAAGTACTTCGGATGGAGTTATCAAAGGTTCTCAAGTGTACTCCTGACGTGGTGGGCTTGATGGTGTAGCAATATGCAATGAAGGAGATGGATTAGAAGGTGGAAGAGAGTGCATGGATATGTCATGAGATGATGTGGCTATGGTGGATGGTCCCTTTGCGACAATAGTAGGAGTGTTTGGATCTTGTTTACGAATGGCAGATATGTCAAAGTCGCTTGGTAACTTGGCTCCCATGTGGGCTAATTGCAAGAAATGATGATCTAGATCAAATAAAATGAGCTTATCAACTTGGTCCCATACGTGTGTCTCTTGAAATTCAAAAAAATCATCTTGGGATTGCTCTTCATAGGTCGTTGTAAATGGGTGATGTTTCACTTGTTGTGAAGATGATGGTCCAATGGTGTATCCTTCGGGTACAAACATGTGAGAAGGCATACCAATTGTAAATTGAGTTGGATCTTTGAGGGAAGTTGATCGAGATTGTCTCAAATTAGCTTCCATTTCAGCTCTATATTACCTCCTAGTTTGAGGCATGATATTTGATGATGGAGATTAGACTAGTTTGTCAAGATTGAGACCCCAAAAATTGATGGTTTTCTGATTGGTTGTTTTTCTAATGAGGTTGTTGTTTGATAGATGTTGTTCAGTTGTTGGTTGGTTGCTTGGGTTGCTTAGGTTGTTGTTTGATAGGATTGCTTTGTTGGTTGTTTGTTTGGATAAACTCCCCTAGAGAATAGGTCACAAACTCAAGGGAAAAGTTGGTTGATGAAGCTATTTGCTGATGTTACTAAGGCTGAACAAGGCCAAAGAGATGATGTTTGTTGTTGCTAGGTTGATTGTTTTGATGATTTGCTACTGGTTGGGGGTCTCAAAAGGATGGAAAGTTCAAAAGGTCCAATGATTTTGTATGCTCAAAATAGGAGGTAATGTTTAGGTGACTGTAGATGATCAGAGGAATGTCTGGAAGCTGATGACAGAGCTAAGCAATCTAAAAATGCAACTGATTATGCTGGGTTGATGAGGATGGCTGATGTTTGACCAGAACTAACTGGTAATAGCTCAAACGTGACTCAGAAGAGGCCAAAAGCGAGTGATAATAGCTCAAAAGCAATCTGGATAGTTGCAAGTGATAGGATATAGTGCTAACCAAAAGTGACTAGGTTTACCAGAGGTGACAGGTTTCAGTTCAAAAGTGAGCTACTGTTGTTTAAAAGCAATACGATTTTTCTAGAATCGATTGTCTATTATTTAAAAGCGATACAGTTTTGACAGAAGCGAATAGTTTTAGTTCAAAGGTGATTTGTGTCTGACAAATGGTGTGTTTTGGTGAATTTTGACAAGAGAATAATGATTTCAATCACTCACACTCAACATTCACAAGCTTGTACAACCTAGGCTAGGAAAGGACTGTATTTGTTGAATCCCCTTGTTGTGCCTATTCAAAGCAAATAGCTTCAGGATCTTGGTAGCACCAGCTCCCCTCCACGGCACTCACTTCTCACGCATACCAAGTTTTGGGTTTCCCAAGGCTCGCAAACTTTAGTATTTTCCCTACTATCTCTACTAAGAACCACAAGAATCGGGGTAGCTTCTCCGCCTGTTGCATCAACAAATAGAGGAATTTTGGCCACTACACAAAGGTTGCTAGTAAGGGCATCCATTCGGGTGGCTACACATGTGCGGTGATTCGCTCCGTTAATGGAGGCTTCCCAAGCCAAAGAGGTTAGGCTCTAAGGGGTTTTGGGGGAAAAATTCGTCGATGTAACACAACAGCACCAGTTGTTTGTGGCTTTCGACATAAACACTTTTCTTATATAGCGGCTTGGAAGAGCTTGGCTTTAGCCCATTACTGCTTGGGTCATACCCCTTCTCACACCGGGAAGGCAGGCCCTCTAAAGATAATAAGTTCTCATGCACCCAAGATCCATTTGATAGGCAAGGGGAGAGGATACTTTTGTCATTAAATTTGGGTTACACACATACACAACAAGCAATCAAGAAAGATAAAACAAGCACGGAGCAAACAATGATTCCTTTTAAGCACCAAATCCAAATGTTCCTAGATTAGTGATAAAAATGAAATGTCTTGGACCGATTGAAGCAACAATAGATATGTTAGTAGTTTCACAACCTCCTTTTCTTGGACAAACGATAAGATGCTGCACAAATAGATGATTAGTAACCAGGAAAAGAAAACTGTGAATGACAGAACTGAAAGTGACACATAGTTACCAGAGGCGATCAACTATTGATCAAAAGCAATCTAAATTCCACTGAAAGTGACCAGTTACCGCTCAAAAGCAATGTAGAAAAACTAGAAGCGAACTGTTACTGCTCAGAAGCAACTTGAATCTGTCAGATGTGTGAAAAATCCCTGTTTGTACAAAACTAGGGTTACGGTTATGATAAAAAATGATGATTAAAGATTGTAAACCCTAGAATATCAAATCCAGTGGATGAAATATGATTAAATAGACTCCCTTCAACCACAAATTGATCAATTGAAAACCCTAGAATGATAACTTGATAAGATCTTGCAAAACCAAGGGTGTTAGCTCAATTAAAATGAAAACCCTAACCAAATTGATTGGCAAATGATAGTATGATGGTCAGGATCCTGCAAAACATAGATTAGAAACCTTGATTGATCAATAAAAATCTAGGAAAGCACCGTACAAAACAAATTGTTAACAGAAAACCCCAAATTGTAGAAAGCAAATGAAACAGCCAGAAGCGATTGATTTCTGATTAAAAGTGATGCAGACTTGACCAGACGCAACCACTATTAGCACATAAGTGACATAGAAAAGCTGAAAGCGATGGATTTTAGCTCAAAAGTGATGTGGAGATGCTGAAGGCAACTGGTTTCTACTCAGAAGTGACTGAAAATTGTCGTAAGTGCTCTAAAAAATCTAAACTTCACAAAAACAACTTCGAATAGAATAGTTAATCAAGGATGTGGGTCCCACCGGGCGTGCTAGAATGTGGATAGGTAAAAATCAGGTTAATAAGATCAAGCATGTAAATGAAAACCTAATCCTACCACCATCAAAGAATCGAATCCAAGTGAAACCAAAAGCATGCAATTCAAGAACAAGATCACCTAGATTATATGATTCCTTGTTTGTGATGTGGATTGCTTCTCAACAATGAACAATTATGAAGATCAAAGATGCCTTGATGGATGGGTGATAGTGATAATATGCTTAATGGATGCTAAAATGCTCAATATGCTTAGGATGATAATGTGGACACTATATGAAAATGATGGATGATGGAGTATGGAATGAGAGGGTGTTTATATAGCACTCAACCAAAATCAATCAACGGTAGATATTTGGTGGCTATGTGAATGGTTGAGATGAATTGATAATCATAGGTGAATGTGTAGATGACAAGTGGAGAGTAGGATTAGTAAGGGATTTTAATTAAATAAATAAGACTTATTTAATTAAAATAGATAGAATAGAGATAATTAAATAATTAAAGATTATTTAATTATAGATTAGAGAAAATAGATAATTAATTAATTAATTAATTATGAATTTATTTAATTAATAGAAGAAATAAGTGATTTAGAGAAATAGAGAAATTGCTCAAATGTGTTAGACAAATGCAGATGATAGATAATGCAATATTTTGATACTAATGATAATTAGGTCAATTTTGGGTATCTACAGGTGCTAAGTGTGATATGAAGTTTGCCAAGTGTGATATGGATAAGGATAAAAAAGAATAAATATGTAGTCATGTCAATCCAGAGAAGACCATTGCACCAATCACTTTGCAAATGTGTCTAAGTATCAGTGTACTATATTTAGTGTTCAAGAGACCAGTCTTCTTGGTCCGCATTCCTCTGCTATGAAACATTTTGTTGTGTGGTTGTAAGGTATTGTTGGTACATATTCATAGAGTCCAAATCCAAAATTGCAGGTCCTGAAGCCCTCCGGAGTGAATATTAGAGTTGACAGAGTATTGCACTTTGTATTAA
The DNA here is from genome assembly GCA_027924645.1 of Cunninghamia lanceolata. Classification (NCBI taxonomy): domain Eukaryota; kingdom Viridiplantae; phylum Streptophyta; class Pinopsida; order Cupressales; family Cupressaceae; genus Cunninghamia; species Cunninghamia lanceolata. The sequence continues at coordinate 20,885,327 of BSBN01000025.1, forward strand.
TAGTGTATTGATAGTGCTAATGATACATTGAGACACTCTGCATTTCACCATAGATGAATGGTTTTCTATGTGGATTCGAGGATAATGTTATGGATTTCTGAAGTATGTATGATCTAAGTGAGGCATTTGGGTGGTCCGCACATCAATTTGTGAACTAACAGTTAGTTTATGCTATTGTTGCCTCACCAGTGGAGCTGACCTGAAGGTGTTAATGTTGTGCAGAGCTATGACATGTATGAATTAATATCATGGGAATAATTATAGGTTGTGTTGACCTATATGAAAGTACCACATGATTTGGTTCTCTCTGTAAAGCATATTGGATTGTGTTTTTGGCTTACAGGATAGAAAGTCATGCAATACATGTATTGTTCCGACCTAATTGATGTTTCTCCTTAATGCGGTATATATAGAAGATTGAATTCTTGTGCGGAGGTGTCAATGTCAATGTTGTGAAGAGAAATAGAGAGTGGAGGTAAGCAAAGTCTGATGTAGAGAAATACAAGTTAAGTTTGTGATAAAGATGAAGTGTGTAAAGTCAGTATTCTGAGCTTTAGTGGAACTGCATTCTCAGCATTAGTCAGATGCATTGTTAGCAGTTCATTTTGGTAGTGAGCCATCCCCTTCTTCTATCTCTTTCTTTTTAGGACACCGAGTCCTTTAGTAGTGAGCCACTTGTAGTGAGCATTCTTGGATAGTGGGTCCACCAATTGTATCAACCTTAACCAATTGCTTTATTAATATATATTGTTAGCTAATCCTCACCATGGTTTTTCCATTTTTAGGTTTTCCACATAAAAATATGGTGTTCATGTGTGATATGCTTTAATAGTTAATTTCATTCTTTCCTTTCTTAATGCAAGTTAAATAAGCTTTGTGAAATAATTTTTAAATGATGAAGTGGTTTCAAAGAATACTGATTTACCCCTCTTCTCAGTATTCTATGTGTTCAACAATTGGTATCAAAGCCTAGTTCCTTGGAAGAAGCTTAACTGCTTGAGGAAGATCTTGAGGTGGGAACACATGGCTCCTAGGAGATATCCTACTCCTCCGGAAGAAATCCCTGCTATTGAATACTGAAGAAGACTGCATAGTTGACATGAATGGAGAATTTGAATCAACCATTGAAGATCTAGAAAAAGTTAAATGTAAGAACAGAGATTTGGAAGAAAATATTAAGGAAGCAGATGAATGCATCAAAAAGTTGAGGGAACAAAACAAGAATTTCAAAGAAAGATACAAGGAAGTAAATGAATAGATGAATCAATCAATCAAATGAGACATTCATCAGTCTAAAAATACAAATTGAGGAAGGAAAAATAATTGAAGAATGCCTAAATGAAAAATTGAAAGGCAAATCTGAAGAATGCTCAAGGCTTGAACAAGAAACAGTGGTCTTAAAGACAGAACTTGAAAAGGCAAAAATTCAAGAAGACAAATTCAAGAAGAGCTCCATACTGCTTGAGAAATTGATTATAAAACAAAAGGCTCCTAAGGAAAAAGAAGGATTAGGATTTGAAAAGGGTGAAAGTTCAAAGATGAATCAGAATTCAAACCATGCTGGAAAGAAGAACAACTACCAAAAGAAGGTTGATGTCAAGAAAGGTAATAAGAGATAGGTCTGGAACCAGAAGAAAAACTTCAAGAAGCCACCTATTAGACAACCAACTGCACAAAAGTACTCTGGCTATTGCTATTCTTGCAATAAATTTGGTCGTAAGTCTATGGAATGCAGAAGCATAATGAATCAAAATGTTCAACCATTTTTCAGTCAATGTTTTACATGCCAAAGATTTGGTCATAAAGCTAGTGAATGTAGAAATCAAATGATGAGGGGTTATAATAAAGGTATGATGGGTTCATCCTTCAATGGTTACTATTATACATGCAGTGGATTTGGGCATAAGGCTAATCAATGTAGATCCAGGATAAATGGAAGTAAGCTCATTCAAAATTTTAGATGCTATGAATGCAACAAATTAGGTCATATTGCTAAAGTTTGCAAGAGTAAAATTGTGAAGGTTGATCTGGTAAAGAAGAATGATCCAGTAAAAAATTTGGATCCGGTAGAAATGAAGAAAGAAATGGAAAAGATCTGGAAGAAGAAAGAAGAAAATAAGGTGAATGATGGGGTTGTGCTAGTCTTTGGTGTAGATACTTCCTCCAAAAACTAAGTTGAGATCTTTGGCTCAGGGGAAGCTTTAATAAAAATATTTCATCCCCCACCAGAGAAATGGCATTGATGATTCAACATGAGAGTATGTGAAGTAGATCAATGTGTTTGATCTATTGGAGAAGACTCCGGTAGAAAATACCATCATGTGAAAGTTTGCGGAGCATCAAAAGTTGACTATGCATACAAACAAAGGGTTGCCAACTTTATTGTTTAAAACATTTAATGTGAAATTAGGTCAGATTTGAAGGGTTATAAAGTGATTGCACTTAGACAAATTCATTTACCAAAACATTTGAGAAGGAGCAGAGTAGTAGTGATCAAGGCGATTTGAGATTCAGTGTGTTCAAACCCTAGTTTGGCAAGCGAATTAGAAAAGGTATTTACATATCTGTCTTTCCCTAGTTTCATAGAGAACCTTGTTTAAAAGAAATTTGAATTCATTTACAAATGGCTATGCTAAGGGTAATAGAGGTTACTAAGAAGCCACAACCTAGATTCAAGAAATACCCTGCAAAATCCTTAGAAGACGACCCGTTATGTGCATTTTTGCATGTTCCATATGGGGTTTTGCCAATAAAGGATATAAGGATTTACATTCATGGAAACATGGAATAATATGATCACAGTAAGTTAGGAGATATGTGGATGAAAGAACTTACTAGAGATAATTTTTCTCTAAAACCAAAATACCAAAACATAGTCACAAAGAAGCTTGATGTATGGCAATGGTTTCCAAATTTTTGTTTTGATCACAAATGGGTTAGGATAACATAAATTAGAATTCATGATAAGTTTGTCTGGACTAACATGCTTGGAATGATAACAAAAGAGGTGATTAGATAGGTTACATGTCTATGTTCCACTGGACCTGTTCCTGTATTGAAATCAATCAAGAATGAGGTTGTAATGGAACTAACAGGTGCAACATATGATAAGAGGGCTCTAGCTATAAATACCATCAAAAATCTAGCTATGAGATATGCAGCAATGGTGATTGGTTATAAAATCTACTTCACAAATAGAGAAAACTTTGTATTTTCCACTGTAATCAATGTGGCATATGAAATGATTAGAAAAGGAATAGACTATGATCTTTGTGAACTATTAAGACAACAATTGATGGAGAACTTGAAACAAACCAAGGAGAAGAAATATGCATTTAAGCATGGAACCCTGATTGTGTGTTTACTCTTTTATTTCCTAAAGGAACTTCCTGGAACTAACAATGTGAGATAGTTACAAGGAAGACCCATAGCTCATTAGATTGCAGACTTTATGAGAAGTCTTGGTGATGCAAAGAAACAAGATGATGCCCTTGTTGCCTTCTTTATTATTTTCCAAAAGAGGATGCATAAAAGAGATAGGATACCTAGGCAAATGGTAGAAAAGTATCAAAATGATATCACTTTTCTAGTATCAATAGATGAGTGCGTGATGGAAGCAGTAGAACCAAGGACAGTATGGATCCCTGCATTGGGATATGAAATCAATGAACAAGAAATTATTGGTTTGGCTGGTGTTTTGTTGAAAAGTCTAAAAGATACCACTAAAGCAAGGTATGGCACCTTTGAAGAAAAATCTATGGAGGTGTATATGGAACAGGGTAAACCACATATAAATAAAAAGATTGAGGAGATGGTTGATCTTGTATGTGGAGGAAATGAGCATCTCAAAGGAACAAGTGTAGTAGGCAAGAGAAAAGGCTAAGGGAGAATCAAGTGTTACAGAAGGTTCATGAAGCATAAGAAGATTTGGTAGGAAAGATACCATTCCACCTGCTATCCAAAACTCCTCTAGGACTATGCCCTCTGTTGAAGAAAAGAGGAGATCAACTACTAGTCCTCTGATAAAGGAGAAATCTCCTCTGGTTTTGTAAACTACAAGGGTTGAGAAGAATAAAAATACTACAGTAGCACCACCTACAACCCTTGTGAAGAAAAGACAAAAGAAAAAGGTAGTAAGAGAAAAGAATATAAGTGTCAATGTACAAGAAGAAGAAGTGGAGGAAGAACCACAGTTGGTCTGTAAAAGAGGAAATGGAGCTTCACAAGGTAAAGCAAGTGATAAAAGAAGAAGATCTAACATCATGACACAGATAGCGAACAAGAGATAAAGAAAGAAAAGAAGAAATTTGTAGCTCATATGAGAAAGTAGAAGAAAGAAGCCACCAAGAAGGTGTCACTAAAGAAGAAAAGAGAGTCTCAAGCCTTCGGTGAAGAGACTAGTGCCAACAAAAAAAATTGATACTGATAGTGAAGAAGAGGTCGAGAAGGAGAAGAAAGCATTCATTATCAAGAAAAGAGAAGCTCAAATCAGTGAAGGAGAAATGTCTCCCACGGGTAAAGGCCAAGGGAAGAGGCTAGACAAAGCACCTCCGGTAAGGGATCACAATCCTTTGAAGTTAGAAACTTTATTTAATAATATTTTAGAACATGCTTGTTTGAAGGAAACAACAGAAATGTATGCTGATGCAAATTATGAGGGCAAAGCTACCATTGAAGAAGTCATTGTAAAATATATTAATATTTATAATGTTGGGCTAAGTGACATTGCGAGTGAGCTTTCTAATGACTTGAAAGAATTTCTAAGTTGCAAAAGATAGAGTGCAATTGAAGAAGATGCAAAGATCATATCTCTTGCCTTGGAGAAAATTGGTTCCTCTCTCATAGAAGAAGACAAAGCTAAATTGGCTCAAATCTATAACAGGGAGTTCAGAACAAAATAGAGAGTTAGCACCCTAATGAGAAAGGACAAAGATTATTTTGAAAGGTTAAAGGATGAAACTTTGCAAAAGGTTGAAGATCTTGCTCTAGACCTAATCAAGAAACATGAAATGGTACATGATAAATCTGTTCTAGAAGTCAGTTTCCCTACTGGCGAAGAAATTGGTCAAGAAAATATTATAACAGACAACCTCCTTCCTTTGGAATCAGAAAAGATAGTTTAAAAGGAGGTTACACAAGGTAACCCGGAGACTCCTAAGGTTCAAAACACAAAGAATATGCCTCCTCCAGATGTACAGAATATTGCAGAACAGAAGGAAAAAGAAGAACAAGAGATCCCAAAGAAAACCAAGGAACAAAGGAATGAAAGTCTGTCTCCTCCGGAAAACAAAATTAGTGTAGAGGAAGAGAAAACAAATTGTGAAAAGAAAGATGAAGTAAAGAAGAAAACCACGGGTGAGTATTCCAGAGTCTCTCCAATAGACTCCAATAGGGAATTTTTGGCCCAACAGAGACAAGTCAAGACTATTATCTCACCACATTTGTTTCAATGGCCATCCATGGATGGACAAATTAATTTGTCTAATATCTCTCCTCTCAAGAAGTTGCAACTAGGTTATGCCTTTCAGGCCACTGCCCAAGAGGAGATACTTCAATCTCATTTCAAGGGAAATGAGCTTCTAGAAGAAGCAATGGAAGTTTTTGAGAAGATGTTGTCAGATGCCAAGAGAGATGCTTCTCTGACTCATGTACAACAAGTGAAGCAACTAATGGAGTTAGTTAACAGTCATTTTGAGTCCTTAGAAAAAGTAGCTGAAAAGAAAGTAATGGAAGAAATAAGCAATAAGGGACTGATAAACTTATCAGAAAAGTGCTCCAAGGTACATAGCTTATTGGAAGAAAGTGTAAAGAGCATTCAAAATGCTCTGAGTGATGCAAATGTGATATATCAATTTTGTCTATCATGGCCTACATCTACAAAGGAAATAAGAGATAAGATTGATGGCATGGAATCAAAAATAATAAACATCTCCAGAACTTATGATCCCTTGAAGGATAATAATGGAAATCTAAGGGCCGAAATAGAAAAGACTCATACTATCATAAAGAAATTACAGAGTCAAAGAGAGTCAATCAAAGATCAGATGAGTCAGCTAAGAGAAATAGTCAGGTTAAAAATGGATGCACTAATAGGATTATTAAAGGAAGTAGATAAGGTTGAGAAGATGACAGCCGTTCCTAAAATAGTGGAAAAAGAAGAATAATTTCTCTTACAGGTCAATGGACAAATAACACTAGACTCTACCAAGTTGCACTGGGATTCTACAGTGATACAACTGAAGAACATTTACAAAGATATCTTTCCCACCAATCAGTAAGTTTCTTATTTCTGATAACTTGTACATATGCAGAAGGCTAGAAGGAAACAAATTTTGATGTTTTGATGAATAAAGATAAAATAGTAAGGGGGAGTATGCATATAATTGTAAGCTAAGATAAAAATCAAGGCATAAATCATTAACAACAAGCAGGAAACCCTAACTAAACAATGGAGTACAAGATAACATAGAAATCAAAGCATGAAAGCAAACTAAATCAAATCCATATGCTAAGCTTGGCTCTCCTCGATTGCCCTTCTCCATTTCGCATAGGAATGCAAAATATCAAAGATTGTTTTTGTGTGATGAATGTTGATTGCTCATTTCAGTAACATAACACACTATGGAAGATGAATGATAATGGAGATCAAGAATCATTTCAAAAGCATGAGGCTACTTGAAAATGGATCCCCCAAATGGCTTGGGTGAGGGTTGATTTATAGGAAAGGAGTGATTTGAATTGATGGCTAGGATTGAAAGTTGATTTGAACGATGTGGATGACTGATATTGAATAGGGTTTCCCACTCCACAAGGAGTTGTAGTCATGTGAAAAGTGTGCGGATAGGAATAGGGCTGACCTAATTTAAATAAATATTATTTAAATTAGTTGGATATGTGAAAAGCATTAAATGAAAAATGTAGTATGGGACATGTGTTAATTTAAAATAATATTTTATTTATTTAAACTAGAGGAAAGGTGGGAAATTAATTAAATAAATAGGATTTATTTAATTAATTGGCTAGTGGGATAAATGAGATTGAAAAATGGGAAATTAATTAAATAAATATGATTTATTTAATTAATTGGCTAATGAAAGGGGTCTAGGACAAAATGTCGCAAGATGTCTTACTTAATGTATTGCCAAGGTGATGTTGTAAGACATGGACAATTTTAGGTGTCTATAATAATAAAGTAGGATCAACTTTGATAAGGAGGGAACTTTTCATTCTTAGATGTACAAGTAGTTTCTTTGTCATTGATGACAAAGGAGGAGAAGTTTTGGCTATCTTGCCATTAATGACAAAGGGGGAGATTGTTGGCAACATAAGCATGATGATGTAGAGAATGATAAGCATGGAAATAAGTAGTGTTGTCATTAATGGAAAAAAAGGTTAAAGGCACAGTTGTGTTGGTCCAGAGAGATTCAGTAAGGGGTATAGATACAGTTAGGCTGGAGTTGCTAAGTGTTCCGGAGAGATTCAATAAGGGGTATAGATACAGTTAGGCTGGAGTTGCTAAGTGTTCCAGAGAAGTTACTAAGTGTGATATGAAGTTTGCAAAGTGTGATATGGATAAGGATAACAAAGAATAAATATGTAGTCATGTCAATCCAGAGAAGACCATTGCACCAATCACTCTGCAATTTTGTCTAAGTATCAATGTATTGTATTCAGTGTTTAGGAGACCAGTCTTCTCGGTCTGCATTCCTCTGCTATGAAACATTTTGCTATACAGTTGTCAGGTATTGTTGGTACATATTCATAGAGTCCATATGAAAAATTTTAGGTCCTGAAGCCCTCCAGAGTGAATGTTAGAGTTGACAGAGTATTGCATTCTGTATTAACAGTGTATTGACAGTGCCAGTGACGCATTGAGACACTCCGCATTTCACCACAGATGAATGGTTTGTTGTGTGGATTTGAGGATAACATTATGGATATCTAAAGTATGTATGATCTAAGTGATAGGCATTTTGGTGGTTTGCACATCGATTTGTGAACTAACAGTTAGTTCATGCTATTGTTCACTAGTGGAACCAACTTGAAGGTGTTAATGTTGTGCAGAGCTATGACATGTATGAATTAATATCATGGGAATAATTATAGATTATGCCAACCTATATGAAAGTACCACATGCTTTGGTTCTCTCCAAAAGCATATTGGATTGTGTTTTGGGCTGACAGGATAGAAAGTCATGCAGTACATATATTGTGCTGACCTAATTGATGCGTCTCCTTAATCTATTATATATACAAGATTGAATTATTGTGTGGAGGTGTGGATGTGAATGTTGTGAAGTGAAATAGAGAATGGAGGTAAGCGAAGTCTAATGCAAAGAAAGACACGTTAAGTTTGTGGTAAAGATGAAGTGTGTAAAGTCAGTATTATGAGCTTTAATGGAACTGCATTCTTAGCATTAATCAGATGCATTGTTAGTAGTTCATTTTGGCAGTGAGCCATCCCCTTCTTTTATCTCTTTATTTTTAGGACAGTGAGTCCTTTGGCAATGAGCCACCTGCAGTGAGAATTCTTAGATAGTGAGTCCACCAATTGTATCAACCTTAACTAGTTGCTTTATTAATATATATTTTGAGCTAATCCTCACCGTGGTTTTTCTATTTTTGGGTTTTCCACATAAAAATTTGGTGTTCATTTGTGATATGCTTTAACAGTTGATTTCATGCTCTCCTTTTTTAATGCAAGTTAAATAAGCTTTGTGAAATGAATGTTTAAATGATTAAGTGGTTCCAAAGAATACTGATTCACCTCCCCTCTCAGTATTCTGGGTGTTCAACACAAATGTCATCTACCTACTTGCAACTTTATGTTTTTTCGGTTAGTCCTTTGGTCATTTGGCACATTGTCATCATATCCCTTATATCATGATGCATAATGCCTATGCTATAATAAACATCAAGTTGCTCATAATAGTTGGTATTTTGTGCAAGATTCATAAGCATGTACTTCTTTTACTCCCATCATATCCATTCTACCTAGCCTTTCACCATCATTTCTTTCCTGGCTATGTTTAAAATAACTCTTTCATCATCCATCATTTTCTAATCTTTTCATCCTTAGCATCCATCATTTGACTAACTTTTCTCTTTTCTATCCATTTGTAATCGTCTTATCTCTATTACATCCATTTCAGAGCATACCCATGTTCTTCCAACTCATCTGTCCACTCGAGGGAGCATCCCTAAATCTAATTATCCAAAATCAGGGTTGACATACTAAATCCAAAATTCCTCCAAGTATTGAAGTATTAAAATCAATCATCATCCAATCAACTTCAATTAATCCAATCAATCAAGCATACAATCAAAATATCAATGCTTGGGGCATGTTATCACTAATGTTATCCCAAGTGCTTATATCTACTTTCTTTAAAATGACATTGCTAGATTCTAGTCATGATGCCAATTCAAAGAGGGGCAAAATGTGGACACTTAAAATTGACACATCCTAACCGATACCTTTAACATCACATTTAACACCTCTTTCAACACTTTCCTAAACACATCTCATTTGTCTAATTCTAATTATACTTTAACAATTCTTGTCATCACCAAATTAATTAAATAAATTATATTTATTGAATTAATCTAATTACCGTGTCGACATTTCTTTATTTCTTACTAATTTTCCCCTTTGTCATTTCCACCACCATTAATTAATTAAATAATTCATATTATTTAATTAATTAGGCTAATAGTAATTCCATTTAATCCAAAATGGATAAATAAATCTATTTTCCATTTTCTCCAATTTAATAATCCCAATTAAATTCACTCATATCCTATCATAACTTCCTCCTTGAGATTTCCCTCTTTTTTTAACCCATGCACACCTATTTAGTCAAAATTAAAAATAAAAAACAACTAATTTCCCTTACCTATTTTAGAGTCCACTAAAATTGCATCATAGCCCTCATCACTCCTTCTAACTATTCTTAACCATGGAAGATCCTCCACTCTCTCTCATTTAATTTCAATCGTTCATCAACTATCAAATCCTGACCGGTCACATCCTCAACCAAACATCTATAAATCCCTCTCATTTATTTAAGATTTACCCTGGATGCTTGAACTTCTAAAATTTTCAAATATCTATCATATTTATCATTTATCGTATCCATAGGTACATGCTACATAAATCTTGCACGAATCGTTGAGCATCCATATTTTGATCAATAGAGAAAATCCACACATCATAGAGTCTGCATTAGGTAACTTTGTTCTTGTTTGAATTTTGTTATTTTCACTCTATCAGATATTTGCATGAGTTTATAATAGGAAGCATTTCATTTAAATTGTTTTCTATTCTGAGTTCTATATTCCTGCATACACTATCAATGTGGAGAATCTTGATGGATTCCCTAGATTGTTTCTTCACAAGCTATTTGAAGTCATCAAAATTCTCAAATTCCTTAGACTTCTAGTGAAGAAAGTGAACCCATGTATATCAAGACAAGTCATAAATGAAGGATGCCAAAATATATTGGACAAGTCATTGTGAAACAGCTGTAGAATCTAAGTAGCCCTCCATGCATTTCTTTTATTGAACTTTTCTTTAGGATGTTTAGTTATGATAAAACCTTGGCAAACACCATTAGAAAAGTGGACACAAGGAAACCCTATAACCATGCCTTGTTGGCTCAATTATTGTAAGTAGTGATAGTTTAGATATCTAAATTTCTCATGCCACAACTTACTTCATCAAAATGAGTGAGAAGTGTGATTAAAGGAGAATCAAGAACTATTGGTAAACATATTGGTCCTTGCAGTTAAACCTTCAAGAAAGACTCTGTTTCACCTACAAAGTAGCAACAAGCTGACCAACAGTTGGAGAGGTTGCTATGGGACAATGATCTTTCTTCACATTTGAGAGGGGCAACTCCATCATATGATCAAAATAGGGGGGGGTTTGTGGTATTTTAACCTTAAATACCAAAGGTAAAAGAAAATAAAACAAATTGGAAAAGATTCCCAGAAACCCTAGTTGTAGACACAAGAAAACAAATTTGGGGTTTCACAGATTTATCTGAAAATGACAATACATATCACAAAATCAGAAACTACATTCCTAGATTCACATGATAAGAAGAAATGATAACATATATATAGTTGTAACAATAATGGAAGAAAAAGATATGCAAGCTCACACACCATGAGATGGGAAATATCAATGCATCCAAACCTAGATATCAAAGTTATGACTACATTTCTTCACATCGATTGCAACAGTTCATAAAAATGACAAATGGGTTTCCACAATAATACAGAAAAATATACCTATTCAACGCATGGAAAGTAGGCACAAATGATATAGAAGACATATGAGACACAAAAATCAAATGCTTTGAATATCAGTTTATTGAAGTCACACAAATACAATAACTTTCTATACAATGTGAAATGAAAACCCTCTATTTATCTTCAGTTCTCTCCATACCAGAAAGAGCTGAAAAAAACAATCACTGGTACCCCTTTGCATTTGAAAACAATGTTTTTATAGACTCCCTTCCCGTAACTAAAATGTAACTACCTCCTTTTAAGACTTTATAAGATATTTTAAATTATTACAAATCTTTTTAAATCTCTTTTTAATGAGCCATACTTTTCAGCTCATATAAAGAAATGTCTAAAAAACATTAATATTACTGACTTTATAATTAAATGTTGACTCTACATACTAATTTGACAGGCATGTGCCTGTCAAGGCATTATGTTAAGTAGTTTGTTTTGCTGGCTGTAGGTGCACTCTCCAAATGTCTTCTCTCACTCAAAAATGTTTTCCAAAACCAAAAAGGTACATTCACAAAATCTTTGTGAGATCTTGGGTCGTCGGCATGCATAATTTCCTGTGTATTTTTCTACAAGTGGAACTTCAGGAAGGTTTACCAAACTTTGTCTATTATGATACAAAATCAATAACCTTTCCTTTTTGTCTACCCTTAAAGTGTTCAATTGAACTATGTCTTGTCAAATTGTGCCAACTCATCTGTTGCTAGTATTAGTTTTTCTTGACAAGAAATGCTTCTCTTCTTGGCTCATATCAAGTTCTGAGAGGCAAACACCATTGTCTTGGTAACTAAATTGCTCTGGTTTATCATCTACCATTACATTGAATCCAAGTGATGTCTATTCCTCACCTAGCCAAAGGAGCCATGCCATAAGACAAAGGTCAATAACACTTTACACATCAACTGAAGGTAGTGGCACCAAAGGTATTGCTATCAATAATTCAATCTTCTTACTCGATTTATCCTTACTCTGATTTATTCTAGGCATGGAGATCCTAGACTTCATAAAGGCCTGAAATTGATTCTTTAAGTTCCATGTGATTCTCTTTACATCCTTCTGACACATAAATTTTGCTTGCTTCTCCCATCTTTCTTTAGTTATGTCATATTTACCTTTTGGGTAAGCAGTATTTCTTTATATGTCCATTTAATGCTTAGAAAAATTAACATAGTACATTGGAGAACCATCCCAACGAATAGCCAAGCCATGCATTTCAAACATGAGGAATGGATCTTTCACACTGCCTTTACTAAAATGCAAATCAAAACAAAGTTCATTAACCAGTTTCCACATGCCTAACTGAAACACCATTAGCTTGGTAAGTTCTGCCTTTGATGCAATAGAACAATCTCGATCATGCATTTCTATTTGAGATGCTATTTTGAGCAATTGTAGAACCTAAGGAGTCATCTTTCATGGTGCACAGATTCCTCATTCTATTGCTTTAGAACTGTAAAATAAAAATGAGTCAGTAGAGATAGTCCCCTCTCAAGTGCATTAATAATCTGAGGCACAATTGTCTGAAGTGCTCCTGTTTCCTTAGACCATGGATCAAAACATTGTGTGGGACTTGACTACAATGGTAGTGTTGGGTCTGCATCCTAATCTGGTATATAAAGCATTTCTATGGGTGTATTCTTTGACATCACCCTAGTAGAAATAGGAGAAACAAACAGATCTCTGATTGGGCTATTAAGAACAATTAAAGCCTCTTCAGTTGGACTGAACTTGAAACTGTCAAGGCTAGGAAATCCTCTAGCATTAACTCTCTTAGATTCCTCTGGTGTAGAAACAAGAGTAATTATTTGTTCCTATGGCAAAGTCCGTAAGGGATTTTGAATTCTTTGTTAAACAAGGGTACCTAACTTTAGAAGTTTAGAATTCACTTCTCCTGCCAATATTCCCTTTTTCTGTTTATTTAGACTTGGCAAACCTTCTTTGTGGCATTGCAACTTGGCATTTCTAATTGAAACTGAGTTATCCCAAAGTTTTAACATTCCTCCTTTGATATTGGGACTTTGTTCCATTGGAACTGACTATTACAGGGGACCTATTAGTTGGTAAAGTGCATTTTCCACCATTCCATTTGGTACTCATAAATCCATTTTTCTTCCTTGGCTTCCGGAAGAGTATGTCATTCTCTATGCAATCTTTGGTCTACTTTCTTCCTTAAAGCCTTTGTAATGTCCCCTTCTAGACACATGGTTAGTCCATCATGGAGTTCCCGTGGGCTAGCAGTTTGGTTAGGGAATTGTGGTTAGTTTGGCTCTGGAGGTCCTTGGCAGTGACAGAGTCTTGGTTCACATTTAGTGGATCCAGTTGGCATCCTCGTGGTTAGTTCAGTGGGCTCTTGGCTGTTACTTACTATTTTTAGTAAGTTCAGGTACTATGTCGGTTCGGGATTTTTAGAGTTGGAATAGATGTGTTTCGTCGAGACCTTTCCGGCGAGCTAAAGATCAGTGAATTTCGACACCGTCTTCATACTTATTTTAAAGTTTGAAGATTTATTAATTTATATTAATATGGACTTTATTATATTTTTGCCAGAAAAGTGAAATTAATGAAATAAAGACAAAAGCTTATGTCTTGACCTTGGGCGCTCATCCCTAGGAGGCATAAAATGAAATTAAATATTATTTTCCCTCCTAAATGCCCAATGCCTATCTTGGAGGAAGATAAAAAGGGTCAATTGGAGCTCATTTGGGATTATGCTATGTTTTGATATTTGCTTGTGAGAGCTCTGCTAGGGTTTCTGGAGTTTGAGAATTTGTATGAAGCTATTGGAGACGAAAACCTCCATTAGTGACAGTATCCCACAGGTGTGAAAGACCACCCAACGATGCCATTGACGGTGGATGTATTCGGCATCCACATATGTGCTAAAATGGAGACATTTGAGGTTGTTTCTTGTGCTAAGTGAAAGATCTTTTTCTATTGCTGTTATAAGTTGATAATGGATGATATAGAAGGTAGAAATCAGAGTGTTTGAGGTAGTTCCTTGCTGCTGTACCTTTCCATTGCTTGGTCGTACTGCATAAAGAGGAGTTTGGAGTATTGTAGGGAAGCTTTTCTCTTTACTTCTACTACTCATTCATGGTCTTTGGGAGGTGTTTAGTGCTTCAGTTGTTGCTCTTATATTTTGTATGAGTCATTTGTGACATTCTATGGAAATTTGATGCATTTCCAGCCATACCCACTTGCTGGTCCATTTCCAGCAGCCGTACCAAGTTGCATATTTTTATATGGGTATGTGATAGTAATTGTTTCCTGGCTATTTTACTATCTGGGTTGTCTTTAGTTTCTTCAGATTCATTGTATATTTTCTAGGTTTAGATTCTATGCTATATATTGTGTGCTCCGGCACTACATCTACAGGAAAACATAAAACCCCCTTCTGCATCTTCTGTCTATCTGAAAGAACACACAAAAATCTAATAAAAATCACACAATTAAGATTTAAAAAAAATACAAACAGGTACAGCACATTACAGTGGTATGGAGGTTTTGAGCATGTGATCGAGTTGGAGGAGGGTGCTAAGCCAGTAATCACAACACCTTATAGGCACCCAAAGAGGTATGAGGATGAGATCAAGAAGGCTATCAAAGAGCTTCTCGAGATGGGTCACATCAGGCCTAGTAAGATTCCGTTTGCATCATCTGTGGTATTGGTAAAGAAGAAGGATGGGACTCTCAGAATGTGTATTGATTACAGGGAACTCAATAAGAAAACAATCAAGAATAGGTACCCGATTCCCAGAATTGATGAGCTGATTGACGAGTTGCACAGAGCTTGTTACTTCTCCAAGATTGATTTGAGATCCGGTTACCATCAGATACGGGTCAAAGATGAGGATGTGGAGAAGACAGCATTCAGGTGTCATTATGGGCACTTTAAGTTCCTAGTCATGCCATTTGGTTTGACCAATGCTCTAGCTACCTTCCAGTCTTGTATGAACAAGGTGTTCAGAGAGCAGTTGAGGAGATTTGTGCTGATTTTCTTTGATGATATACTAATTTATAGCAGGACATGGGAAGAGCATCTGAAACACATTGACATTGTACTGAGCATCTTAGAAAGTGAGTCGTTGTATGCCAAAATGTCAAAGTGTGAGTTTGGGATGACCGAGTTACTATACTTGGGTCATATTATCAGTGCTGGTAGTGTGAAGGTAGACCCAGAAAAGATTCGGGCAATTGTGGATTGGCCACCACCAAAAAATCTCTCATATCTTAAGGGATTTCTTGGCCTCTGTGGATATTACCGCAGGTTTGTGAAGGGGTTCTCTCAATCAGCTGCTCCCCTTACTGATTTGACTCGTAAGGATGCTTTTAGTTGGTCTGATAAGGCACAGGAGTGTTTTGACAGGTTCAAACAGATCATGAGTACTTGCGCTATGTTAGCCATTCCTGATTTCAACAAACCCTTCGAGCTACAGTGTGATGCCTCGAGCGTAGGCATTGGTGCGATAATCATGCAGGATAAGCACCCCATTGCATTCGAGAGTAGGAAGTTGAGGGGTGTGGAGACGAGTTACAACATATATGATAAGGAGATGTTAGCCATCATGCATGCACTGGATAAGTTCAGGCAATATCTGGTGGGCAGTAAATTTGTGGTTAAGATAGACCACAATAGTTTGAAGCATTTCCTTGGACAGAAGGATTTGAACGAGAGGCAACAGAAGTGGGTCAGCAAGTTACAGGCCTACAACTTTGACATTGTTTATGTCAAAGGAAAGAAGAATGTTGTTGCTGATGCGTTATCTAGGAGACCTCATCTATGTGCACTAGGTGCTATAGCTGATGATTGGAGAGAATTGATTTTAGCAGAATATGCTAAGGATGAGTGGGCTACTGGAGTGATTGATGGCACCATCAAAGATGATAGGTACACAGTGGTAAATGACTTGATCATCTACAAGGACAGGATTTTCTTGGTGTTGGGTTCACAGATGAAGCAAAAAGTTTTGAGGGCATTTCATGACTTGCCTATGGCAAGGCATCCAGGATACTTCAAAACTTATAGACAGGTCAGAGAGAGGTTCACCTGGAAGGGCCTCAAGACCGAGGTGATGCAGTATGTGAGAGAGTACCCAATATGTCAGCAGAACAAGCAAGAGCACTCACTTCCAGGAGGTTTATTGCAGCCCCTGCCCATTCCTGATAGGAAGTGGGACAGCATTTCTATGGACTTCATCACAGGGTTACCTAGAGTCCAAGGCAGGGATTGTATTTATGTGGTAGTGGACAGGTTGACAAAGTATGCACACTTCTTTGCCATTCCTATCACTTATACTGCAGCTCAGGTTGCAGAGTTGTTCTTTCATGAGGTATTTCGACTTCATGGGTTGCCCAGGAGCATTGTCAGTGACAGGGACAGCAGGTTCCTCAGTAATTTTTGGCAGGAGCTTTTCAGGTTGTCAGGGACATAGCTCACACCCAGTACAAGTTATCACCCCCAGACTGATGGTCAGACGGAGATAGTGAACAAGTGGGTGGAAGGATACCTCCGAAACTATGTTTTAGGGCAGCAGAAGGCATGGGTTAGGTGGCTTCACATGGGAGAGTATTGCTACAATTCCACTTACCACATGTCCATCCAGATGTCACCCTTCATGGCATTGTATGGTTATGAGGCACCGAGCTTTATTGATTTACTGTTTGGTGATAGTAGGGTACCGAAGGCCAAAGACTTCCTTCAGGAGAGTTAGGATATCATGAGGGCATTGAAGGAAAACATACAGAAAGCTCAGAATCAGCAGAAGCAGTATGCAGATCAGTAGAGGACTGAGCGATCATTTGAGGTTAGTGACATGGTTTACCTCATGCTACAGCCTTATAGGCAATCTACTCTCAAGAAGAGTGGAGCGGAGAAGTTGAAGCCATAGTATTATGGACCCTTCAGGGTCACCAGGAGGATTGGTGAAGTGGCTTATGAGTTGGAGTTACCAGCAAGGAGCAGGGTACATAATGTGTTTCATGTTTCTCACCTCAAGAAGGCATTGGGGCACAATGTGACACCTTCAGTTGAGTTGCCTCCTCTTGATGATGAGGGCAAGTTGATAATGGTACCCGAGGCAATCATTGACACCAGAGATCACAATTTGAGGAGGAGGATTATCAGAGAGTACCTGGTCAAATGGAAAAACCTGCCAGTTGAGGATGCTATTACTTGAGCATCCTAAGCTGAGATTACTTGAGGCAAGCAATCTTAGGGAGGGCGGACTGTAATGTCCCCTTCTAGACACATGGTTAGTCCATCATGGAGTTCCCGTGGGCTAGCAGTTTGGTTAGGGAACTGTGGTTAGTTTGGCTCTGGAGGTCCTTGGCAGTGACAGAGTCTTGGTTCGCATTTAGTGGATCCAGTTGGCATCCTCGTGGTTGGTTCAGTGGGCTCTTGGCCGTTACTTACTATTTTTAGTAAGTTCAAGTATTGTGTTGGTTTGGGATTTTCAGAGTTGGAACAGATGCGTTTCATCGAGACCTTTTCGGCGAGCTAAAGATCAGTGAATTCCGACACCATCTTCATACTTATTTTAAAGTCTGAAGATTTATTAATTTATATTAATATGGACTTTATTATATTTTTGCCGGAAAAGTGAAATTAATGAAATAAAGACAAAAGCTTATGTCTTGACCTTGGGCGCTCATCCCTAGGAGGCATAAAGTAAAATTAAATATTATTTTCCCTCCTAAATGCCCAACGCCTATCTTGGAGGAAGATAAAAAGGGCAATTGGAGCTCATTTGGGATTATGCCATGTTTTGATATTTGCTTGTGAGAGCTCTACTAGGGTTTCTGGAGTTTGATAATTTGCATCAGGCTATTGGAGACGGAAACCTCCATTAGTGATGGTATCCCACAGGTGTGAAAGACCACTCAACGGTGCCATTGACTGTGGATGTATTCAGCATTCACATATGTGCTGAAATGGAGACATTTGAGGTTGTTTCTTGTGCTGAGTGAAAGATCTTTTTCTATTGCTGTTATAAGTTGATAATGGATGATATAGAAGGCAGAAATCAGAGTGTTTGAAGTAGTTCCTTGCTGATGTACCTTTACATTGCTTGGCCATACTGCATAAAGAGGAGTTTGGAGTATTGAAGGGAAGCTTTTCTCTTTGCTTCTACTACTCATTCATGGTCTTTGGGAGGTGTTTAGTGCTTCAGTTGTTGCTCTTATATTTTGTATGAGTCATTTGTGACATTCTATGAAAATTTGATGCATTTCCAGCCATACCCACTTGCTGGTCCATTTCTGGCGGCCGTACCAAGTTGCATATTTTCATATGGGTATGTGATAGTAATTGTTTCCTGGCTATTTTACTATCTGGGTTGTCTTTAGTTTCTTCAGATTCATTGTATATTTTTTTGGGTTTAGATTCTATGCTATATATTGTGTGCTCCGGCACTACATCTGCAGGAAAACATAAAACCCCTTTCTGCATCTTCTGTCTATCTGAAAGAACACAAAAATCTAATAAAAATCACACAATTAAGATTTTAAAAAATATATAAACAAGTACGGCACATTACAGCCTTTTCAATGAAACCATTTTGTGTATATCTTGCAATCGCTGCATTATGTGAGACCATGTTTATGTGTTTTGGAGGCGGCTTGATAAACGTTTCAGCGCCTTGTTCGCACTTCCACTTTTTGCACACGTTTATACCAGAGCAATTCCAAAAAAATGACAAAAATCTTCTTTCTACTATGCCTTTGATGACGCCGGTAGGGACAATTCTAGCAATGGCATTTGATTGAAAGTTTCTCAAGGTCTTTTCAAAAAATTCATTTTGTGTAGCATCCTTCAATCATTACATTCCATGAGAGCACGTTTCTTTGAGGGAATTTGGCTAGACAATACATACGCCCTTTTCAGATATTCATACATGTATACCAGTGCGCTTCCAACTATAATATCTTGACAAAATTCCACATTCCATTCTACTTCCTGATGAAAGTTTCACCCTGTTCGAGTGCACCAATGCTGGATACGTTTGTGGAAATCTAGCTTTCAACAAAAAAAACATTTTGTACATATTCTGTAATAGCTACAGTCCATGAGATGATCACTTTGAGGCATTTTGTGAAACATTTTCAGCCTTTTCTGCAAATCCTTGAGACCATGGCTTCTCAATCATGGTGGCTTGGAGGCAGGGAATAGGGCAAAGAGGAGTTTTCAAAGGTTGTGAGGGGAGAATGAACAAATCTAGGGCACAAAATGTAAAACAAAACTGGAGGTTTGGGAGGTTCGCAAACCAAGCTAACCTCCAGTAACTTTTAGTTCAGATTTTCGAGAATCCTCTTACAAAGCAGTACAAAATGCCAAGGGTTTTGGAAGTTTTCAAACCAACATAACCTCTAGTTTCCAGTTTTAAATTTTAAATTTAGATTTTCACTTTTGCTCAAGCTATGGTCGCAGGATTGGTTAAACAAGGGCTAGGTTATTTAGGTAGTCAACTGTAATTCTAGGAAAATTAATTGTTTTCAATCAGGTATCCAAATGGGTTTGGGCACGGATTCTACCGAGGCACCATCTTTGTCTGTTTTGCCACCGCCTTCCAAGCAGATGATATCATTGCCCGGGATTATCAACAAACCGCAAGCTGTTAGCGTTAATGGCATTACGAGGGATCATTGGTCCTTAGGGTTTTCTTTGGTGGTCTTCGTTTCAAGAAATTTGAGCTTAAACAGGGTTTAAATTTTAGGTTAATTAGCATCTATTAGGTTTTGTAATAAAATATGGATTAAATAAGGGTTTTGAATCTTTAGATCTTTAGATCTTTAGATCAAATTCATGTCTTCAACTTCAATTTTAGTTCTGCCTATTTTGAAAAGCAAAAAAAATGGATTTAAGTCCTGTGGTTCTGTTCAAAATAGAAAATTTGGGTTACCTTTTGAATCTTTTCCCTGTTTTTCATGGCATCCCTCTATTCTTTACCAATAGAAATCAGATTATCTTGTGGGTAAACCATGGTCACATTTGTGTATGGATCTCCCATCACTTTAAATCTTTTTCACTATGCAAATGTCATTGTTCAATTCTTTCTTTGAAAGTAGAAAATATTTGTTTTTTTCTTTTTCTTGAACAAAAGCACATTATTAGGGCTTATTAAGGTTGCTTGCCTGTGCTACAGAGAACAGTTACCAATCTACTAAAGTTTTTAGTGCCTTGTCCTGGAGTTGGTCTTCCAAATCACCTCTTGTTGGTAGAGATATTATTGAAATAACATTGTCGTATAAGCTCTACTATTAAATCTTTCCTCAAATCCATACAAAAATTTAGACTATTCGCATAGCGAAAAAGATTTAAAGTTTTTATGAGAAGGCTATTGAATTGTATAATAAACATTGTACATATAACCTCAATGTATAAAATGTCTGCCTCACATGAACACCATTGTATAATAGACATTGTGCATATAACCTCAATGTATATTATTTGTGACTGTTTACACTTTCAAGTTTTCTTCAATGTATATTGATTGTTACTATTTACACTTACAAGTTTTCCTTTAACTGGAATTATTACAACTGAAATCATTCTGCATATGCAAATTAATTTTAAAAACTTCTTTCCATTGTTACTCAGAAAGGAATTATACTTTGAGACAACAATTATGTAAATACGATTTACCTGGCAGTTGCATGCTAACTCAAAAAGGGAACAAATCCTCATGACTATCCTAGGCCTGCTAAAATAGTCAACATGCAATTTTTAGGGCTATTATAGGATGTTCTCATGGAATACAATGATTTTTCAACCCTTGGAGTTGTTCATCTTCTATCTATAACAAAAACAAGGTTACCTTTAGGCTTTAACGACTTATGCCCTCTTTCCTATCACATATTTTCTAGATTGGTTTATGGCTGCTACGACAGTCAAAACATTAGTCACAGTCCTCAGGATAGCCTTCACTCTAGAGGATAGTCCTCACCCTTCTCATTTTTGACCAACAAAGGATCATCCACCTGATTGATATCTCAAGGAAAACATTTGTCCTAATGACAAGGTGTACAAATAAAAGTGATTGTGGTGATGACAATCCTACATGCATAGTGAACACAATGATAGTACCAAGCTGAGTGCATCCTAATGACTCATGGATGCTCCAAAGCCAATAGATCGAGGCTTCAACACCAAGGTCTAGGTCAACCTCATGGGCTCATGGTAGTCTTTCACAGTCCTATGCCTAAGGATACACCCAAGGGTTTCATATAAAACAGTACCCAATCTGTTGCATCCCTAAGGCTGTTCATCCCTCCTTTTATGTATTTCATGTACAACCTGAGCATGATAATCCAAAGGGTAAGAATATATTAACAGAGTTAATAATGATTGGGATTGTATCCTTACCTTTACACTTGACTAACACATAGTCAACAGTCTAATTCACCATCAAATGAGATTCATTTCTAATAGTAGAATAGTCCACAATGGATTTTATCATGCCGTGAAACTATTAACAACTTCTGCTGTGACTTCAAAGTGATTTGAACCCTATCATACCATGACTATCCACCTCATTCTTATCTTTCTTACTCCTTCACTTGAAAATCCACAATGACCTTGACATGTTGGTAGGCAGTCCTTTGTGACTGTACAATCATCTTGAAACAACATCTATATACAGATCCTACCTTTCACCAATAGTTTTCACAATCCCTTTAGGGTTTTAGACACGAGGCATTACATCATTTACCTAATAAGGGTTCCCCTTTTACTGGCCTTTAACTTATTTCATCTGTTAGATGGTAGTTCCTTATAGGTATGTGACAGCTTTATCAGGGATGAGGATAGTCCATTGATGACCATACAATGGCTCCTATCCTAAGGTTTCAAAGGAAATAATAATGGCAAGCCTTGACAGGATTGTCCAGAACAATTGGGTTATGACAGTCCCCTTGGCTATGGCAGTGTTTGGGATACTTTGATAAACAACATACAAACAAAACCAGACTGTCATAGCTATAACAATGTTCACAAAATACTTGGATAACTCCAACACATGGCCACAATTCCCAATCTTTATGACAAATTGATGCCCATTCATGTTTGTGTGTATAGTTTCTAATAGGGTTTTGTAGTTATGCAATGACGGTCATGACTGCCTTTTGTTGATCACAATAATATATTCACTTAAATGCTTCTGCATTCTAAGCATTACTATTATGACAGTGCCCTCAAGGCTATCTTCTCCTCACCTGTACCTACTTATGACCTAAATGCTTATCATAATGTTGATGTCATTGTTGAGTCCTTTGAAGTAGCCTGCTTTGTAGCTTTATTCACCAATGCAAATCCTGGGTATCCTACTTCATCCTTCACCTTAAGACCCCACGAATGCACTTTGATCCATTTCTGCCAGAAGACATATTGATGTGAGAAAGAAGCCACATTTAGCTAAACTAATAGTAAATTCCTTCAAAGGATTTTGAGACTACGAGTGGAAATTACCTGGTGGGGATCATTTGGGCTTTCTAGAGCAAGCACTGCAAGATGGCCTCGGGCAGCCATGAAAATGTCTGGATTGGCTTCGCAATAAATCCTAATTGCAGTACCCCTAGGTTCCTCCTTGTTGAGTTGAGAGTATGATGAACCATGCCCAGATGCTCCATGAGATGAGCTCACTTATCACATTTCAAAAACAACAATTTAAAATCAATCCTTTCAAAACAATCTTAATTTGATTGTTGAATAATCACCAAAAACATATAACATTCACAACTAATTATAAACCATATTCTCACCTTGTGGGACAAGAACAGAAAATCAAATTTAAATAAATGAAAACATAGAAAATTTAGAGAAAAGGATAAAACCCTCTTTGGGGTTTTGTGATGACTTCTCCTTGATCAAACTACTTGATACAATGGAATCATGGATACGTCACAAATTACAAAGACTACATGAGAATAGAGAATCAGTCAGTACAAAGGAAAACAGAACATTGTAAACACCAAACTTAAGAAGAATAGAGACAAAACCAATCTCGTCTAGAATTAAGTTCTCTACTTTTAGACCAAGACCACTGTAAGCTCAAACTCTAAGGATAGACCACTTTGTGAAGAAGGATCAACCAATTGTGATTTTGATGTCTCCATTATTAGACTTTACAGGATGATCACAACAAAGACTCAACCCATCTAGGATTTGGATAAAAGGATGTACATTATCAGACCATTGTAATCTCAAAACTTAACAGAGCCATCATATATTTAAACAAGTGAGACTCAATTAGTTTGGGGTTGGGATAGTTATAAATTTCTCATTAATAGGCCATTGTGACCTCAAAACTCTATCAAAACATAACACTAACACAACACTCTACTTAAACATCATCCTCTTCAATGGTCAAATAGTCAATAATAATTTTACACCTCATCCAAAAGGATGTACATTATCGGACCATTGTAATCTCAAAACTTAACAGAGCCATCATATATTTAAACAAGTGAAACTCAATTAGTCTGGGGTTGGGATAATTATTAATAGGCCATTGTGACCTCAAAACTCTATCAAAACATAACACTAACACAACACTCTATTTAAACAACATCCTCTTCAATGGTCAAATAGTCAATAACAATTTTACACCTCATCCACAACAAAAAGTGGTAAATATTTGTCTTATTTTAATTGGCCAAAATTAACGCTCAATCAATATCAATTTTTGAATAAGGTCTCCATGATCAGACCACTGTACTCTATGGAAACATCACAATAATGAATATCAGAGGCTCAGTCAATTTGAATTTGTGGATAAAGTCTGAAAGGAAAGTTTGAAAACTTAAGGATGAGTGAAGATGAGAACATCACTTTATATATGACAAAAGTAAATGAGCTTGTATGTGGCATCAAATGTGCTGGTGGAGTATTGGATGAAGATGAAATTGTTGCTAAAGTTCTTAGATCTTTACCTCCTGCATATAAACACAAAGTTGCTGCTATTGAGGAAATCAGATCTTTAACAACTATCACAAGGGATCAATTGGTTGGTAAGATATCTACATTTGAGTTGGTTAAGTTTGGTGATGCACTTCCCAAGACTGAATCTGCTTTCAAAGCTATTGCTTCTGCTAAAGGTAAACATAGATATGATCCAGAAGAAAGTTCCTCAAGAAAATCAACTTGGTATGAGAAAGCAAGAAAAGATCTAGAAGAGGATGAATTAGAAACTGAACAACTTGAAGCCCTCATTGCAAAGAGGTTGCCAAGAGGATCTGGTATGAAGGAAAATTGCCTTTCAAATGTTTCAACTGCAACAAGATTGGTCATTTTGCCTCAAGATGTCCGAAAAGATTTTCAAGGTCAAATCCTAATAGATCAAGATTTCAAAAGAAGTGTTACTATGTTCAAGAAGATGATGATGGAGTAACAGATGATGAATCTGAGATAGGAAACAAATCCGAAAGTGACTGGGTGTTTATTGCCATCAAGGAAGAAGATCCAATGCTTATTGAATCTATCAATCAGAAGGTGGTAGAAAGGGCTCTAGCTGCTCAAGTTGAAGAAAAGGATGAATGGGTCATTGACAGTGGATGCTCTCACCATATGACTAGTGATAAGAATAAATTCATAAACTTGGAAAGATATGAAGGTGGAGTTGTAAAGTTTGGAGACAATTCTACTGGCAAAATTAGAGGTAGAGGAACCATTTCCTTTGATAGAAAGAACAAAACTAGTGATGTTCTGAAGCATAATCTTCTCGGTGTTGGATAGTTGGTGGACAAAGGCTATGATCTCTGATTCAAAAATAGAAAATGCAAGATCTTTGAAAGCTCTGGAACTGAGATTGCATCCAGTACACAAACAAAAGGTAACATCTTCCACTTGGTTGGTACTGGAAAAAGTTGTTTATTTGTTCAATTTGATCAGAGTTAGTTGTGGCATAGGAGAATATGTCATGTAAATTTTGATAATATCATCAAGATAAGCAACACTCAAGTTGTAAGGGATCTTCCAAGACTAGTAAAACCTACTAACAGTTTGTGCAAAGAATGTCAGTTGGGTAAACAGAACAGAGTCACTTTCAAAAGTAAGGAACAATCTTCAACCAGGTTATTGGACTTGGTACACACTGATCTCTGTGGTCCGGCAAGAATCAAGAGTCTGCAACAAGATAGGTATTTCATGTTGCTAATTGATGACTACTCCCGGATGATGTGGGTGACTTTCTTAAAAGAGAAATTTGAAGCACTTGAAAAATTCAAAATATTCAAGGCTATGGTAGAAAATGAAACTGACATAAACATAAAATGCCTCAGGTCTAATAGAGGTGGAGAATTCACATCCGAAGAGTTCATAGAATTCTGTGAGAAACATGGGATAAAGAGACAATTATTTGCTCCAAGGACTCCACAGCAGAATGGAGTAGTGGAGAGAAAGAACCGGACCATCCAGGAAGCTTCTAGGACCATGATGATGGAAGCAAATGTTCCTTAGATCTATTGGAGAAAAGTTGTAAGCACTACTGTTTATACTCTTAATCAGGTACAAATCAGAGGCAAGATTGGTAAGACTCCTTATGAACTTTGGTTTGGCATCACTCCTACTATGAAGTATTTCAGAGTCTTTGGTAGCAAATGCTATATCAAAAGAGATGAAGACCTTGGGAAGTTTGATGCTAGGAGTGATGAAGGAATAGTCTTGGGTTATTCTACTCAAAGCAAAGCTTATCGATGTTATAACAAAAGATTAAGAAAGATTGTAGAAAATACAAATGTGAAGGTTGATGAAGGCATGGAAAATCCCTCAAGGTACTATGAGTATGAAGTGGAGGATCAAAATGATATCTCAGACCAAGAAAAACAAGTCCAAACTCCAATCCAAATTTAGATTGATCCGGAGAATCTAGAAACACAAGAAGATAAGATAGGCTTGAATGAACCTATCCAAGAATTAGAAGTGCAAGTTATTCCCAAAACTCCCAGGTATGTAAGACTGAATCATTCTGAAGACCAGATCATAGGAGATAGAAGCAAAGGTGTTCAAATAAGAAGAAATATTGCTTAAGACTCAGTAAAGTATTGTTTGATTTCAAAAGTTGAACCAAAAACAATAAGTGAAGCATGCAATGATGAAAGTTGGGTTAAAGCAATGGAGGAGGAAATGATGCAGATTGAAAAGAATCACACTTGGGATATTGTTCCCAAACCTAAGGACAAAAATGTGATTGGGACTAAGTGGGTTTTTCGAAATAAACTGAATGAAGATGGTGAGGTAATAAGAAACAAAGCCAGACTAGTCTGTAAAGGTTATTCTCAAGTAGAAGGAGTTGAATTTGAAGAGACTTTTGCCCCGATGGCAAGGATTGAAGTAGTCAAATTATTTCTTGCCTTTGCTGCCTTCAAAGGTTTCAAGGTATATCAGATGGATGTCAAGTCTGCTTTCCTAAATGGTGATTTGGAAGAAGAAGTACACTTTGAGTAACCGGATGGATTTCAACTGTCTGATAATGGAGATATGGTCTGCAAATTAAAGAAGGCATTGTATGGACTCAAACAAGCCCCAAGAGCCTAATATGAAAGATTGGACAAACATTTTCTAAAAATTGGTTTCAACAAAGGTACTGCTGACAGTAATCTATATTTTAAAATTGATCATGAGAATATCTTGATTGTTGAAGTATTTGTTGATGATATTATTTTTTAAGGGAGTGATAGTTTGTGCAAAACTTTTGCAAATCAAATGAAAAGTGAATTTGAGATGTCTATGTTTGGGGAAATGAATTTCTTCTTGGGTCTGCAAATCACTCAAACAAAGAAAGGGATCTTCATATCATAGACCAAATATGTGAAAGAATTGTTGAAGAAATTTGGGATGGAAGATTCAAAGGCAATGAATACTCCCATGGCCACTGGATGTAAGTTGAGTAAAGATGATGAATCTCCTAAAGCTGATCAGAAAAAGTACAGGTCTATGATTGGAGGATTGCTCTATCTCACTCAAACTAGACCTGACATTATGAATTTTGTTGGTCTTGTTGCCAAATTTCAAGTTGATCCTAGAGAATCTCATGTCATGGCAATCAAGAGAATTCTAAGGTATCTAAAAGGAACAATTGAGTATGGATTATGGTATTCTAAAGATCGTGATTTCTCCCTTCATGCATATACAGATGCGGATTGGGTAGGAGATGTGGATGACTGGAAGAGTACCAGTGGTGGTGCATTAGTTTTAGGGAAAAGATTGGTTTCTTGGCTAAGTAAGAAACAAGAGGCAATATCTCTGTCCACTACAGAAGCAGAGTATATTGCAGAAGCAAGCAGTTGCACTCAAGTATTATGGATGAAAAAAATGCTAAGAGATATTAGAGTGGAGTATGAAGAACCTATCACAATCTTTTGTGACAATTCAAGTGCAATAAACATATCAAAAAATCTAGTGCTGCATTCAAAGACAAAACATATATCTATCAAGTTCCATTTCTTAAGAGAGCAAGTGAACAAGAATGAAGTTAGATTGGAGTTTGTGCCCTCAAAGGATCATATTGCATATATTTTTACTAAACCTCTACCTAAGGACTCTTTTGAGTATCTTAGGGAGAAGTTAGGGGTTATTACCCCTTCGATTCAGAATTAAGGTGCACTGATGTGCATCAGTCTAGTGGTTCCCACAGTTATATATTGTGATCCGGATTGATGTTAGAAGGTTGCTACTTAGGGGGAGCAGTTAGTATAACTCTGAAATATGAAAAGTGGTTGCAAGTATGTACCCTTTGCCATTGATGTCAAAGGGGGAGAGAAGACGTGAAAAACAAAAAGTGGTTACTAATCAAAGGAGGAGTTGTAAAGGAAGAAAAGACATGTGAGTGATTGCTGGTGATAGGGGGAGCTATGTCAATCAGTGAGGAGAAGTGCTTGTCTTGATGGTTAAAACAATTTTTCACATCATATGTTGCCATCAATGACAAAGGGAGAGATTGTTACAAGTATGGCCCTAACTGGTGTTGTGATTGATGTCAACATACTCCTATTGCATTAATGTCAAGAATTGGATGAGTCATGTGTTGAGGATATCGAGAAAAGTAGCCCCATCAGAAACAGTGAAGAACAGTGAAGACAGTGAAGTTCTATGAAGCCAAGATACCAGATAGTTGAAGATCAGAGTATGCGCATCAAAGGGTTTATAGATATGTGTCTGAAGGTGCTCTAGTCAAGATTTTAGAGGTCCACATGAATATTTGGAGAAGTTATGTCCATATGAGTAAAACTGGTTCTGACAGCTGTTCAGAGGTGACAGAGTGGCTCAAATAGGTCCGGTGAAATCTAGAAATGCAATATCATGTTCTGCGGATCTGGTGGCATGTTTGGGAGGCCAATGTGAATCGACAACTCAATTGGTTCGTGGTTTGGAGGTCCACAACCAATCCTTCTAATGTGACAGTGATGACCGACTGTGTTCTTGAGGTTCGTGATGAAGATGTGAATGAATACAGTAAGCAGAAGTGGTGCGAATGTTCTTGATGATTAAAGCAAGCTTGTCAGAGTCTCTAGATTGTGTCCAGTTTGTGTTGGCAGTCCGCATTTAAGTTTGAGCTCGTAATTGAAGATTTATCTTCAGGTGATGGTGTTCTTCCTAGTCCTCGCCGATCAGATGACTTGTGCATGTTGTGGATGATCTTGAAGATGTTTTGCGAGACATGGCGTATTCCTCAAAGAAGATTGAAGTTTCAGCTATGTGTGGCTGACAATGTAGTGATGCGTATGAAGTTTTTGTAATAAGTCAAGTTGTTTTTGTAATTGCTCTGTAACAAAATAAGTGTATATTGTGCCGACTTTGATGATCATTCCAAAGTTGATGTCATGTATAAATAAGAGTTACGAAGTTGTTCAAAGGTATCCTTGTGATCATCATGAGAAGGTGGTAGAGAAGAGGTGCGAAAAGCAGAGCAAAGGTATTGAACTTTAATGGAACCGACTCAAGCATAGTGAAGATGCTAATATCCAGTTCAAGTATGTAATATCTATATTCTTTTGTAGACAATGTGTCTCCTATAGGTAGTGGGCCTCTTGTGAGCAATGTGCTCAGGCAGTGAGCCCTAATTGGCAAGTGTCATTTTATTCTTCATATTCTTTTAACAGAGAATACAATCTTGGGTTAGTCACCCCATGGTTTTTTCTCTTAACCAGGTTTTCCACGTTAAAATCTTGGTGTTATCTATGTTGTGTATGTTTCTGCTTTTGATTTATAGCATTATGCTTCCATGATTAATTCCTTGGTATACTGTTGGAATATAAGAAAGTTTTAAGTATCTAAGAACTAATTTTGGAGACAACTGATTCACCCCCCCCCTCAGTTGTCTGTCCTTAAATTAACAATACGTAGAGTCCCAACCATGCTCACTGTCATAATGGAAGGAATGGTGAATAAGGGATATCAGGGTTACAAACCTGACCCTATGCTGTTAAATAATTACATTGTATTATAATCTTTCTCTCTTATTTGAGAGGTAGTGAAGATTGTTTGATATGTGCCATGGTTATCATATGGTCGTTCACTATTAAAATAGTGTTATTACCACATTGTTGCGCCTCGTGGGTGGTTGGCTAAGAATAAAGCCACCAGCTAAGGTACTCCTTTATAAACTGTAAGCGAGTGAGGCTATGCATCATAAAGAAGCTCTTGACAACCTTGAGTTGGAGTAGCTTAAAACAAAACTATTGTCATTTAATGCATGCATGTTGCTATACCACTAGTCAAGTGGTAGTCAAAGAAACCTTTTGTTAGTAAGGTCAAATGATACAATGATATTTTGAAACTATTTTACAAGAACTCTAGTTAGCCTTCGTGAATGAAGAGAGTTCATGGGACTTGATATAAATAGTTATTATTGTTGAATATGTGGTAGTCTCTTAATTTGCAAGGACAAGATTGTTATATCTTATGGGGTTAGAGAAGGATAACCTATTTATGGACAAACGTCAGTAAATTTTCTACCTTTTATTGTTGACTTTTGAATAAGTCAAGTAAGGTTATTATCAGGGAGGATTAGATGAGAATCCTCGACCCAGATGAGTTCCTTAGAGAACTTTTGAAATTATAACAAATTTCTCTTGTGTTGATACTATATATCAAACTATTACGAATACAAATTTTTGCACTAAGGAATAAGGTGACAGGTAGTCATAGTTTTTAGATTGCAGTTGAAACAAGAAATCTTGTATTGAAATCCAAAAATCAGAGTCAATAATCTAGTCAGATGGACTAAGAATTACCTAATGCTATTGATAATGCATATGTGTGTATTTATCCTAGTTTAAGGAATGATACCATGTCAAATTAACTAAAGGAAATGATGAATAGACAAGTTATGTCTAAAATCTCTGCAGGATGAGATAGCTTCTAAATCGAGTAAGAGTGTGTGAACAATCGAGTATGTTCATTGCGAAACATGTATGTATATTAGATCATTGGCCAAAGTAATGCATCCGTCTCTGCATGCATTAGTCAGTTCACTGTGCTCCAGATGGCATAATTCTTCCAGTAGTGTCATACATAGTTAGAGTGGATCTATAGTTGTATGACCGTGAAAAATTATGGACACAACACTAGAGACTCATATGGCAAACCTATTTGGTTCCTTATATCTATCCCCTTCGTGAAGGGTAGGGCCGCTTCTAGGTAGGAAGTTGTGCGGGGGGACCACCGGTCTGTAGTTGGAGGAAAAGCACTCGGGTGATGCTCTTCTTCCCAAGCAGATGAAATGCTAATGCTTATGAAGACATATATCAAACTCCAGATGCAGCATATTCTATTATATGACTTGTTAGTCAAGCATTTTGTGTAAAACTTATCATTATTGCCATAAGCAAACATTATGATTGTATAGTGAAAGAATTCGCTAATATGTTATCTTTGGAATATGTTGTAAATTTTAGTTTTGAAATTATCCAGAAAAGATATGCATTTTAATTATTGATTATGAAATTATTTATTGTTAAATAAAAACGTGATTATGTTGATCATGACTAATTACTTAATGGTAAATTAAGTTGATTATTTTGGGTAATATGAGTTGACATGTTACATGTGGAGTGTTTCAAATGCAAGCAGGCAAGGCACCTGGGCCAGATGGTTTTCCTGTCACCTTCTTTCAACGCTTCTAGGACATCTCAAGTAGGGATATTTGGGATATGGTTGAGGAATCCAGAATTTCAAGGAAGATTGTCAAGGATTTAAACACAATACTCATTTCCCTAATCCCCAAAACCAACAATGTGGAGACTCTTTTAGACTTCAGAGCAATCTCTCTTTGCAACATGATATAAGATCATTTCAAGAGTCATGGTGAATAGGGTGAAGCTAATTCTCCTGAAGATTATTGTAGAAGACCAATGTGGAATCATCCCAAGTCAATCCATCACAGATAGCATCATAATTTCCCACAAAGCAATCCACTCAATAAATACCTCCAACCAATCCTGCATGGTCATCAAATTGGACATCAACAAATCTTTTGATTGTGTAGATTAGAGATTTATCATACTTGTCATGAAAAGATTGGGGTTTTGTGACAAATAGTTGTAATGGATCTTCAATTGCATCTCCACAGTAAGATTCTCCATATTAATCAATGGTAGCCCAATGGGCTTTTTTGAACCCACAAGAGGACTTCGCTAGGGTGATCCTCTATCACCTTTCTTATTTGTAATAATGACAGATACTCTAGGAAGAGTGATCAAAGCCTAGGTAATGGAAAATCATTGGATGGGAATTAATATTATGGATAACTTCCCTGCGATCACTCACCAACAGTTTATTGATGACACAATCCTCTATGGAATCTCTTGCATCGAAGAAGCACAACACATAAAGCACACTCTAGACAGGTATGTTAATTCTTTTGGCCAATATATAAACAAGCAAAAGTCTTGTATATATTTTTTCAATACCAAGTAAAGTATTAGGAAAAAAATTACAGATATATTAGAGTTTAGTATTGAAACTCTACTAGGAAAATATCTGGAAGCTCCCATGTTTAAAGGGGTAATGAGAACCAACCTCTGGGAGGAAACCATTGAGAACTCCCAAAAAAGGGCCATAGCATGGAAAGGGAAAAGGCTCACCTTGGCTGGGAAGATCACTATGGTGAAAGTTGTTCTATAAGCAATACCCATCTACCTCCTCTCAAGCACACACGTAACTTGCAAGGCTAATCAGATGCTAGAACACATCTTTAGGAAGTTCCTTTGGGAAGGATCAAAAGACAATAAAAGGATCCCTCTAATTAGTTGGGACATGCTCTATAGAAGCAAGGAAGATGGTGGTTTGGGCATCAAGAAGATTAAGATGCAAAACATGGCGCTTGGAGCCAAACTCATCTGGAAGATGCATAAAGACCTAGAGTCTCACTGGTGCAAGTTACTATAGCATAAATATTTGGATAATTCTGACCCCATTCGCATTCTCACTACTCCAAATCCTTCGACAGGATCACACATTTGGAACTTCTTATTGCAATGCAAGCCAATCATCACTGATCACCTATCTTGGTGATAAACAATGGATGCACTTCTCTTTTTTGGAAGGATTCATGCAATGCCTTCCCACCTCTGATGGATGACCAAATATTGCTCGATATCATGACATTGCTATCCGACTCATGGGGTGAAAGGTTATAGACTACATCACACCAGGATCATCCTTGATCTCATGGCAATGGAAATACCTTGATGATGTTCCTGCACTAGAGGAATAGAAGCTAATACTCAAAAATATTCTGGAAGAGAGGAAAATCTTCATAAACTCAAAAGAGGATAGCTTGATCTGGACTTGGGTGAAATCGGGTTCCTATACTTCTAGAATGGGATATAAAATATAGCAAGCAACAATTGCAAAGCCTGATTGGTCTATTGGACTATGATGGAGTAAATGGTGTATGCCCAAGGCTCCTTCACCTGGACTGTGCTCCACAAAAGAATCCTAACGGGTGATCACCTCAAAAAGATTGGAATCTCAGGTCCTTCAAGATGTGTCCTATGCAAGAAAGAAGAGGATATGGTGAACCACTTGCTACTAAATTGTGAATTTGCTAAAGAGTGTTGGGACTGGTTTCTAAGTTGTTTGGGTTGTGCAAGTGCTCTTCCCCTTGACCTACTGGAGCTTTTCTGGTCATGGCCAAAGATCTAAAATTATTTGTGGGAAGGCACTTGGATTGCTTCCCCATCCCTTGTGATATGGAATCTTTGGAGAGAACGCAACAACATGATCTTTAGAGAAACAAAATGACCCGCGAAAGAAGTTTGAAAGAATATTGAAGGAAGCATTTGTGAGACACTCATGGCTAAATAGGGATTCACAAACTCTACCCTAAGATCCTTCACAAGCTAGGATGATTCAATCACGAAGAAATGGAAGCTCCCTAGAGCCTCTCCTTACTCTGCGAGCAATCTAAATTTAGACAAAAAGAGCAAGAGGGACAAGATCAAATGGAATCGTCCCCCAAGCGACAGATTAAAACTAAATTTTGATGAGGCTGCCAAAGGGATCCCTGGAATCTCAGCTGTAGGATGTATTCTCAAAGATGATCAAGGGAATCTTAGCTGGGTCTTATCCAAAAAATTGACACCAGGAAGAAACAATGAGGTATAATTCTAGGCCCTCCTAGTTGGCCTCTAGAAATGCAAGGGAATGCAGGGTGTAAAGCTTGACATTGAAGGAGACTCCCAATTTTTTGTAAATGTCATCTCCACTAATAGAATACCGAACTAGAAGCTCAACAACATTGCAAAATCAATTTGGAGTTGCTTAGAGGAATTTGAGGACTTACGAATCACATAGTGCTACTGGGAGGCAAACAAAGCAGCCAATCGGTAAGCAAACTTTGCATGTACACAAGAATTTCATGAAGTTCTCGCATTCTCCTATGACGCATGGGGGTGCTTGACATCTAATCGATCATGGTCAGACATTATTTTCTGGTTTTATATGCTCCTCTCGCGTCCAACTTCTCTTTTGCACCCATGT
Organism: Cunninghamia lanceolata; assembly: GCA_027924645.1. NCBI lineage: Eukaryota > Viridiplantae > Streptophyta > Pinopsida > Cupressales > Cupressaceae > Cunninghamia > Cunninghamia lanceolata. The sequence continues at coordinate 20,919,609 of BSBN01000025.1, forward strand.
TCGCAGGGCATACAAGCCTCATATTTTGTCATTTTACTATATTGGTAGTGGTTACCTAAACTGCATTTACATAAAAAAACATAAGCTGCAAATAAATAGATAAATACTCCTAAATGAAATATACAAGTATGTTTCAAATATATAAACTCTCTTTGTACATATGATAAGGAGTTGAAAAAATCTTTCTCTCCAACCCTCGTGGATTCTCTTCCTACTCTAATCCTCTAACCTAAAAAAAGGGGGAAATGTAAAATAAAATCCTTTTAGATTAGCATTTTTTGAATGCTCTAGACCTAAGGGATGACATGAACCTCATCTAAAGGGTGAGATTCAATGTTCATTCCTTTAGAAGCCCTAAAATTACTAATTTGAATTACACAAGCTAATATAAATCTAACAGTGATTTATGTCTTGGTGGGGTACCATGTGACTAGGCCCCCTTGACTTAAGTTATAACTTAAGTCGCTTTTGAGAATAAAATAATAAAGTAGGATTGATGTTTGACTTATAATTTGAGGGTTGCCTTTTAAATATAGTTATCCTTGATTATTAGAGGAATAGATAACTATTATTAAATGTATACTTAATTTTGTTAATAATTCCTCTTGTGAAAACATAGTGTTGTTGCATTCACATGGTTGAATATTTTTATCCCTTATCAATAACCCTATTAATATTAACTAAAGTAATGATGTAGTTTATTATGATCAATCAACTTGCAAGAATTATATTTAATGAGTTCTTAGCAAGTCTAATGTTGCAATCAATTGATGTCAAAAAGGTTGCAATTCTAGCATTGTGATAAATTTTAATGGTAATGTGAATTATTCTTGTTGTGGTCTCTAGGGTTCTAGCCCTAGATTGTGACCCCAACTAGGTTGACACCTCTTGCCACTTAGTTTGGCTTGTTGTATAAAAGTTACATAATTAATTTTGTCTTGATCTCCACCACAATCAAATTGTGTGGAATATGTGGTGGTGCCATATATGCACATGTGGCACCATAGCAAAGCACCAATATGAAATCTTGTATGCCGCACATGACAATGGTGCATGTTGTATCTATATGTGTATGTGTTGTGTCTAATAATGTGTCAGAAAAACTATTTGAGTTTTCTCGTTGGCATACTTTTGGTCATGACAAAGAATTACAACAAAAGTAAGGTGAAGAAGTCAATTTTATGATGAATCAAATTTAAAATACTATAATATACAATTAGGAAATCAATAATGAGATCAAATCAATCAAATCAACCATCAAATGAATGGATTAAGTACATATAAATAGACCATCTAGATACATGACTCAAAGAGATGACATGTCCAGTGAAGTCTGAGTAATACAAAGTTGGCCTTGCACATAGGATAGAAACATATCCAAAGTGAAGTAAGTATTACACCAACATTTCCTCCAATACAATCACTCCACAATTTTGTATTTTTATATATTTAAGATATCACTTTATGTTTTACATGAATAAGGATTATAATATATTTATTCCAAATACAATTTTGTTAATTCTAGTTATATATAATAAGATATATTTTTAATAATGTACAAAGTATTTGCAACACTTTATTTAAAATGTAAATTTATTTTTTCATATAAGTCTATGATAAGACAATTTATTTTTTCACATAGCAAAGACTAAATTGGATTCTTGAACATCATCTAAAATATGTTTATCCTTAACATCTCATCATTGACATACACACTAAAACATTTACAACCTTCTAATTTATTATATCATTAAATACTTTCATGTCCTATTTATATACATAAATAAGTGCTATTAAATTTTTATTTATTAAAATTAGATAAATATTATAGAAAATATATTTTTCTTTTACAAGTATTAAATATATAATTAATAAAATTGAATAAAAAATTATATAATATATTAAATGATTAATTCTATTAATTTATGGAATCTAGCATTTTAAAACAATTACATATTATTTTAAAAAATAAAAAAATTGAGACTATATTATTATTAGAATATAAATTAAAAGATCACTAAATAATAATTTATTTTTTAAAATTTCCATGTTAAAAGTAAAATTTTGACCACCAAAAGTATCATTATTTATTTGAATTGTACATGGCCTCCACCACGTTAAATTAAAAAAATTAAAAAAGCCATTCAATAACTTAACTTCACATAAATAATAATTACAATTAACTCCACACTTTCTGCCTACATTACTTCAACTTTGTAAAAGTGGAAATAAGCTGTGAAATGCCTCCACTACTCTTTGCTCTTCCCCTCTCACAATCAAACCTTTCTCCACTTCATCCTCTTCTCCAGTACATTTTCTTTTCTATCATTATTTTGATCTTTTCCATGGAACATTGTGTGAGGACAGCTATCAATGCCCATCTACCCTTTCCTAGATTTTTAACATTTATAATGCTTCTAAACACTCCATATCTCCAGATCCATTTGTGAGGAAACACAATTTATGACAACACAGAGCATAATGGCATCGCCATTGGAGGAAAGCTTCTGCACCAATTTTGGGCTGGACTTAATTTTTTGGTTAGAGAAGGAGTCACTGACCACGAGATTCGGAGAGAGTAAGGAGTCTACAAGTGAGGACGCATCAGCGACCGCCCTAGTATATATTATTATTTCTTCTGGCCATTTCTACACCACATTCAGTCAATGCACAATTAGATGAAGATTATTAAAATATTTCTATTCCTAGAAACTATAATTACCTTTATAGTTTGAATGCAATGTTGAATAGCTGATCCCTTGTTTGCTCTGAGTTCCAACTTCTGCAATTCCTTCAGGGGCTCCAAACTTTCTATACCAGGCACCTCCCAGCAGCTCTCTACTATCAAGCTTTTCAATCTTGTGCAATATTCTAAACCTTCAATTTTCTGAATTCGGTAGCAACCTCTTAGTTCAAATGCTTGGAGAGAAGTTGAACGTGCAAAGCTAGGAAGCTCCTCCAACTCTGGACAACACTCTATCGTCAATTGTTCAAGGTTTTCAGAAATTGAAATCCTGCAGAGTTCTGTACTTTCCTGTAGAGATAATCGCTTCAGGTTGCTCAATGCGAGAGGGAAACATTTCAGCTTGCGACACCTCTCAATTTTAAGATCAGTCAAGGAGGACAAATCTCCGAGAGAGGTCGGCAAAGATCCTAGGTTGGGACAATCGTAAATGTGAAAATTAGCCAAGGAGGACAAACCTCCGAGAGAGGTCGGCAAAGATTCCAGATTATCACAGAAGGAAATGAAAAGATTAGTTAAAGAGGACAAATCTCCAAAAGAGGTCGGCAAAGATTTTAGCTTCTTATAAGAGGTAATCTCAAGATTGGTCAAGGAGGACAAATCTCTTAGAAAGGTCGGCAAAGATTCCAGATTATCACATGAGAAAATGGAAAGATTAGTTAAGGAGGACAAATCTCCAAGAGAGGTCGGCAAAGATTTCAGCTCCTTACAAGAGGTAATCTGAAGATTGGTCAAGGAGGACAAATCTCCTAGAGAGGTCGGCAAAGATTTCAGTTTACAACAAAAGGAAATCTTAAGATTCGTTAAGGAGGACAAATCTCCAAAAGAGGTTGGCAAAGATTCTAGTTTCCAACAAGAGGAAATGTAAAGTTCAGTCAAAGAGGACAAATCTCCAAGAGAGGTCGGAAAAGATTTCAGCTTTTCAGAGTCAATGTAAAGAGTCGTTAAGGAGGACAAATCTCCGAAAGATGTTGGCAAAGATTCCAGCTTCCTACAGCAAATAGAAAGATTCCTCAAAGAGGACAAATCCCCAAGAGAGGTCGGCAAAGATTCCAGATTATGACATGCGAAAATGGAAAGACTAGTTAAAGAGGACAAATCTCCAAGAGAGCTCGGCATGCTGGTTAACAACTCACTCCCAATTTCCAACTCTTGCAGCCTGCTTAGTTGACCGATGTTAATTGGCAGCTCCCTCAACCTCTTCGTATCCTTTAAATTGAGCTCTCTCAAGGACGCCTGATTTGTGATGTGACGAGGCAACTCTTCCAATTGCTCGCACTAATAAAGGCTCAAAAACTCCAGCTTTGTGATGTTTTGGAAATCCTCTGACGTAAGTATGAGTTGTTTACACCCATCTAAATTGAGATGTTGCAGGAGCATCAGGTTCTTAAAAGAGTCTGGCAACCTCCTCAACTTTCTCCAACAACTCAATTCTAGATACCGCAGATTTCTCAAATCACCGAATCTGCAGGGTAATGATTCCATCATTACAAAATAACATAATTGCAAGTGCTCCAATGATTGAAGACGACAAAAATCTTCTGGAAGACTACTAAGATTGAATCCGCTTGCTATTACTATCCTTTTCAACTGATTGAGACACCCTATTGAGTTTGGAAACCTTTGCAACAAATAGCAATCAGAAATAACCAACTCTCTTAGTTGCACGGGAGCCTGCAGCACATTTCCAACGAGATAAACGTAAAACACACACCAATTATAAAATGATTGGAATATAGATTTAATAGAACTGAAACGGAAGACTTCTTACATTGCTGTCAGCCTCCCACAAATCTTCTAACTGTGGTCCATGTAGTTATAATACCCTCAAATTTTCCATTGAAAGTCGTGCCGGAAGATATCTCTGCCCAACCAAGCAAAGCCAGACCAGCTCTCTTGATACTTCACCAATTACTTGACTAAAATAATCTCCTGGAATCGCCAAAAGCTTTAGTCCAACTAAAGAGGTTGCGGGTAACAAAATCCCTCCACTTATATTGGGCGGCACGAGTTCCTTCTGCGAGAAGCAACCACGAAACTCAACAAACTCGCTAATTAATCAACATCTTTCCTACATTATTCGAAAGGGCTTTGCGTGATTAATAGGGAAAATATGAAATATTCAGAAAAAAAACAGCCGAAAACGTATACAAACAATTAAAATTAGTGTAAGTATGTAGAGAACCAAAAAGTACAGACAAAACATACTTCATATGACCTCCGATTTTCTTCTGCAGTTGAGACAAACTTAATTCCTCGAATATCATTTCTTTTCTGAAAAATAAAAATAAAAAATTTAGAATCTCAAAAAAATGGAAAGAAATTTATTGGCCGTTCAAACACATGGAGAGTAAATACATAAGTTGTTAAGCCGATTTGATTGCATAATGAGCGAGCAAAACTATCAATTGAAACAGCCATTTAAGGAGTTAAAAAAATAGACTTCTTAGACAAACATACAGGTAGAGAAAGATGTTTTCCTTTCCATTGTCTACTCACACGATAAAAGAGAGCAGTAGCCTCACCTCTGTTTGTTTTTGAGCATTAGTAATCTGCTGTGATGACCAGAGTCAGCAGGGGGAATGACTATTTGCAATTTCTCTTCCCAAATCTCTTAAGTGGTCATGCATTTTTATCTTATTGTCATCATCAAGCTCAACCAAACATTTATTCAGAAGCCTTTCCCAACTGTGCAGACCACTCCACCCTGATCCATCCCATACATCAATTGCCAAACTGCTCCTTTCTCCAATAAAGAAACAAGCAGTATCAAGGAATGCCTCTTTCTCTTCATCATCAAGGGCATCGTAACTTATTTTGAGTCTTTGTTTGATATCATCGGGCAATATTCTCGAGATCTTATGCAACAAAGTTTCCCAATATTCTTTACGGGACTCTCCAAAGAGCTGTGCTCCAAATACCTTGAGAGAGAGGGGTAATCCGTCACAAGCCCTTACTAACTTTTTAACAAGCTCCTCGCATCCATCCTTGGGAGAGGGTTGTATAAAAGCATGCCAACAAAACAGTTTCTCAGCATGAAACTCATTAAGTGCTCTCATTTTATACACCGAGGTGATACCCCAAGATCTAAGGACGTCATGTTCCCTCGTGGTAACAATTATGAGACTCCCCCTTTCAAGGCTGTCTTTTGCAGGCAACAAAGAATCCAGTTGCTCCACATGATCCACATCATCCAGAACAATCAATACCCTAGTAGATCTCAAACGCCTTTTGAGAATTGCCTTACCTTGCTCTATATTGTCAAAGGCTACATTTTGAAGAAAGAGGCAGAGTACCAAAACAGAGACAAAATAACCAGAGATAAAACAAACAGATCTACTGCTGTTTGGAAATCTTATACGTATATGAAAACAGAAAAAAAAAACAGAGCATTTGTTTTTAAATTCATGAAAACATAGTGATTTTTTAAATACTGAAAATACATGTTCTTTCATAAACAGAGCTGCTGCTCTTCATAGACCATAAACTCAAAAAAATAGAGCAACCCATATTTTCTACGCTGCACTCTGATTACACACACCTTTTCCTAAAGACTTTAACTATAAATTAAAATATGAACAGAGTCTGGCAGATTCAGTCCTGCGTTGGAGAAGCTCTGGCAGATTTAGTCCTGCATTGGAGAAGCTAAGCCATGTGAAGAGTATGTTAGGCCATACCCTATAGAGAAACATTAATGAAAACATGACAGAGATAGAGAGGGCAGGTTTTTCAATTCGAAAGTCTTCATAAGTTAATTCGAACTGATGGCTGATCAGAAAAAGCTGGAGGGAGAACAGTGAAGAGATTTATTGTGGTGGTTGAGATTACATTTCAACACTCCCCCTTAATCACAACTACCGCCATCTAAGATACCCAAGCGATCTCTTAGATACTCAAAGCTTTCTTTTCCTAATGGCTTGGTGAAGATGTCTGCATACTGATCTTCAGACCTGCAAAATTTCAAAAAAATTTCTCCATTGTTGATTAGTTCTCTAATGAAGTGATATCTTGTGTCTATATGTTTGCTTCTCTTGTGAAAAACTAGATTCTTTAACAATGCTATAGCTGAGTTGTTGTCACAATAGATCCTTGTTGCCTCTTGTTGTTCTTGACTGAGATCTTTCAAAACTCTTCTCATCCAAACGGCTTGACATGATGCACTTGTGGCTGCTACATACTCTGCTTCAGCTGATGAAAGAGTGACAATTGGTTGTTTCTTTGAAGCCCATGAAACTACACCTGTTCCAAAATGAAAGACATAACTGGAAGTGCTCTTCCTATCATCAATGCTTCCTGCACAATCACTATCTGTATATCCAATCAGCTTGAACTCATTTGACTTTGCATACTAAATGCCATAGTTCCTTGTTCCACTCACATATCTAAGAATTCTCTTTCTTGTTTGCCAATGAGAGTCCTTTGGAGACTACATGAACCTTGAAATGAGACTAACTGCATACATTATGTCAGGCCTTGTGGCTGTTAAATAGATGAGGCTACCAACAAGCCTTTTATACAAAGTTGGACTAATATTGCCTCCTTTATCATGCTTGCTTAATTTTAGTCTTGTGACAATTGGTGTTGAGGCTAATTTGCAATTTGTCATGTTAAACCTTTTCAAAATGTCATTTGCATACTTAGATTGGGAGATGAATATACCATTATCATTTTGGTTTACCTCAATGCCAAGAAAATACTTCATGAGGCCTAAATCAGTCATTTCAAACTCTTTTTTCATAGCTCCTTTGAACAAATCAATTGCCAAATCACCCATGAATATCAAATCATCAACATATAAGCAAACAATTATAATCTCACCTTGCTCATTCATCTTGGTATACAATGTAGGCTCACTGCTACACCTATTGAAGCCATTTTGCAAAAGATAAGAGTCAATTCTACTGTACCAAGCTCTTGGGGCTTGTTTGAGTCCATAGAGTGCCTTTTTTAGTTTATAAACTTTGTCTTCTTGACCCAAAATCTCATATCCAGGTGGCTACTCCACATAAACTTCTTCTTCAAGATAACCATTCAAAAAGGCTGATTTTACATCCATTTGGTACACTGGCCACTTGTTTTGAGCTGCTATTGCAAGTATAGTTCTCACGGTGTCTAAACGTGCTACAGGAGAAAATGTCTCATTGTAATCAACCCCGGGCTGTTGTGAATATCCTTTTGCCACTAGTCTTGCTTTATGTTTTTGTACATCACCATTTGCATCTAATTTGGTTTTGTAAACCCACTTCACTCCTATAACATCCTTGTCTTTTGGAAGACTCACTAACTCCCATGTTTGATTCTTTTCTATTGCATCAATTTCATCATCCATTGCATTTACCCATTTGTCATCCTTAATTGCATCTTCATAATGAATTGGATCTTCTACTTGTGAATAAAATGCAAAGAGAGAAATCAGACCAACATTGTTCTCACCTTCATTTTGTTCATAAATGTCTCTCAAACTTCTGATTTTTTGTCTCCTCAAGCTTGCCAATGTAGGATTTGACATATCACTTGAACTTGAACTTGTGGAATGTGGACTTGATGGTCCTGCACCCTGATTGCCACTTGTAGATGGTGTTTTTTGTACATTTAAAGGAGTGGATACTTGAATGCGTGGGGCTGTCCTTACACTTGATGATGGTGTCATTTGATGACCACTTTGTTGAGCCTGAATGGGTGTGGAAGAAGTCACATTTGATGGAGTACATGTTGGTGTTAAATCTTCTCTATCTTCTTGAGGTAAGTTGGCTGCAATATTGATTGTCTTCTCCAAACTTCCATCCCATGCTTCATCTTCTATGAATTGCACATCTTTGCTGATTATAACTTTCTTGGTTATTGGATTGTATAGTTTGTATGCCTTTGATTCATCACTATAACCAACAAATATACACTTTTCTCCCTTGTTGTCCAACTTTCTTCTCAACTCATCTGGCACATGTGCATATGCCACACATCCAAATACTCTCATGTGAGCAACACTATGTTTTATTCATGTCCATGCTTCTTCAGGAATCATATTCTTCACACTTTTGGTTGGACATCTATTCATAATGTATGTTGCACAAGCTACAGCTTCAGCCCAATATTCATTTGACAAATGCTTTGCTTTCAACATGCTTCTTGCCATTTCCATAATTGTTCTATTTTTCCTTTTAGCTACCCCATTTTGTTGAGGTGTGTACCTGGTTGTGAATTGCTTGTGAATCCCATGGTCTTTGCAAAAATTTAGAAATTCATTTGAGATGTACTCACCACCTCTATCTGTTCTCAATGCTTTGATGTAGTGCCCACTTTGCTTCTCAACGAGTGCCTTGAATTGACGGAAGTAATCAAACACTTCATTCTTTTGCCTTAGAAAGTAGACCCATGTTTTCCTTGAATAGTCATCAATGAAAGTCAAAAAGTAGTATCTTCCACCAATTGATGGTGTTTGCATTAGTCCACACAAATCTGAATGAACAATCTCTAAAGGTGGCTTTGCTCTAATTGACTTGCCAGTTGGAAATGTCTCTCTATGTTGCTTTCCCAAGATGCATCCTTCACATACTCTTTCTGGTTTCTCTATTAATGGCAAACCCTTTACCATACTTTTCCTATGAAGTAAATTTAGACCTCCAAAGTTGAGATGCCCAAATCTTAGATGCCATAACCAATTTTCATCTTTTATTTCTGCTTGAAAGAGGGTTTGTGTAACTGCTGCAACTTCTTCTTTATCCTCTTGTGGATTCATTGTGGGCTGTGCTTGAGCATATTCCACATTCAAATCTGGCTTAATCTTTAGGAGAAACATTCTATTGCTTGTCATTTGGACTTTGGCAATAAGCTGGTTGCTTGGAAATTTATCTAGAATAGTGCATTCTTTATTTTTGAAGAAGACTCTATACCCCTTTTGAACAAGCTGCCCAATACTCTTTAGATTGTGTTTTAGACCAGGCACAAAATACACATCTGAAATATGCTTCTTCTCCCCCTGTTTAGTTAGAATGTTGATATTTCCTTTGCCCATAACTGAAACTTTGTTGTCATTACCCAATGTGACATCTAATTTTACACTTTCATCTAAACTTGAAAACATTTCTAAGTTCCCTGTCATGTGATTGCTGCAACCTAAGTCTAAGAACCATACATCCTTCTAATTTTCTTGTGCTACATTGCATGCTATGAACATATTACTCTGATTTTAGTTTTCTCTTGTAAAGTTTGCATTTTGTCTGCTGAAATCAGATTGTTTTTTCCTACATTCATTTGAATAATGCCCATATTTCTTACAATAATGACATTGGATTTGAGATTTGTCATACCTTTGACCATGTGGTTGATTTTGAGATGGGTTTGGGCTTGAGTTTTGGCTACTGCCTCTTCCACTTGAATTTGATGGGCTGCTTCTTCCACCTCTATATGAATTCCTTCCTCTACCTCTGAAATTTGATCTTCCTCTGCCTCTACCATGGCTAATTGAAGCTTGTGTCTTGAATGCATGCTCTAATGATGAATTTACTGACCTGCTTAGTCTATGCTCATGTGAGATGAGAGATGCATGGAGCTCATCAACTGAAAACTGTGAGAGGTTCTTTGTTTCCTCTATGGTCACAACTATGGATTCAAACCTTGTGGGTAAACTCCTTAAAATCTTTTCTACAACTCTTCTACCCTCAAGTGTTTCACCATGAGATCTGATTTGATTAACTAAACCCATCACTTGTGTGAAGAAAGTGTCTATTGAATCTGATTCCTTCATGAAAATTATTTCAAAATCCCTTCTCAACATTTGTAGCTTTGTTGTTTTCACCTTTGCCATTCCTTGATAGGCTGTTTGGAGTATATCCCATGCTTGTTTGGACTTAGTTGCTGCTGCAATCCTTGGAAAAATACTCTCATGCATTGCTTGAAATATGTAAAAGAGTGCTTTGGAGTCCTTCTTCCTATTATCTCTTAACAGATCTTTCTCTACTTGTGTCAATGCATTGTATGTTGCTGCATCAGCTGGCTCTGGAAAGCCATTCTCTACGAGATCCCATATGTTTTGTGAACAAAAGAGTGCCTTCATTGTTATGGACCAATAATCATAATTTTTTCCATTGAACTGTGGGATTTGAGGATTTGTTAAACTTGTGCTTGTGCTTGCCATTGTTGACTATGTATACCTTTGCCTTGAAAAACCTTTGTTGGAGCTCCTTGTTGATGAAGCCCTTTGCACTAATAACCTTCAGCTTTGCTAAAGCTTTCTTTCAAGAGTAACCTTTGGCTCTGATACCAGGTGAAGAAAGAGGTAGAGTACCAAAACAGAGACAAAATAACCAGAGATAAAACAAACAGATCTACTGTTGTTTGGAAATCTTATATGTATATGAAAACAGAAAAAAAAAATAGAGCATTTGTTTTTAAATTCATGAAAACATAGTGATTTTTTAAATACTGAAAATACATGTTCTTTCATAAACAGAGCTGCTACTCTTCATAGACCATAAACTCAAAAAAATAGAGCAACCCATATTTTCTACGCTGCACTCTGATTACACACACCTTTTCCCAAAGACTTTGACTATAAATTAAAATATGAACAGAGTCTGGCAGATTCAGTCCTGCGTTGGAGAAGCTCTGGCAGATTCAGTCCTGCATTGGAGAAGCTAAGCCATGTGAAGAGTATGTTAGGCCATACCCTGCAGAGAAACATTAATGAAAACATGACAGAGACACAGAGGGCAGGTTTTTCAATTCAAAAGTCTTCATAAGTTAATTCGAACTGATGGCTAATCAGAAAATGCTGGAGGGAGAACAGTGAAGAGATTTATTGCGGTGGTTGAGATTACATTTCAACATATTTTGTACACCAACGTGCTTGAGGAGTTGAATCTGCTTGTTTTGCAACTGGCCTTTGGCTGCATCATCTCGAACATCAAAAATAAAACTAGAATTTTCTGGGGACAAACATCTTTTGTTGCATAATTCTTTGGCAAGCGTGGTTTTACCGGAACCACCCATGCCCCAAATCCCCACAATTTGTACAGCCTCATCACCCTGGTCAAATTGGAGCTTATTCATCTCAAAGTCTTGTACTATTTCTTCCAGACCGACTGGATGTTTTGCAACCTCTAATGGCACATAGTTTATTACTTTCGAAACACAACTTACAATATTCTTCAGCAGCCTCATCTCATCGCTGAACAAGTAAAAAGACAATTATAAATTATAAATACTAACAGGTTATTATGTGAAAGTTAAATGCATAGATAAGAGGAAACAAATCAAGTTTTTTAAGGTAGGGAGCCAGAATGTGTGGTGCTTACTAATTATTTTTTATGATCTGGCAATTGTAATATGAGACGTCATGGATTGCCTTTTTCCACTCCTGAAGCTTTTCTAGGTTGTATCTACGCTTATTTTCATACTGCTTAAAGGCCTCAACATACATTCCTTTCCCTTGAGCTACCCATCTGAGATCAGTAGGCTCTACATAGTAGAACACAGGAATAATTGTGGCGCCAGATTTAAGCATAAATGAGAGTTCTGCCAGACACCAGGGTGATTCTGCATAGCTCTTGGAAAAAATAGCAATATGAAGCAAAGCACTGGTCATTGCTGCTTCTATTGCTCGGGGTAAAGAATGGAATGGAGAGAGACCATAACCCACTGCAGAGTGGGACTATTACAATAATTGAAGACATAAACAATCACAATAATTTCTGGACATTTTCAGTGCTCTTCTATTAGCTAGGCAAAGATTTTGTTAAGAGGAATTTAAATCTTTAGTTGATGAATTTGTGATACCTATTTTGCATCCCAAATGTTTAAGGTTCTTGAAATTATTGGTGAAGCCAATTCCTGATTCTCTAAAACCTCCATATGAAAGTGGTACATGAATTTTGGCTCCCATCTAAGTTGTATGGAAAAAGTTTATTAGGTCAATTATGACCCCCTATAGCATAGCCAAGCTATTACACTCCCAGCACATGCAAGCACCCATGGCTTGGTATAAAAACCAATGGAGTTGAGTGGATTCTAGACACGTTGTGTGTTCCCTTATGGGAGGCAAATTCTAGCTTGCAATTATAGGCTTATTCACTACTACTTCAATTAATCAAAGTCACTATTACCTATGTGGATGCTAGCAACTCATATCTAGCTAATGGTCATCCACCATGTACAACATAATGTATGTTGTTGGTTTCTAGTCCTTGCTATATGGAAGGTCGAAATGTCCCATAGAACCAATTAAATATTGGTTTTCATAGTTATCCTAAGCATGAATATTTTCTCCATTTGATCCTATGGGGGGGTGTTTCATGTTCCTCTAGTAACTGGGTGGTCAACAGGCATTAATGGCCATTGTTCTTTCTCAGCAAACACTTTAACTACCCGGTTATTCTTTCAAACTATTTTATTAGCCCAAACATTGACATGAATTCAATTTTGGCAACTCAAGTAGTTTTGTGTAATGTCAACTACAAACCCTTCCAAAGTTCAAGCAATGGTGCATGCTTCAGGGATTTTGGATGCTCGTGTGTGCAATTAAAAAAGAGCATCCAATTGTCAATGCATGTGTAAACATCTCATGTATTCATTGTTGCATGATACCCAAGGGGGAAAGCTTGAGTAAACACGCAATCAATGAAAGGATATAGACCAAGGGTTTATTAATTTTTTCTTTGACTTTGATTGTTTAATTGGAAATTGGGGAATTTGAATCACTATGTAGTCAATTGCCTAATTGGAAGTGAAAATCCAATAACCAATCAAAGGGACCCAATGGTCACTAATTATTGTTAGTTAAAATAATCAAATACACATTAAATTACATTCATCCAGCCATATCTTTCATAAACAAAGGATTTAGTTTTAAAATATCCCCATCCCTTGTTCCTTGCCCCTATAGACAAGTAGAATTCCATTTCCCTATCCAAATAAGGTTTTCAAGATGCTCCTAGGCATCTCCTTACACATTCCTATGAGCCCAAGAGTGTATTCATAGGGGATTAATGAAACACAAGCAATTTTTAAATATGTGTCTAGGAATAGGAACATGTCTTCCTAGTTAGGCATTTTAGAAGAGAGGTGAAAAGGGTGAGATAAAATAAATCCATAGATCATGATCAATATAATCGAGTAATATTCATCACTGGCAAATTGCATACACAAAAATCTAAATTGAACATTAGAAGCCCACCATATGAATACTAATATATTCCTTCTTGGGCTTTGTTAAATAGAGGATACCATGTGGAAAGACCCAATATGGAAGCAAAGCCACTCACTACTAAATACCTTTAAAAATACAATTTATCTATTGATTCAATAAAAGAAAAATAATAAAACTTTGACAAACTCGTGCTAAGGAGGAAGAAAGGGCTTAGATCATGCCATGAGAAGCTTTGAGATATGCTTGGCTCCATATATTGTATTTGGGGTAAATATGTTAGTATTTTAACAAGAGTATTTCTAAAAAAAATTAACGACTCTATGCAACGAGGACATCTCTACAAAACTATATTCAATGCCAATATTATGAAGGAAAGGTTCCTTGATATGATAATGCATATGTGGAGTCTTGTTCATTCCATGGTTTTAGGTGGTTTTTTATTTATGTTATTGTGCTTATTTTCTAACTTGGCTTGATGATGTAACCTTCAAAATTAACCTCTATTTACATTTGGTAAGAACTGACTTTTATTTACTTGCTAATTTAAGTATGGAGTATGAAATTGTTAACAGAGTATTGTATATATGTTCATGGTGGACTACATAAAAACATAGAGTACACCACAATAGAGGTATCTTGTCTTTTTGGTTGAATGATTTTTGCTCCCCTATTGTCTATGACATCATGACTCTAAGATCTTGTGCACAATCTTAATATAAACTTTGACATAAGGTGCTTTCATGTTTGTCCAAGAATATGCTCGAACCTCTAAGCTTGACAATGTCAAACATGAGAAAATGACTTAATCAAGGTGGATTAGATCTTCCAAGTCCATAGGTACATATTAAACACTGGACTTGAACACATGGATAAATTCTAACCTAATAGGAAGTTCTCAACTCGAAAAGGACTCTATGAATTGAAAACTTTGAAATCCTCAGAGGCAACAAAATGAGCAAAATGAGAAAACTATATATTATCTTATTATATATATAATAAATAATATCACTATATATGTAAGTAAGAATATTCTTATATATAATGTGTATATACATAAAAGTAATATTACTATATAAAATTCAAAGCCCTAACATAAAAAATTCTAGGGTAATTTTGAATGATTTGTTGTTTTTTATGAAATCTACCAAAATTTAAATTTGTACAAAGACAATTCGACAAGGACTTAGTTCCTAATTATAACTAGGATGCTATTTACCCATTTCTCTAGTTTTATCCATTAAGGAAAATGTACATGATGCTCCCCTTATTAGACTCCAAAAATTATCTTAATGTTTGAAACAAGTTGTGATATGAGTTTTGGGGCACAATTTGTAGCTCATTGTTAGGATAACTAATGGAAGATTACACTTAGCATAGATTTTCTCAAGATAGACATGTTAACCCTAACCCTAATTCCAACCCTAACACTAAACCTAATTCTAATCCATTTTCTAACCCTAACTCTAACCCTAACCCTAACCCTAACCCTAATTCTAATCCATTTTCTAACCCTAACTCTAACCCTAACCCTAATCCATGTTGACCAAGTGTCCATAGGCGTGGGTTTTGGGCCATGAGGCCAAGTTGGATGCCCATTCCAAGATAGAGGCAATTTTGCCTTGTCTATTCTATGTAGTATGTGATTGACAGGTACTATTATGCTGCCAGATTGACTCCAGACATGAGTGTCGAAGACTGTTGAAGCTTGCATTGTAAGTGTATTGTAAACCATATTCAGTTTTGATAATACATTGTGCAGGTTTCTGAGTGTGGGGTTTTTCACCCGATAAGGGTTTTCCCCATGATATATCTTGTCTCTCTTCTTCTGTCTTCTTTCTGATTCTATGTGTATTGCTGCAATATCTCTGTTATATGTTTCATGTTGCTATAATTGTAAGGATTAAATTGAATTTGTATAGCTCTCCCCTCATTAGATTAGTGTAGGAAGCGATTTCTGCACACCTAGCTTCCTTTCACTCAACAGAGAGGAATATTTTTATCTGATGTCCAACCTTTCTGGTGTTCAATTATTTGTTAATGTTCATTCATATGTGTTACCTACGCTATCTACAGAATAGTTTTCCTTTGTTTTTTAAATTGAATATATCAAGGATGTGTTTAATTTATCAAGGCACATTTGCTACACTTGTCTGATCTGCTTGACTGGATTCTATAAGAAGTTGATTTAAGTCCTTCTGAGTGGTTTATGTTCATTGGTCTCTACCAGGAGTTAAAATCCTTTAAACAAAACATCTCAGTTGATTTCCTTCACACCAGAATTAAAAAGTCCTTTCAATTGATCATAGTAACATGGGAAAATATCATTGGGATTTAGTAAGAAGAGCTTGGTGACCTACAACCTTGCATGTTTATGCAAGGTATAAACAATTAAGAAGTGCCAAATAATTTGAGTTAAGTCAAGAGGGAGGACACATCTATCCTACACATCTTGACTCCATTACCCAAAGTAGATACAAGCACTAGTCATACTCACTTCAAAACATCATTTAATAGAAACCTAATTTACATTCTCAAACTTCAAACCTTAGTAGTAAGAATAATTCACAGCCTTACATCTACTTCACACCCATATACCACTGTCAAGGTCATACAAGTCTGCATTAATAGTCAAGGTATACCCACCTAGGTTTGGCAGAGCCTAAAGTGAAGGGGGTTTTAACCATATCTGCCCTCTGTTGTTAGCCAAAAGTGTCAAGAGAGCTTGGGAACCTCTTAAAGTTAACAACCTACATTTTTGAGACCTAACACTTCCAAGGAACCTTGCTCTGATACCAATTGTTCAAATGCACAAGACAACTGAGAGGGGGGTTGAATCATTTGTCACCAAAAATGAAACTTCTTATGAACATTAACACATCAATCACATATTCAATGTTATTCAGATTTAATCATGAAAGCATGAAATCAGAAGCTCGACACAAGAACACATTCAACACATAAGACACGAGATTTTTTATGTGGAAAACCCTATAAGGGAAAAACCACAGTGATTGTTAGCTCACAAAATAATATGTAATAGCATACCAAAAATCAAAGGCTCACTGCCCAAAATGGTCACTGTAAAAGTTAGGGCTCACTACCAAGATCTGCTCACTGCCAAAGGTTGGTGAACTGATAGTAGCATCTACTCCATGCCAAGGTTCAGTTCCATTAAAGCACAATGTATCTTCTCTACTTTGCTCTTCACACACAGACACTTATCTTTTCATTTTTCACACAAGAACATCTTTTTCATGACTTCGTTACATATTTTTATACAATTCATCAACCTTGGAATGTACATCAAGGTCGGCATTACATTTATCAACCATTGGAACAATCTCCAAGGTCGGCATTACATACATACATTGAAATAAGTTTGGACCTAAACTAAGTTTGCTAAGGAAAAGATGTATGTGGATCACATTATGCCTTAGATGGGACTCAAATGCAATCTTCCATGCCACAACATGCTTCCACAATCTTCAATGCATCTCTGCAAGTAGTGAAAACAACCAGGTCAACCAAGACTGGTGTTAACACTAAGTCTTTTACGAACAGTTTTCATCCACGATCCAAATTACTATTTGCAGACCAATCAAAAGGTAGGAACACAATCAAGAGACATCCACAAGCACATTGTAATCACCAAGAACATCCGCACAACCTCTAAATACTTTGTCAATAAGATTCTTCAAACTGGAGCACTTGAACAATGTTGTCAACCACTGTCATAAGGAAAGGATCACTTGTAGACCACCAAATCATGAACTATTAGAGTTGAAGGGACATAACAACATTATAAACTTAATTCCAGAATCACAGACCATAAAAACTTAAATGTGGAGAAATGTAGAGCATAATACATTCTCCCTATTACCAGTGAATACTCAGAAAAAGTAGTTTTTACTCTGGTGAACATAACTCACTCAAATATTCATACCAAAGGCTCAAACTTGAAACATAACATCTTCAAACATACCTCTAAATAACTTCCAATCCGTAGACAAAGATAGTCATTCTACAAGAAATACGGAGCAAACTACTAGACTATTCTTCTATAAATAGAGATACTCTGTAACTCACTGTTTCCACTAAGAGAGCAAATTTTCTCAAAAGTACTTGGAAACTCACTATCAGGATCACTTAGTCATTATATTTAGTACTTATATAAGCTAATATAAATCAATTAATTTAATACAAGAAAGCATCAAAACAAGAGCACACTTGACACCAATAACAACACAGATATGTTGACATCAATGACAACACCGGTTAGCACATACTTGCAACAAATCAACATGTGTCTACTACACATGTCATTCTCATAGTGTGGAATATATGGCGGTGCCATATATGCACATGTGTGGCACCATAGCAAAGTGTCAATGTGAAATCTTGTATGTCGCACATGACAATGGTGCATGTTGTCTCTGTGTGTGTTACATCCCCTTTTTAGATTCAATATTACTATTTATTTTTTCTTAAATAGTACAGTCATGTAGATATGTTTTAACATAATAGGAAATGATGATATGATTAGAAAAGGTTAATTTTATGAAATCATGGATTTTTACTTGATTATGATCAATCTGATGTTATGAATTAAAATGTCTTTTCGATATGAAAATGAAATGATTTGATGTAAATGTGTCTTGATAAGAACATTGGTACTCTGACCACAAATTGTATGTGAGATTGTCAATGACAGGAATAGATGGAACATGTTCACCAAGAAGAAAGAAGAAGAGAAAGTATCTTCAAGAAAGAGAGAATAGACTCTAGAATAACCCTTGGGTGCTTGCCACTAAAAATGAACATCAGGTAGATAAACATAGTTGCCCTGAGATAAGTATTAATTTTGGGTAAAGTCAATTTTGGATGAGAATGTTAAGGTTTTTAAGAATAGGTCTTTCTTCCTTTCATAGTTGTCATAATGAGTATGGGAAATCAATATCGGTATCGTAATACTCTGAATCATGTCATCAAATATGGACGACCGATATATTTTTATATATATAAATGTATACACTTGAGAATGAGTTGTATGTCATGTCTTGTTTAGTGGTTTGGCATAAAAGTTGAAAGTTGTGCGTAAGTTGACCCCAAACCTTGTATTGCGTTTACGCTCCAATCATCGTCGTCATCATAAAGCTCTACGAGCGTATGATGTAAATGTTTACTTGTGGAATTCGACGGATGTAGAATTGTTTCTATTATGGGTTATTATTGTATAATAAAAGGTTTAAATAATGTTTTAAATCTTTGAGACCGTCAAGTGTAATACCATTGGTTGTATTGTAATGGTAATATATATAATCATATTTAGTTATATTTAAATAGTCGTTAAGGAGTAATTCTTTTATTCTTTTATGATGTTAGTAATCGGGTAGTAGCTCGAAGGGTTCACTCAAGTCATTATTATGATGTCTTCTATTCCAAAACAATCTATTTATTCTTGAGCTTCAAACTTTATTGTTTGGTTGTCAGCACAGCCATTATTATAAGTCATGTATTTGATTTAGACTCATAATCGGTTAAGAATAGTGTGGCATCATGTCCAAACTGAAACTGCCACCTCGCATATTGTTAGCTCCACCTTGCAGATTAGCTGCGAAGTTAGGGGAAAACCAAACCATTTTTGTGTAGTGGTCGCAGAAAGGAGGCAGATGGTTAGCCATGCGAATTAGTTACCAAGTTGATAGGGCATGGTTTAGGGAGTAGGAAGTTAGTTTTTGGGAGAGAACGGGTTATAGAGCAAGAAGAGAAATAATTTTTAGACACAGAACAGAGAAAAGAAGCTGACAGGAGGTCGAGGGAAATAAGTGTGATCAAGTGAGAAGATATATATAGCATTCCAAACTATCCTAGGGCGGTTACAAAATTTACTCTATGAGCTGGAATCGAAAAAATATCTACATTAATGCTAGTCCAGCTGCATCAGTCATGGCGTCAAAATCTGGCATGGGCGGATATGAGATATTTTGGAGTCTTTAATGCAGGCAACTTACTCATCGATCTGTAGTAGAAAAGATGAAAATATCTAAAAGAGGACAATGGAAAGATATTTCTGATCATCAATGCAAGTTGCTTCATCTTTGTGTAGCAATGAATGTAAGAAATATCTGTAACTGTTCAAAAGAGGTCGCTGAAATGTCCACTCACCCAGAATGTGCAAATCCAGATATAAAATTGAATGTTAACAAAAACCCCTAAAAACTCTGCCAAAAGAAATAGGGGACAAAAACATGCATATTTGCCTTTTACAGCATGTCAAAATTCACTGAAATGGAGGAGATACAGGCGGTCAAAGTTCTGGTCAACTGCCTGTATATATCACTTTTGCATCTCTGTGTATATCGCTACATCTTGGCTCCTAAATCGGCATTCAAAATTCATTCTGCAACTCCTTTGCACATACATGGCAATTTGCATATCGGCCCCTATATATCCTTTGTATTTTCAAAATTGCATATACATACAAGCTCCCTTGTATATGCGGGCCCTACCACTTGTATGTTAGCTTGTATCTGGCCTTGCATCTTTGAAATGTGCAAGCGAACATACAAGTAGAAAAACATATACAAAGTGCCTGCCTTGGTGGACCTCACCATTTGTATCTTCTCTTCTGCATATGCAAAATACAAGCTGCGGACCTCAAAACACCATAGAACAGATTGAAACTTATATCAGGTCTGGACTGTATATGTTAGCTTTGTATATCAGCTTGTATGTGTGAACATACAAACACAACATACAAACCCCCCCATATACAAATAGGAATCCTAATCAAATATTCTCGTAGTGTATCCTTTACCTTATATATTCCTGCATGCATGCAAATATACAAACACCCACTCATACAAATCAGACCTAAAGCCTGAATGAGCCAGAATGATATTCATTTGAAATTCGGCTTGCATATCACCAATGTATATTCGCTTGTATATGCGTGATATACAAGCCACTGTTCACATGATCCTTTGTATGTTGAAACATACAATCCTCCTTGTATATGCGCGGGCCCCACCTCTTGTATGTTGGCGATATACAAATGCCTTTGTATGTTTTCCCTACGGCACTGTAGCAAATGTACATTTGCACCTGTATATCGGTCGTTGCATATTTCCTTGTATCTTTTCTTTGTATATTTCACTTGTATGTGCAAACATACAAGCACAAATATACAAGCCACTGTAGCCACCTGCCAATATATATTACACTGTTCCTAATGCATATAGATCGGCCTTGTATATTTTTCATTGTTTATTGGGTTGTATATGCGAATATACAAACCCGATATACATTCCACTATAGCACATGTATGTCCGTTGGCCTTGTATATATTCCATGCATATTTCTTTGTATCTTTCACTTGTACATGCGAATATACAAGCCAAATATACATTCCATCCTTGTATATTTTTATGCAACCGGATATACAAACCAGGACTATTCCGAGAATCTGCGAAAGATTCTCCCTTTGTATATGCATTTCCTTGGCTCGATATACATTCAAAAATGTATAAAACTCATTTTTATCAATATTTTCTAAGGCTGAGATGGATTTGCAAGCCCGCCAAATGTACATTTGAACTGTATGTTGACCAAAACTTTGACCATCAATAACTTCTTTATTTGGCCGAATTTTAGGGTGATGTAAAAATAAAACCTGCCTATTTTTTCAAGTTCTTTCCAATGGTAAGGTTTTTTAGGCAAGACTTCTAGGAAATTTGGCACTTTAGGCTTTATAGGAACATTTTCCAAAGGATTCTCAAGGAAAATACTAGGTTGACTGTTTGGCTCTGGTCAGAGGAAAAAATAGGTCAACAATTTGGCGACTTCTATGGGATGTTTGCCTACTAAACAGTTAGATCAGTGGCCTTATATATCTATTGGGCATAGAGTCATATTGAGACTAGAAATATACATAGGCTTTCTAACTTTAACAATTTATTACAGTAGAGGGGAACAAAGAGACCAAAACAAGACAAAAAGTTGCAAGCAACCACTCAACTATGCTAAACAGCACTTAGGGAAAGCAAAAAGAAGATCTAAACTAATGTGTAACAGCACTTATTGAAAGCATAGAGACCTAATTTATTGATTTACAAGGCACTCATACCTCAAAACACCTCTTTAGGTGTATCCCATTGACTGGGATAGGCAGATTTTGTCCACCCATATTTGATAACTAAAATGCATTGTGCTCCTTGCATTCAGTAATGAGAAATGGACCACTCCACATGTTGTCAAATTTGGAGTGCTTTCCAAGCCTGCTCTTCAATTCATCCCATTTGAGCACCATATCACCTTCTCTAAAGATTTTGGGAGTGGCCCTTTGATCAAAACTTCTTTTGGTCTGTAGCTGGTGATATTCCATAGTCTTCATAGCCTTGTCTCTGATTTCTTCAAGCTCCATAAGCTGAGCATATCTAACAACCATGGGATCCTCTTCTTCAAACATCTCCAGCTGATCCATGATGTCCCAGGCTGGCAGTTCTACAAAGATAGGCAATCTTGCTTCTTTCCCATATACTAACGTGTATGGAGAATTTCCAATGGACCTCTTAGGAGTTATTCTGTCTGCCCATAAGGCATACTTCAAATTAGTGTGCCAGGTCCTCTGGTTATCTTCCATTGATCTTTTAATAATTCTTATGAGATTTTTGTTCGTAGACTCAGCCAAACCATTACCCTGTGGGTAGTAATTGGAAGAAGTATTCAAATAAATCCCATTCTTAACAGCCCAGTCAGTTATCTTTAGGCCGACAAAGGCTAAAGCATTGTCATAAATTATTGACTCGGGCACTCCAAATCTGGAAATCAAATCATGATAAAAATTTAAAACAACACTTTCATTTGATTCCTTTAGAGCCACTGCTCCAGTCTATCTTGTGAAAAAATCTGTAGCTGTAAGAATCCACTTGTGGCCTGCACTTGATGGTGGATTAATGGGTCCTATGAAGTCAACACCCCATCTCATGAAGGTTTGCTCTATTTGAATTGGACATAGAGGTAAGGTTGGCAGCCTCTCTTTTCATGCAAAAATGGCACACTTTATACATTTCCTCTCCCATGCATGGGCATCCTTAAATAGGCTGGGCCAGTAATATCCAGCTCTCATTATCTTCCAGGTAGTAGTCTTTGGGGCGAAATGACCCCCTACTGTTCCATCATGAAATTCATGCAGTACCTTATCAGTCTGATCTTCAGCAATGCATCTTAGAAATACACCATTAAAATCTTTCCTAAAAAGAGTGTCATTAATCAAAACATATGGAACGGACTGCAGTCTATAATATCTTCTCCTAGTTTTATCTAGACTTGCTAGACATTTGCCAGTTTGCAAAAATTGAGTCATATCAGTAACCCAACTTGTGCCCACTGTCTCTGAATTATCTTGAGGTACATCCTCAATGGTCAAAAGCATCTCATCCCCCTTGTTGGAACTGGTAGCGAGTTGTTTGCTGAGTCCCTTGCCTCTGACAAGCTTGGTTACCTGGATATCCACGTCATATTCAATGACCTTGGTGATCCAGCCAGCTCTTTTCTCATTTATAGCTTTGCTCAACAGGAACTCCTTCACACTAGGATGAGCCACCATCAAATGTATCTTGTTATTAGAAACAAGATGCTGAAATTTCTTGAGGATCCTTATCACTGCAAGGACATGCTTCTCAACAAAGCTATATCTCTACTCATATTCTTCCAGCCCCTGACTGAAAAAAGCGATTTGCTGCTCAAAGCCGCTACTCTGCTACTGTACCAAAATCACAGAGATTGTATCTAGGCTGCCATAAGCATATAGGATAAAATATTTGGAAAAGTCAGGGTTAACCAGAGTTGGCGCAGCTGACAATGCTTCTTTTATAGACTCAAAGCTTAGCCTGGCCTCCTTCATCCAGCTGAAAATTGTATTCTTCTTCAACATGGCTATCAAGGGTTTCAAATGGTTTGCAATATCAGGGATGAATCTTTGCAGAAAATTAATTCTGGCAATAAAACTTTGCAATCCCTTCTTATGACTGGGTAAGGGCAGCTCCAGAATAGCTCTTACCCTTTCAGCATCAATGGTAATGCCTTCCTTTGAAACAACGTGTCCTAATAGTTTGCCCTCATGGATAGCAAAAATGCATTTGTTTGGATTAAGGGATATCCCAAACTCTTGGCATCTCTCAAAAACTTGCCTTAAGTGGGATAAATGCTCAGATGCATTCTTGGAAAAAATTGTTATATCATCTAAGTACACCAGCACCGGTTTGTATAGCAAACCCTTGAATGCCATATCCATGGCTCTTTGAAAAGTCGAGCCTGCGTTAGAGAGACCAAAAGGCATCCTCCTGTAGGCCATGGTGCCCCACTTGGTGGTGAAAGCAGTCTTGAACTGATCCTCCTCCTTGACTAACACCTGATTGTAACCAGAAACTCTGTCAAGCAAAAAAAATCTTTCTGAGCCAGCCACTACCTGCAGAATTTGCTCCATTGAAGGCAAAGGGTAGTGGTCTTTTAGGGAAGCTCTGTTTAGGTCCCTGAAATCAACGCACAGCCTGATTTCTCCATTCTTCTTCCTCACAGGGACAAGGTTAGAGACTCAAGAAGTATGCTTGATGGGAAAAATGATCTTTCCCTCGATTAGCTTAGTCAATTCTTTAATCATCAAGGGCTCTAGCTTTGGATTTAAGGGTCTCTGCCTCTGCCTTATAGGCTTTGTACCTGGTTCCAACTCTATGGTATGTTGGGCAATATGAGGATCAAATCATTTTAGGTCTAAATAGTCCCAAGCAAATACCTCCTTAAATTCCTGACAAAGAGCAATAAAAGCTCTCTTGTCCTCAGCTGAACAGATTTTACCTATTTTGAGTAGTTTTCCCTTAAAAATTTCTAACTCCTCATAATGTACCTCTTTTATTTACATAGCGGTCTTAGTCTTCTTCCTCTAATCATCGGTGCCAAAAATAGACTCCAAAGTTACCAATCCCTTGGGCAGCTTGTTTGTCTTCAGCTGAATAATCTGATCATTGCCATATTGTTGTTTGAGTTTATCCTGATTCATCATGGAAAACTCATCTTCCTCTAACAAGAATCTCATAATATGTTCATCACTTTCAAAGACCCGCTAATGAACATTATTGTCAGGGATAGAGCGTCTGTCAACTATTTTTACATGAGGCTGCATTTTTCCTTGTTAGATATCACTGGGAATATCAAATTGTGCCCCAATTGCAGCCAATCTATTAGCATGGGAGTTTTGATTCCTTGGAATGTATATCAAGTTAAAAGCATCAAATTCTTCAATCATGTCTCACACCCTATGTTTGCAGCACTTCAAGGTATCATTTTTGGTAAGATGCAGTCCTCTTACCTGATTTACAATTAGTTCACTATCCCCAAATACTTGCAAACAGCCAATTTTCTTCTTTCTTGCCCATTGCAATCCTTGGATTAGCCCCTCATATTCAGCAGTGTTATTGGTACATGAGAAGGCAAAACAGAAAGCAGCATAATATTTCTCACCCTGGGGAGATACAAGCATTGCACCACCCCTGGATCCACTTCTGCTCCTTGAGACATCAAAGAATATTTTCCATACTTCTCCTTGTTGCTCTGTTTGTTGTTCTGCATCCCTTACCATACTTGGAATTGTTGTCTCAGGCTCATGAAGTATATAGACCCCCATACCATTTTCTTGAATATGTGCCTCAGGATCATCTACAACATCTTCTGAGGACCACTCCCTTAAGAGTACCTCTGGTATGCTTTCATCTTATAGTTCTTGAATAGCAACTAATTCAGGATCATCATAAATAATGCAATTTGCATTAACAACACTTGGTGTGTAGGGCTCTATGTGATGATTTGAAAGTAACTCAGATTTTAAAGTTACTTTGGTGCCATGTCTAGTCCTGAAAAACATGTGGGACCAGTCTGAGGATAGATATCCTCCTATTTTGGCTATGAATTCTCTTGATAGGCACATGGCAAAATAGGGAGGCAAATCAATAATGAAGACCTCTTGGAATATGGAAACATTGGGACAGGTATGTAGAGTAAGACCTAAGTCTTTTATTACACCCACAGTATTAACAGTTGTGCCATCTAATTGGAGTACACCCTTCTTAAGAGGCTAGTATTTGAGCCCTAATTGGTCTGCAATTTGTTTAGGCATCACAGAACTGTTTGCTCCACTATCCACCATGCAATTATGAACTAATTTGTCTCTAATTATCAATGATATATAAAATAGGAGTGGCTTGGCACTTTTGTTAGGTTGTTTGCTATTGTCCTCAGAGGAATTAGTAAGGATAGCCCTAATTGGGTCAATAGTTGTATCATTGGGTACTATCAAATCAAATAAAGCAGACTACAACATTTTCTTTTGACCAGGGATGGATAGGGAATCCCACATGGACATTGTCGCATTCATCTTTTTCATATTTTCAATAATATTGAAAGGTGGAACGGCACTCACCTTCTGATTTGATTTTGTAGCAGCGACCTCTGTTTGCAAACGGGGCATCTCCCTTGCTGCTGCTGGGTTAATTCTTTGTAGAATATGGGGAATATAGGGTGCAGGAACATCAGCAGATGCTTTTCCTTTATTTATTGTTTGTTCAATCTCGTAACCCCTCTTCTTAGCTCTTGTATTTGCTGTAACTGAGGTGGAATCGCTATTTATGCCACAAAATTCACCTTCCTGCCAATTCATGAAAGCAGAATCACTTTGAGGTTGTTCCTGTTATTGCATAGCCCCATCATTTGGTGTACTTGGCTATGAGGCTGACACATTTTGCACCATTAAAGCCTGATTTATGACTCCATTTGAACAGGTTGCTTGACTATGTGGCTGATTACATGGGTAGCACCACTCATATTCAACCGCAATGTTGTTCTGAGTAGGGACTAAGTCTCTTACTGCATTAATAGGTGCCGGATTATAAGGTTGAAAAGGTATTTGATTCACATTTTGCCTGGCACCTTGATAGTTGCTTTGATATAGAGGCCTATTAGCTTGATACGGCTGATTTTGGCCTTGAAATGGTTGATTCTACCCCTGACTAGGTTGTTGATAAGGTTGAAAGGGCCTCTGGAATTGTTGCTTCTTATGTTTACTAGTTTATTTCCAAAAGTTTGAAGGATACCCTCAATCTTTTGTTGACTATTTTTAATCTCTTTCAACTCTCGAGATGAACTAGAAGCAACAGGTTCAAAATTAGCAATAGTAGGTAATGTTGCGATAGTAGGCATAGGGGGAAAACATGGAATTGGCAAAGGTATTGAAGCCTGAATCTCAGGAAAGTTAGGCACTGGTGGTCTGGGTGCTATTTTTCTGGCCTGAATCTGATTATTCACTGCCCTAATAGCTAATTCATAAGCATTCAGTAAACTATTACCTCCTAATGATTGAATCATTACTGAAACATCACTATTCGGGGATTTTAAAAAATACAAGAATGCATATTCAGCTAAAGGTCTTACCATGGCAGGAATTTTGTCCCATGTCTTCTGAAATCTAAAGTTGAAATCCATCATTTGCTCCTACGAAGCTCTCTTTATGGTGGTCATATGTTCGACCAATGATAGATTATCTGATTTTTCTTGAAATTGCTTGTTTAATTTCTCTCCTAGATCATCCCAGGTTCCTATAGTCTGCACTAGTAGACTCCTGAACCACTGCAATGTTTTCCCTTTAAATGAGGCAGCCAGCAGCTTGATGGCTACATTCACTTGAGTAACATGATGTACACCACATAGAGAGGCTATGTCTCTGATGTGCTCAATAGGAGTGGTCTAACTTTCCCCTATAAAATAAGGTAGATTTTTCAAAGTTGCCATGGGTATAGCATCATGTATTTCTAGGTTCAAAGGGCTGCCCCCATCAA
This sequence comes from Cunninghamia lanceolata, assembly GCA_027924645.1. Lineage (NCBI taxonomy): Eukaryota > Viridiplantae > Streptophyta > Pinopsida > Cupressales > Cupressaceae > Cunninghamia > Cunninghamia lanceolata. The sequence goes on from BSBN01000025.1 coordinate 20,947,378, forward strand.
AAGTCACAAAGGGCTGATTCCTTGCCATCTAAACTGCTGGAGATAGATTTGCTTGAGTTACAACAGGAACTACAGAAGCAACTGGTCTGAAATTTGGTGGAGTTGACTGTATCCTCTTAGAAACTGGAGTCTTTATTATAGCTCTTCCCTTCCTTCTAGGTGGAGAGAACTGCAAATATTCAAATGAGCTTGAACTCCTGGTTGCTATATTTCTCATAAAACATGTATCAGGAAAACTGGTCTATTTGTCTTTCCTCAGTCTGAGTTGCTAGATGTGTAAATTTTAACATCTTAAAGGTCTGTAATCACTGGTTGCACATCAAAACCAACAATAATTATTATTAATTTGATTGTTACTCTGACTCAGACTGGTCCACCGGGCGTGCCAAAAGCTATTATCACCCAGTTTTGCGCCTTTGCATGAAGCTGTTAAAACTTTGCAAATTGGAATAACATGGGATTGATCTTTAAGTGTGGGACTTTGCTAAATGAGATCAAACCTTCGGAGAAGGTCAGCTTCCTTGTCTAGCTATCACTTGAAACTACTAAATTTTGGGGAAAAAGGGAGAGAGAATGCTTGTAATGAAAATGAATAAAAGCTTGAAAACATAAAAGGGTGATACACTAGACAGATTTAAAGAAACTTCCATAGAACTGAAGGATGCACAACACAATCAGAATATGGCAAGTAGACATACACAAGTTAGATGACTCTAGCAGAGATGAGAAGCAATATGATTGAGAGGAATACAACATTCACAAACAAACCATATGCAGATTCACACAGAACCAGAAAAATCAGTAAAGAGGTAAAAATAACTTGCATATATTTGACAGCGAGGCAAGGTTACAATATATGAAAACTCTGTTTGGAAACAGAAAGACCCGGATGTCAAAAAATTTCCAACCTTATTTACAACATTCGAATGCATATATATAACATTCCAAACTATCCTAGGGCGGTTACAAAATTTACTCTATGAGCTGGAATCGAAAAAATATCTACATTAATGCCAGTCCAGCTGCATCAGTCATGGCATCAAAATCTGGCATGGACGGATATGAGATATTTTGGAGTCTTTAATGCAGGCAGCTTACTCATCGATCTGCAGTAGAAAAGATGAAAATATCTGAAAGAGGACGGTGGAAAGATATTTCTGATCATCAATGCGAGTTGCTTCATCTTTGTGCAGCAATGAATGCAAGAAATATCTGCAACTATTCAAAAGAGGTCGCTGAAACGTCCACTCACCTAGAATGTGCAAATCTAGATCCAAAACTGAAAGTTAACAAAAACCCCTGAAAACCCTGCCAAAAGAAAGAGGGGACAAAAACATGCATCTTTACCTTTTACAGCATGTCAAAATTCACCAAAATGGAGGAGATACAGGCGGTCAAAGTTCTGGTCAACTTCCTATGTGAGGCCGATTATTTTACCTCCCTTATTTTGATTGATATGCATTTTAGTTGATGACATTATCAGATTTTAGTGACTATGGCTTCATTATATAGACTTGATTTTATCCACTGATTATGTTAGGACATTGATTTGACATATGTGATTTTATCTACAAAAAAAAATATAATATCAAGCAAGAGTATTAATCCTAACGGAGTCTTTTTACCTTATGTTAATTAAATTATGACATCCCTTGCTTTGCATAAGCCGCTGACCAAACTAAACCTGTAGGAAGAAAAAAATGTTTAACCAAGATTTAAGGAGACAAATTATTTTCAACTCTAAAATCACTCCGAGCTTAAACCCAATAAACGTCACCAAGCAACGACAGATAATCCTGCGTAAGTGACCTGGTTTACCAACTAAATAGAGAGATTAACCAAAACGGGGAAAAACTACGTAACCAAGTTAAGCGTTAGTGTAATGAATTTACACCCTCGTCGTTGACACGTTAGGCTACCGAAATTACTCTAGATTCCAAGGGTTAAGTATATGCGATATTTATTTAATCTAAGATACTTTTTGATCCACCTATCCACTTCAATCGCGCGCCATCTAGCCATTGTCTTGCTTATCACTTTTCGCTAAGTGTGAAGTTGGAGATCGAAATTGAAATCACCTTTCCTAGGAAACTTAGGGGTACAGATGGAATCGACCTAACCCTAGAAACGACACACTTCGTGTCGCTTACCCCTAGACGGCCTTCACCAATACAGTTACGTCGACATGTCTACGTCATTGCGTATAGCCACCGAGCACGCAGACGTGTGTGAGGGGCTTCTTAGGGATAGAAAGAAAAAAAAATTGCGGCCCGTGTCACGACCGCATGGCGAATGTGGTCGTGACACGGGCGTTTTGCGTGTCGCGTCCGCGCGGGGGATGCAGGCGTGACAGCCTGTATATATCGCTTTTGCATCTCTGTGTATATCACTGCATCTTGGCTCCTGGATCGGCATTCAAAATTCATTCTGCAACTCCTTTGCACATACATGGCGCTTTGCATATCAGCCCCTGTATATCCTTTGTATTTTCAAAATTGCATATACATACAAGCTCCCTTGTATATGCGGACCCTACCACTTGTATGTTAGCTTGTATCTGGCCTTGCATCTTTGAAATGTGCAAGCAAACATACAAGCAGAAAAATATATACAAAGTGCCTGCCTTAGTGGACCCCACCATTTGTATCTCCTCTTCTGCATATGCAAAATACAAGTTGCGGACCTCAAAACACCATAGAACAGATTGAAACTTATATCAGGTCCAGACTGTATATGTTAGCTTTGTATATTAGCTTGTATGTGCGAACATACAAACCCCCCATATACAAATAGGGAATCTTAATGGAATATTCTCGCAGTGTATCTTTTACCTTATATATTCCTACATGCATGCAAATATACAAACACCCATTCATACAAATCGAACCTGAAGCCTAAATGAGCTAGAATGATATTCATTTGAAATCTGCCTTGCATATCGCCAATGTATATTCACTTGTATATGCGTGATATACAAGCCACTGTTCACGTGATCCTTTGTATGTCGAAACATACAATCCTCCTTGTATATGTGCGGGCCCCACCTCTTGTATGTTGGCGATATACAAATGCCTTTGTATGTTTTCCCTGCGGTACTGTAGCAAATGTACATTTGCACCTGTATATCGGTCGTTGCATATTTCCTTGTGTCTTTTCTTTGTACATTTCGCTTGTATGTGCAAACATACAAACACAAATATACAAGCCACTATAGCCCCCTGCCAATATACATTACACTGTTCTTGATGCATATAGATCAGCCTTGTATATTTTTCATTGTATATTGGGTTGTATATGCAAATATACAAACCCGATATACATTCCACTGTAGCACATGTATGTCCACCAGCCTTGTATATATTCCATGCATATTTCTTTGTATCTTTCACTTGTACATGCGAATATACAAGCCAAATATACATTCCATCCTTGTATATTTTTATGCAACTGGATATACAAACCAGGACTATTCCGAGAATCTGCAAAAGATTCCCCTTTTATATATGCATTTCCTTGGCTCGATATACATTCAAAAATGTATAAAACTCACTTTTCTCAATATTTTGTAAGGCCAATAGGGATTTGCAAGCACGCCAAATGTACAGTTGAACTGTATGTTGACCAAAACTTTGACCATCAATAACTTCTTTATTTGGCCGAATTTCAAGGTGATGTCAAAAACAAACCTGCCTATTTTTTCAAGCTCTTTCCAATGGTAAGGTTTTTTAGGCAAGACTTCTGGGAAATTTGGCACTTTAAGCTTTAGAGGAACATTTTCCAAAGGATTCTCAAGGATACTAGGTTGACTGTTTGGCTCTGGTCAGAGGAAAAAATGGGTCAACAATAAGTTAATATAAAATTACTCACAAAAAATGAAATGCATACAATAAAAAAGTTAGATGTGTAGAAAAATGTATACTGCCAAGTCTAGGCCAAATTGGATAACAAAAAGAGTTCCATAATGAACTTCTGTCAAGTCCCCCTCTATCATCAATTTTTATCCCCCTTAGATACCTTAGTAATAATATTTGTTTGTATTATATTCAAATGGAATACACCATGAAATCTAACTTTAAATTTTACCTCTAAGAAGATTGGCCTTGCTCGTCTCCTTCTCTACCCCTTGATGCCTGTGCTTGTGCTATTGTCCTCAACCCCTCAGCTTGAATTGTGGACCTTGTTGTCTCAGCTTGTGAAGGTGATGTATGAGGGACATCATACTCTGAAGTGTTAAAGGGTGGCTCACTACTCTTCCTAAGAGGACCTAAGTATAACTGATTGCAAAAAATGTAATGATGAGGCACAGAAACATGTGTGGACAAGGAGAGTCTAGTAATCTTAGGTGATCTAATATAACGACCAATATCATGTGGCTACGCAAGCTGAGAGGTATGTGTAATCAAGTGCTCAATCAAATAGTATATGGCAATGAGGCTCTGTTGTGTTGCATTTGCAACAACGTTCAGACGCTGAATTGGAGGTGGAGAAGAGATAGCAGGAGGTAAAATAAAAAGACCTTGCACTTGTCTCATTGCCTCAGGTTTATCTTAAGGCATTCCTTTACCTACTCCCTGGAACTTTCTAAAATCAAAATAATTTACATGGTGACCCATTACAAACTCTGCATATAATTTACAAAGGAAATATAAAGGTACATCAAAATTGTTGTTGGGTGGTTGATCAAAAACCATCCTTCAATGAAAAACACAAAAAGCACAAATATATGTCAAGAAGAAATTTTTCGGCATACTTTAGATATATTTTTTTAAATATAAATATACTAGTTATGGGGATGGAGATGAGAGAACTCATTTTCCATGTAAATATATAGAAAAATAAAATAAAAACTAAAAAATAAATTGGAAAAAATAATAACCAAAAAAAGAAATTGGAGAAAATAAAAATAAAAATAAAAGGATAGAAAGATGGATAAAATCACAAAAAATATGGAATCAAAAAATATTAAAATTTAAAAAAAAAAAATTGGAAACAATTGAAAACACAGGTGAAGAAAATCACAAAAGGTATGGAAAATGCAAAAAACAAATACATAACCTCTACAAGATATAGCATACTATAGATATATTTTTAAATATAAATATACTAGTATATTTATTCCAAATACAATTTTGTTAATTCTAGTTATATATAATAAAGTATATTTTTAATAATGTGCAAAGTATTTACAACACTTCATTTAAAATGTAAATTTATTTTTTCATATATAGATCTATGATAAGACAAATCTATATGATTAAAAAATATTTATCCTTTACATCTGGTCATTGACATGCACACTTAATCATTTATAACCTTCCAATTTACTATATCATTAAATACTCTCATCTCGTATTTTTTATACATAAATAAGTGCTATTTAAGAAAATTAGATACTGTATCATTAAATACTTTCATCTCCTATTTATATACATATGTGCTATTTAACTTTTCATTTATTAAAATTAGATAAATATTATAGTAAAAATATTTTTTCTTTACAAATATTAAATATATAATTAATAAAATTGAATAAAAAATTATATAATATCTTAAATGTTTAATTTTATTAATTTATGAAATCTAGCATTTTAAAACAATTACATATTATTTTAAAAAGTCGAATATAAATTAAAAGATTGTTAAATAATAATTTATTTTTTAAAATTTTCATTTTAAAAGTAAAATTTTGACCTTCAAAATATGGTTATTTTTTCTTTGAATTGCACCTCACCTCAACCACCTTACATTAAAAGAGCCAACATCTTTGTGACCATTGAACAACTGACTCACATAAACAATAATTACAATTAACTCCACACTTTCTACCTACAAATAATATTACTTCAAGTTTGTAAAAGTGGAAATAAGCTGTGAAATGCCTCCACTACTCTTTGCTCTTCCCCTCTCACAATCACACCTTTCTCCACTTCGCAACCACACAATATCCCTCTTATCGTTATTTCGATCTCTTTTTCCATGGAACGTTGTGTGAAGACAGCTATCCATGCCCATTTACCCTTTCCTGGAATTTTATCATATATAGTGTCTACCCCTTTCTGGAATTTTAACAATATCTCCAGATCCATTTTTTGAGGAAACACAATTTATGACAAAACAGAGCATAATGGCATCACCATTGGAGGAACGCTTCTGCACCAATTTTGGTGAGGACTTAATTGTCGGTTTAGAGAAGGAGTCACTTACCACGATATTCGGGGAGAGTAAGGAGTCTACAAGTGAGAATGCATCAGGGACCGCCCTTGTACATATTATTATTTGCTTTGGCCATTTCTGCACCACATTCAATCAATTCACAATTAGATGAAGATTATTAAAATATTTCTATTCCTAGAAACTATTATTACCTTTATAGTTTGAATGCAATGTTGAATAGCTGATCCCTTGTTTGCTCTGAGTTCCACCTTCTGCAATTCCTCCATGTGTTCCAAACTTTCTATACCGGGCACCTCCCAGCAGGTTTCTACTATCAACCTTTTCAATCTTGTGCAATATTCTAAACCTTCAATTTTCTGAATTCGGTAGCAACCTCTTAGTTCAAATTCTTCGAGAGAAGTTGAACGTGCAAAGCTAGGAAGCTCCTCCAACTCTGGACAGCACTCTATCGTCAGACGTTCAAGGTTTACCAGATCACCACTAACGCTCTCAAGGCAGGGATAACGGTCTTCAGAAATTGAAATTCTGCAGACTTTTGTATCCAATAGAGATAATCGCTTCAGGTTGCTCAATGCGAAAGGGAAACATTTCAGCTTGCGACACCATAGAATTTCAAGATTAGCTAAGGAGGACAAATCTCCGAGAGAGTTCGGCAAAGATTTCAGGTTGGGACAATCGTAAATGCGAAGACTCTCCAAGGAGGACAAATCTCCAAGAGAGGTCGGCAAAGATTTTAGCTTCTGACAAGAGAAAATGAAAAGAATCCTCAAGGAGGACGAATCTCCAAGAGAGGTCGGCAAAGATTCCAAGTTCCGACATCCCATAATGTCAAGATTAGTCAAGGAGGACAAATCTCCAAGAGAGGGCGGCAAAGATTTCATCTTGTCACAATAGGAAATGGAAAGAGTCGTCAAGTAGGACAAATCTCCGAGAGAGGTCGGCAAAGATTCCAGGTTATTACAATGGTCAATGCAAAGATTAGTCAAGGAGGACAAATCTCCAAGAGAGGTCGGCACGCTTGTCAACAACTTGCTCCCAATTTCCAACTTTTGCAGCCTGCTTAGTTGACCGATGTTAATTGGCAGCTCCCTCAACCTCTCTGTTCCATCTAAATTGAGCTCTCTCAAGGACGCCTGATTTGTGATGTGACGAGGCAACTCTTCCAATTGCTTGCACCATTTAAGACACAAAAACTCCAGCTTTGTGATGTTTTGGAAATCCTCTGACGTAAGAATGAGTTGTTCACACCCCGTTAAATTAAGATGTTGCAGCAGCATCAGGTTCTTAAAAGAGTCTGGCAACCTCCTCAAGTTTCTCCAACAGCTCAATTCTAGATACCGCAGATTTCTCAAATCACCGAATCTGCAGGGTAATGATCCTATCATTTTACAGTTAAACAATTTCAAGTGCTCCAATGATTGAAGACAACAGAAATCTTCTGGAAGACTACTAAGATTGTCGCATCTTGTGATTACTATCTTTTTCAACTCATTGAGACACCCTATTGAGTTTGGTAACCTTTGCAATTTAAAGCAATCAGAAAGAACCAACTCTCTTAGCTGCACGGGAGCCTGCAGCACATTTCCAACGAGATAAACATAAAACACACACCAATTATAAAAAGATTGACATATAGATTTAATAGAGATGAAACGGAAGACTTCTTACATTGCTGTCAGCCTCCCATAGCTCTTCTAAGTCATATCGCCCTATATAGTTGCTGTCAGCCTCCCACAGCTCTTCTACGCCATCTCGCCCTATAAAGGTTCTGTCCTGTAATTCTAAAACCCTCAAATTATCCATTGAACGCCATGCCCGAAGATTTCTCTGCCCCATGTGGTGCCAGCGAAGCCAGACCAGCTCTCTTGATGCTTCACGGATTACTTGATTAAAATAATCTCCTCTAATTGCCAAAAGCTTTAGTCCAACTAAAGAGGGTGGGGGTAACAAAATTCCTGCACTTATATTGGGCACGAGTTCCTCCTGGAGGTGCAACCACGAAACTCAACAAATTCATTACTTAAAACATTCTATTTAAATATCATTCATTTGAATGAAATTTTGATAATAAATAGGGAAAATATGAAATAGTTAAAAAAACAAACCAAAAAAATACAAACAATTAAAATTAGTAGAAGTATGTAGAGAAATAAAAAGTACAGTTAAAACATACTCTAGTTGGGAACACCTTAATTCCTCGAATGCCATTTCTTTTCTGAAAAATAAAAATAAAAAATTTCAGAATCTCAAAAAAATGGAAATAAATTTATTGGTTGTTCAAACACACAGAGTAAATAGATAAGTTGTTATGTTGATTCGATTGCATAATGGGTGAGCGAAACTGTCAATTTAATAGAGAAAGATGCTTTCCTTTCCATTGTCTACTCACACAATAATAGAGAGTAGTAATCTCACCTTTCTTTGTTTCTGAGCATTAGTAATCTGCTGGGATGACCAGAGTCGACACGGCGAATGTTTATTTGCAATTTCTCTTCCCAAATCTCTTAAGTGGTCATGCATTTTTATAGTATTGTATTGGTCAAGCTCAACCAAACACTTATTCACGAGCCTTTCCCAACTGTGCAGACCACTCCACCCTGATCCATCCCATACTTCAATCGCCAAACTCTTCTTTTCTCCAATAAAGAAACAAGCAGTATCAAGAAATGCCTCTTTCTCTTCATCATCAAGAGCATCGTAACTTATTTTGAGTTTCTGTTTGATATCATCAGGTAATATTCTCGAGATCTTATGCAACAGAGTTTCCCAACATTCTTTGTGAGACTCTCCAAAGAGCTGTGCTCCAAATACCTTGAGAGAGAGGGGTAATCCGTCGCAAGCCTTTACTAGCTTTTTAACAAGCTCTTCAAATCCATCCTGGGGAGAAGGTTGTATAAAGGCATGCCAACAAAACAGTTGCTCGGCATGGAACTGATTAAATGCTCTCATTTTATATACTGAGGTGATACCCCAAGATCTAAGGATGTCATGTTCCCTCGTGGTAACAATTATGATGCTACCCCTTTCAAGGCTGAGGCTGTCTTTTGCGGGCAACAGAGCATCCAGTTGCTCCACATGATCTACATCATCGAGAACAATCAACACCCTAACAGATCTCAAACGCCTTGTGAGAACTGCATTACCTTGCTCTATATTGTCAAATGCTACATTTTGTACACCAAGGTCCTTGAGGAGTTGAATCTGCTTATTCTGCAACATGCCTTTGGCTGCACCATCTCGAACATCAAAAATAAAACTGGACTTCTCCATGGACAAAGATCTTTTGTTGTATAATTCTTTGGCAAGCGTGGTTTTGCCAGAACCACCCATGCCCCAAATCCCCACAATTTTTACAGCCTCGTCACCCTGGTCAGATTGGAGCTTATTCATCTCAAAGTCTTCCACTATTTCTTCCAGACCGACTGGATGTTTTGCAACCACTAATGGCACATTGTTTATTACTTTCAAAACACAACTTACAATATTCTTCAGCAGCCTCAGCTCATCGCTGAACAAGTAAAAAGACAATTGAAAATTATAAATGCTAGTAACAGGTGATTATGCGAAAGTTAAATGCATAGATAAGAGGAAACAAATCATATTTGTTAAGATAGGGAGGCAGAATGTGTACAGTGTGGTGCTTACTCGTTATTTTTGATGATCTGGCCATTGTAAAATGAGACGTCATGGAGCGCCTTTTTCCACTCCTGGAGCTTTTCTGGGCTGTATCTACGCTTATTTTCATACTGCATAAAGGCCTCAACATACATTCCTTTCCCTTGAGCTACCCATCTGAGATCAGTAGGCTCTACATAGTAGAACACAGGAACAATTGTGGCGCCAGATTTAAGCATAAATGACAGTTCCGCCAGACACCAGGGTGATTCTGCATAGCTCTTAGAAAAAATAGCTATATGAAGCAAAGCGCTTGTCATTGCTGCTTCTATTGCTCGGGGCAAGAAATCACCATATTCCAACTCCTGTGAATCCAAAAAAACTGAGAGTGCCATACCAGTGAGGATACCATAGAGAGTGCTAGCCAAAGTGAATTTGACGTCTGGTCCACGATGATTAATGAATACATCGTAGCACGGTTTTTTCATGGGTTTTGAGGCACAAGTAGATGCAGATGGTGCGATTCCGTCAAAAGCACCCATAACCTCATTCTTTCTTTTACTCTCGCTGTTAGAAGTAGACGCCATAGAATTGGGTCGCAGTGAAAGGCGATGAATCAAAGAAAGAAAGAAAACAACAGAAGCAGGCTGAGTATTTGGGAGGTGAAAGTTTTGAAGCAATCGTTATAAAGAGGAGAATGCACCTAATGAAGATAAGATATGATCCAACATGTGAAGTGAGTGGGTGTTATTTGCGTGGGAAACGGCGTGGACTTTGTTAAAGAAACGCGGAATCATGTGAGTGGTGGAAGAAAGCATGTGGAAGAGAGGAGCGGGAATCGGGGGATGAAGATAAATATCGAAAAAAAAGATATTTATGACCCATTTCGTAGAGAAAGCACGTGGAACACATTAGGGGGAGTTAGTGGAAAAGAGAAGACGTCTAAAGAAGTGACATTTATGAAATAAAGAATGGAGAGTGGGATCATCCCAATAATGGAGAGCCGTGGAGAGTGGGATCATCCCAATTATGACCCCAATTTTTTAATGACAGTTGCCCATTCAAGTATGCCCTTATACTAGCACTTGCCTGTCAAGCAATTTTTTAATGACTGTTACCAATTCAAAGATGCCTTTAAACTAGCACTTCCCTGTCAAGCAATTTTTTAATGACTGTTACCCATTCAAAGATGCCCTCTTAAACTAGCCCTTGCCTGTCAAGCAATTTTTTAATGACGGTTACTCATTCAAAGATGACCTTAAACTAGCACTTGTATCTATAGGAGGTTTAAGGAATATGCCGATAGGAGGAGAGTTTAGAAAATTTGTCAGCGGAGACAATTCCGAGCACTATGATGCTCACATATAAAAGTCTATTGGCTAAATACTATGATAAAAATCTCTCCTTTCATGTGATATAGTCTTGTGAAAATATTGATTATATTTTATGGCAAAAATATCTAAATACCTTCAAATTTAAACTTGATCCCAATAATGGAGTAGGCTGTTAGGGACATAAACAATCACAATAATTTTAAAACATTTTCATTGCTCCTCTATTATTGTGGCTTATTAGATATACAAATAATTTATAATGATAAATTTATAAAATATATTTAAAATTGTGATATTATATTTTAATTAATTTTATCTAAGTTAATTAAATAAAATATAATTATTAAAGTAATAATTAATTTAAATAGTATAATTAAGGTTGATTAATATAAATGTAAGTAGATGTATAATTAAATTGAAAATAATATTTAATTAGATTTTGATGATAAAGAAGTATCGTTACATATTGTCACACCTCGTTTTTTAAACTAATGCATTTATTTTCATTATTTTCCAGAAGACAAATATTAGTTAGAGAAAATATTATGATTATAGTAAAATGAAAAATGCATTTTTTTTGTTTTATATTAATTTATATGCAAAGGATAAATGTTTATGATGTCATTATTGATTATGTGGTTAAATGATGAAATGGACTAACTATCGTCATGTAACTGAGGTGGATGCAGGAACATTGTTGTTTTCCCTCCAATATGAGGAGAGAGGGTATCACCATGGAGAGGATGTTAGATCGCGTGAATGCAACGATCCTTATGCCATCTGGAAACACACATGCACATATACTTGGTAGAGAGATCATATTTTGGTTGTCAAGATCTTAGTTGACTTGTGTAGATTCTCCGTCGATAATTGTGTTTCGGATAAACACAATTAGTGTTTAAGAGTACACATTAGCAATATCTATTAGATAAGTGTGTTATGTCTATCTATAATTTATTATTATTACTATTATTATTATTGTTGTTGTTGTTGTTATAGTTAAGATTATGTTTGGAAGATATAAAGTCTCTCCTTATTCTTCCTTAGCGAACTACCTAGATACTTGGGGAGTGGGGGAAGGAGTAGTCGCTCCACACTCTCCACTTATTCCTGCATGATAAGCTTTGCGAGAGTGGAAGAGAGATTATAGTGGGCGATGTCATTATTATTTGCCCATAACTATTGGTGAGGAAGTTAAGATAGAAGGGGGAGAAAGGACTTGTAGAGAGGATAGAAGAGCTTAGAAAATGGGAGGAGTAGTCGAGACATAGCAAGTTACTACAGTAAAGACTGACATGTTTTTTCATACAGGTAAGTCCATTATTCTTCGTAGACTATGATAGAGTCTATATAACAACCTTATGTTCAATTAGTTCAGTAAGCATCAGATGTTGTTACATCCCTCTTTTTGGAAACAATTATGCTATTTACTTTCTTGCAAATTTCAGTAATTTAATATGTTGTGGACGACATGGAAACTGACGATTTATTTTACAAAGTTGTTATATGAAATTGTGGAATCTAATGATTACGATCAAGGTGATATTGTAGACTAAATGTCTTTATGATAAATGCAATGATGTTTGGATATATTATGCTTTGATTTGGAACATAGGTGCTTTGACCACAAAATTGTATGTGAGTCTGTCGTTGCAGGAACAGGTGGACCGTGTTCGATGGGAAGAGAAAGTATCTTCGAGAGAGAGTATAGACTCTGGAAATTAACCATGGGTGTTTGTTAATGAGAACGCCAAACAGGTAGATAAACCTTGGAACCATCAATTTAGTCTTGTTTGTCGGTTGGGTTAGTTAACTAGATGTCGACGTCTAAGGATAAAGTGTAACATCCTAGGTGAAAGTCGTCATATAGAATCTTGGAGTCATCGATGTCGTCGTAAGTCCTCCATAGCAAGTCAACTTATATAGACGTTTATTATTTCATTTATAAGTAATTAAAAGAACCTTCTTGTGGCGAAATTGTAAATCACATCTCGTAGCCGAAGAATGCGAGAAGTCGTTTTGAGCATCTAACGATGTAGGAAACTTGTTTACGTTACGATCAATCCATCGTGATTGTCGTAAAATGCGTCGAGCTTGTGTTGTGAATTTATTCTTTTCTTGTAGATCGACGAATGTCGATTTGAAGACATAGCGTGAAATAATTTATTATGGTCGTCATTTAGCATGAGTCCTTTCTTAGTTTTGACCACGAGTTATTTTTGGTCTGACCTTGAGTCTCTTATCTAGAGTGGTCTTTATCTCCTTTTCGTATTCAACCATAGAGATGCCTTAGGCATTTGTTTATTCGCTACCTTGTTGTGTTTAACTCCTCAATTCAATCTTTATGTTGGTCTTGGAAAGTTAGATACCTTTATGATCGAGTGTGGGCGGAGTTGTTGTGTCCTTTAGCTAGCCACATCGCCATAGGAGCTACCACCTTTTGAATGGTCGTGATAAGTGGAAGTCAGGTAAAAGATAATAATGTCGACCCAAGTATTTATGATTGAGGCGGCTGTGAGTTCCTTAGAAAGATTCTTCTTCACCGTGGAGTTAAGGTAAGGGAGTGTTGGCGGTTAAGACAGGTATAATCGCAAATTAATGGCAGATGCCATCATCAAGATAGGGCGAAGGCATCGGGGGTGGTTGTGTAGAACATGAGGAAAACCGCAGAAGTTTCCTACGCTGTTGGGAAGTTAGGGAGGTGGTCGTTAGAGAAGGAGATATTCGATGGCGAGTGGGAGAAAAACCGGGAAAAAAGGCCGTCGTGGGATTGGAAGAAGAGAAGTAACTGCGAAGGGAGATATCCACGGGGGAGTTTTTGGAAGCTGCGAAGTAAGAGAAAAGGGTAGAGAGTCTTGCAGAGTAGGGAGGAAAGGGAGTCACTGTTTAGAAAGGAAGGAAACAAACGGCAGAGAGAAAAAGGCAAGTTACTTACTGCGCATAGTGGAAAGGGTAGAGAGTCTTAGAAGTTGGAAAGAGAGTTTTAGAAGTTGTTAAGGGGCAGTGAGAGAGTAGTCTTGCAGAGTATAGAAGGGAGAGAGACGAGAATACAGTGGGAGCCTGTCGTTATCTTGAGAAGTGATCAGCAGAGAAGAAAACGGTGGAGCTTGTCTTTGTTTTGAGTAGTGACCGGCTGAGAAGAGGATAGTTTGGAGTGGACTGTCATTGTGTAAGAGGGAGATAAAGAGAGTTTTGTAACCAGAGGAGGACGACTAGCCAGAGGAGAAGAAGAACTTGACACAGCAATCTTTTTCTCGGTCAACAGGTTTATTTTCCTTTCTCTCCTTTTTCACAATAACGGTCAGTAAGAGTGTCTCTTCCTTGCAAGGACAAATATGTTACAATGAATAGATTATGATGTCAACGTAAATCTATTGTGATTTCTGAGTGAGGTTTATTCTTGAAATGGTATCATTGCTATGTTATGATATTCAAAAACTCAGAAATAGTTTTTATTGCTGTTGTTAGTATTCTTGAACTCAGAAACTGTTTTATTTCTTGTCATGGACGACACTGTATGATGAAAGAACACAGTTCTCTAACGTACATACATTTAGGAAACGAACTCTACATAATGCAAGATGTAAATTACCTTCTTGAACAATTGGCAATGACGTAAGATCAAAGAGTTTCCTTTAAGACTGAATTATCAACATAAAACTACCCTTGGAGCCTTTGAACAATAGCTCCACAACGAGATGACACATTGCTCCACGTGCATGTTGTGTAGGAGTCGAAACCACAAGTTTTTAAGCATGTTTTGACGTAAAATTTAGTGTGTTTGACAGCCAGAAAATGTAGTTGTAAACAACTGATGTCTTATCCATCTTATATCTTTAGTTAGAGGTCGACCATGTGTTTGGACATCTCTAAAGTCGTAAGAAAGATTCCAAATCTTTTATTATTTTATTTTACGATTCTTACCTCAATGACTTATGCGAAATTAATTGACTTGGAAAAGGGAATAGGGAGTTAATGTTTTCGTGTTGGTCAAAAACCGTCATGGTTTTGTAACGAGCAAGTAGAGTGGGAAAACCCGCATTTTGAATCCAGATTACGTTGCATGCGACGATTCTAGTATCGTTTTGTAGACCTTAAGAGTCTAGAACCCTTGAATTTCAGGATAACAAGAAATTATTTTAGATACTTGAGTGTGTTGCGCAAACATGGAAACTGAGTAAACAAGTGTGAAACCATTTAGGAGTGGGTGTCATTAAACAATGTTTTTACATGAATATGAGTTTATGAAACTATGAACTTGGGAATAGAGTAATTGTTGCGCCATGCGCTATTACAGGAGGAAATCCTAAACCCTTGAGGTCATCAAGGTCGTCAATTAGTTCAAATTATACAAATAGGAAACTGTAGGATTTCGATCAGTTCAAGTCGAGTAGGGTGGGTGAACCAAGTTCATGCGTTCTTAGAATGCTAATTAAAAACAAATCCTTTGGCCAAGGTGGTGTACTATCCTCAAGTGCATCGAATGTTCACCGTAACTGGATGGCGTTTCTTGTGGAGTGTCGTGCATGACTAGAGGGTATCTAGGGATCTACACGATAACAAGACACGTAAGTTACAACACCAGAGCTCAGATGGCAAACACCGATGGTTATCCTAAGTCTATCCTCTTGAGTAGGGTAGGGCCACTTCTGGTTAGGAAGGAGTGCGGGAGACCGACGGTCTGTGGTTGGAGGTTAAGCTCCTTGAAGATACTTTCTCTTCCAAATACTGAGGATTGCCGAGTCTTGAATGTGATGGGTCGACAATCGAGATGCATGTTAATGGTATGTTTCCAATATTTGTTGTTTCAAGAAAATTGCAAATTGTTAAAGAACAAAATGTTTATTATTTATCATTTCTTTCAATTTTATGAAAATGAGATCATGTTTATGATAAAATGAAAAATGTTGTAATGGGTTATAGATAAGTTTCTTTTGTAATTGATTACCTAGTAAAAAAAAATTACCATTGTGAAAACTTAGTTTTCTTGTCTTTTCGGATTTGGATGTTACAGATGTAAAGAGAATTGTGTTTATCTTCTATTGGCAAGTGAATTATCATTGTGCATAAGTAAATGTAGATTGGTTGTGTATCCTCTATAGAGGAATAATGTTTTTTGTATTATCTTACCGAATTAGAAAAGAGGAATATTTATGAATGACTCTGTATATGTATCTAATCCTTATCATTGAGTTATGCTTAGGAAATGCTAAACAAATCTATACCTCTAAAAAGTGAGCCTCACGGCTACGTTTTAGATATCTATTTCTTTTCATTGTTAGAGAAGCTTGTTAAGCTACGCAAAGTAACAGTTAATATGGTGTCTAAGTCCCTTGATAGTAAATGTAGCTACTTCATTTTGCAGCTTTAGTTTGACAATATATCTATATACAGATCGACTGTGATATATATACACACACACACAAAGATCGACTATGATATATAAACTGACTGTGATATATATATAGACTTACAGTGTTTTAAATGATAAGCCCACTGTGTGTTTATAAAAGATCGATAGTATCATTCTTGATAAGCCTACTGTGTTTTATGTGTTAGTCCGACTGTGTAATGTATGGAAAGCCGAATGTATTATTTAGAGACTGACTATGTTATTAATACGCCGACAGTGTCTTAAGAAGAAGTCAACTGAGTTACAGGAGAGGTCGACTGTGTCCTTTCTAGAGGTCAAGTATGCCTTAAGTATAGCCCGATTATACCAAGAAATTTTATTATGAGCCAGTGCAACTTAAGAGAGAGACCTAAGAGAAGGGACACTTGTAAAACAAAGTACTCTTCTCACAGCAGGAGCTAACCGTGAAGACTTAGAGTGTGTTAGAAAGCTTAAAAAGCTAGTTATGGAGTCAAAGTCATTGTGTAGGAGCACTTGACATTAGACCATTATTTTCATATATATAAAGAAGAATGAGTTGTTCTTAAAAACTATTCTAAAGTTTATTTAAATATGTATTATAGTTTTATAGAGGAATAATCTTTAGCCAATCTTAGGCTAAGAAGAGGCACAGGATTGTCGAGGGATATGCTCACTATAGCCATGATAAGTCAAGATATAGACTACTTTATTATTATGTTGTATTTTAATATACATGAGGAAGTGTATTCAATTTGTGGATATTTGAAACTATAGATTATCTTCAACAAATTATGAATCAAATGAATATATATTCTTAGATTAAGACAGATAGAGTCTTTAATAATAAAAACCCTATGGCTTAAGTGTCAAGATCTTGCATATGTAGAAGAACACAGTCAACATGAGAATAGGTAGACTTGTCAGAATGACTAGTAGATAAAGGATTATGATATGTCTTTGAGAACAATATGGTAGAAGCAAATCGAAAAGAATTATTTTATTTATATGACATAAATTGAGAAATAAGAATGTTGTCTCCAAGTCGAGAAAAGAGTGAGTGAACATACGACTATTTATTTATATGAAACTTTGGCCAAAGTAATGCAAAAGTCACTGCTTGCATTGTCGGTTCACGGTGTACCAGATAGCTAAATAATCAGTATGGGTCCTACATAGCTAGAGCTGGACTAGAGTTGTAAACCCTATTTTTATTATCTAGGACACATCACTACTTCTCAGATGGCATAAAGAATTAATTGATTCTCATTGTCTATCACCCTCACAAAGGGAAGGGCCACTTCTAGTAGGAAGGTGTGCGGGGGACCGTCGGTCTGTGGTTGGAGGAAAAGCACCAAGGTGATGCTCTCTCTCCTGCAATTGACTGCCAAAGACTTGTGAACAAGAATACATTACTTATTTGTAAAAAATATTTGGTAAAATAGTAAGTCGTAAGAAATACGACCATTTTTTATATGTGTAATTTTATTAGTCGCATGTGAAGCGACCATCTTCTGAATATATGCTTGTACTTATAATTGCAAATGTGATATCTTTGTTACATGTATGTTTTAAAAAGAATATATAGTGAGATGTTTGCTTAATTTTGTTTAAGAATTCTAATATTCTGGTTGGGATGTTACACATATGTCAAAAGTAATTTGTTAATTTACTTTATTTTTTGGATGATTTAAATGAAGTCTTTTTATTTGAAATTTTAATTGTTTGTTGTCGTAGTTCAAATTTGCATCTATGGAACTAATCTACACGCATGCATAAGTGATCTTCTATACGAAAGTGACCTTGTAATTCATGGAATGCTCTAGCACTTTGTAAAATATTGCAACTTGCTCACCTTGATCTTTGATATCTAAGTGTTTATAAGGACTGATAGTGTTTACAAACATCTTTGAGAATTTAAAATATTTTTCAAACACTCAAAGGATATCTAGTCCATGTAAAGTAATGGAACACTCTAGAGTTTCCTTATCATTAATACTCCATTAGAACCTACAAAATAGAGAGAAGCATACAATGAGTAACATCTATCGTACAATTTGAGATAATTATGAATTACAAATTCTTTGAGTAGGAGCTATCTTTGAAAAAGTAAAGGTAAAGCAGAGAAAAGTAATAGATTTCACCTATTACAAAAAGTGACACAAGGCTCGGACTATGAAAAAAAATATCCAACCATACAAATGATTCAATGAGAGGGCTTTTCCTAGATGTGGACAAATGTAAAAAAGTGCTCTGACTACACATGAAAATGTAAAAGTGAGGTAGGAGCATCCTTAGTTCAAGAGCAATCTTGCATCAACCAAAAACATTTACATTTCAATTTGTTTGCATTTCAGTTTGTTTGTTTCTTTTCATCATCTAGTTCAATTCAGGCAGTTCAGTCAGTAGCAATTTTTATGTTTTGGTCCACATTCTACCGCAGTTGCATTTCAGATCTTGTGAAGCTGGACTTAGCATCTAGATTCATTCATCTACATCATATCCACATCTCAGAGCATTTGGTTAAGGTACCAGAAAGATATCGCTATCAGAAGATCGATTGTTTTCTCAGAACAAAGCATCTTGACAGTTTTGGACAATCAGCTAAAGGAGAAGACTTGCAAGGCATTTCCTGACTTATGGAGCCTAATGGCACATCATTCATTGATCTTTGGTTCATGGTCAACCTTCCTCAAGATCCATACATCATCTCATTCATTTTCAGAGGAACTCTATGCAATTAGGTCTGACCTATCCGTGTACACACGTTACAACTCTTCATTGGAGTTTGTGATCTTCCTTGGCCGACGCGGAGGAATCTTTGATTCCGAAGATGATATATATTGATGTAATAGATGCCTAGGAAAGTAGTGATGATCATTAGAATAAGTTCATAGTTTAGATTTTGTGCGAAGGAGCTTCAAAGCTACATCTTATATATATTCTACTATTTTGTAATCAGGCCTATGAGCCTTAATTGTAAGCCCACATGTTGCCGATTGATTTGTATTTGAATTCTATGATATACTTAATGGTTGAATCTACATTTGCTTCATATCTTTGAGTTGTTTCCGTTGTGTTTACTCTTATTGCACGGACTAGACAATTCATTCGGTGAACCCTCTTATCGTGACTGCACCAAGTGGTATCAGAGCGAAAGTTTGAATCTTTGGGAACGAATTGAGCAAAGTTGGCGAAGGAATTCCATAAGATCTTGCTATGAACAGATCACCGAATCTGAGGCTATTTACTTATGTTGCACCCAATCACTGATTGTGAGGCAGTTGTCACCTTGTATCCCGATCGCCGAATTTGAGGCAGTTTGCACTTGATCCTAGGAAGAATGTCACCAAGGAGAATTCCTGTTGTTGGAACAATGGCTTGTAGGATGGATGAGATGATGGAAATGATGAAAATAATGAGAATTTGATTGGATGTTGTCAAGGAAGATAGGCGAAGAGGATTGACACCTAGACCTAATGTTGAAAGTGATGATGAAGAAGAATTTCAATATGTTGAACAAAATGGCGAAACCCTATGAGGTGATGAAGAAGAAGAAGAAGAATTAGATCAAGTTAAGATGTTGCAAGCTATTTCAAAGATTGGGAAAAGACCTAGAGTTGATGTACCTAATTACACTGGCAATTTGAACCCTGAAGAATTGAATGAATGGATAAATGACATGGAAGAATACTTTGAATATGAAGAAGTTGAAGATTTGGAGAAGGTGAAATTTGCAAAAACAAAGTTGAAGGGACATGCTGCTATATGGTGGAAAGAAGTCCAATTGGATAGAAACAAAGGAGGGAAAGAAAAGATTACAAAGTGGGATAGGATGGTAATGAAAATGAAGAATCAATTTGTACCTGTTGACTATGAGTTGGAGTTGTTGAAGAGATTGCAAAACCTGAGACAAAAGAAGAAATCGGTGAAGGAATATACTGAAGAATTTCATAAGATGATCATAAGGATAGGACATAGTGAAGCAAGCAAGGAGAAAGTGGCTAGATACATTAATGGACTAAGATTGAACATTCAAGAGGAACTGAGTTTGGTAAGAATGACAACATTGGAAGAAGCATATCAGTTTGCCCTAAAAGTTGAAGAGAAGTTGAATAAGAGACATGATCAGAGATAGAGAGGCAGAGGAGGTAAATTTCAGAAAGGTAAACATTTTTCGGAGGAGATAGATCATTTGCGGAGTAGAGCAAACCAGAGAACACATTCAAGAAGGAAGACAGAGATAATAATGCATACCAGAGAGATGATAGAAATTTCTACCACAGAGGAAACTCTAGTGCATATCAGAGTGAAGGATACATAAGAGAAGGAAGAGGACCTCATAGGAGAACATTCAGAGGAACTTGTTTTAAGTGTGGAGGTGAATGACACAGAGCATTTGAATGTAATCAGGGGAGTAGAAGAAAGAAGACAGAGAACAATGGAAGAGCAGCCTACGTGGAGGAAGAACCTGTTGGATCACCGAGTTCAGTTGGTAAACCTGAGAAAGGAGAATCACTTGTGATGAGGAGAGTACTATTTCAAGCAGAGACAACTGAGGAACCACCATAGAGGAAGAGTTTGTTCAAAACCAGATGCAAATCCAGAGGTAAATGTTGTAAAGTTGTAATTGATAGTGGTAGTTCTGATAACCTAGTTTAAGAGGAGATGGTGACTAAGCTGAAGTTGGAAAGATTGAAACACCCTAAGCCCTATCAAATAGCATGGATTGAGGATGATCATAAGGTACTGGTGAGTGAACAATGTTTGGTGAAATTTCATATAATTGGATCATATCATGATGAAGTCTTGTGTGATATTATGCCTATGGATGTATGTCATATTTTGTTGGGTAGACCTTGGTAGTATGATAGAAAAGCTATACATGATGGGAGAAAGAATACATACACTATATCATCAAATGGAAAAAGAATTACCTTGATTCCTTTGGAAGATGATCCTAAGAGTAAAGTATGTGGGAATGCTAGAATATGTTTGGTAGATGGAAGAAAATTTCTGGATGGTTTGAGACATGAGAATATGTGTTATGCTTTGATTCCTAAGAAGCTTGAAACATTGAAGAAGGAAACTGAAGAATCACAACCGGAGATAAAAGAGTTGCTAACAGAGTATGAAGACATCGTATCAAATAGTGTACCTAAGGGATTTCCACCAATCCAGAGTATCAATCATTACATGGATCTGATACCGAGAGCTAGTTTGCCTAACAAAGCAACACACAGAATGACACCGGAAGAGAATGAAGAATTGAATAGACATATACAAGGGTTGTTGAGGAAAGGTTTGATCAGAGAAAATTTGAGCCCTTATGCAATACCTATAGTGTTAGCACCAAATAAAGATGCAGAATGGAGAATGTGTACAGACTCTAGAGCAATCAACAAGATCACAGTTAAGTATAGATTTCTTTTACCTAGGATGGATGATATCATGGATTGTTTGAGTGGAGCAAAGTATTTCACAAAGATAGACTTGAAGAGTGGATACCATCAGATCAGAATCAGAGAAGGAGATGAATAGAAGACTGCTTTTAAAACAAATGAAGGATTGTATGAGTGGTTAGTGATGCCTTTTGGATTGACAAATGCGCTAAGTACTTTCATGAGGTTGATGAATGAAGTCTTGAAGAAATTCATGGGTAAGTTTGTTATTATATATTTGGATGACATTCTAATTTTTAGTAAGACAAAAGAAGAACATTTGCAGCACCTTAAACAAGTATTGCAGAGATTAAGAGAAGAGAAGTTGTTGATAAACATCAAGAAGTGTAGTTTCATGAGGGAAGAATTCGTATACTTGGGATTTGTGATTTCTGCGGAAGGATTGAAGATGGACCCTGAGAAAGTAAGAGCAATTGTTCAATGGCCTACACTAGAGAGCACTGGAAAGGTTAGATCATTTCATGGATTAGCTAGTTTCTACCAGAAGTTCATCAGAAATTTTAGTTCAGTATGTAACCCTATGACAAAGAGCATGAGAGGTGATAGAAAAGACTTCAACTGGACATCAAGAGCAGACAAAAGTTTTGAGTTATTAAAGCAAAAAGTGATAGAGCAACCTATTTTGGCATTATCAGATTTCAATAAGGTATTTCAAGTAGATTGTGATGCAAGTGGGAATGCAATAGGAGCAGTGTTAAGTCAAGAAGGTAGACTTGTAGCATATTTCAGTGAAAAGTTGAATGATGCAAGGAGAAGATATTCAATTTATGATCAAGAGTTCTACGCCATAATTCAAGCCTTGAAGAAGTGGAGACATTACTTGTTGCCTAAGGAGTTTGTGTTGTATACAGATCATCAAGCTTTGCAATATTTGAACAGTCAAGGAAAGTTGAATCAGAGACACATGAGATGGGTAGAGTTCATGCAAAGTTATACCTTTGTGATGAAGCATAGGAGTGGAAAATCAAACAAAGTTGTGGATGCATTGAGTAGGAGAAGGAACTTGTTAACAGAGATGAGAGTTGAAGTGGTAGGATTTGATGAATTGAAGAACCTGTATGAGGGAGACACTGATTTTGCAGAACCTTGGAAAGCATGTAAGGAAGTTGTTGTGAGAGATAGGAGTAAGTGGTTGGACTATTTTATTCAGGAATATATGTTGTTCAAGGGAAATCAGTTGTGCATACCTAGAAGTTCAATGAGAGATAATTTGATCAAGGAGAAACATAGTGGAGGATTGGCAGGACATTTTAGCAGTGATAAGATAGTGGCTTTGGTGAATAAAAACTACTTTTGGCCTCAGATACATAAGGATGTTAGGAAATTTGTGCAAAGTTGTAGAGTTTGTCAAGTTGCAAAAGGGAGTAGTCAGAACATTGGATTGTATAAACCTTTGACAGTACCGAAGAGACCTTGGGAAGACATAAACATGGACTTTGTAATGGGATTGCCTAAGACACAGAGAGGACCTAATTCAATATTTGTAGTGGTGGATAGATTTTCAAAGATGGCACATTTCATACCTTGTAAGAAGACAACTGATGTAGTGCATGTAGCTGACCTATTTTTCAAGGAGATTGTGTGATTGCATGGATTACCTAAGAGTATAATTTCATATAGAGATACAAGATTTCTTGGATATTTTTGGAAGACACTCTAGAAGAAGATGAAGATAGATTTGAAATTCAGTTCAACATTTCACCCACAGACTAATGGACAGACAAAGGTAGTGAATAGGAGTTTGGGAAACTTGTTGAGATGTTTGGTTGGAGAGAAGGCAGGAAGTTGGGATTTGATTCTTTCACAAGCAAAGTGTGCATACAATAATTCAGTAAATAGGAGTACTGGAAGAACACCTTTTGAGATTGTTACCAGAATAAATCCTAGAGGAGTAGCAGAGCTAAGAGATACCAATGCAAAGGAAAAGAGAAGTGCAAAAGTAGAAGAATTTGCAGAACATATGAAGATCGTGTATAATTAGGTGAAGAAGCATTTGGAGGAGATGAACAACAAATATAAGGAACAAGTAGATGAGAAAAGAAGACATAAGGAATTTATGGTTGGTGATGAAGTGATGGTATACTTGAGAAAAGCAAGATTTCCAGTTGGAACATATAACAAGTTGAAGATGAAGAAGTTTGGACCTTGTAGGATACTCAGAAAGTTTGATTCGGGAAATGCATATGCAGTAGAGTTACCAGAGACATTGAATATGTCACCTATTTTCAACATTGCAGACCTATACCAGTATCATGAAGCATAGTTCAGTGACAGCATGGAAGAAGACTTGAAGAAGCAGTTACCACAACAAGCACCAAAGCAGATTGAAGACATTTTAAACAGTAGAGTTGGACGTAGCACCAGATGAAGACAATACAAAGGATATCTTGTGAAGTGGAAAGGCAGACCGGAAGAAGATTCATCATGGATTTCTCAGGTTGAGGTGGACCACCTTAGTTTTCTCTAGCCCTAGCAAAGTGAGGGACTCACTTTTTCAATAACCCCGAATGTCTAATGCGGTTCAAGAGAAATCTTGCATCAACCAAAACATTTGCATTTCAGTTTGTTTGTTTCTTTTCATCGACCAGTTCAATTCAGACAGTTCAGTCAGTAGCAGTTTATGTATTTTGGTCCGCATTCTACCGCAATTGCATTTCAAATCTTGCAGAGCTAGAATTAGCATCTATATTCATTCATCTACATCATTCGAATCTCAAAACATTTGGTTAAGGTACCAAAAAGATATCGCTATCAGAAGATCGATTATTTTCTCATAACAGAGCATCCTGACAGTTTTGGATAATCAATTAAAGGAGAAGACTTGCGGAGCATTTCCTGACTTATGGAGCCTAATGGCACATCATTCATTGATCTTCGGTTCATGGCTGACCTTCCCTAAGATCCGCATGTCATCCCATTCATTTGCGGAGGAACTCTATGCAATTAGGTCCGACCTATCCATGTACACATGTCATAGCTCTTCATTGGAGTTTGTGATCTTCCTTGGTCGACGCGAAGGAATCTTTGATTCTGGAGATGATATATATTGATGTAATAGATGCCTAGGAAAGTAGTAGTGATCATTAGAATAAGTTCATAATTTATATTTTGTGCGAAGGAGCTTCAAAGCTACATCTTGTGTATATTCTACTATTCTGTAATCAGGCCTGTGAGCCTTAATTGTAAGCCCGCATGTTGCCAGCTGATTTGTATTTGAATTCTATGATATACTTAATGGTTGAATCTGCATTTGCTTCATATCTCTAAGTTGTTTTCGTTGTGTTTACTCTTGCTGCACGGACTGGATAGTTCATTCTGTGAACCCTCCTATCGTGATTGCACCAAAAAGACATTTGACTATGTGAAAAAAGGACTCCATCTAAATATAGATGAGATGTCAAAAGTTTGAGTGATCTAACTATGGACAAGATCTAACTATACAAATAGCATGGTAAAAGGACTTTGTCTTAATATGGTAATAAAATTCTATCTAATACTAAGAAGAGATCATAATTGTCATGGCTAGTGTAAGATAGGAAATTGCCTCCTTTGCAACTCCATCTTGTACTTTTGCACTGATTTTAGTGCACCTTCCTCTATTATGTCTAGGACTACTTTTCTATCAGGATAATGTGATATTTAATTGCAATCCTAATGTACTAATATCCCATCTCTAACCATCTTGGAATAGGTACTTGGACACCCATGTAGGGGAGAGGACCCAATTTTTGAGCATGTTCCAATAGGTGTGATAGTATTTGTGTATTTAAGGCCCAATATTTTTAAAAGTTTAGCACTAGTAGTTGTGATTTTAAGGTTGCTAGTGTTACTATAAGTACTTATAATTGAACAAAATATGCTCATTGGATTTAAAAAGCAACCAATCATGTGATGCCACATCACGCACCAAGAAAAAATGACTTAATGCACACCTATTGGTCCACCCTTTTTTGGGGAAACTATTTGACACCTCAACAAAAAGTGTGTTGATGTGGCATCATATTTGATGATGTGACCCTGAAACCTTAGTTATAAGCAGAGGCCTTGCCAAATAAGTTTCTGTAAAATTTTTGGAGTGATTCGAAATTGCCACGTATGATTTCAAGAGGCATGAAGTTAGGGTGCTCAACTACTGGGTCCTCTCCCATAGGTGGTTAAGAAATATTAATATTTTATTATCCTCCTTGCATCTTGCAAATATTATTTGTAGTGGAATTAAGAAGGGAGGTGTAACATAATGTTGGTGGTTACAAATTGAGTTTACTTCATTTATACCACTTTCCCATTCTTAGGCACTAGGAGAGAGAGTGAAGAATCTTTACATGTTAGCTAGGGTCCACAATATGTAGTTGATTACAAAATGGAGTGCTACTTTTGGATATGTATTCCCACTCTTCATATGGATCAAAGATTCTTGGCAGTTACATTTTCTATTAATGGATGCATTGATGAGTCACATAGGAGTATTGTCTTTTTTCCATACTATGTTTTGGGGTGTTATGGTTTCAGGAATCCACTTGTGGTTTCCTCTCAACTCTTTCTATATATTATATGCATAGGATAACAGTTTTATGGGTTATTTATAGGTACACAAGTACTACCAAAATGTTAGTAAATTGAAGAGAGAAGTTTGTTGATTATGCAAATTTGTGTTCTCTTTGGTGATGACGTACATCTAATGTTATGTGTTCCAATCTTATGGTTTGTTGATTTATACTTCCACATCATTTTTTAATGGTTAATCAAATGATTACATAATTGGATTTCAATTTTTCATAATCTATTAAGAAGCTTTCATTTGTAGTAGTTTACATTGTCTTACAACATTTAGTATCGGAGCCTTGGTTCTATTGAGAAAGGGACACCTTTCTTAAAGTGTTGTAGACTTTTTGGCTAGAGGGTGGATTTTGACTTGAGTGATTTTGTAGATTTGTGAGTGATTGAAACCATGGCCTCCACCTCTCATTTAGAGTGTGGCAAATTCAATCGCATTAGGTACAAGTTGTAGAAGTTAAAGATAGAGGAGCTCAAGTAGTAGAGAGAGATCAATGGAAAACTATTGTATCAAAGGAAAGAAAGAATGATGGGATGTTTGATGAAAATTAGAAAAGGTTAGAGAAGAAGTCACAAGGAACCATTTGGTTGTGTCTTCCAATTCCATCTTCTTGAATGTCTCATAGGAGACTTGTGTATTTGCATTATGGAAGAAGATAGGTGATATTTACCAACCAAAAGTATAACTAATAAATAATCACTCAAAAGATGTTTATATTCTTTGAAAATGAAGGACGATGATTTTATTGCAAAACACTTAAATGCTTTTAACTTAATTTTAAATCAGCTAGCTTCAGTAGATGTTAAGCTTAAGGAAGAAGATAAATCTTAAAATACTTTATTCTTTACCCAAATATTGAGAAATTTTAATTGTTACTATTAATGGTAGTATTATAGAGCCAAAGATGGATGGTCTTATTGCTACCTTGTTTTTAGTGGAAATAAGAAGGAAATCCATGGATGAGGTCTCCAAGAATGCCTACATATTTAGGGAAGGCCCAAGGACAAAGATGGGTCCAAGTCAAAAGGACAATAAAAAACCCACAATAAGAGAAAAACAAGTGTTGGGGATATGGGAAGAGAGGGCATGTGATGCAAAAATGACTTTAAAAGGATCATACACGTGAACAACTTTATAGGTCTCCCATGGTGGAAGTGGTATGCTAGGGAGCTCATGGGTCTCAACATATATATCTGTGAGTCATTAATAGGTGATTTTTTAGCTTCAATGGTTGGTCGACTCTGGTGAGAAAACACCTCCTTTGTTTTTATCCCTCTAACCCACTTGTCCATGAATTTATTTGGTTCATACAACCAACAATCATCTACCATATTTAAGCCCAATTCTATCAATTTCAACATCAAAATATGCTCCACTCCTCTCTTATTGATTTTTATTCCCCAAAAAGGGAAATGAATATCATAAAATGCCTTTTTCTTCCTACCAGCCCTGAATTTGGAGTCAGTTATATCTAATTGTCAGGCACATTCAATTCCTAGAACCCTGTTTGTAAGAAATTTAGGGATCCTAAAAGGCTCCTCTTTGCAACCATGCACCCTAATCATTGTATAGTGTGCTCCAAAATACCAATCACAATGGATTCAACCATTTTCTATTAATCCTCTCAGGCTATCACTCACTCTGGAGACATTCTCATCAAAACTGAGATCTATAAGGACTGGGATAAAAAAAAATTCCACAAACTCATAGTAGTCTAAGGTTCTTGAAAGGATATGTGTCCAAGCAGACATCAGAATGATCTTATGAGCATCAATGGACTCATCAACAATGGAAAGATGTATATGGGGCTAGAAAATTTGGGAGTTCTAATATAAGATCAAGTGGAGTGCAGAAAAGAATAATACCTAAAGAATTGTTGCATACCAAAATGGACAAACTAGTAACTATCTTATCCACTATAACTTCTATAAAATCAAGCTTAAAAGCTTGATCTCAGGTGATAGTCTTGAGTTTAAAGAGAGCACCTAGCTGAAAATCATATATGCTCCTATAATTATCCAAACAAAAAATAGAGTGCATCATGAAGCACACACCCTAGACATCTTGGGTAAACTTTGGTAGAGTAATCGAGAGAGCAAGAAGCTCGATTTGATCTCTTTCTCGGTGAAGCTCCTTATTCAAGAAGCCAAGTTGATTATTTCTTATGTCCCACATTCACTACAATATTTGGTAAGTGCAGACAAAGGTTTCTTCATCATATCTCAGCTGCAACATCTCCTTGATAATGTTGGTATTGATTGTCACTTGAATATTCTTTCCCTAAATTGTCCCAATTTTTGCATCAAAAAAATTGACACAAGGTTGAATGATTTCTAAGCATGGGCAAACAATCAGGACCATATAATGTGCTAATGTAAAGTTCTAGACCTTTATTCCAAAGCTCTTTTTCTCCCATTCTCAATCGAGTCAACATTCATGCATGTGCTCCTTCTCTTAGATTCTTCACAGTATTTGATAGAACTATATCAAAATTATTATTGGCAATGTTGAATATAAGAGAAGAGTCTGAACAATTCTCCTTCCTAACCATTCTTACATTTAAAATATATGGCCTCAGCTTTGCAGGTGCTACAACATAGGATTTATTATGCCTCAACTTTGGGGGAAGGCCCTAGAGAGGCTTGGAAGGAAAACTCATCTTCCTCTTTGGAATCTTGATGTTTGATACCTCCTACAAATCTAATCCCTTTTGTAGAAAAACTCAGTGAACCTCTCAAATATTTGTAAATAGTAGGTAAAGAATAGCTTCTTCACAAGTGTACCATAAGATTTTTCTTTTATACTTTGGGCTCAATTCACAATCATAACTTGTATTTCATGAAGTTACAAAACCTAACTTCTTGATAAATGCTCATTAATTGTAGTAAATAAAGCTTCACTTGAGTGTTACTTCACATGTTTGGGCATTATCTTAAATCACAATCTCTGATTTTCTAGGTCATTTCTCCAAATTTAATGCCCTGCTACATCCAATACCCTATTCTACAGCATTCAATACCTGGGTACTTAACGTATTTTTCAAAAGATTTCATTTGACTCCAAGTCTCTAAAAATGGAAAGGAGGCCACACAATCCACTTATGAGAATAGCATGGATTTTAAATTGTTTACAATTGTGCAAAGCTGCATGGAGAGATCTTGCAACATTTGAACATTGTCAATCTAACATGTTCTAAACATTGCACTATTGGATGTTTCATCCAAGTCAATGTTCAATGGGACCCACTATTCTCAAAGGCTCCAAGTTAAATGAAAATAAGTTCTTATCGGAGTCATTGATGACCTTGCAAGAGATTTTGACGTGGCACAAACTTGCAACATTTAAACATTGTCAGTCTTACAACATTAAAATGTTGTGCCATTGGCTAAAGTAGATGAGTTGGCATATATCATGGGTCCCTATCTCTTTTCCAAATGATTAAGTCAATAAGGGTTAAATTGTTAATATGAGGTTATGAGTGATACATGGTGACATCACACAACATTTTGAGATGGTAGGTGTGACAAGTTCTAAATATTGTGTTATTGATCAAACACATACATTGTAATTTCCAAGGCGATTATAGCCCTCGGATTAGCATGGAGTTATAACAGTATTGGCAAAATTGGTCCTCATACATAGTAAACTTTTAATGCTATTGGCAAATATGTGGGTAAATTAAAACATGCCTCCAAAATTCTAGGTGAATCGTTGTTGGAAACACATAGGTTACTATGATGAAAATATTAATTACAAATGCCTCATAAATAAATTGGTGGAAAATTAAAATGCATTTGACTGATAATTCGTAAAATCTATGTGATTTGGCCCCCCACCAATTGCAATATATTTGCTAAATTCAAATTTGGAGATATGAACTATTCGCCAATTGGGAAAGATTCATCACTAAAAAATCAAATTGTTTATAAGGTTTGTAATTGTGAAATGGTGTGTTTGGGTACCATTTCTAATATTTCCACCATGTTTTAAAACTGTGGACCCCAATTTTATGAATATTTATCTGGTGGCACAGCCTCCATAATCACCTAGAAAGTTTCATGTGTTGCAAGTATGTGCAGTCAGTGTTGTCATTGATGTCAACAAGTTTATGTTGTCATTGGCATCAACTGTATGAGATTGTTTACACATTTCTTATTCAAGTTGATTCGGTGGCGGCAAATTCTAGATGAAATGAAAGATTTTAATACCATGCATGAGAGTGGACCCAATAGATTATCATGTCTCGATTGTTGTTAGTATTGAGTTGATGTTATCTTTGATGATGAGGAAGTGATGAAGATGTTGATGATATGCTTCTGGTGCTTGGTTTTCAAGTGCTTTTGAGAAAATTTGAATAAAAGAGGATAGTGTGTTGTAAAGATGTTCTAGCATACAAAGTGGTGTTCTAGTTTTGCTCTGCATTACTTCTATATTGAAGATCTATTCATGTGGTTTGGGTATGTTGATCAAAGGTGTTCATAGATGTTGCATTCATAATTTGGTGTGTTGGATCGATGTGCAGAGGAAGGTGTCTTCACCAGTGTGTGAACTGTGTATTGCAAAGGTGTTTGGGAGAAATGTTTTTGGTACGCATTTCTCCACAGAGAGGTTTCTGATCTTACAGTTCTAGAAGTGTGCTTATAAGGTTCATATCTACCTTCAGTTAAAGTTGCTCGTGGTTTAGTGCTCCAGAAGCTGATTTCTTGAGTTGCAGTGTATGGTAGAGTTGTTTGAGTATACTGGATGCGTACTTTCTTGAGGTGAAAGTTGGTGTGAAGGATTTTGTTGGATTTCAGGATGTTTGTGGGATACTCTAGATTGCATTCAAGCATGGTGTATGGTCTTCGAGTCATCTTTGTTTTTGAGGAAGCGTGTGCTTAAATGTTTATGGTGTTAACATAGGTTCAGCCAACCTTGGGTGTTTACACTAATTGTGGATTTGCTTTGAAGATTGTGGAAGTGTGGCATGGTGTGTATGTATGGATTTAGGTCTAAGCTAAGGTGTGTTGTGGTTTGCCTTCATTCCTTTCCACCGTGGGAATGTTTTGGTGCCGACCTAATTTGAATTTACACGGTTAAGGTGCTTTACTGACATTAGAGAATGTTTTCAAGGTTGAAGACGATATAAATAAATATTGAGTTGTTGAGGGATGTGTGTGTGAAGAAAATGATGGATGAGATGTGAATTGCAGAGTGAAAGAGTGTGAATTTTTGAAGTGCAGTATAAGCGTCATGTGTTAGATTACTGGATGCAGTGAGTAGAAGGTGTCTACAATTCTTCAGTATGACTGTGAAGGTGTTGGTGATGTTGTGGTGGACTTCTCTTTTGCATTGAGATTATTTTCTCATTGTAACATTCTTCTCTATCTTCTTTTATGTTCTAGCAGTGAGACTTTATTTTGGCAGTGAGCCTTTCTTTTGGGCAATGAGCCCTTCGGTAGTGAGCCCTATTGTATTCGATGTTGATATTACTTTATATTGTGAGCTAATCCTCACTGTGGTTTTTCCCTTCTTGGGTTTTCCATGTAAATCTAGTGTTCTCTTGTGTATGTTGTTGATTTGGTTCAGTTTCTATTATTTGCTTAATCATATTAACAATTTAAGGGTTAATTGATTTTATGTGGATCTAAATGTGTATGAGGGTTTTGGAATTATAAGTTACAACTGATTCACCCCCCCTCTCAGTTGTCTTGTACATTCAACATCATGATCTTGAGTGCATAAATGGAATTTATCTTTAGCTTCTAGCTAGGATAGGAGAATAGGAGTTGTTCTGAAGAATAAGTCAGGAAGAGTCTTAATTCCTTTCTTGAAAAATCTTAAAGCATGGACCCACGAGATCCTAGCAAGAGGGTGATCTTGATAGGTAATGACTGGAGACCACTAGATAGACTATTGATTTATGTACCAATGCCATTCCAATTATTTCCAAATGCTTTTGATAACAAAAGTCCCTTGAATTTGAGCAGGGTCCTTCATAATAAGAAGGTTGTAAAGATTAATCCCCTTCCAAAATTGCTTCCCAAGAGGAGTATCTAAGGAAATGCAATGTTACACAAGATTTTTCCAAGCCTTATTAACTTCAAGGGCTCAAATGATCAATTTAGCACAAAGGGCCATACCTTGGCATTGGATAGAAAGAAATCCTAAACCCCCAGAATCATCAAGGAGGCAACAATACTCTTAGGAAACTCTATGAAAACCTACATGATTTTTAGAAGAGACCCCAAGGAAATCTTGAAGAAGCTTTAGAAGGGACCCAATAGAAATAATAAACCACATGAGTAGCTACAAGAATTTTAGAACAAATCTAAAATTTCCTTGTAAGAGATAAAGTCTCAATGATCTAATAAGCCAGCTTCTTCTCAATCCTAGAAATGACTATCTACCAAAGAGCAGCTAGAGAAGCCTGAAAAGCAAAAGGTATGCCCAAAAATCTAAAGATCCCCATGATCAATCCACTTCCATTCAAAAGTTTCAAGCCAAGGAGGCATGGGAAGAATGGATTAACAATAATATAGAGTTTTATTCCATTGAATGCTTGAACCAGAGGCTTTACAAAAAGTGTCCAAGCAAGAAAGAGCTTGCTTAATATTGTTCTCCTCTTCCAAGAGAATGAGGAAGGAATCATTAGCAAAATTTCCATTAACCAACCAAGCAGAGGAATTGGGAAGAGAAATTCCCTTAAACGGCTATTGAGAAATGACATGGGCAAGAAGATAACCAAATCCTTCAGCAAAAAGAACATAAAGAGAAAGAGATAAAGGACAACCTTGATGGATAGACCTAAAAAGGCCAAAAACCAAAGATTGATGGCCATTAATAGTGATACAAGTTGAGGCATCTGAAAAAAGCATACACACAAATTAGACAAAACAAGGACCAATATCAAGAGCTTGAAGAATAGAAATGATGAAGGGCCATTCAATATGATCATAAGCTTTGGAAAAATTAATTTTGATAAAGACTTCTAGTTGTTGAGAATGACGGGCCCATTCCATGCCTTCCCAAATGGCAATGATGTTATCCAAAATGAATCTAGATTCAATAAAACTAGTTTGTTTAGGGAAGATAATTTGCAGGAGAAGATGTCACAATTTCAAAGCAAGGGCCTTGGCAATGATTTTGTAGGAGGCACTGAGCAAAATGATCAGCTGCCAGTTGCAGATTTCCTCAAGATCACCAAATTTAGGTATGAACTTGATATTTCCTTTATTAATATTTTTTCCTGAGGAATTAGAATGAAAAGGTTCAAGATATACCTTGTGAAGATCTTCTCCCACCAAATCATAGAGTGTTTTGTAAAACTCACAAAGAAATCCATCACATCTTGGAGATTTATCATTGGCCATGGTGAAGATAGCCTCATGGTGGTCATCAATGAGAGTAATTGATCAGAAAATACACATTGAGTGGAAAAGTAGACAAGGGACAACCTTGAGGCACTCTTGCAAAGCATGTTCATGTTTAGGATAATTATCTTGATCTTTGAAAACATACTCATAATGGAAAACAA
Source organism: Cunninghamia lanceolata (assembly GCA_027924645.1). Taxonomy (NCBI): domain Eukaryota; kingdom Viridiplantae; phylum Streptophyta; class Pinopsida; order Cupressales; family Cupressaceae; genus Cunninghamia; species Cunninghamia lanceolata. The sequence continues at coordinate 20,981,405 of BSBN01000025.1, forward strand.
AATCTTGGAGAATATTTAGAAGCTCCTTGAATAACTATTGACAGCACAATTTTTCTTAAAAGCTCGAGAAGTATGATGAGACTAAAGAGCCTAAAAGAATTATTTAGAGGCTTTGTCTCCAATTTTAAGCTAATGAAACTGAGCCTTAATTTGGGCACCTAGCTAGTAGTATAATTACTAGTAATCTACTTCTTGTGGTGAAGCCCAACCACCTACCATTGAAGACCTGAAGCAAAAGGGTTGGCTTCAAGTGTAGTGGTAGCTTGACGGAGCTCTAAGGTGGTGGCCTCATATGAGAGATGGTGAAAACATGTCAACTAGTGGCCATAGATGCAGAGGAAATGTGATATGCATTTGGTAGCATCGTTCCACCAGTCGATCCAGTCTGTTTATTTAGTTGGCCTTGGTTCAAGATTCCACACCCATCAGATATGAGCTAGCATGGGCTTAATAATTAGCAATGTATTAAGAAAAGCTGAGTCTTTTTTATCTTGGGATGAGGATATTTCCATTTAATACACAACTAGATAGGAGAATGGTCAGATAAAAAAACATCTGCCAAAGGTACCATTGGAAGAGAAAAATAACTAGCAAAATAAAAAAGGACTGAGCAGAAATCATGGCACAATAAATTCATTTGTAAACTCTATCAGAACCAAACCTAAAATTACTCCACATAAACCAATGGGAATGATTATAGTGGCAACCTGTATTGGGATCAAAAAAGCCTAATTTATTATGCACACTAGTAGAATTTGGGCAAATAAATGACTACGTGACTTAAACTTTAGTCATGACAACTAAAAATGACTAAATTCTAGTAATTTTTTACAACACATTTATAAATGACTAAATAAATGACTAATTTGATCATCAGGTAAAATCATAGCTATAAATGACTAAATAATTAGTCACACAAATAAAAATTAAACAATATCATATTTGTGATAGGTAAAAATCAGGTTGATAAGATCAAGCATAGCCATGAAAACCTAACCCTACCATCATCAAAGAATCTAATCCAAATGAAATCAAAAGCATGCAATTCAAGAACAATATCACCTAGATTGTATGATTCTTTTTTTATGATGTGGATTGCTTCTTCAACAATGAACAATTATGAAGATCAAAACTGCCATGATGGATGGATGATAATGATAATAGGATCAATGGATGCTAAAATGCTCAATATACTCAAGATGATAATGTAGATGCTATATGAATGTTGGATCGGTGTAGTATGGAATGAGAGGGTGTTTATATAGAACTCAACCAAAATCAATCAACGGTAGAGATTTGGTGGCTATGTGAATGGCTAAGATTAAAGGATAGTCGTAGGTGAATGTGTAGATGACAAGTGGAGAGAAGATAGGCTTGTATGTGACCATGTACATAAAAAGTACTACATGCGAAAGATATTAAATAAAAGATGCAGTACCACTTATCTTTTTTAATGAAAGAGGCACACATGTCGGCTCATTGAGATAAATGATAAGAGAAATTAATTAAATAAATAAAATTTATTTAATTAATTGGAAAGTGAGTTTGTGAATGGAATTTTAATTAAATAAATAAGATTTATTTAATTAAAATAGATAGAAATAAGATAATTAAAGAATTAAAGAATGTTTAATTATAGCTTAGAGGAAATAGCTAATGAATTAATTAAATAAATATAAATTTATTTAATTAATAGAAGAAATAAGTGTTAGGGACATTGCTCAAGTGTGTTAGACAAATGCAGATGGTAGCTAATGCGATACTTGAATGCTAATGATAATTAAGTTAATTTTGGGTGTCTACATTTTGCCCCTCTTTGATACAATGTTCATTAGAACATTGTGTCAAAGAAGATATGATAATTTGCTCGATAAACAAGATGATGCCCCAATGTAACTAGCAGGTGATGCCCCCTCGAGAGGTAAGCCGGGCTAACTAGGAAGGGCTAGGTTGGCTCTCGATAAGATGAAAGGCTAGAAACAAGGCTGACATGAAGAACACAGGAGTTGGGTGGGATAAATTGGGATGGGATAGAAGAATTAGGGTTTGGACAAGAGCTATAAGTAGGTATCTCAAGGGAAAATAGGCTCATTTGTGCTCATTTGAGTTTAGAAAGCTAGAGAGATCCAAAGCTCCTTAGGGTTGGTGTGCAACGAGAGTTGGAGAGCTATCAAGATGGTGATTCCACGTAGAGATCATCGTGCCAAGTGAGTGGGGACACATGGACGACCAGAGGGAGCAGGCGCACCGGTATGTTTTGAAACTTTTGCTAAAAGCGTGATTTAAATAGGCTAGAAGCGTCATAAATGCACACACATCACCAGAAGCAACTAGGTTTTAGGATAGGTCATGCATGTCACTTAGGAAGGAAAACAGGATGCTTAGGATAGTTGAGGTCACTTATAGGCGTAGCTTAGTCGCTTATAGGAAAAGCGGGTCGCTTTCAGTCAGCTAGACAAATAGATAGACAAAATGTGCATATAGTTAAAAGCAAGTCGCTTATGGGCTAAAAGTAGGCGCATATATAAGGTTAGCTCGCTTAGGAAAAACAAATGCTCACTTATAGAAAATAGATTGCTTAAGGGCAAAAAGTATACGCATATAGACATTTAGCTCACACTTAGTCAATAAGCAGTTGCATAGGAGAACTAGGTCGCATATAGGCTAGAAAAAAGCGCATGTAGTAAAATGGGTCGCTTGGGATCAATAGATGGTCGCATATAGAAAAGTGGGTCGCTGATAACAGAGATAGTCAAGTATAGCATGTAAAAGGCAATTTTGATAGCACAAAGATTGATACAGTGAGCGGAATGATGTAGGATGTACTACCACCATTGTTATCACAAGAGCCACATCCTAGGGATTTGAGATTGGTGAGACTACTGGATGCAGAGGAGAGGCTAGTGCTAGAGATCCTCAGGTTAGAGCATGTGTCTAGATTGGAGTCGATGCAGGCACATCGAAGACTGATGACGTCAATGGTGGAGCGATGGAGGAGCGAGCATAGTTCATTCTTGTTGCTGACAGAAGAGGCCATGATCACACTAGAGGATGTGTTCCAGATTCTGTGTGTTCCTATTGATGGGGACCGAGTAGATTATGATCCTGACATGGGTCCAGTTGCATTCAGACGATTGTTCGGGACTCCAGATATTGGGGCGGAGAGCTCAGAGATTCCCATGGCCAGGATGGAGGAGCTATGCGATAGGATGCAACGAGTAGTTGTAGCTATTATCAGATGGCTAGTAGGAGATAGACGAGCAAGAGGATTCCTAGTTGGATGGGGGACAGAGATGGAGGGGATGTTCTCCTATGGGACAAGATATGCATGGGCAGAGTGTGTGCTTGGACAGCTCTATCATTATCGACATGACTATGCATATATGTTCGGGGCTAGTATGTCTGTTGGAGTCATAGTTTTGCATGTATGGGCTTATGAGCATATTCTAGTGATGAGGCCAGATGGATGGGTGGCTAGAGCAGGATGAGAACCTTATGTGAGGATGTATAGAGGAGCTTTGACATACCGGTAGCGCAGAGGACTAGTGTACTGGCGGAGGATATTGGATGAGGTGGATAGATTTATATGGAGGTCATGGCTAGGATGCGAGCAGTGGGATGAGGAGGACAGAGAGCTTGTCTATGCTAGGCAGGCGAGATTTATTTTTGGACGTGGGATATATATTATAGAGTGCTATTTTCCAGAGAGAGTTTTGAGATAGTTTGGGTTGCCACAGGCAGTACCAATTGGTGATGCCATTTTTGGGAGGACTCGACAGGAGGTTTTTGATTGGGGGCCAGAGGTAGTGGTTGACACGGCTTTGGTGGAGAGACAGGGGCTACAGCTAGTTGTATGGCAATGGGGACAGGGTCTTGTAGATCAAGCACGCTACCAGATTATGATGCATATTGGGTGACAGCAAGATTGACTCGATTAATGAGGGTTTAAGAGATAGGAGAGATAGGGATGGAGAGACTAGTCAGGAGGAGACGATGATGGGTGCCACCAGCACAGGCTATTGTGCTAGCAGCTCCAGGGATACAGGTATAAGGGTAGGTGTAGGGGCAGCCTTAAATACTTGCATAGCCTCAGGATTAGATATTAGGAGGTGATGATGTCAGGATTTAGCAGTTGTGGAGGAGGATTAGGGAGGAGAGGAGATGGAGACATCATGATCAGATGAGGTTGAGGAGAGTGGAGTTAGACAGGCATCAGGCGATGATAGGCTTATGGCATGTTAGAGCATGGGCTCAGACATACCAGGCTCAGCTACAAGCTAGAGCACAGGTTGGTGATGGGCAGGATGATGGTTCGCTTGCCAAAGTGATAGGGGAGAGAGATACAACAAGGCAGAGTGAGAAGATGATGACATTAGAGTGAGACACTACCCTACAGCAGATGCAAGTGATGAGGGTTGAGAGAGATGGTCTGCGGATAGAGAGAGATACAGTTGTTCAACAGTTACAAGCGATGACTAGCGAGCGGGATAGAGCAGTGGCTGCATTAGGGATAGATGGAGCTACCATGTATTTGGCCACACAGCTGACACAGGTACAGGGAGAGCTGAGGAGGGTGTAGGGTGAGGCTGAGTATTATAGGGGCTTATACTATGGAGCCATACCAGTAGAGTAGAGGCAGCCTAGTTTTAGGAGCAGGTCAGGAGCTTCTAGTTCACGGAGGACAGGTGGATCTTGATATGTAGCGTCAGTGATGGGGTCACAGAGAGATAGGGGGACACGTGTAAGACTCAGTGGTGGTGGTCAAGGCGAGGGAGTTACCAGTAGTCATTAGGTCTACCTTGTTTATGTATATTATGTTGTATCATGATGAGGCCTAGAGCCGATTGTACATACATTCTTGATGGCTCAGCTTGTACATTGACACTTGTATATTGACATGTTCTTGTATATATATATGATGGCCTTGGTTCAATATGATTATGGATGCACTTATGGTATTATGATGGTTATGCATGTTGTATTTTTACGCTCGTGGATTATATGGATGTTTATGCAAATGAGTACGAATATGCAAGTGGAAATAATGGAAATGTATTATGTTAATGATAATGCAAATAGATAAATGGTAATGATGTGATATGGACTGATGCTTATATATATAGATGGTAATGATAATAATATGTCTAACACACTCATTTTGTAGGATAAGGAAAGTGGAAAAGGATGATGGAGGAAAGATTGATCTTGGTTGAGTACTACATAGGCATATGATGAAATGAATAAATGAAATGGCAGCTTTTTAAAGTAATTGCTCAGAATTTACAAGAAATGCAATCCTTATGTTTGATTTAGCATATGGATGTTCTGCACCAAGGTATAGAAGACCAAGGTGTCGAGGTATCCAATGCATAACTAGCATACTACAATCTTGTCTGAACATATGAGGTCAAGATGTTGAACCAACATACACAAGATATGAATAGCAGCTAGTGTTCCGAGCTGGACTTTGACGCTACAAGCAATGGTTTGAGTTTATCTCCACTACACATAGTGATACCTTTCTGGTTCTATGTATGGAGTTAGTCTTAACATAGAATAGTCTCAAATGCATAAGAGACTATTTAGCTTCTCAGATGCAAGAGATATTGATATGTAAGATGCTAATCCCAACACGTACAAGATACCAAGATGCATAGGAAGAGAATAAGATCATCCTGCAGACACGACATACGAAAGCAATATGACCATGCCCCAATCCTTACTTCATCGCAACATACCAAGATATGGTAGATCAAGGCAGTCTTGAATAGGCATAGGAAAGGTACAAAAGATAAAACAAAAGATATTATCATCATGTTCTCTTGCCAAATTTAAGTGCTCTTGGATGGGTTTAAGCTGGCGCCTTGTTGAGAGGAAATATGCATCTTGTTGAAGGCTAAAGATGTTGATAAAATGTTATAGCAAGTGTTGGCTTGAGGCATGCGGACAAATAGCTTCTGGCTTACTCTTGAGTTGTGAGAGTGCTTGAGCTTTCTCTGATATGCATAGTCTACTTCTTGCTTGAGCTGATCAAAGAGAAGAAGGTGGAAGATAAAAGAAGATGAAGAAGATGGGGTGGATCGTTTGTGCTTGCATACTGGATACTTCCTTCGTATTCTAGACTGCCTACATACCTTGTGTCCACGGGATCAAAGCACATTTACGATGATGATGAGACATGATGAATATGTAGTTCTGGGTTTATTGATGATGTAAGTGATGAAAGATAGAAGAAAGTGAGATTAAAGATCAGAGGATGATTAGAAGAAAGATGAAAGATGGATGATGAAAAGAGGGCTATCATCTTTCCCTAAATCAGAGTGTTTCCTTTGCATCTCAGATTGCCTACATACCCTGTATCCATGGGATCAAGGCTTTAACGATAGAGCTGGTGATGTAGTTCTTGCTTATTGAGTTGATGGTTGATGTCAAAAGATCAACTTTATTGCTTGGGTTTTTGCGATGTTTTGATTTTTTTTTAATTTTTAATTTTGATATGTTTTTTGATGTTTGTTTGAGCTTGGATTCATTGTGAAGACATGAATCCTAGTTGCAATGTTTGCCATGTTTGAAGTTGGGTACTGTGTTTTAAAGTTGAAAGTTCGTTGTGTTATGAGCTTGGGTGTTTACTGTGTTATGAGCTAGAGCTAGATGTATCCACTTCCAAATAATGATCAGTAAGTACCCCCAGTGTGGGATGAGGTTTATCATGGGGAAGTTGCGATAGATGTGGTCGCGCGATCAAGATACTAAGGTGCCAAATGATATAGTTACCCCAACAAAATCCAAACTACGAAGGCTAGGATGGCAGAGGCAAGGATGGAGAGACTTTTATTACGGATAAACGGTCAACGATGTTTGTACAAGGAGAAATGTGGATTATGATATGGATTATGTAGGTAGGATGCTGAAATATACTAGGAAAAGTTGTGATCAAACAAACTAAGCAAACGGTGGAAGCTGGTTACTACACATAGCGCCTGTTTACCAGGTTTTCACTATGGTACTTATCCAAGGTGCCTATTGACCAGGTTTTCACCAAAGGACAGATTATTTATCTTGTACTATTTATTTTTTATTATCCAAAGCGCCACAAAGTGGTTTTCACTATTGGAATTTTATTTTTAGGATAGCTGAGATTCATGGATAAAACTTCTTGAGATGAATGATGTTGACTGGTTCATCCAAGGGAATGCCCTCAAGTGTTGAGAGAGTGTATGCACCTGATCCATAAACTAATTTGATGACAAAAGGACCAAGCCAATTAGGTTCAAACTTGCCCTGTTTCTCTCGGTGTTGCTGATTCTTTTGATTTACTTTAAGAACAAGGTCTCCAACTTGAAATCTGTGTTCTCTAATTTTTTTGTTGTAGCTACAGCGTAGACGGTTCTGATAGACTTGGAGGTGGTTAAGTGCTAAAAGATGTCATTCATCTAATAGCTCAAGATCATGGAGTCTAGATACTCGATATTCTTCATCTGAAATAGTATGTTGTAGGGATACTCGCAGCGAGGGGATCTCAACCTCAATAGGTAGGATAGCTTCAGTACCATACACAAGGACATAAGATGTAGCACCAGTGGGATTTCTGATACTTGTTCAATAAGCCCATAATGTAGGATTGAGTTGTAAATGCTAATCATGACCAGCTTCATTGACTGTCTTCTTGAGGATCTTGATAATTATTTTATTAGAAGCCTCAACTTGGTCATTACTTTGGGGATAATAAGGTGTGTTGGATATGGAACTTGTTACAAAGATCCCTAACCTCTTGGTTCTTGAAAGGATGACCATTATCAATGACAATGGCTTGAGGAACTCCATACCGGCAAATGATATAGTGTAAGATAAACTTGGATATTTGCTTGCTAGTGATATAGGTCATTGGTATTGCTTCCACCCACTTTGTGAAGTACTCAGTGGCGGTTATGATAAACTTATGACCATTAGATGAAGTAGGATTAATTTTACCTATGAGATCAAGTCCCCGCTACGAGAATAGTCAAGGAGTGATAATAGGCTAAAGTTTATGTGCTGGTGCATGTATTAAATCTTTGTGTTTCTGACATTGTAGACATCTTTTTGCAAATTGTTGTGCATCTTTCTCCATAGTTGGCCAATAGTATCCATCTCATAGAAGTTTTTTAACAAGACCAGGGCCAGCAGAATGTGATCCACAGACACCTTCATGTACTTCACGTAAGGCAACCTTTGCTTCCTCATAATCAAGACATCTAAGAAGGATACCATCAAGACTCTGGCAATATAGGGTGTCTCCTAAGATAGTATAGCGAGAAGCTCGACAGATAAAGGTTTTGTGTTGGGTATTAGATAGTTGTAATGGAAAGGTTTGATTGCAGATATACTCGTATATGTCCTCATACCACGACGAATTGGGACCAATAATCTCATAAATAAGCTCAGACTGTGGTACTTCAAATGCTGAAATCAAAAGTTGTTCAACCAAAAACTCGCACTTATGTGTATTGGATGACATATCTAAAAGAGATCCAATCATAGCCATGGCATCTGCTACTTTTTCTGTATTGTTGGAATCTGTTCAAATAGTGTTAAAATATTTCTTGAAATCATCAACCATTAGCTAAAAACTTTTGTTTGATATTCATCTAAAACTTGTCTGATAACCAATTGAGAATCACCAAAGACCTGTAGTTGTTTGATAGCCCATTGTACTGCCATGCGTAATCCTGTGATTAAAGCTTCATATTCTGCTATGTTGTTGGTACATGGAAATGCAATTTTGTATGATTTCAGGATACAATCTCCTTGAGGGGTAACAAATAATATCCCTGCTCCTGATCCTTGTTGTGTGTAAGATCCATCAAAGTATAGCTGCCACAGTGTTGGTGAAGTTAGGTTGAACAATTCTTCATCAGGAAACTCTGGATGAATTGGTTGAATATCTGTGATGGGTGTTGCAACTAATTGATCAATAATAACTTGTCCTTTTATGGCCTTTCGATCCACATGTTGTATGTCAAATTCACTTAAGATCATAACCCATTTTGCTAATCTTCCCATAAGGATTGCTTTGGAGAGAAGATATTTGAGTAGATCAACATTGGATATGAGCTTTGTTGTTTGGTTCAACATGTAATGTCGCAACTTTTGGGAAGCAAACACCAATGCCAAACATGCTTTTTCCATAGATGAATAATTAAGTTCATATCCCACAATAGTTATGCTAATGTAATAAATGGCCTGCTCCTTTCCTGAATCATCGTGCTGAGCTACAAGGGCACCCAATGCTGTTGTTGTTGAAGATATGTAGAGCAATAATGGGCGATCAAGTACAAGAGGTACCAACACAGGAGGTGTTTCTAGATATTCTTTTATTTTGTCGAAGGCCTTTTGACACTTCTCATCCCACTTAAATGGTTCACCCTTATGAATAAGGTGTTGGAAAGGATGACACTTATTTGCTAGTTGTGAGATAAATCTGCGGATGGATTACAACCTTCTTTGTAGGCTTCGAAGCTGCTTGAGATTTACTGGCAGAGGGATCTCCATGATAGATTTTACTTTGGCAGGGTCCACTTCTATCCCTCGTCGAGACACAATGTATCCCAACAGTTTTCCAGATGTTATGCCAAATACACATTTCTTTGGGTTTAGCCTAACTTGATACTTCTCCAATCGATCAAAGATTTGTGCTAATACCTGTAGATGTCCTTCTCTTGTCTTGGATTTTCCTAGAATATCATCAACATAATCTTCCATGATAGAATGAAAGAGGTCATGGAAAATCACTGTCATGGCTCGTTGATAAGTAGCTCCAGCGTTCTTGAGACCAAAAGGCATTACAACCCAGCAATATGTACCCCATGGACAAATGAATGATGTCTTGTCTTGATCTTCTTCTGCTATTTTGATTTGGTTATATCCTGAAAATCCATCCATCAAAGATAACATTTCATGTCTAACTGTGAGATCTACAATGTTATCTATGCTTGGTAATGGAAAGTCATCTTTAGGGCATGCTTTATTAAGATCTCTAAAATATTTGCAACAGCGAACTCATCCATCAGGTTTTACTATAGGTACCAAGTTTGAAACCCACTCTGGATAATCAATAGCCTTTATGAACTTTGCTTCTAGTAGCTTCTGAATTTCTGCCTTAACCAATAGAGCTACTTGCAAATACATTTTGTGCAATTTTTGTTTGATAGGTTTTGCATTAGGAGATACTACTAAATGATGTACCGCAAGTGAAGGATCTAGACTTGGCATATCAGCATAGGTCCATGCAAAATTGATGACTCTTTTTATAAAAAATGTTGTGAAATCTCTTCTTTCTTGCTCTGATAGTGATGCTGCCAAATATGTGATCTTTGGATTATGTTTTGTGCCCAAGTTCATGTCTTGTGATTTTTCAACTAGCACTGTTGATTTCTCATGATAGTCAGTGGCAACAGGAAGATCAAATCCCCCATCCTCAAGGGCCTTAGAGAGGTTTTCACCCTCGGATACGTCCTTTATTTTTATTTTTTCATGGTCAAGAGGCGCCTTTCAGTTTTCACCCAATGACCTATCTTTTTTTATTTTATTTATTTCACTTTTACGACTGAAGGATTTGATACTTCCACCAAAATATGCTAGTTTAGGTAGATCCATCATGAAGCCTGCTTTATGATCACCCAATGGAATACCTTGTCATAGACCCATGAATTTGGCAATAGCTTCATCATTTTCAAATGTGTCCAATATCGGTGCCTCCTGTTGGTCCCAATCGATGAGGTCAGGATATACGAGTGAAAGGGTAACAGACAAAGGGTGTCGGCTAGATGAAGTTGTGGAGATCATGAAGATGGAGTTTTCTTGAAAAAGGTCGGTGATATAAAGGGAGGATTCATCAATGGTGTCCATATTAGAAGTCTCTCCTACCGAGGAAAGTCCAGTTTCCATATTGGAAATACACTTAATGTCTTTGGGAAGCGGTACCTCTGGATGATAGCCAAGGCCTTGCTTATTAAACTTCTTAGACACAATAATGGGTTTGATAGGTCCTTGTTCCTGTGATCCCAATCCACCATGTCCTTTGTAGCCCATGTTCTTAATTATGCAAAACCCATTGTTATACCTCTCCACTTGAAGTTGGACTTGGTCATTCTCATCAAAGAATATCCAAGAGTTGATGTCATCGATGTCTTCATTGTCCAGGAATCCACCTTTTATGAATACTGTGGTTGGGGATTTTATGACAGCTACAGATGAAGATGGCTTGGATGTAGAAGGTTTTCCATGAGACTTGGGAGATAAGGGAAGAGTTCCAACACAGCAAGATTCTTGTAATGTGTACTCACCCAGGCCATGTTCGGTGTACTTGATACGGAGATTGGAAGTGGTTTTTCTAGATGGTGGCTTAAGTAGGACGGATGGATCAACATATGATGAAGATGGATATGCTTCAGTGTTGATAGGAATGTGGTTAGGGCTTTGATATTTAGCTTGAAAAGCATGGCAAAATTCAAATGGATTGGGATCAACATAAATAGTAATTTCAACATCGTTATGTGGAAACTTAAGGCATTGATTGTATGTGGAAGGAACTGCTTTGAGAGCACAGATCCATGGATGGCCAAGAATGATGTTATAACGAAGCTCTATATCAAGAACTTGGCAACGAGTGTCAGTAGTAACCGGCCCAACTTGAATTGGCAAGTGAATAATATCTTCAGTATCTCTCTCAGCATCATCATATGCTTTGATAGAAATGACCTTGGAAGTATCAACATCTTTCTCAGAATGTCCCAATTGTTTTATTAATTTTAATGAACATATATTAAGACGAACTCCACCATCCACTAAGATTCATTTGATACGACATTGTTTGACAAACACTCCTATATGGAGGGCTTCGTTATGTGACGGATTGATGGAAGGCTGAAGATCTTTGTTAGAAAAGGTGAGATGGCAAGAGGTTGCAATACTAGCTATCATAGATTGGAATTGAGTGGTATCAATATCATTGGGCACCGAAGATTCTTGTAAGGCTTTATCAAGGATAGCTTTGTGGTAGGGGATATGCGAAGAAATTCAAGGATGGAAATATGCGCGGGTGTTTTACCAAGGTGATCAAGGATATTGTAGCTAGACGATGGTCGAGGAGGATGGATAGGTGCTCCTTGAATGGTAATGCAACCTCTTCGGGTAGTCACAGTGCAGTCAAATACTTTGCCTTGGATAGTAATAGTAGAAACATGAGCATGGTCAATGCGGCCAATAGTGGATGATTCATAGTTATATTGAATGGCATTCCCAGCATGGGGTTACTTGGTTTGTCATGAGATGGAAGTGGATTCTTGAAAGCATCTAGATCATAATTCAATGTCAGTTGTTGTGTAGGTTGAGATGTTAGAGGTGTGATTTTAATTAAGCCTTGATTGATGCAATCTTGAATATCATGCTTTAAGCACATACAAACATTTGTTTTATGTCCCTTGACTCTATGATAATCGCAATACTCATTTTCTTTGTACCAAGGAGCTTTGAAGAGCGGTTCACCGTTGGGTGGTGCATCCAGTAACATGATATCTCCTGCTTGGAGAAGCTTTCGAAAGATAACTTCCATGGGTTCTGCTAATGGTGTGAATTATCGTCAAGGATTTGAAGTTTGTCGTTGTCGAGTTCGTTGAAAAGGTTGAGTTGCTATAGATATGGCTTGAATGTTAATAGGAGCTTTCATTGTTTGTATATTCTTTGTGTCTACAACACCGTCATTGACAACATTCTTGTTCTTGTTCTAAAAGCGAGACTTATCATTGGAGTTTTGTGGATTGTCTTTGTTATCTCTGAAAATCTTGATAGTGCCTTTAGTGATTAAAGCACGTTCAACGATGGTCACTTTGGAAACAAGTTCATCAAAGGTGCTAGCACTTTGTAATTGTAGTTGAAATGAAGGCTCAGGATAAAGATTTTGAACAAAGATATCGAGCTATCATTTTTCAGGTATTTCCCATGAAAGTTTGCTAGCCATATTATGCCATCGTTAAGTAAATGAAGAGAAAGCTTCACCATTATGCTGTTTATTGTTGACAAGGTCATTCATGTTTACTTCATGTTCAATGTTAAAAGAGAAGTGTGATCAAAATTTATTTGCCAATTCCGTAAAAGATCTAATGCCCGGAGGTAGATGAGAGAACCATTCAAGAGCTTTCCCTGCTAGGCTTTAGGGAAATAGTCTCAGAAGATATGTATCATCTTAAGCAACATCGAGACATGCCACAAAGAATGCTCTAAGATGGTCATACAAATTTCCTTTTCCTTTGTACTTGTCAAATTGTGGAATTTCAAAGTGTGGCAGAAAAGGTGTCATATGCAGTGACTTGTCAAACGGATAAGCACATATGTCTTCCAAGGAAATTGTTTTCTTATTTTGGCCTACCGCTTTGTTAATCATTTGTTGAACATCCGCTAGAGATAATTGTTGTTGTTGCAAAGGGGGTTGGTTTGGAGGTGCAGTGTAATATGATGTATATTGCGGTTGTTGTTGCGAGATATATGAAGCCATAACCATTTGTTGAGGTTGCGTACTCACAATATATGTCATAGGATTAGTATGTGACACATATGTGTTTGAAGATAGCTATCCTTGAGACACAAGCGGTGGTTGGGTATATTGCGATGAATTAGCACCAAGGTTTTGCATCACATGGGAAGTAGAGGATGGATTGGCGTTGGTCAATGGTTGTGAGTTCAGAGTTGGGTTTGTGACATGGTAAGTGAAGGAAGGATTGGTAGATGCGGAGGAAAGATGGACATTCGGGTTTGTACTTTGGACAACATGAGGATTGGTATATGTTGTATATTGAGTGGTGATAGGTAATCCTTGAGTAGTATAAGATGGATTGATGGTTTGCGAAGGATTATAGGAGGATGATTGAAGTGATGTAAGTTGATCAACATAAGAGACCGTAGTGCTAGGATTAGCTTGTGAAACAATAGGCAGGTCACTCATGTCAATGAGACTAACATTGGGATTGTATGATGCATTGGATGGGTTTGTGGAGATGCCGGAGACCATATTAGCAGTGGTAGGAATATAGAATGTGGTGTCCACATGTGATGCAATGGGGGTAGCAGATTGCAATGGTTGTGAATCTTGGACCATTGGTGTTGTTTGGATAGCTTGGGAAACTTGCAGAGTATGGGATATGGGGATAGCTTGTGATGTTTGAGGATTTTTCACTTGGGCGACATGGACAGCTTGTGTTACTTGAGGCGCAGATACGGTCATGGTAGGAGGAGTATGTTGGGAAACATGGAAAGGTGGAATATTTAAATTTTGTGAAAGGAAAGGGAGCACATTGGTTGGAGTTATCAAAGGTTCTAAAGTGTACTCCAAGCGTTGTGGGTTGAATGAAGTAACAATAGGCAATGAAAGAGATGGGTTTTGTAGCATGGCATGCGATGGTGTGGCTATAGTGGATGGTCCCTTTGCAACAACAATGGGAGTGCTTGGATCATTCTCTCGAATAGCAGATATGTCAAAATCTCTTGGTAATTTGGCTCCCATGCGGGCAAGTTGCAAGAAGTAGATATTAGGATCAGATAAAACAAGCTTCTCAACTTGGTCCCATACATGTGTGTCTTGATAGTCGATAAATCCTCTTAGGAATACTCTTCATAAGTCACTGTGAAGGGGTGTGATTGCACTTGGTGTGATGACTCGCCAATGGTGTACCCATGGGGCACAAACATGTGAGGAGGCATATCAGTCATAAATTGAGTTGCATCTCTAAGAGGTGTTGATCTAGATTGTTGCATCTTGGCTTCCATCTCAGCTTGTAGTTTGGATTCCATTTCAGCTCTATATTGGCTCCTAGTTTGAGGCATGATTGATGTTGAAAGTTGGACTTTAACTTGTCAAGGTTGAGACCTAAAAGATGATGATCTGTTGATTGGTTGCTTGGTTGTTGGTTTAGTTTTCTAGTTTGTTGTTTGCTTTGTTGTTGGGTTGCTTGGTTGATTGTTGATTTTGTTTGGTTGATGATTGCTAGTTGTTTGATGGTTAGTTGATAGACTTCCCTAGAGGATAGCTCACACACTCAAAGGGAAAAAGTTGGTCGATGTTGTTGTTTGTTGATATTGCTAAGGCTAAGGCCAAAGGATGATGTTTTGTTGATGTTGGATTGATTGCTAGATATTTGGTTTGCTGATTTGAGGTCTCAAGAAGACAGAAAGTTCACAAAGTCCAATTGTTTATTATGCTCAAGATAGGAGACAAAGTTTCAGGTGTCTATAAATGAATAGAAGTAGGTCTAAAAGCTAATGCTGAAGCTAAGCAAGCTGGAAATGTAGCTGGTTTGGCTGAATTGCTAGGTTTTGCTGATATTTAGCCAAAGGTGATAGATAATAGCTTAGATGCGACACAGAAAAAGCCAAAAGTGACTGATAATAGCTTAAAAGTGAGTTGGTTTTGGTTTAGGTAACAGGTTGTAGTATTAGCCAGAGGTGAGACTGTTTGCTAAAGGTGAGCAGTTTTGACTCAAAAGTGATTTTCTGTGGATTAAAGGCAACTCAGTTTAGGCCAAAGGCGAGCGACTGTTGTTCAAAAGTGACTGGATTTAAGCATAAGGTGACTGACTGTTATTTAAAAGCGATTTGGTTGTCTATAAGCGATCAATTAAAGCTCAAAAGTGGTCTATGTCTGTCAGGGAGTATGTTTGAATTGTGTTTTTGACAAGAAAAAAGTGATTTCAGTCACTCACACTAACAACAATCAAAAACTTGTACAACCTAGGCTAGGAAAGGACTGTATTTGTTGAGTCCCCTGGCCGTGCTTATTCAAAGCAGATAGCTTCAGGATCTTGGCAGCATCGGCTCCTCTCCACAGCACACACTTCTAACGCATACCAAGATCTGGGTTTCCCAAGGCTTGTGCCCCCACCAAACCTTAGGATTGTCCCTGCTATCTCTACTAAGAACCACGTGAATCAAGGTGGCTTCAAAGGTCCCCTTTTGCATCAACAAATAGAGGGTTTTTGGCTACTACACAAGGTTACTAGTGAGGGCATCCATTTAGGTGGCTAGTCTTTGTTATGGAGTCTCCCAACCTTCAAGGGTTATGCCTTAGAGGGTTTTGGGGGAGGTTGCTTATCGGTATAACATTTCGATACAAACACTTTTCTTATACAGCGGTTCAGAAGGACTTGGCTTTAGCCCGTTACCACTTGGGTTGTACCCCTTCTCACACTGGGAAGCCAGGCCCTCTAAAGATAATAACATGTTCTCATGCACCCAAGATCCATTTGATAAGCAAGGGGAGAGGGTACTTTTGCTATTAAATTTGGGTTACAAACATGCACATTCAAGCAATCAAGAAAGATAAATCAAGCACGGAGCAAACAATGATTCATTTTAAGCACCAAGCCCAAATGTTCCTAAATTAGTGATAAACCACAAGTCTTGGATCGATCAAAGCTGCAACAAATATGTTAGTAGTTTGATAACCTCCTTTTCTTGGACAATTGATAAGATGCTGCACAAATACCCAATTAGTAACCAAGAAAACTGAACTGCAAATGATATAGACTGAAAGTGACATAGTTACCAGAGGCGATCAACTGTTGATCAGAAGCAACCTGTATTCTGCCAAAAGCAAATTGTTACAGATCAAAGGCGATGCCAATAAAGCCAAATGTGAACTGATAAATCTCATAAGTGATGCAAAAAGGCAATTGGTGACTGGTTACATATCATAAGCGATCCAGATCTACGAAAAAATAGGATATGATAGAAAACCCTAGTTTTGCATAAGGCAATCCAAATAGCTAAAAGCGGTCACTATCAGGCTAAAGGAGATGCAAATAAGGACATAAGCGAACACTATTATCTTGTAAGTGAAGCAAAATGGGCAATAAGTGATTATTGTTCGCTTAAAAGCGATCCAAGAAATACCATAAGCATCTGATTTCAGCTTAAAAGCGATCCATATAATCAAACAGTGACTGGTTTTCGCTCAAAAGTGACTGAAACTTGCCATAAGCACTCAAAAAATCTAATCTTCACAAAAATAACTTCAAATAACAAAGTTAATCAAGGACATGGGTTCCACTGGGCGTGCCAAAATGTGATAGGTAAAAATCAGGTTGATAAGATCAAGCATAGCCATGAAAACCTAACCCTACCATCATCAAAGAATCTAATCCAAATGAAATCAAAAGCATGCAATTTAAGAACAATATCACCTAGATTGTATGATTCCTTGTTTATGATGTGGATTGCTTCTTCAACAATGAATAATTATGAAGATCAAAGCTACCATGAAGGATGGATGATAATGATAATAGGCTCAATGGATGCTAAAATGCTCAATATACTCAAGATGATAATGTAGATGTTATATGAATGCTGGATCGGTGTACTATGGAATGAGAGGGTGTTTATATAGAACTCAACCAAAATCAATCAACGGTAGAGATTTGGTGGCTATGTGAATGGCTAAGATTAAAGGATAGTCATAGGTGAATGTGTAGATGACAAGTGGATAGAAGATAAAGCTTATGTGAGACCGTGTACATAAAAAGTACTACATGCGAAAGATATTAAATAAAAGATGTAGTACCACTTATCTTTTTTAATGAAAGAGGCACACATGTCGGCTCATTGAGATAAATGATAAGAGAAATTAATTAAATAAATAAAATTTATTTAATTAATTGGAAAGTGAGTTTGTGAATGGAATTTTAATTAAATAAATAAGATTTATTTAATTAAAATAGATAGAAATAAGATAATTAAATAATTAAATATTGTTTAATTATAGCTTAGAGGAAATAGCTAATAAATTAATTAAATAAATATAAATTTATTTATTTAATAGAAGAAATAAGTGTTAGGGACATTGCTCAAGTGTGTTAGACAAATGCAGATGGTAGCTAATGTGATACTTGAATGCTAATGATAATTAAGTCAATTTTGGGTGTCTACAATATTAAAGTAGGTAATTAAAAAAAATATGGGTGCCAAAAGTGAAAAGGAGTTCACTCCTTTCTTCACCGCAACACTGCATTGTTCTTAGGGTTTATTTGTGGGAATGCAGAAGAAGAATGTTTCACTCATTTATTCACCGCAACACAGAGAACCTTGCCAAGAGAACTTGACATTGCATAGCAGAGCTTGAAGCCGCAGTCTCCTCAGCCAAAAGACAGAAGATTGAGGGCAAAGCTTTGACTACTAATGGTAGCACTAAAGCGAATGACACCCCCACTACTAAAGAAAATGGCGCTCCAGTTGCTAAGCCAAAGGCCTCTAAGGAAAATGGCACTCCCGCAACTAAACCAAAGGCTGATAAAGGAAATGACACTACCGCCGCTAAAGAAAATGGCTCTCCCGTTGCTAAAGAAAATGGCACCTCTGCCTCTAAGCTAAAGGCTCATAAAGAAAATGGTGCTCCCACAGCTAAAGAAAATGGTACTTTTGCCACTAAGCCAAAGGTAGCTAAAGAAAATGGTGCTTCTACTGCTACGTCAAAGGCCACTAAGCTGCCTAGTGGTAATAGCCTTATCGGATCACCAATCCCAAAGGTTGAGGTGTAGAGCAAATGGCCCTGGTGCTATTAAGACACGATTAGTTTTTTTCTTGAAATTTTAGCGGCTCTACCACTTTTCCCCCTCTTTTGAATAGAATGAGGTTTTAATGTGGGCATGTTAAAAGGGGTTTTGATTTTTAGAGTAAATGCTTGTGACTGTTGTGCTAATCATTTGTGGCGATCACTTCGTTTACATTTTTATGATGTTGTTTTGACCATCTGCTGCAGAAAACTAATAAAAGAAGAACCAGCAACATTGATGGGTATGATTTCTATTTTCTCACCCCTTTCCAGCTTTTTCTGTTTTTAACATTATGGTCCTCACTCTATTTTGATGTATTTACTATTTTTAAATGGGAGCCTGTTGTTTACTAGTTTGATAAACACAAGGATGACAATGAGGAGATAATTTTGACGACAAAGGCTCATTATCTGCAAGCTCAGGTGGATGGAGTTCTCTACAATCTGGGTGATTGTGCTTTTGTTAAGGTCAGTTTTTACTCTATTGTTTTGCTTGTATATCATGAGCCTAGAGTTTTGGTTGCTTTTTGCATAACTGTTGTAGTGGAGTTTTTTACAACGCCTTGAAACTACAAAATGTTAGCTTATTATTTTGCAAATGTTAGAGACAAGGTATTTAACTATATTACAGTAGGTCTATTTCAAGGAAATCTGAAGGACCCATTTTCAAAATATTTGTGTAATTTAGCACAACAATACCAAAGTTCTTCCCTGAAATGTTAGGAAATTTCATTTCTTAAAAATGACATTATCTGGAATTTCCTTCCTAGTATATTTCTTTTTGTTAAACTAAAGATACAAGTAATATATGATAATGTTTATGGAACAAATAAGAGTGATTGTTTATATTTATATATATCTGGGTTTCAATTTAGTTTTGCATTTTTGCACCATGCTTCATCACTTGAACTGGTTGGAGATGCTTTGTCTTATTAAGAAAGATAGTGAATATAGCAATCAAGGGAAAATGCTTCATGTAGAAATAAAATGCCCTATTCTCTGCACTAGTATGTTTTGCTTCTTCATAAATTTCTTTATTGAAAACCTTATGGTTTAAGAACATGTGAATGTGTACACATATGCTCATACTAAGATTGTTGGATGCATGTCCTTGGGCTTTATTTGGGCATGCCTAGTGTGCTTCTATTTGTTTGCATAGACACACAATTGTGATTCATTTATTCACATATTTGGTGTTTGGGGTGTGTCCTGGCCTCCACACCTCTTCAGTTAAGAAAGAAAGGAATGTGTAAAAAAGTGGTATAGGTGTGACTTGTTTTACTTCACTCTAGGGTTGAAAATTTGTCCAAAGTCTTTGGATAAATGTTGCATTGTAAATGAAATATATGGATAAATGTATTTTTTTAGATTTTATAGAGAGATCCCACTCGTCAGTTTGAGCAAGTTGTTAATGCTAATTGGTTTGAGCTGGCCTTTTACCATTTGGACAATTGCTACTATTTTATTTTTGCTTTACATGATGCAAACCAATATGTTTGTATTTCTAGCTATCTTGGTTTCCAGAATTTGAATAATACATGTACTTAATCAAATTATGATAACCGCTATAACAATTGTGAGTTGAAACCTTGAGAAATCTAAAATATAGATGCATTGTTTTGTAATATGTTCAATATATCTATAATCAATCACATTGATATATAGCATGAGTTGTGAATTTAAGACCTTGATTTGTTTTCCATATAGATCATCATGCATGGATAAATGTCTTTATATGAGCTTTTTCAAAAGTCATGTATATATTAGATGCTTATCTAATATGCCTATTAGTTTGTGTTCAAATTACTTAGCTTGTAAACATTTACAACAGATAGACTACTTAAAGGTGTGTTAGTTTTTAGTTGTTATTTATTAATATTCAAGTTTCCATTTGGAAAAACGCATCTTCCATCTTTGCAGTTTTAATGGTTTATCTCTTTTTTCTCTTGTGCAGTTTGGTCATTACAGGCTGAAAATGGTGCACCAGACTATATAGGTAGAATTGTTGAGTTTTTTGAAACAACTGATGACAACCATCATTTTACTTCTCATTGGTTCTATCGGGCAGAGGATACAGTAAGAAGATAGCTATCCCTATTTAAACTATTTATTCTTATTGGTAAGAGTTGCACAATTATCTCTACATTGGCTAATTTTTTTGATTTTAATTTGCCAGGCCATAAAAACACAATCTTCTATTCATGAGCAAAAGTGAGTCTTTTTTGTCTAAAATAAAGGATGACAACTTGCTTGAATGCATCACCTCAAAGCTCAATGTTGTTCAAGTACCTCAAGTGGTATGTTTGTTGATTAATGCACCATATTAGTGAATTTAATTAGTCATAATATATCTATTCTATGTTCATCTCTGTTAATTTTAAAAACATGGTGTATGATATAATAATAATAATAATAATAATAATAATAAGAATAAGAATAATAATAATATTCTTGAAAATTACTATTTGGTATTCATTGCTTTTGAATTGTGATTTGAGCTCACTAATTTGGAGAAGGTTATGATCAAAGTAGGAGGAAAGAGTAAAGAGTTTCCCTTCGACAAGGTTTTTCTTCCAGAGGCTTCACAAGGTGAAGACATTTATTGTTTAATTTTCTACTTTTCTCAGAATGCTGTGAATGATTGTTTATAACTGTGAATGGGAAAATGAGATAATCAATTAAGACAATTAACCCAAACAACAATGAAATGTGCAAGCAAAGGAGATATAAGGAACTAGCAAGTGATACTTACAACCTTTACTTGTCGGCTTCCATTGGTTGCCTATTCTCTCTCGATCTTGGATGATGCAAATAAGCCCTCAGGGAGCTTGCTTCCTTGCTTCGATTCCTCAAGATGACAAGGGGGAAATGGCTATGTGATATGATTTATGCATTACAATGGTATGGAGAAGAAGATCCTAGAGAAAATTGGGTATAGATTCAATGCCAGAAGAAGTCTCTCTAATTGGCTTAGAAGAGGGTTCTATTTATAGATTTTATGAAAATAGAACGGAGGGTCAGGATCAACTGATGAGATCAATGGCTCTCATTATTTCTGAATCTTTAATTCATAATGGATGAATTAAAAATTCAGAGTGGAGGATAATGAGGTATGACAATTGAATTAAGAATTCAAAGTGGAGGATAATGGATTATGACAATTGAATTGAAAATTCAAAGTGGGGGGACAATGGGTTATGACAATTGAATTGAAAATTCAGAGTGGGGGACAATGGGTTATGACAATTGAATTGAAAATTCAAAGTGGAGGATAATGGGGAACATTGAATTAAGAATTCAATTTTGGATTTTGGAGGATATTAACTAATTAAATATTAGGAATATTTAATTATATGTGCAACATGGTGAGGTGGAAGGGATGAGGTGGAAGGATGAGGTGGATTGATGAGGTGGATTTTGTGAGGTGGATTTGGGATTTGAGACATTAGAAGAATTTAGGGATTTCAATTAAATGAACCAATCAAATAAACTTTGAATATTTATTTGATTGATAAAGGAAAATAAGAATTAAGATAAATATCAGAATATTTACTTAATTCGACCTGTGCCAATTTTAGGCTATTACATTTTGCCCCTCTTTGAAGCAATGTGTTTTATCATGTTGTTTCAAAGAATAAACAGTCTGATGATGATATATGCCCCAGTTTGGTCCTGGTACAGGTTATGATGATAGGATTCCCCCTCGGGAGATTGGACGGGGAGAAGGCGGCAGGCGTGAGACGGATAATCTCACGATAAGATATGTTGATAGGAATGAAATGGTTGAATGCAGAAGAAAGGGATGAATGATATGGAATGCAAGATAAACAGATGACACACACAAGCAAGTAAGCAATTATGCACAAATGACACAAGCACAAGCAAGGTATTGCCCATGTCAAGCGGTAAACCAATGATATGGATTGACGATGTCTGGTTTCAGGAATGAAATATGTCGTATAAGACTCTGGGTCTGGTTTCGACAATGTAACATCCTGTCTAAGACATTTGGTACGATAGTGTTGTCATGGCAAGGAATGATATATCCCCAGAGCAACACGAAGGATAGCGTCTGGTTTCAGGAAATGAAGCATGTCGTGTAAGACTCGTGTGTTGGTTTGATTTCGACAATGCAACATCCTATATAAGACCATTGATTGATTAACTGATCGAGTTGGTTTACGACTGGACAAGGATCAAGACCACTAATTGTGATTGGATCATTTGACAAGATTGATTTGACTTGATTGATATGGATTAAGGATAGACTTGCAATTGGATACGGTATGGATATGGATATGGATATAGATATGATTGATACGGTATGGATATGAGATGTGATTTGATGTGATATGGATATGGATATTTGTCATCTTGAGATAGCAAGTATTTTGAAGCGCTTTCATCATTGGGCTTTATTATGTTTAAGAAAATACAAGCATCTAGGTATAATTGAACCGAGATGACCTGAGTATTACTTACATGGATTTTTCAACAGACAAGGATTGCCCCTGTTCATGTTTAGACCTCAGAGTCCTCGATGATCTTTTGCCGATCATGTCGTTAGACAAAAAGTCGTCACATTACTAAAGTTTGATCCACAAGCAGTAGACAAAGAAAATAATCATGCCCCCATCCTAGCATCTCTAGTTTTTGGCATCCTCGAGTAGCATAGAAAGGCATGATAGCATAAATCAAGACTCTTAATCTAACCAACACAAAACGTTCTGGCATTAGATGTGTTTGTTTCTTGCCATAATTGATATGAGATTTAGCTTGAGTGTTTCAGTATGGTGCTCTGTTTTGCCTTGGACAGGTTGATGTTTTTCGTCAAGATTTTTGTTTGGATGTTAATTCTGAAGCAAATGATATTTATGGAAGCTGCAAGGG
Source organism: Cunninghamia lanceolata (assembly GCA_027924645.1). Classification (NCBI taxonomy): domain Eukaryota; kingdom Viridiplantae; phylum Streptophyta; class Pinopsida; order Cupressales; family Cupressaceae; genus Cunninghamia; species Cunninghamia lanceolata. Next base: position 21,004,869 of record BSBN01000025.1, read on the forward strand.
AGTGCCAATAACAGAGGAGGACTTAAATGTTGATGATCAGGAGTGTAAGATGAGTAAAATCCATACTCTAAGAACACAACTAGAGATCTGTAAAGAGTGCATAGAGGACAGAGAAAGCTGTGAATTTATGCGTAAATTGGAATATAGAAATGAGGAGATTCGTATGCATCTTTTTCGAGGTAAAGAACCTCCTAGGTCCATTTTAGCTTCCTCTAGGTCTTTATCTGATGTTTGAATGGTGCACATCAAAGAGGTCTCGGAAGACATCGACAAATGGTAGCTCAATTAACTTGAGAGTTTCTGGATGCACAACCGTGTATCAATTGAAGATGATGAGGGATTCTTGTTTGGAAGTGGACTTTGTTGCTCTTGTTTGTCTAGCAGAAGGTATCACAATCCTTATTGGTGGGACAGACGACAAGACATGGATGGACTAGAAGAAAGACAACAAGAAAGATGACAAGAAATGGGACGGATGGGGAAGCGGAGCCTCGAGGGCGCATTGATAATGGCCTTGCCTACGTGACAACGCAGAGGCAACGTAGTTCGGGGACGTGGACCATGGATGTAATAGAGGATAGAGACAAAATATGAGGTGGACAGGGAAGTGGAGCCTCGGGGGCGCATTGATAATGGCCTTGCCTACGTGATAGCTCAGAGGCGACGTAGTTCAGGGACGTGGACCATGGATGTAATAGAGGATAGATGAAAAAATATGAGATGGACAAGGAAGTGGAGCCTCGGGGGCGCATTGATAATGGCCTTGCCTACGTGATAGCTCAGAGGCGACGTAGTTCAGGGACGTGGACCATGGATGTAATAGAATTTAGATGACAAGATATGAGATGGACAGGGAAGTGGAGCGGACTCAGACAGATAGAAGGATTAGACATGGGACGAATAGGGAAAGTGGAGCCTCGGAGGCGCATTGATAATGGCCTTGCCTACGTGACAACACAGAGGCAGCGTAGTTCGGGAAGAACCCTAAAGGACCTAAGATATGGATAGGATGAGACGCGATATGGAACTGATATGGATCAGATAAGGCACGATATGGATCAGATAAGACACAATATGGATCAGATATGGATCAAACAATATTGATGACAAGGAACCACCACGAATATGTAGATGTATGGGTGATAGTAGATACGGATGGTCAGGTAGAAGGAACCAAGGATGTGATCTCTAAGGACTATGTCGCATAAGTGTAACATGCCCCATTGTAGGTAGAGTACGTAGGATTATTCATGGCAGTGTTTATGACTATAGGAGGATGAGAGGATAATGAAGGATTTGCATGGTATGGAGGGATAAGGTATGTCAAGAGACATCTAGAACATTTGTCAACATTGCGCCCCCAATCTTTATCAAGACCAAAGAATAGAGGAAAGGAAGTTTGGATGGATGGATGAGACATGATAGGCATGCAACAGATAGAGGATAGGATAGGAAATGGTATGAAAGGAAACTGGTAGGAGAAAAGTGATATGCCGATGAGACAAGGTGCCCCCAAGTATAGAAGATCAACTTACACATGACGCCTGTTTGCCAGGTTTTCATCATGGTACTTATCCAAGGCGCCTGTTTGCCTAGTTTTCACCATTGGATGAAGGGTTTTTTTCTTTACTTTTTTTTTTTTTTTGAATATTGAGATTGGAGAAGGTGGATATGGAAAGACTCAAGTACATAGTTCCTTGAAAGGGGAGAGTCCCGCTAGATAGATATTGTCGAATGGACCATGTCCAGTGCTCTCACAGATGTTGGTAGGGGATTGTATGAAAGTGATATGGCATAGGTAGATAGTGGATTGTGATTCAGAAGATGGAGGGACTTATCCAAAGATGGAAGGAAGGTTTTATGTGAAAGCATGGATCATAGGATGAGGAAGATATGTAGGATAGTAGTAGAAGGAAGGGGAGATGGAGGTATATGAAAATGTTGTGGAATGGAAGGGAATCATGACCAATGATTGCACATACCATGGTAAACATGGAAGCTGGTGATGGGAAAGTAGTGTAGGAGGCAACGGAGACTTTGGCTTGTGGATGGATGATTTAGGAATTTATGGACCCACATAGACTTAGGATTTTTCTGATTTTTGTTTGCCATGTGGGATGGAAGAATTTCAGACTTATGGATGGAATGGGATAAAGTAGATGGTTGAGATTCTTGAGAGGTGGATGCCTCATGTAACTTTAGGGCATTTTGCTTAGGTACCCAAACCATTTTACTTTTAGATAGTACCTATGGAGGTAGGGGTTTGGGTGTATGCAGCTTTTGTGCAGCTGTTGGAATAATCATTTGTTGCTTAGGGACCCAAACCTTTTTCAATTTAGCATTGAGATGTATGGGTGTATGCAGCTTTTGATATGGATAATGCTTTGATTCTTGGCTTTTATATCCTAGGTCATGAGGACTCTTAGGATTTTTGACTTTATAGGTAGAGGCATCCACATATTTGTCATTGAATCCCCATGGGATGGTAGAAGTGAGGTTGGTGGAAGCTCTTTATTTAGACACCATGTGCATTTGTTGGCCATGATTGGGATACTTGGAGGATGTATAGATAGATGGATAAGGTGTTGGAAGCAGTGGTGGTAAACGACATGGGGGGATATTAGGAGTTGGAAGTAGCGGAGGGAGTTTGGATGGTGGAATGTTAGGAGTTGGAAGTAGTGGAGGGAGCTTGGATGGTGGAATATTAGGAGTTGGAAGTAGCGGAGGGAGTTTGGATGGTGGAAGGTGTATGGTCACATGCTTTTGACAATTGTAGGATGATGGAGGTGGAATGGCGACATATGTTTTGGGGATATGATAGTGTTTACGATGGAAAGTGGTAGACTTAGGAGGAGTGGAGGAAGTACCAACATCTTGAGTTTGTGCACCTTGGGGTATGTATCCAAGGCCGTATGAAGGTGGAGGAACATTGACATGGATAGGTTCCAAAATACCTTGTTCATGAAGGCCTAAGCCTTTACCTTGATAGTTCATATGTTGGAGTATGCGGTGGACAGCAGGATTATGTGTAGGTGGAACACTAGACACAAGTTCTTTATTGGATGGAGAAGGCGAGATAGTGGATAACGGATGCAGGTGTTCTAAGAAAGAACATTCATGCATGAAGGTAGTAAGACCAAGAATATATGGTGGAGTCTTTGTAGCATGGTCAATAACAGATGGTGAGGGATCATTACTGGTTCGATCTTTTACGCTTGCTTGGGAGGCAAGTGTCTCATCAAGGGAAGTGGAAGTTGTGGGATCATGGCTAGAGGAAGAGATATCTTTGCTTTGAAGGAAGGCCATGAAATGGGGTGAATGGTGAAGTAGGTCAACAAGACTTTCATTGGATAAAGCATGTAGGGCTTGGGTGTCTTGTTCATGGATAGTTGTAGGGGTATGAATAGGATCACGTGTCTCATGGATAGATTCCTCATTATGGCTATCATCTTGATCATGGAAAAGATACATATTATGGATGGGTTGCCTAAAAGTGATTTGATCTTGAGTTGGACTAGGGCTTAATGTTTCCACATGCTTAGGATTAAACCTTTGACATACCTCTTGGGTTGCTTGAATGGAAGTAGAAGGCTCTTGGTTGGCAATATGGATGGTTGAGGGACCTTGACTCTGATGTATGGTAGAAGGTTCTTTGATAAGCTCAAGGGGTTCTGGATGACATGAAGGGGTTGGAAGATTTGACATGGTATGGGAAGAATCTTTGGTTAGGTCAAGGACCGGAGTTTGGGGACATGTTTGACTCTCAGCTAGTAGTCCTTGGATCACATCCTTCGTAGGTGTAGGAGTACATGGATGAGGTGATGGAGGAGTGGATTTAGAGTTCTCCCTAGCTTTTCTTTTGCTGTGTAAATCTCCAAAATATTTTTCCCAAAACTTAGCGGAGGCTTCTTTGGTTGGCCCTTTAAAATGTGAGGACCTAGATGGTGGTGTTGTTGTAGAACTGGTATGCTTTGGGATAGGTGTCTTACAGTATAGTGAAGGAGGACTAGTAGACGGGGTGATATATGATTTCCCTCTTGAAGTGGCAATTGCCTTGTCAATAGTATCATTAAGACGGGAAAAGAAGGTATGGTTTTGGGACGAGGCATAGCTAGTACTGGCCCGTTCAGCTTTCAAGCTTGTCAATTCTTGTTGTAAGACTTGGACTTGTTGAAGAATTGCTATACACTCTTTGGGCGAGGGACCTAAGTTTATTTGCATTTGTAGAGATTGAAGTTTTTGATCAAGATATTCTAATTTGTTTGCCATTGACACAAGGCTGGAAAAACAAGAAGCACTCACGCAAGACACAAGCAACTTTGAATTTTGAAATGGAAGAATATGATAATGATTAAACAAGCACACTTGCAAAGTAAATCAACATGCCCTAATGCCTAGTTTGATGTAAGGTATGGCCAGTTAGGTTTGGTCAATGTTTTGACGAGGTTGACTAGGAATTTAAAAACATAATCTTGCCACACAACCGGGAGAAGGGGGTAACCCACCCTTCACCTTCACTTCCCAAAGGTACAATAGTTCTTTGGGGCTTAGCCAAGAGTGACAGGATTCTGATTTCAAAGAGGGTGTCTTTCGATTCAGCCTTGAATGAGGTCGTCCCTAGGGGTGATGAAATCGCCTAGCAGGCCTCCTAGGATAGGGTAAACAAAAGCAAATTAGGTGAGGTGTTTTTGATCTCCAAGATCACCTTACGGTGCGAGGAGAGAGCATACACACACCCACTTGATTCACACTCGCAGTTGATTAATTGACCTTAGAAAATTGAAATGTGATGAAAAACACATCAAACAATGGTTCATTTTAGCCCCAATTTCAAAATGTGATTGAAGACACATTGTTCATTTTAAGCCCAATTTCGATATGTGATGAAGACACTAATTTGTTTTATGAGCCCAATTGAAATGTGTTTTGCAACCAAGATTATGATGGAATGAGAAATAGGATGAGTGCACTTGATTAATTCGTTGTCCAAATTGATGTGTTTGCCACTCCTGATGCTGCTCCAGTCCTGAATGATCACCTGTAAGTCACGAAACTGAAAACAGAGCAAGTAGACTAGCCAAATAGATTGTGATGCAAAAATTGAGAATCTCAGAAAATTTGATAAAAAATAATTGATACAAGAAAACTGATTGCATGACCAGATTCTTCATGAAATTCTATGCAATTTGAAGAAAAAAAATTTGCTAAAAACTGATCAAAATTGCAAAAGATATGACGGTTTGAAGTTTGAATGTAAGTTTGACTTTGACTGAGGAAATGGGCGGGAAAAAGATACAGTCACCTGATAAAAACCTCACAACTGTGAAGTTCGCCTAAATAGATTTCCAACGAGTCCAATTTTGCAAAAATCTGCCTCCGTATGGCCAAGTTATGATCAAAAGAAAAAAAAGGCTTCCTTCGGTGTGTGGAGGGAAGACAAGGCTAGCTGACTATTAAAAAAGACTAACCACTCGCTGTTAGTGTTGACCTGGTCACATGCTGCAGGTTACTTCTCTGGTGGTTAGGGTTGGGATTGGGCAGTTAGTGTTTAGCCCCTGGTCATCCATATGACTAGGGGTCCAGCGAAGGAAAAAAAAGAATAAACAAAAACTAACCTAAAGTGTGAAGTTGGAATTAGATTGTGGTGGGTTTTTTTTTGTTTGTTTTTGTTGCAGGGTTTCGGCGCAGGGATGGCCGACGGCAGGGAGCACAGAGGTCGGGGTAGGTGGAGGATGGGGGAAGCAGTGGTCGGGCGGGAGGGAGGACGGGGGTCGGGAGTTATTCGGGCGGCGAGCAGGGTGGAGTGTGGATGGAGGCAGGAAGTCTGAAGCAGCGGCGGGAGGCTATGGAGAGGTGTTTGGGAGGGGAGGTCGGCAGGGAGATGGTAAAGGGATAGCGGAGGAGTGGTTGGTGGGAGGTCCGCAGGGAGCTGGTGGTCGGGCGCAGAGACGGCGGCGATAGGGAGGTTGTGTGGGCGTCGACCGGGAGATGTGGGGGAGCTGCGACGACGGGTGTTGAGATGGCAGCTGAAGCGGTTGTGGGTGGCGACCGGTGGCGGTAAACCCTGCAAAAGACAATATTAACCCCCGGACAAAAATATTTTTCTGCAACACAAACAATCAACAAAAAAAAAACCAGTGATCAGATGCAGGGGCCACGGGTTCCGTACTGTACGGATTCATACTGTATGGATTTGTACGGTACGACCTGTGGCCCTAAAAAAATTTCAAAAAAATTTCAAGAAATATATTGAAGTTTATAGTCAAAATTCACGGAATCGACGTCCTGATTGCGAAAATGAGGTCCGTTTTTGCGTAGGATGCAACCTGCAACAACTTATCACCAAAATTTGCAAAAACTGTTAGAAAAAAGAAGATTTTGACAACAAAACCTTCTCAAATTGACGATTGGATTCGATAGCGGGCATGCCAAAATGTGAATGGGAAAATGAGATAATCAATTAAGACAATTAACCCAAACAACAATGAAATGTGCAAGCAAAGGAGATATAAGGAACTAACAAGTGATACTTACAACCTTTACCTGTCGGCTTCCATTGGTCGCCTATTCTCTCTCGATCTTGGATGATGCAAATGGGCCCTCAGGGAGCTTGCTTCCTTGCTTCGATTCCTTAAGATGACAAGGGGGAAATGGCTATGTGATATGATTTCTGCATTACAATGGTATGGAGAAGAAGATCCTAGAGAAAATTAGGTATAGATTCGATGCCAAAAGAAGTCTCTAATTGGCTTAGAAGAGGGTTCTATTTATAGATTTTCTGAAAATAGAACGGAGGGTCAGGATCAACTGATGAGATCAATGGCTCTCATTATTTCTAAATCTTTAATTCATAATGGATGAATTAAAAATTCAAAGTGGAGGATAGTGAGGTATGACAATTGAATTAAGAATTCAAAGTGGAGGATAATGGATTATGACAATTGAATTGAAAATTCAGAGTGGGGGGACAATAGGTTATGACAATTGATTGAAAATTCAGAGTGGGGGACAATGGGTTATGACAATTGAATTGAAAATTCAAAGTGGAGGATAATGGGGAACATTGAATTAAGAATTCAATTTTGGATTTTGGAGGATATTAACTAATTAAATATTAGGAATATTTAATTGTATGTGCAACATGGTGAGGTGGAAGGGATGAGGTGGAAGGATGAGGTGGATTGATGAGGTGGATTTTGTGAGGTGGATTTGGGATTTGAGACATTAGAAGAATTTAGGGATTTCAATTAAATGAACCAATCAAATAAACTTTGAATATTTATTTGATTGACAGAGGAAAATAAGAATTAAGATAAATATCAGAATATTTACTTAATTTGACCTGTGCCAATTTTAGGCTATTACAATAACTACTAGAAATTTTGCATAGATGATGTGTTTACAGAAGTGGAGCCAATTCTCAGATCTGCCTTGGATGGGCACAATGTATGTATTTTTGCTTATGGGAAGATAAGAAGTGCATAAGTCGCAGCATTTTTAGGATCCAAATAAAAAAGTAGGGTCGTTGTAAATACTCCTAACCCTACATTCATATGTGATCTACAGGCACCAAGAAAACACATCCACACAACCACGATAAATTTAAATGACATCTTAATGATATAGTTTAGAGTGTCCTCAAGATAGCCAGCACACACAAGAAGGTCAACCATGCACACATAATGATCAATTGTAGGTGTAATGCAATAAGGGTTACTAATCTAATTGAAGTATGTACAACCCTCATCCACTAAACCTGCATGGCTACATGCACATAGAACACAAGTAAAGTTTACAATGTTAGGATATGTTCCAGAGTGCTTCATTAATTCAAATATTTTGAGGGCATCCATGTAAAATCCATTTTGTGCATATCCTGCAATCATTGCATTCTAAGAGATGACATCACTTTGAGCCATTCCATCAAACAATCCACATGCCTTATCTATACTTCCACACTTTCCATACATGTCTACCAAAGCATTCCAACTATAATATTTGATAAAAATCCCCCTTCCATTATGTTATGATGGATGTCCATTATGTTGTGATGGATGTCCATACCCTATTCCAAAGCTCCCATTTTGGCACGGGCAGGGAGCATGTTGGAAAAGGTTGTCAAATTTGGATTTACACCTGCTAATTGTATTTTCTTGAAAGTTTATACGGCCTTTTCAAAAAATCCATTTTGTGTATATCTTGCAATCATTGCATTCAATGAGATGACATCTCTTTGAGGCATTATGCCAAATAGTTCACATGCCTTGTTAATGCTTCCACATTTTGCATACATGTCTACCAAGGCAGTTGAAACTACAACATCTGACAAAATTCCTCTATCCATTCCTTTTTGGTGGATGTTCATACCTTGTTCCAATGCTCCTATTTTGGCACAGGCAGGAAGGATGCTGGCAAAGGTTGTGGAATTTGGCTTTACACCAGCCAATTGCATTTGCTTTAAAATTTCTAAAGCCTTTTCAACAAAACCATTTTGTGCATATCCTGCAATCATTCCATTCCATGAGATGACATTTCTTTGAGGCATTCTGTCAAATAGTTCTTGTGCCTTGTCTATGCTTCCACATTTTGCATTCATGTCCACCAAAGCATTTCCAACTATAATATCTAAAAAAATCCCCCTTCCATTATGCTTGATGGATGTCCATAGCCTGTTCCAAAAATCCCATTTTGGCACAGGCAGGGAGGATGCTACCAAAGGTTGTGGAATGTCCATGGGATGACATCTCTTTGAGGCATTGTGTCAAACAGTTCCCGTGCCTTCACTATTATTCCAAATTTTGCATACATTTCTACCAGAGCATTTCCAACTATAATATCTATCAAACATCCCCCTTTCGTTATGCTTTGATGGATATCAAACCCTGTTCCAAAGCTCCCATTTTAGCATAGGTTGGGAGTACGTTGACAAACATAACTTGATCGAGTTGGAGACCGGTTTATTCTTTAGGATTCCCATCTCTGTATGTTGCAATAATCGTATTCCATGAGATGTTGTCTTGTTCTTTCATGTGGTCAAAGACTTTTCTAGCATCCACCAAACTTCAACACTTGACATACAAGCAAGAATTTAATATTTATGTTGCTTGGTAAATTTACAGGACTGGTCACATCTCCAAGTTGGGAAACAATGAGGCCATATGGTGTCTATGCAATAGGTTGTTCCTAGTATTACCACCTCTACCACACTGGTATTTGAAAGTGACAATTCAAAAAATGTCAATCAAATACAATAAAATTCTAAAAATTAAATGAAAATTCCTCAAAGAAAGTAAATCTTACTAGTTGAAAAATAAGAAGTCTAAATAAGATATTCCAGAATCCATAGAAGAATGAAGAAACATTGGAATCAAACCTGGGAACTAGGAGTTAGGGCTACTATAGGCACATAATCATGGACAACATAAACCAAAAAAAATAGCTACTGCCTAGAAGAAGTTAACCATAAAAACAATAAAATAGTAAAGGACTGTTTGAACCATGACATGTGGGATCTCAATGGTAACCTGGAAAATAATCAAATGCAAGTGGTGTCAAATAATATTTCAGATTCACTTCCACTATGCTTCATGGTTTAATGGTTTATTGGCATTTTTTGGTATTTTTAACTGGGTCAACATTGGATTGCTCTATCTGCAACCTTAATCTAATTGAATTTTCAATCTTATTGCTCCACATGGAAAAAATCTCTATGAAGTTATTTATACACTACATGCTTTAGCTCATTTTGTTACAAAAAAATTATTCATTTTTTGGTTCTTGAACCCAAATTTTGTTTGGGTAATCTTAGGTTTTGAGTATTTCTTTTATTGAGGAACATGATGCTGTGAATTAAAAAAAAACATTTTATGGGGCTACTGCATAAGGAATAGCTGAGTACATGCCATCTGCCTTTTCACAGTAGAACACAGTTTGCTCTAAAGCAACAATGGGTTGAACAAATGAAGAATTGCTAATCCCAAGGATACTCGTTCAGATCTTGTTGTTTGTAGATCTGTCAAACAAAGAACCATAGTATCTTATGAAATCAGCCCTTGGACAATGACACTACAATAGCTAAAGTATTTCAGCATATGATGCCAACCGATGCTCCCAGATCTTACAATGTTTTGCTAAGTTTCCAGGATATACTTCCAAACATAAGGGCCAAGCAAAGGAAAATCTCCTATGAGTGATGAAAAGTTGTGTGTGTAAACAAAGGCTAATCTCCTGCGAGCAATGAAAGAGTGGACTCTTTTCCCCTGTGAAAGTGAGTTGAAAATATAGGTATGCAATAATTGAAGATATATAGAGTAGTCTCCAGGAGGGTTGTTGTGTGTAGCAAGTAGAATGCACATCGCCTCCTTCAACATAATGTTGTAAGATTGAGATGACTAGTGGATGGCAATTACATTTTATGATTCTAATTGGAGCGTAGAAAATGTGCAATGTTATTCAGTCTATGTATGCTTTTTAATTTCTAGAATAACGAAAGGCAAGATGATTACTGGTGTTAAAAGATTCAATAAGATTTAGATTCTCATTAGTGCTTATCTTACTTATGTACATAATAATTTACTTTAAATCTATTCTTCATTGCTAAAACAGACTGTTAGATTTTCATTCACTCAATAAGACAATGATTTTTTCATTTAACGTTTGGGCTACAGTATTTGAATACGACAGGGGCTGGTAGACATTGTTTGCACCTTAGCTTAAAGGTCAGGATCAACCACTGTGTGTTTTTCTAAGATATTTAGATTAAATTTGAAATAAGGGGTATTCTTCAATGTGAATGCATTTAGAATGTAATTGGCAATATTTTAATTTTTTTCCTATCTTTATTTGTTGAGATGAGTATTCAAATTAGATAAAGCTAAGCAATGAGGCAATAAACTAAAATGCTTCTACATATTGGGAGTATGTAACTTAGAGGATACCAAGAATGCGTTTTGTTCTTCTATTGTCATTTTGTGCTCCTCTAAGAACAGATCTAAGAAGATCCGTTGAGTCAAGAAGGTAAACATTCTTTCAAAGAACATGTTAAAGTAAGTTACTTATTTGCTTTCTATTACAAATGGGGCAATTGCTAGGTTTTGTTTGTGCAAACCAAGGCATGAGATGCAGCAAAGAAGAAGAAGCAATGCTGCAATTAGCAATATTAAGCAAGTTTTGATACATTTATTTAGATTTTGAGATGTAAAAGCCTATGATGAAATATTTAGGGTTCATTTTTCAAGTAGTTCTTTCATGTTTTGGAGCTGTATAAGTAAAAAATAGAGCATTGTAACTCAATTTTCTCAGTCACAGCACTGAGAAACACACTTTGTAACACATTTTTCAAAGCAAAGACATATTTAAGTCTTGTATCTGCTGTAAGAACACATTTTCTCAATAAAATTTTAGTATTTTGCCTTCTTAATAGATGTTTCATTATGTGCAAATGAGTGATTGATTATGTTTTTCTGTGTTTTATGTTTAAACATCAAAAGCATTGTCTCATTTCCCACACTTTTAGGCAGAAATCAGTGAACAAAAACAATTAAATAAACTACCAATTGACTAAATATACTACCAATTGACAGAAATCAATGAATAAATATGACTAAATATACTACTAGTTTATAGAAATCAGTGAATAAATATACTACCAATTGACAGAAATCAGTGAATAAATATGACTAAATCAATGACTAAAAATATACTACCAAATTGATCAATCAAAACAAACAAATAAATGACTAGCAATAAACTACTAATGGTCACGTGACCAAGCTCAGTGAATAATATGACTAAATCAATGACTAAATTAATGACTAAATATACTACCAAATCGATCAATCAAAGGGACCAAATAAATGACTAAAATTGGTTTAGTCATAAATTTGGTCATGTTATAAATGACTGGTAATAAACTACTAATGGTCACGTGACCAAGTTTAGTCATTTAGAAACAGTTTTTAGTAGTTTTTTGAATCACATATTGTTGTTTCTGTACTAGTGGCATGTAATACAAAACTTTCCTTTCTCCAGTTGTCAATTATATGGGGAGAGACCCATCTCTATCATATGCCATCTCAACCATATTAAAATCATCGCACAAAACCCAAGTGGTGGCAGGCATAAAATTGGTGATACAATGCCATAAGGAAGACCGTCAATAAAATCATTGGAAGAATAAACATTAATAATGCAAAAAGAATGATTATCAATATTGAAAATGATGCAAAACTAGAAGGCAATCAAAACATTGGAAATATACTTCACAACAATGGGCTCAAATGAGTAAGTTTCACAAACAATCTTCTCAAAAGCATCTTCCTTTTTCAAGGGTATAACCTGGTTTCCAACTACTTTGACCATACAAGGTTAACATAGACCACTTTACATCTTAGGGACCCCAACACAACATACTCCAACACTCAAATTTTCACAGAAATCCAAGACAACTAGTACTTCCTTTGTTATTAGGCCACTAGCCTTGTAGCCCTCTTTTTAGGTCTGTCATACAATAACTTTTGTTATGGGCATGATCCCTATGAAACAAAGACATTTATGAGTACCCATTATCCCCATTGACAACATATCAAAAAAATGAGGATAGGTTTCTTCAGACCAAAGCCCTAAAAAATGCACTGTTGTTGTTTGCAATTAGGCCTAATTAGGTTGCTTCAAGGAGGGTTTATTGGATCTAAGCTCCCAAACACCAAATCACTTCTCCAACTGCTCAAACACATTATATTTGACCCGTACATGCTTTATAAACCATTATCCATAAGTTTTCGTGAGTATTTTGACAAACCCTTGCACCAAACTCACAAAATTGCATAAAAACCTTATAACAGTCACCTAGGGCTTCTTCAAAACTCATCTAAAACTTCTCCAAAATCAATGAAACCAATGGGAATAATTCATAACCTTAAAACAGACCTTCATGCAAGTTTTTACTAATTTCTAATGGTTAAAATGAAAGATATGCAATGAAAATTAAAAATTGATATTTGCTCTTTTGACTGCTGGAACTTGGAGGAAAGTTGTTTTGCTCTGCATATTTTTGGAATTGGCCACCATTGTCTCTCTAGGTTCATACCGCACTCTAGGTGTAGGAAGTATAGCCTTTTTTTCCTGTACACCCGCATTTATTGCAGCTTCTTGGCCATTTAAATGCCTCTTACCTCTTCTAACCTAGCATTTGTTGCTGGTGTTGGCGGTTCTTTGGCTCTGAACAATGGCTCCTCCACCAACCAAGCGTCCCCGAAAGTTTGTTCTGAAGGTGTTCCACGAGGTAAGACCTCAAACTCTCCTACTGATGTGATCTTACCATCACAGGAATTTGATACTGCTTGTTTATGGTTAGAGCAACATACTCTCATTGGTTATTTTGTAGGGAGAACTCCCCCTGAATCTATGCTCAAAGAATGGGTCCAAAAGGCTTGGGTCCCTCATGGGGTCCGCCTTGATATGGTCTAGAATTTGACCAAAGGCCTTTTCCTTTTCCGCTTTGCGGAAGTTAGCCATGTTCAAGCAATTTTGAACCATGGCCCTTGGTATGTTCGGTCTTCCTTGTTGGTCTTCCAACAATGGACATGAGATTTTGTGGCCTTTGATGATACCAAACATAGAGTCCTGTGTGGATTGAATTCCCTAGTTTGCCTTTGCCCTGTCTGCATTTCCTACATGACATTGCCTCTTATTTAGGAAGAGTTATTTGTGTTGAACCTAATAGGTTCTTTCAGGCACACCCTTAAAAGTGTGTCTGTGTTGAGGTGGATCTTTCGAAAGACCTCAAGGAATTTATTGACATTCAAATTGGCCCCCTTCGGCACACCCAGAAAGTCACATACTTCAATTTGCCCAATACTTGCTATCGTTGCCTGTCAGCAGAGCATAAAATTAAGGATTGTCCTCTTGTTGTGCCTAGAACCCGGGTTCTTCTCAGGGAGACTGTACAGGCCCACCCTGTAGCAAACCATGTAGTAACTATGCCCAAGGTGGTGGTTTCTAAACCAATGGACACTTGGGCTACTATTAGCAATCGCAAAAATAGAGTGAAACCCTCTGTAGATGTTCTTAAACCCTTCGAAGTAGTTAAAGAGGTTTCAAAACATTTTGTGAATGGCGGGAAGGACAACAATAAGAGCCCACTTGTGCTGCCTTTGCAGCAAGCATCATCGCCAAGGGCAAGAGCCCATGTCAATTCTTCTGTGATGCCTTACAGGCGCTCTCGTAGACGTGAGCTTCCTAAGGAGGGAGAAATTGTTCAGGAGCTTAAAAAACATCAAATCCCTCTCCAATTTGGGTCAAACCCCGCTGACTTTCTTCATAATAGTTTTGCTTCATTTGGAATTCTGTATTATGGGAAGACGGTGGAGGATTTTAAATGAATTTTCTCTCTTGGAATGTTAGAGGTCTCACTGACCTCTCTAGGAAGTACTCTTTTCATGATGCTCTCCATCATTATGTTTCTCTTGATGTTCTGTGCCTGCAAGAAGTTAAAGTTACATGCTTTCTTTTGTCTTCGGCTTGCCGTTGTATTTGGCCAACCAGTAAACTATTTTCCACTGCCCATGAGGCTGGCAAAGGTGGTGTAACCACTCTTTTGTCCCCTCGGTGGCATGATTCAATGGTGGATCATGGGGTGGCTCCCACCAACTGGTTAGTCTGAACACTTCTTAATATTACTAATCACTCTTTTGGGATTATTAATGTCTATGCTTCAAATGATGCGTCAGAAAGATCTGCTTTGTGGTGATGGATTGCAGATTCATTGCCCGTGGCCACGTGGCTTATTTATGGAGATTTCAATATGATTGAAATGGCTACTAACAAGGATGGTGTTCTACCTTTTGGGTGGCCAGCTGGCGAAAGAGAGGCATGGTTCCATATGTGCAATAAATTGGGATTTTTTGATCCCAATGTTGGTCGCCGTCACTCTAGTCCTTTATGGCATACTTGGTGCAATTTTCGGGCTAGAAATGATAGGGTCTTTAAACACCTTGATTGTGCTATGATTTCTACACAATCCTTTTTTAACTTCTCCACGTCATCCACCCTTCCTGTACATCAGTTAGTGGATATGACGTTGTTAGATCACTTTCCAATTCAGTTTGCCATTGAGTGGCATCTCACTCAGCCACGCGCCATGAAATCTCAGTTTTTTCTGAACACTTCCTTGCTTGCTCATCAACCCACCTTGGCGCACATTTCAATTGTTTGGAATTTAGAATGTCATCCGTTGCATGCTACTGGCTGGATTAAGTGGTGGAATGATGCTATCACCCACACAACAAGGTTTCTTCACATCTATGGCCATCAGCTAGCCAATTTCAGGAGAAGGGCTTATGAAGCTACTGTCAATGCTTTGAAATTTACTTTTGAAGCCTTAGCTGCTGAGCCTTTTTCTCCTTCTAAGCAAGTCCTTGTGTCTAATTTATGGCATAAAAAAAAAATGGCTGACTGCCATGCTGCCAGAGGAGCGCAACTTAAAGCTAGAATGCACTGGCTAAAAATTGGGGACCGTGTTTCTAAGGAGTTCTTTCTTGTTCTTTGAGCTAAACATTCCTCAAATGGTATTAAGCAAATCAAAGAGGACAATGATGTTCATATAGATCTGCCAGACATTCTCTAGGCTTTTGTAAGACATTATGAAAAAGTTTTCACTGTTCAAGATTACACTCCTGAGCAACAAACTGCTTTGTAGGATTGTCTTGTTGTTGTTCCAAACAAGTTGTCCTCAGCCCTGACTCACTTCTGTGATCAACTTTTGACCATTGAAGACCTTAAAGAAGTCGTCTGCTCTATGGCAGGTGGGAAAGCGCCTAGAATTGATGGCTTTCCTTGTGAGTTCTACAAAGCCCTCTGGGATTGTTTAGGAAAAGATTTACACAATGTTTACCTTGAAGCATTTCATTCCAATTCTTTAGGAAATATTATAAGTCAAGGAAACATTAAGTTCATACCTAAAGCTGGCGATCTGGAGGATATTTGCAACTGGAGGCCCATTACCCTCCTTAATGTCTCCTACAAAATCATTGCTAAAGCCCTTTCGCTCAAACTCCGCAACCTGCTTCCTTTGATTGTCCGCCCTGAACAAGCAGGCTTCATTAAGTCCAAATATATATTAGATAATATCATTGTAGTTTGGGAGGGAATGGAATGGGCCCGAAAATCAAACCAAAAAGCAATTTTAAAAAAAATTGATTTTGCTAAGGCTTATGATTGCATTGAATGGTGCTTTATCCTTGCAATGCTTGTAACATTAGGGGTTGGACCCTCTTTTATTCAATATGTCAAAATGCTCCTTTCAAATGCTTTTGCTTGCA
Organism: Cunninghamia lanceolata; assembly: GCA_027924645.1. Classification (NCBI taxonomy): domain Eukaryota; kingdom Viridiplantae; phylum Streptophyta; class Pinopsida; order Cupressales; family Cupressaceae; genus Cunninghamia; species Cunninghamia lanceolata. The sequence goes on from BSBN01000025.1 coordinate 21,021,188, forward strand.
TCACTATCAATGGCCACTAGTCTCATACTTTTAGCCTTTTCAGATCAATCCACCAAGGATGCCCTCTTGCCCCAAGCTTGTATGTTCTTGCAACAGAAGGTTTTGGTTATCTTCTTGCTCATTCAGTTTCCAATAGGCTTGTTCATGGTATTTCTTTACCAAATTCTTTTAGCCAGCTGCTTAATGGTCATTTTGCTGATGACTCCTTTTTAACCTTACTGGAAGAAGAAAATTTAGTTAAAAATGCTCTTGGTTGTCTAGAGACCTTTTGTTTGGCCTCAAGTTCTTCCATCCAGTGGCACAAGACGTTATGCTACAGACAGTCTATACTTCCCACTCCTCATTGGCTTCAGCAATATGGCTGGCGCTGGGTTGGCCATGGTGAAATTTTTAGATTCTTGGGTATTCCTTTTGCGTTCCAGGGCACTTCTGCCATCGTATGGCAAGCTGTTCTTACTCGTGTGGAGCAAAAACTTGCAGTCTGGATTACTAAGCCTCTTTCACTGGCTAGTAAATTCTAGGTTTATTCTAAGATCTTGGCTGTAACCCATGTTTATTATTCTTCTTGTTGGGCTCCTTCAAAAAGCTCTTATGCCAAACTGGAAAAACTCTTACAGGATTTCCTATGGACCTCTTCTGATATTCGTCATGATTTTCACCGTGTTGCATGGGAATTTTGCTATCTTCCCAAAGATTCTGGAGGACTTGGTATTCTTTCTACTCACCACCAAGGAACTGCCTTGGTTGTTAAATAAATTGTTTGTGCGCTCACTAGTTGTGAGGCATGGAAGGTTTTACTCTGGCATAACATTGAAATGGGACATCCTATGCATAAACCGGCTTGGAAAGGAATTAGTTTTTCTACTCTCCTTGTCATGAGAGAACCAATTCAAATCTCAGGCATGTTTGTGGTTAAGAGCATTTGGAAAGCCTGGGAAAAAATTAAACCTTGGTTATGCTGGTCTGGTGATGGTTTTTGTGCTAGTCTTTCATTCAATCACCTTAATATTTGGTGGTCACCTCTCCTAGCTTCTGCAACTCAACCTTTGGCTAAATTGCAAGGTTTAAAAGCTCTCAAATTTCACAAAAAAGGTGTTTAGACCATTCAGGATATGTTTCACAGGCCCACTATGAGCCTTTTGGCTTAGGAAGCATTCCGTGTAAAATTTTCTCTTTCAAAAGTTGATAAGCCTTCTTATGACAAAATCATCATGGCCATTCCACTTGAAATGTCGCATAAGGTTGGAATTCAGTCCAACAAGCCATGATGGAAGGAATGGAAATGGTATCCAGACACACCTTTGCATCATTTCAAGCCACAAATGGCTTACAGTTGGCTTTCAGCTCATTTACCCATGGCTGCCACTCTTAATAAGCATTGGCTTATTCATAGCTCTTTAAGTCTTTGGCATTCCAGGTTTAAAACTATTTGGTCTACCATTCTTGAGCCAAAACTTGCTCATTTTGCCTGGTGCATTCTCTTTCAAGGCTTGCCTATTGGTACTAGGTTGTTTCACATTGGGGTCCAAGATCCTCGTTGTCCTTTTTGTGGACAGATTGAAACAATTCAGCATCTCTTCTGGTATTGCACCAGAGCTCAGCAATTTTGGTTATGGATTCATGATTTTTTTTGCCCTTTCAGACTCGAGCCATTAACCTGACAAATCATCATGTTGGGTGATTCACCCAAGTTTCTTGAAAATTTTACTCAAATCTGGCATATTTTCAGGGTGAAGATTTTATTTGCATTATAGAAAGATCACAATTCTTGTATATTTTTAGAAAGCAAAATTGGAACTTATGTTTCTCTGTACATTAAAACTATTATCTATTCTAATGCTCTTCTGCAGATTCAAGTGCAAGCTAACAAAGTTGCCTTAGAAGTGGCTCACTTACAAGAGTTGTTGGATCATTGGGGGAATGCTCCCTGCATTGTGGCTCATGTTCCTCCCTCACCATCCTCTGTCAGAGCTCGCTCTCCTAACAAATGCAGAAGTGGTTTGGCCAGAGATTCTCAGCCTCACTCCCAGCCTGCTCTGCGTTGCAGTGCTCACCGGCGAAGGCGCTCGGCCTCTCCACGTCCGTGTGGATGGACCTCTAGTCATGCTGCTAGTGCAGATGGGGATAACGCAGGGTGGACCGTTATGGATAATGTAGGTAATGTTGGTTGGCCTGCAATGGCCAATGCAAGTTGGAATGCTCCTGGTTCTTCTCATCCACCAACTACATGGTGGGATAATACCAAGGTTTTCCCTCGGTTAAATTTGGCTATCTCACCTCAACATGAGGAGCCAAATGTTTAGAATGAAGAACATGAAAATGAAGATGGCTGGGCTATGCCTAATGTCAACCCAGACCCTGCAGACATTTGGGGGAAACTGGATGATAGGGATCCACCATCCGGTTGCTTAATTCTATTTTTTCTTTATTTTTATATGGGTCCTGTACCCTTTGATACTTTGTTCTAGATCTTTCTGGGCTTAGCCCATGTGACTCTCGGGGTGTGCCTTTTAACCATCCATTATTTTTTTGTGAAGTGTTATTTTATTTTAATAGATAACTTGCATTTTCATCAAAGATATGCAATTTTTATTGCTTGCTGCCATGTGTAAATCTGAATCTACCCATTTCCACCAAAATTGTAATAACTTTTGCATAACTTAAAGAAATTGAGTTCAACCAATTACATTGAAAAGTAGATTCAAATATATTTCACCTAAAATGAAAAACAAGTGGTTTCCTATACCGTACATGGCTGTACCATGCGCTGCAATAGGACTGTTACAGGAGAAATCTAGAAATTGCAGTCACAAAAATGATCATAACTTTCTGGAAACTCAATGAAAAAACACCAAACCAATTGCATTTGGAAGGTGATTCAATTCCCTATCATATCCAATCAATTTCAGACCATTAAATTCAAATTAAAGTCCATACAAAATAAAATAACAGTCAAATTTTCTGGAAAAACATTATTTTGGGCATGCAAACTTGTTTTTTCTTCATTCCATCCCTTCCAAAAACCTTCCCCCCACCTTGGGATCCATGTTTACAAGGAATATTTATGCTATTACAACCACATTTTAACTTCCCAACCAACCATAACTTCTTTTGTTAAGACTAATGACACTTTTACAAGACTTGTTGCATTTTGACAACTTTTACATTATTTTGCAATATTAACCCTATGGACTTTAAATGACTCAAATACATAAAAAATGGTCCATTAGACCTTATTACAATGTTGAAACATCAAAATTGAACACAAGACTCAATATTGCCTCATGGAGGCATGTGATCAAATAGGTGCTCCTACACCAGAAAAGGATCCATAATGCCTAGTTAGTGGGTCACATCCATGATCAACAATATGAGAATGCCACCTAGGAGAGAGAAAGGTAACAACTCCTCCATGATTTGCATCACGATTGCTAAACCAAAAATAATTGGCTAGCCAAAAAACACTAGTAGTGGAAAGTAGAAAACTAGTGATCTTGACTTTTTGCAGAAAAATAATATCTAGACCTATAAATTGTTGATGAGTATCTCTTACAATATACTTTCTATGGAGGTTAGTAGGACCTTAGACATTGTAACATGCCCATTGTTCTACCAAACTAAATTTTAGTAAATTTAACCCAAAAGTAAATAGTTCTTCATACCAACAATATGAGCAATAAAAATTTCCTTTCTTTTAAAATGATATGATGCACATTTGAAATATATTTCAAACTTTACCATTGCATAATCAAATTACATTTCAACATTACAAGTATTGAATATTTCTCATTTACAAAATTCCATAAGATGGATACAAAGGTACAAACAAGTTTTCAAAGAGCTAAACTAACAGTAGAGATACAAATGGTTCTGATGTCCATCAAATCTTGGCTGCTAAATGCATGAGGAGAAGCATCAATCAAGCACTTTTTTGCCAACCATGGACTAACTGGGGTCCCCCGCACATTTACCAAACTGGTAAATGTCACTACCCTTCGACGAAGGGATTGGTATGATAACCTCAAAGATTAGCCTATTATGAGCATGATGTTGTGTCCTACATAACTAGATCTGTTATACTATGGATCCAACCTACAAGTATGATTATCCGTGCCTAGTATGTAAGCCTAGATCACAGTGAACTGACAGTGTAAACAATGGCTACTTACACTACTTTGGCCAAAGTATTCATCACCCCTAATTCAGAATGGACTTCAAACGTTCACCCATCTTCCTAGATCGATTTGGTATGACATCATTCTCTATATAAAGGTTACTCCCTTATCCATGGATCAACTAATCCCAGGATTAACCTCACTTAAATTTTCCAAGTTTACTATGATGCTTCTACCAAAATAATACAAGTTGTAATACATAGTTTCCATAACTTAACCTTTCATAATGTAGCAATAATTATTCATACTTAACTTAATATAGTGCATATTTTGAATATAGATACTAATCTCTACTATGGAGATTAATCATACATTCAATACATAATATTTCCAATACTAGATATATACCTCTCATTGAACATATTAGAAAATGTCCAATTCGATATAGAAAAGCAACCCAAACTTATTTCCAAACAATCAATCAAGAACATATAATCTTTTCAAACATAAAATGCACAATGGAGAAGAAATTAGCATGCCTATTAATGCTATGCTCCAATAGCTCAATTGGATTCCTTGCTCTTAACTCCTTTAGCTTGTTGAATATCTCCTCCAAGAACAACTCAATTCCCCCTCTTTAATTCTTACTAATTTCCCTCACAAACTCAAGACCAAAATAACAATGCACACTCAAAACACTAGACTCATAAAATTACAGTAGAACAACATATAACAACTTCGATGGAAAATTTGTGTGTACAAATGAATGGAAGAGCTCCTCAATTTATACAAAAATCTGAGCATGCCAAGGCTACAAACAAGCTCCCAGATTCGCCACAACTCCCACTTAGAAATTTGACTCAGTAAACGAATTCAAGGTGGCAATAGAAATCGTTGCACATAGAACACATAAGTGGACAACAAGAACCAAATTAAGAAATGAAAGGAAATAGGTTAGATTCACGACTCCTATTTGGTTTGCACCATTCAACCATGGTGCCACTCAAACACCACACCCCCCTATTTTCCTGTTGGCAGTTTGGATAGAACATGTCAATGAATTCCCATGTTGGAAATCAGTTAACAAGTGCTTTATGGAGCACTGCCATATTCACATTATATGGCACTTTATGTCCCCCAAACATTATGAATGCATGCGTTGCCTTATAAACTATGCGTGTTGCCTTTCCAGCACTCTATACATAGTAATATGCTACACTATAGTCTTTAAACTATGCACTGAGTTTATCATTAACATAGGTTACAAAGCTACACACTATGTTTGACAAATCAATGCTTAAGATATATATATATATATATATATATATATATATATATATATATATATATATATATATATATATATATATATATATATATATATATATATATTCACATTATATGGCACTTTATGTCCCCCAAACATTATGAATGCATGCGCTTCCTTATAAACTATGCGTGTTGCCTTTCCAGCACTCTATACATAGTAATATGCTACACTATAGTCTTTAAACTATGCACTGAGTTTATCATTAACATAGGTTACAAAGCTACACACTATATATAAGCTATAGGTTACAAAGCTACACACTATATATGTTTGACAAATCAATGCTTAAGATATATATATAAGCTATTTTAAAAATATCATTTGATAATAGATTTCACATATTCATATTTGCATATTCCATCAACTACATATGTTTATTATATATATACACGTACTATATGCACATATATATGTATATTATCATTACTTGAAAACAACATAAAACTCATTAACCCACATATCCACCAACGACGTATGAATATGAAATGCACATATAAACACATACATATAGATATCCCTCATCCAATCGATACTCTTATGCCTATGAGCAATACATTCATGAGCATGAGTAGATACGTCTACCTATGTATACTCATGCACGTATTTTCTCATATGTACGAGTTTATTGTGGACATGTATCTACATATGTGTATATATTCATTTCACGTTTATACCTTGTCATTTGCAATTTCAAACTTTATAAAAGAAGACTTCAATTGACACTTGGACTAAATCACATTCCTCATTCAAAACATTCATAAAATCATATCCCAATAAGCATTCAAGATCATTACCACATATTACTTACCTTTACCCACACAAACTTGACATAACCTAGACCAAGTAGGATAGTGGTGTGTGATTGCTCAGTTTAGGCTTCTCTAAAGATTACCAGACCAAGTCCTTCTCCCGAGTGATACTTCCCCTCATTTCTGGAGTAACCTATTCTTGCATTCAGCTTACATCACCACAATAGTAGTTAGCTGATCACAATATAATCATATGCTTCATACATTTCATAACTAGAATCACTTATAATACATCACATTGCATCATTTAATCTTTCAATATATTCAATTCAAGATTCACAATGCACGTTAATGCAAAGATTCTTAAACCATTCATTTATTCAAGCAAATTAATCAGTTAAGGTAAATAGTAAATATCTAGAAACACACAGGGTGTAATAGACATTTTAGGAAAGGAAACTCGTTATTGAAAAAACTATAAAAAAACCTATCAAAAAGGGAAAAAAATAGTTTGACTTCACCGCATCGAAGTACATGGGAAGACTTTTCCGTTGATTATTCACACTCAAAAAAACACCTCTTCATTTGCAAGATATAGCAAAAAGGAAAAAATCACCCCTTTTACAAACACTTTATGATTTCTGGAAGCTAGGTTGAAATGCTAGTGGTTAGCATTTAAAGTTAATGTAACAATAAACATTTAAGGTAACATTTGATGTTAATGCCACCAGAAATGGTTAGTGTTACAATAAATGCTAACTATGCATACAAATGTTAGCATAAAAAGCTAACAATAATGTCAACTTAAAAATTACAAAAAATATGAATGCCCGTAGAAATTGTTGTTTAACATTTAATGTAGATAGATTTGGATATGATTGTGGAGGGGTAGATGTTGATTTGGAAGAGAGCTCGTAGCTGAGGTGAAGGAAACCATTACCTCGAACATACCTTTTAGAAGACTTTCGTCCAAACACCAAGAGGAGCACCATGAAACTGGAGTATAAATAGGATGTTGTGGATGTCAAGGAGGCCGTGGTCAAGGTGTGACTAGAGCTTGAAGGCAAGTGTGAGCCAAGTTAAGAGAGAATGGGGTTGTTGCTAGTTTGCAAGCTGATAAAGGCCACGAGGCCATAGCACGTGAAACGCCCTATGAACATACTTCGAGGCCAAAAAATAAAGACAATATTATATGCTAAAATACTAGTAGGCCTAGAGGTCAAACAAGATTTTTGGGGCCGTTGGGGCTAGAAGGAACTAAATACGGGTTGGATTAGGGCTCGCAAAGGCCAAAAAGGAAGGCACAATGCCTTATACAGGCTGCTAGGGCCTATGGAGGAGTCGTATGTCAATTAAGAGCTACAGACTGGTCTTTGGAGGAAAAATGAGCCCAAAAACAAAGAGCCTTGGTGCGGCCTAAAGGTATAGAGAGGGTGTTGTGCAGATTGTGACCTTAGAGACCTGGTTGATGCAAATTGCTTGCAAAAACATTAAACACTACACAAATATATGTATAGTTGGATTACAATGTAGGTCAAGAATGGCCAATAATGTAGGGTCGAACTTCGAAGAAAGGATGTCTCGAAGCAAAAACCAATCTGCAAATCAAATGCAGAACTAGAACACCCAAAAGAGTCAAAAAATAGAGACGATTCTGTAGGTTGACCAAATAGAGCCCAAAACCTAGGCCAAAACAAGTTGTACTGGCCTAAAATTGCTTAAAAACCTGCACAATCAAAATCAATTTCAACCCAAAATAAAATTTTGTAAGGGGTTAAAGTACCCTTTGCAAAAAAAATCCTTTTATTACAAAAATTCTATACAAGTATGGATTTGGAGGTCGTACGACCGTACAAACCTTAGGCGGATAAAAAGAAATTTGAAAAATTCACTGTATCAAAATTCACTATTTGAAGGGTCATTTTTATAGTCTCGAGCCTTCTGGACTGAATAGTGAGGTTCGTTTGGCTCCACGACAAACTCTTGACATAGCTTGGTGCAGAAATCACTCAAAACAGGAAGCGTTTTGCTAGCATGGCTTTGATACCATGCTAGAGTAGCCAAGATCAACAAGCAAATACCAACAACTTCCACTAAAGATAATATTGCACATAAAATCCAAAATGATATATTCAAGAGATTGTTAAAAATATACATAGATGCCTTGTATAAATAGGCATGAGAGAGGAGGTAGGAAGGCAGAAGTCGATAACTGACCACCCCTCCAAAGATGCAACACTTGTGAGCTAAGTGACAAGTGCTCATGCAAGTGGTAATCAAACATGCAATAGGTGTCTCAAATGTACGAGGATACATGTCTTTACCTCATGAGATGAGACAAACTCAAAAAAATAAGTAAACTTAAGCTAAGTGTGAATAAGTCTACTAGTCAAAAGAGAACTAGTTACCTAACATGTACCTTTTTACACTAAAAGTGTTTAATAATGAGTCAAAAAATTATTTGAGTTTTCTCGTTGGCATATTTTTGGTCATGCCAAAGAATTACAACTAAAATAATGTGAAGAAGTTAATTTTTTTATGAATCAAATTTAAAATACTATAATATACAATTAGGAAATCAATAATAAGAACAAATCAATCAAATCAACCATCAAATGAATTGACGAAGTACATATAAATAGACCACCTATATACATGACTCAAAGAGATGACATGTCTAGTGGTCATGAGTTTAACTGTAATAAGTTAATTTGGTATAACTATGAAGTCAAGACTTGAATTGCAAATCAATAAATCAATTCACTCAACCTGATTAATACAGAGGTGGTCTTGACTAAATAGAGGTGGCACCTAACTACTACGAATCAAGGATTGATGAGGCAGTGGTAGCAATTATGTATCTCAAGTCAAAGTATACATGTATTTATTAGCTTTTTAAGTGAGAATAACTAAATATCCTAATTATCCTAAGTAGACTTATTAAATAGGTGCAATATCACATTGAGAATAGAAACATATCCAAAGTGAAGTAAATATTACACCAATATTTCCTCCAAGATCACTTGAATAATTTCCACAATTTTATATTTTCATATATTTATAATATCAATTTATGTTTTACATGAATAAGGATTATAATATATTTATTCCAAATACAATTTTGTTAATTATAGTTAAGAATAATTTCCACTATTTTGAATTTTCATATATTTAAAATATCAATTTATGTTTTACATGAATAAGGATTATAATATATTTTAATTTCAAATATAATTTTGTTAATTCTAGTTAAGAATAATTTCCACAGTTTTGAATTTTCATATATTTAAAATATCAATTTATGTTTTACATGAATAAGGATTATAATATATTTATACCAAATATAATTTTCTTAATTCTAATTAAGAATAATTTCCACAATTTTATATTTTCATATATTTAAAATATCAATTTATGCTTTACATGAATAAGGATTATTTTATGAATTATATATATTTCATTTCCTTGTGATTTCTTGGTCCCTGAGTCACTCCCTCTTCCCTCTTTCTATTTATGATGTTGAGGTCTGCAAATTTATCATTTCTATTTCTCTTCTTTAGCTCTTTTCTTCCTAACGATGGATCATATAGTGTGATCCAAAATGTTGAAGGAAAAAACTCTCACGCAGTCAAATCTTGAAACACTCAAGATATTGCATATCTATTACTAATTCAAAAAAGAGCCAATTACAGTTTCGAGTGGCTAAGTATGCCACTTCCAAACATACAATATAGCATTATTTTTTACATCACATTATCTACATCTGGCTGACCAATAGCAACAAGTTTTGTCCCAAGACAAAATGATGGGCAATCTCTAACACTGAAACTCTATCTCGTGATCTCAATGTCTCTATCTTCTCCATCCCTCGTCATAGCAACATGCTTTTGTTTGCTAAATTGTTTCTGAAACTATATATATTCCTTGTGAACTTGGGATGAATCTCCCTAAGGTCACAAGGTCTGACTTCTGCCATTTTTATCTCCGACATGTACATCACTGCACTTCCTTCATTAATAATCCTCCTGAATTTGTCAGTATGAATCTCCATTGTAATAGTTACCTACTCAAAAAATTTGCTCACGGTGAGTCTACTAGTAGATCCAGTAAGTTCCCTCTTTTTGCCTTGGTAGCATTCTTCATTTCTATTTTTCCAAATAAACTAAAGAATTTCAATAGAAAGAATCAACCAAAATAGGTTAGACCTAGTATCTAGACCAAATACAAAACCACAAAGAATCTCTTTCTGATTCAAACAATTTACACTAGACCATCCCTTGATGTTACCCAAGAACAAATTCCATATACCGACAACAAATTTTCACTCAAAAAAACATGTGCAAAAGACTCAATAACCTTGCAAATATAACACATGGCATTATCAAAACCTATAGTAAGTTTCCTAAGCAACAACAACCATCTGAAACAACATTTTTTAGGCTCAAGGTAGCGAGACCAAAGAGTTTTAAAAGACTTTGACAACATTTTTAATCCATTTGGAGTTTCCAAACCAGGTTTATATATTGGTACACCTCTTGGGAATCAAAAATCAACTTGTATAACTTTTTGGGATTTATTTTCATTAGTTTTGTATCATCCATCCATTTTATATTATGCAAAAAACTGTCATTGTTTTAAAGTTCCATATTTGATAAATCCTGTTTGATGGAATTACATACAATTGTATAAGTTCTTTTATGAGTATCAAGAATACCAAACTCATATTTGATTTGCATCCACCCTTTTAATGAATTATTATAAAAAATGTCTTTAAAACAAACTATGCCAAGTCTGCTCCAATCCAAGGCAGAGCATCCCTACAAGAGAGCGAAGTATTTTCCTTTATGTTTCAAGTTCCACCAAATTGATCTATTACCCTAAATAATACTTTTCCTTCTATCCATTGCCTCATTATCTCCAATGTACTTTTTAACAAATTCCCAAGCCTTACAAATGTTGGAGAAGACAACAGACCCTGAAGCTTTAACCTGAAACTTACCCAAAATTATTTCCTGTGTATCCAAGTTTTTCCATCCTTTTGCATTTTTTGGAATAGAGTTTTTTATATTGTTGCTAATAAATATTTTCCATGGTTCATATCCTTCCAAGGATTTAAGCACCCATTATGAAGCTAATGTTGCACCCTAGGCACTCAAATTCTTAAGCCCAAGTCCCCCTAACTCTTTACTCATGCAACACCATGCCCATTTCACTACATGTCTCTACTTATTCCCTTTTCTGTCTGAAGACAAGGATCCTCTAATCCTTTTTTGAATACATTCCATTTGATTACTTAGCAAAAAATCACATTGAGGCATAGTAAATAGAGTACGCTGACAAATGTTTTTGGCAAACTTTCAATCTACCTGGTAGAGATAGATAATTATTGTTGCAGCAACTTAATTTCCTATCAATTTTTTCATACATCCATTGCCACATTTTTTTTAGTGAAGGATTCACTACAAAGGGTACATACCAATAAGGGTCATCCCACAATAATGGGTTACACTTTTTGGCCAAACTTGACATTGAAATCAACATTTTGAACTAAATCTTTACTTTCTAACACTTATAGCTGCTAAACCGTTAGGAATTTGAAGATGATGCGAACTAGTGATTTATGAGATTTTGTTTGTAGATTCTAAATATATATTTTTTTTAAAATTGGAGTTAAATTGTAAAAAATTTTGCGTCTCCTTTGATAACTAGTTTTTAATAGTAAACAACATTTTTTAAAGTGATGTGTATTCTGTAGCACATAACTTTTTTTCTACAAAGGATAAAATTCTGATTCGTTTGAATTTAGATTGGTAACACTGATATATAGGGCATGAATTTGGTTTTATAATGTTTTGTTGAATTTTTTTTTAATTAAGTTTTGAAGTCAAACCAATTATAATTTAGACATAGGCATATTCCGTAAAACATAATTTTTTTTGTATGTATCGAAATTCAATTTTTTTTTTTGTTGAAACAAGGACATCAATACCTAGGGCATAGATATTTTTTAGAATTTTTTTCACTGATTTACTAATTTTCCATGTGTGTAGAACATAGAATTTGATGTTCGGTGAAAAACCTACATTCACAAGAAATAAAAATAAATATAATAATCAAATTAAATATATTTAAAATTATACTTTTTGGGAAGCTTATAATAAGGACTACATACTTACAAAACATAAATTTTAAATGAATTCATTTGATCCCCCAAAAGGTAAATCAAAAGTGGTTTTTTATCAACATTTTGATAGGTGTAGAGGAGACTCCATTATAGATATGGTTTAAAACTAGCGGGGTTCTATCCAAGGGGGTTTGAATCTAAGGGGATTTGATTAGACCCTTTTCAATTAAAATCCTTTAAATGGAACCTTTCAAGGCTTAAATCATTATATTTCTAAAAATATTTGATTTCAACAAAAATTAGGATGTCCCAGAAAGTGTAACCCATTATTATGGTAGCACCCAGAAACCTGACTTGTTTTTTACATCACCCCACTGCCACTTTTCTAGGTCCAACCACTCAGTAGAGCTATCTCTCCAACTAAGGAGAATGGATTTAAAGCTTGAAATATTTGCCCCTGATGCTCTACAAAACACATGTAATATGTTTACCATGTTTCTCAGAATTTTCTCTTCCAAGATAGGAAAAAGTATTGTATCATCTGCAAATTGGACATTTAGAAGGGAATCACCATTTGGTAGTGAAATCCCCTTCAATTTTCCTTTGAAATAAACTCTATCCTTAATAAATAAAAAAGAGCTTCAGAAGCAATGACAAAAAGTGAAGGGCCAAGTAGACAGCCTTGCCTTATGGATCTTTCCATGGTGAAGGGTTTAGAGAGTGACCCATTAACATCTACCTATGCCAAGGCATCATTGAATAACATTTTCACCATGCTACAGTAATGTTTAGGAAAACCAATAGCCTTCAACATTATGATAATGAATGACCATTCTATCCTATCATATGATTTTTTAAAATCCAATAGTAATATACCTACCTCTTGATCTGAAACTTTTGCCCAGTTCAAAGCCTCCTGACTTGTAATTAAGTTTTCAAATATGTATCTCCCCTTAATAAATCCCTTTTGTGTTTGATTGATGATTTTAGGTAGAATATATTTTAATCTCAAAACCAAAATCTTTGCAATAATTTTGTATGAGACATTAAGAAGTGTTATAGGCCTCCAATATTTTTTATTAGTTTTGTCACTGGATCTTTAGGTAATAGTTTAATGATGCCTCTGTTGATCTTTGCACCTAATGACCCCCTTTTAATAACCTCAATATAAAGCTCATACAGGTCCACCACCCACTCTATATTAACTTTATAGAATTCCACTGGCAACCCATCAATACCAGGGGATTTGTCATTCTCCATAGAAAGAATGCTCATTCTTATTTCCTCTTTAGATATATCTTTTTTAAGCATCTCCTTTGTACTTGAGTCATTTTTTTGGGACAAATTTTTAGGCACATTTCTTGAGCCAATTTACACTTCACTGATCCATCTTCTGCAGTGAAAAGCTATTCATAGAATTTCCTAAAGACTTCTTTTATATCATTATTATCTTCATAGCATGCCTCATTATCTACAATAGGGCCAAAACATTCCCTCTCATTCTTGATCTTTAAAAACTTAAAGAAATACTTAGAAGCTCTGTCCCCCTCCCTTAACCAGTTCATCTTTGCCTTGACTTTAGCTCCATGATTTTTCATTGTCTAGAATTTTCTGAATTTATGTTTAATCTCACTCAAAGTCTTAATCATCTCCTCATTGTTCCATTGTTGCTACACATTATCTTCTATCTTAAGAAACTCTTCTCGTAGTATACATTCCTCTCTCCTATTGTCTAAGGCATATTTCTTTCCAACAATTTGAAAAAGGGATTTACAATTTTTTACCAATTGGTTCCAAAAAAGGATTGGGTCTTCCTGTTGTGCCATGGCCTTGGAAATCTTCCTTATGTTAATGATTCCATCTCTACAATCTTTGTCATATGACAGAGAAGTGTTCAACTTGAAAACATTATTTTTCCTAATTTTGTTCACTTCATTGCTATTTTTTATCAGTATAATTGCACCAATGGGGTGATGATCAGATAAAGTGGAAGGGAAGACCCTTACACAATTAGTTTTAGTAATGTTTTGGAACCTAAGCATGTCTTCATTAACATACAATGTATCCAATTTGCAATAAATTCTTTTACTCACACATTGACTATTGCACCAAGTATACCATATGCTTTTACTTTCTGTTTACCTTCTAAAGGATCAAATAGAGGCAGTAATTTTCATTTTTATTCAAAAAAATCTCATTGCTTTTCCATTCCCATGGATTACCTCCTATCTTGTCTTCCTTTTGCTCTACCATGTTAAAATCTCCCCTATAATCCACGGAATCTTAGGTAGTTCATTCGCCATCCATTTCCATACTTCTATTCTTTCTCTATATTCATTGGGTGCATAAACAACACATATTCCAAACATATTATTGTCTATAGAGAAAATAACCCATAGGCATCTATTGCAAGGGGAGCACCCCTTCTATACAATATATTTTGCCCATTTATTATTAATTAGAATAGAAATTCCACCTTTCCCTCTGTCATGATTAGAAACAAACAAGGAAGCCTCTCTCCATATGAACTTCAGGGTGTTTTCCAACTGGAATCCAACGGCCTTCAATTCTTGTAATAGAAGGTAATCTATATTTTTATTTTTATTACAGAAATCTCTTACTACATATTTCCTGTCTGGGGACTCTAATTCACCAGTGTTCTAACTAAAAATATTCATTTTCATCATGCTACAAGTGATTAAGACTTCAAACTTTTCTATATAGTCTATAAAAACACTTGGGTCTCTCACCTTTACCTTTTTTTACGTGGTTTACTAGAGCTCTTGCTTCTGCTTAGTTATTTCCTTTTTTGTTTTCTTCTCCTCTAATTTGGTTATCACCTTCCACCTTGTTAATTATTTCCATATTCAAATCACCCAGGCATCTTTCAATTTTGTTAATCTCCCCAGAATGATCTTTAGGAATCTGTATTGTTAAGACTTTAGGGTCTACTTTCTCACTCTTGCTTCAAAGGCTATTACTTTTTGCGCTATGTTCAATTTTATTGGCTCTAATTTATTTTTTTATTTTGTCCATCACTATCTCTTGTGCATTTTTTTGTGCATCCCTAGCTTTAGCCCGTTACCAGTCCCAAATTCAAACCGGCCAATCGGCTCACATTCTTTAATAAGGATAATAGCCACATAGGATCACAAAAAATTAATATTTATATTAATAAAATATTCATATTTTAATGTGATTATTTAATTATGATTCATTGTATATATTATTTATAAATTTGACATTTTAAATATTAATGAAATAATATAATTAATTATATATTAATAATAGAATGTAGCTTCTCCTCGACCTTGGGGAGGTAATAAAACTCTACCCCTTTCTGTTGGGCACCAGGGGACTTGAGTTGATCGTACTGAAGGAGCAAGCCCAGTTGGCAGTGGACTTCATTAAAAGGATGCTTGAGATGGTAGCGGTGGACGAGTTTCAGTGGGTGGCCGATTTCAACTTGTGTCTGGGAGAATATGATAAGGAGTAAAATAGTTAAGGTGCCTGCATTGTTATTTTTTGATAGCTGGTCATAAACTTTTGTCACTTCTATGGCTTCATTTTGTTTAAGCAAGCCTTATAGCTTAGTAGAATAGGAGGACACAATCCTTGCATGGCCACAGATAGATATATAGTTTTATAGTTTAGTTTAATAGTAGGGCTTGTATTAGAATCAGACAGTCTGGAACAACATGCTATGCATAAGCAGATGTATATTTCTTTCAAAGTTTAATATAAAATCTTATTAGTACGGAGCAAAAAAAATAGAATGTATATTAAATTAGTAGAAATATCATTATAATGTATTTATATTTATGTTATATTATAGTAAAATGAAATATTAATATATATTTGTGTATAAATATTAAATATTAAAATATTATACTGATCTAAATAGTAATAGATTATATTGTGTAATATTCATATTAATATAATATAGTTCCACAATTAATTTGAATATTCACTTCCATTATGAAATTTCTCATTCCCTTAAATAGTAATTAATGAATCTAACTCCATCATTCAAATACCACTTTTAAACTATTTCCTTATGTGTGTGTGTGTGTGTGTGTGTGTGTGTGTGTGTGAGTGATCAAATATTTAAATATAATATGACAAGAAAAACTATAGAAAAATAAAAATATCCTCTTCCCCTATATTCTCTCCCCCTTATTTTATTAGAAAATTATTCATTTTTTGTTAATTTGTATTTACTTCCACTTACATGCTTATTATTCTTATTTTAATGAAGTGATTTTTAATTAGTTCCACAATTAATTTAAACAAACATATACTATCTCCATTTCAATATTCACTGTGATTTTTAATTAGTTCCACAATTAATTTGAACAAACATATGGTATTTGCATTTCAATATTCACTTCCATTATGAAATTTCTTATTCCTTTAAATACTAATTAATGAATCTAACTCCACCATTCAAATACCACTTTTAAACTATTTCCTAGCATATTAATCTATAAGCATAAATATACTTATATATATAATTTGTTCACTTATCAAAATTTTATTAAATGTTACAAATAGAATTAAATTTTAATGTTCCTTTACAATTTTTATAAATTAAAATAGTATTAAAATTAATAGAGTAATTTAATTAAATAATATTTAAACAACTTAACTATTAATTCCATTATTACTAGCATATATTTATCTTTCTTATTTTTTATTGGTAATATTATTATTTTACCATTATTACTATCATTATTATGTAATTATCTATTTATTAAAAAATAGAATTTGCTTATGTTCTGTTGACTCCCAAAATAACTACAACCCTAAACCCTAAAACCTTCCCAAATCACCTAAGCCAGGGATAGTCATTCTAGATGAATGGAAGAGGTTTATCAAAAAGTTCATGGTGACTTTAGGCAACCTATAGGAGTGGGTTAACTCCTCTGCACTTTGAGGTCAACTTAGACTCAGGAGGGATATTCCTAGGGGGATACTTGAACAAGTATTAGGTTCAAACCAGATGAACAACTAAAAATAACAGGACAACCAAACCCAAATTACCTTCTAGGCCCCAAAGATTGTCACTGGACCTAAAAGAACTAGTTGTCACTAATAACCCCTATATAGATGATAAGAGGGCACTCCCATTGACAATGGAAGGTGCAGGTATGTTTGCTTGCAAGACATACATATTAATTACTTTCTTCACACATGATAAGTTTGTTCTAATCTTTTAAGAGTGTGGGTAATCATGGAAAACTTCAGACTGGTGCCAAATATATTGGATTACAGAGTCCATATTTCAATAGAAGGAAGAAAACAACAAGAGAAATGAAGCATGCACTTTCTTGATATCCATATGCAAGAAAAAACAACAATCAATGGAAAATATGCTTAGTAATCCTCTATCATGATATAATCAATCATCTACAACCATAAAAAAGATCATCACATAGCATGCAATGTTTTAAGAATCCGTTCATTCATCTGATCAATGGTTACAGTCATACCACTAAGTGTGGCAAGAGGAAACCATAAAAAAAATTAGGATTTCCTTAAAAAATTGCATAAGAAGAAGGAGAAGTCCATACACTATGTTGGTGCCTGCATAAACATTCAGGTTTCAAGCATTTAAATATGTAGGCACCTTCCCAAAAAATCTGAAAAATTATAAGTCTTTTGGCCTTTGTAGTTGAAAGGTGCAGAAAACAGTTTTAAATGCATGTATCTTTGTATATACAAAGGGGTTTGTATGTTTTTGTTGTATATTTGGATATATAACGGGTTTATACAAGTGGCGGATGTAAAAAAGATTCAGATCGGGCTAAGTGGTGGTTGGGTCCACAGGTATGTGCAAAATGTTTGCATGTATGTTTTGTTTGTATGTTCGAATATACATTCGCAATATGCAATGTCAATATACAATGGAAAACATGCAAAGAAAAGATACAATTGGTGGGGCTCGCGGATATGCAAAGCACAATGTACATCAAAACAGATACAAGAGTGAATGTATGTCAGACATACATTGGGAATGTACATTGCAAATATACAAGAGGCCAACATGCATTTGCTACAGTGAAAGGGGTTTGTATGTGCAAGATGCAAGTGCAATATACATTCGCCACATACAACAGAAAGATGCATCGGCCAATGCATATACAAGAAGAAACATGTACATTGCAAAGATACAAGGGGTCTTGTATATTCGACAACATACATAGCAGGAGATACATTTGGTTGGGTCCGCCTCACATACAAAGCGGAATGTATATGCAATATACATTCGTTATATACAAGGAGAAATGTGCAAAGTTAACATGCAAAGGAAAGTGATTCAAAGCTGGGGCCCACCGCTTGTATATTTGCGATTGTATGTTTGCACATACAACCAAATATACTTTCCTAATATACAAGCCGGATCTGAAAATGAGTATGCATTCCGGTTGATAAGGTTGAAGTCCGCTGTTTGTATGTATAATCTGCTTGTATGTTCGCATTGTATATGTGACATACATTGGCCATATACAAAGGAAGAACATGCAACCCGGATGCGAAAAGGAAGGTGTACTGTGGAGGATAATGGTTTGGGGTCTGCAACATGTATATTAGGTGCTTGTATATGCTGATATACATTGCAAAGATACAAAGGTTAAGATGCAAGCCGGACCTGAATATGTTTGCAATTTGTTCTATAAGTGTTTGGCGTCCGCGGCTTGCATGTGTATTGTGCATTGTATATGCCGATATATAATTTGAAGTGCAATGAGTTAGATACAATCCGGACCCGATGGAGATTTCAAGCTGCTTCATAAACATTTGGGGTTCGTGGCTTGTATGTATATGGCGTTTGTATATGCCGATATACAAAGGAATGAGATACAAGGCCCGACTTTGAAAACTGTCCCAATCTGTTTTATAAAATTTGAAATCAGCGACATGTATATTGCATTGTATGTATGCAATATACAAAATGGAAAGATGCAAAGGGTGATACAAGCCGGACCCGAGTAGAATTTTGATTTGTTCTATACAGATTTGGGGTCCGTCTTGTATGTTAAACAGTTGTATGTGTATGCATTGGCATATATAAAGGATTTGAAAGACATGAAAGTGGGTAGTTGTATATGCATTTGAATATGCATATACAAGGTGAAAAGGGGCAAAAGTGGCGGACAAGGCAAAATGTATGTTGCAAAGAGGAAAAGTCAGCGATGGAAGCACAGGGTGTCTACGTGGCACGTTCTAATTAGTGGGTGACTTTTCAAAGTGATTTAAGGCCACAGATTTTAGAGATGGGAGGAGAATCGACAACCATCTTTTAAACTCTCAGTAGCGAAGGTTTTTTTTGTATCTGCGGTCGTTTTTAGGCGGGAAAACTTCAGAAGTATGCAGTTAGCTGCATTTCTAGATGTCGTGGTAGGTTTGGCCATTAATGGTGAAATCACAATGGTATGGGTCGATCATTAACATCAACCTACCAGAATTATGAGGAAAATCTGCGAGCGGTGGAGCATCTCCCGAGCTCACCTATTTCTCCCTCCTGTTCTGCTTGCGCTTTTAATGTTTTGGGCGCCATTTTTGGGTGCGCTGTATTTGGCAGAATTTTTGAATTGCCATGTAATTATTGCTGAGTACACAGTCTTGTTATAAAATGCAAACTATGTTACTCATTTGAGTTGTTGAAGACTTGGGCATTTTGGGGGGGAAAATAACGAAAGACAGAGCATTTTCTTGGTTGTTTTATCTCTTTTGGAGTTTATGAGTTGCATTTGAGTGCACTTTGCACATTGTTCAGTTTCTTGTCATTTCATATGAAAAATGCATTATTGCATGTGTTTATCTGTTTGTCTCCATGTGCTATATGCATTCTCTTCTTTTGAATCTAGTTGCTAAGGGTTTCTTAGATTCCAAGGTATGAATTTTTGTATCACATGCTTAATCTTTAACTTCCATTCAAGGAGTGGATTAAATTGTTTTAGGTTGAGTATGGAGAAGATTATATGTCAGCTGGGATGTATGTAAGTAGAGACAGTTAAATACTTATCCTTGGGTGGTGTTTGTAAGGCAAATATGATGCAGAGGCATCCACACTAAAACCTTGACATATAGCATGGATGTCCGCAACCCTTCATCATCATCATCATATTTCCCTTAACACTGTCAGCATCATCATATTCTCTCTGCCGACTGATATCCTCCTATAGACAAACCTTCGCCCTTTCGCCTGTCAGCAGCATCATCATAACCGACTATCGGCAGCATCATCATATTCGGCAAGCGCAAACATCCTCCTGACGTTCACTGTTCATCTTACCGCCAACCTCTATCTTCATCATCATGATGTTCAACATCATGTTCTTCAGCAGGATATAGAACATCCGGTTCCTCCCATATATCCTGATGATGATACTCAACTTCACGCACCTTTCCTTCGATGCTTACGTCACCCCGATATCTTGATGACGATTATCTTGATGACGATGATGTCACATGCAGTTCCTTCAATATCCTGCTGTCGGCCAAACTTAACATTATCAACCCGCAATGGTTTTATCAACCCGATCTTCTACCTTATGCCGATACGCTCCTCCTCGGCAACACCTGATGATGATCACCCCAATGCACATTCACCTTATGCAATCTACTGCATCATGCTCATCTCCATCTACTCGGATGACGCCCGAAGTAACTGCAGGATATACACAGAAATATCCTGATGATGCCGTTGTGATGGATTTTCTAACCTTAGCGAATTCTCAATCCACCGAACCTCCTGAGGTGACCCGATTTGCTTCCTGGACAACTTTCCAGACTCTAACTACCAGCACGACCTAGCACATACCCATGCTAGGGTTCTCAATACATCTCGACCGCGATCCTGCAAACATGCATGCAAACAAACACAAAATGCAAACTAAATCCTAAACTACTGTACATAGCCATTCCACCGATTCGACGAATCAACCGGTGGAATGGATCAGCGAATCCATGAAACCACCAAAACAGCAAATCGATTTCACAATGGAGATCAAATAGAAAATGAACACAAACTAGATCTTTATTGATTTCAAAAGATGCAATACAATACTCGGTCTCACTCTCTGCAATCTAACTCCTCTGCTCAATGCAACACTATGTCTATGATATGCAATACCAACCCATCCTCATGCATAAATAGGATCTGCTTGCGAGTACTACCACTCGATTCCTAGCGGCTGGGAGCTTCCAAGCGGCTGGGAGGATCCAACCGAACATACAACATAACAGCTGTCCTAACAAACTACCTAAAAATAGTAAAGTATGGTCAACATGACCTTATTACATGCATTGGTCTTATAAGACCTTCTTGGAAACATTAACAAGACTCAAACTAACTAACTGCCTCATGGAGGCCAGCTGTCAGGTAGGTGCTCCTGCACCATACTCCCCAACAGAAAAGAACTCATGTCCCATGAGTTTGGTTGTGGAAGTCCTCCACCTTTACACTTTGCCTTTGCAGTGTCTTGACCTGTTCCAGCTTTATCCCCTGCTGTCTCTTGGCTGCTCCAAGACTTCTGAACTGTAACTTGGTTTCTTGCAAGTAAATCCTCATGCCTGTCAATGTAGGCCCTTCTCTCACATACCTTGTGTTTGTCAGGTTGTCTGACCAGAACCTCTGTCTGAACTGCCTCTTGAACTTCTGTAATGTTCAACTCTGTCTTTCTTTCAACCTTTATAGGACAAACAATAGTCCCAACTATGACAACATCCTTGTCATTCCTCTCAACTGGTTGCTGTTTGCAAACCTGTTTCTGAACCTGCTGCTGACCTTTGTCAGTCACAACTGAAACTTTCTTCCACCTGTTGTCCTTAACAACTCCTTTCCCTGCAGTGTCCTCAACTGCCTTTATGCCTGCTCCTATAAGCTTCTGCACAAATTCCTTCTTTCCCACAAAACTCTATCATGATATGCTCCAATTTGAAAATCCACATATGCCTGTTCATAGACAAAAAGTGATTGACTATCACTCACCCAAGATGCCTTGTAAGGGTTTTGATGTGGAATCCTTTCCAAATGCAGTTTATCCACCATTTCCTGAGATACCATGTTGTCTGTTGAACCAGTATCAATGACAACCTTACATACTTTACCTTTGCTCTTGCATGTGGTCTTGAAAAGAGCTCTTCTTTGCATCATATCCTTTGATGCCTGCAAACTAATTCTCCTTAGCATCAATGCTTCTCCCTCCTTAGGATATCCATAACCGTCAGGAACTCTATCTTCATAAGTGTTTGAACTTTGCACACTTTGCTCTACTTTCTCTTCTTGCACAAGTTGTACTCTCTTGTCATTCGTTCTATCATTTCTGGATGATGAACCTTTGCTTTCTGGACATTTGAAAAATGGATGACCAAACTCACCACAGGTGTAACACTTTCCTGAAAATGTAGTAGAACCTCTACCACTTCCAAATCTGCCTCTATTACCTTTCCATCCACCTCTGAAATCAGACTGTCCCTGTCCTTTACCAGTGTCTTCTTGACCCTCATTGGTTTGCCTTGTTGTAGGGGCTAATCCTCTTCCCCTCATATTGCTGCCTCTTCCTCTCATGGACTTTTCTTGTCTCCTATTCATCTTTTCTTCAATCCTGATTGCCATTTGGTAACAATCCTCCACATTCTTAGGGTTAGCTAAAACTAACTCATCCTGTATGTTCAATCTCAAACCAGCCAAGTACCTAGCCACCTTTTCTACCTCATTCTCATGATGACTAGATCTCATACTCAACTTATAAAACTCCTCAGTATATGCCTTCACATCCATTTCCTTCTGCCTTAAAAATTGCAGCTTCTTAAACATCTGAATTTCATAATCCTTAGGCAAGAATTTACCTTTTATCCTTGCTACCATTTTATCCCATGAAGTGATCTTTGACTTCCCTTGTTTCCTTCTCTCGGATTGTACATAATCCCACCATATCAAAGCATGACCTCCTAACTTGGTCTTTGCAATCTTTACCTTCTGATCCTCAGCAACATCTTCACATTCAAAGTGATTATCAAGTGCAGCAATCCAATCCAGTAACTCATCTTCATTCAAACTTCCATTATACTTGGAAACATCAACCTTTACCTTAGGTTTATCACTCTGCACTGCCTTTAACAGTTTTGCAAATTTCTGGTCTTCAGCATCCAGATCTTCAGCTACCTCTTCATACTCTTCAACAGTATCTTCATCTTCTTCAGACTCACTGTCTTCCACTTCCCTCTTTTTGTTCTTTTCCAAGGCTACAAGCCTGGCTTGAAGTGCTTCAGCAAGCTCCTTCATCTTCCTCATCTCTCTGGCATGTTTTTCCTTCATCTCCTGCAATTCCCTTGCAATACCATTACCTTTCGGAGGCATTTTGTCAACCTCTCACTCCTCTACCTCTGTCTTTTCCAGTGACAGAATCAACTCTACCTCTGCCCTTTCGGTGACAGAATCAACACACAACAGCCCAGACCTTTTGCTAAGCTTTGATACCACTATGATGCAGAGGCATCCACACTAAAACCTTGACATATAGCATGGATGTCCGCAACCCTTCATCATCATCATCATATTTCCCTTAACACTGTCAGCATCATCATATTCTCTCTGCCGACCGATATCCTCCTGCAGACAAACCTTCGCCCTTTCGCCTGTCAGCAGCATCATCATAACCGACTATCGGCAGCATCATCATATTCGGCAAGCACAAACATCCTCCTGACGTTCACTGTTCATCTTACCGCCAACCTCTATCTTCATCATCATGATGTTCAACATCATGTTCTTCAGCAGGATATAGAACATCCGGTTCCTCCCATATATCCTGATGATGATACTCAACTTCACGCACCTTTCCTTCGATGCTTACGTCACCCCGATATCCTGATGACGATTATCCTGATGACGATGATGTCACATGCAGTTCCTTCAATATCCTGCTGTCGGCCAAACTTAACATTATCGGCCCGCGATGGTTTTATCAACCCGATCTTCTACCTTATGCCGATACGCTCCTCCTCGGCAACACCTGATGATGATCACCCCAATGCACATTCACCTTATGCAATCTACTGCATCATGCTCATCTCCATCTACTCGGATGACGCCCGAAGTAACTGCAGGATATACACAGAAATATCCTGATGATGCCGTTGTGATGGATTTTCCAACCTTAGCGAATTCTCAATCCGCCAAACCTCCTGAGGTGACCCGATCTGCTTCCTGGACAACTTTCCAGACTCTAACTACCAGCACGACCTAGCACATACCCATGCTAGGGTTCTCAATACATCTCGACCGCGATCCTGCAAACATGCATGCAAACAAACACAAAATGCAAACTAAATCCTAAACTACTGTACATAGCCATTCCACCGATTCGACGAATCAACCGGTGGAATGGATCAGCGAATCCATGAAACCACCAAAACAGCAAATCGATTTCACAATGGAGATCAAACAGAAAATGAACACAAACTGGATCTTTATTGATTTCAAAAGATGCAATACAATACTCAGTATCACTCTCTGCAATCTAACTCCTCTGCTCAATGCAACACTATGTCTATGATATGCAATACCAACCGATCCTCATGCATAAATAGGATTTGCTTGCGAGTACTACCACTCGATTCCTAGCGGCTGGGAGCTTCCAAGCGGCTGGGAGGATCCAACCGAACATACAGCATAACAGCTGTCCTAACAAACTACCTAAAAATAGTAAAGTATGGTCAACATGACCTTATTACATGCATTGGTCTTATAAGACCTTCTTGGAAACATTAACAAGACTCAAACTAACTAACTGCCTCATGGAGGCTAGCTGTCAGGTAGGTGCTCCTGCACCAAAATACCAGTCCTAACCCCTTGAAACTTGAATTTCAGTTGCAAGCCACTCTCTTGTATACGTCTAGTTGACTCCTTGCCCTGAGATAGGCACCGATCTGCTTCTGGATTAGTAGTTATGATCCAAAACCCCTTGTCTTGCATCCAAAACATTAATACAAATCCTTTCAAAATTCCAACTTGTTAGTTGTAGGAGTAGAAATAAGACCCCTGCATACTCTTATCCTCAACCAGTCAGATATGTCCAAGAATATTGCCTACCTCGAGATGTATCATGCAAATCTTGGTCCATACATGAGAGTATTCTGCCTGTTATTATAAAGCTAAATCATTCTATCATTGGGCGAGTCAAAGATAAATCTTTAGCTATAGGGATACCCCCCTTAGTACAGCAAAACCAGAAGTGAAGGGGAGGCAGCTCATGCAACCTCCCGTATCTATTGGCCAAATCTGCCTGGGCATTGGAACTGTCAAACCCTCTACCGATTCAGACGCCAACACACTAATAGCTAAAATCAATATAAAAAATCTTTCATGACCTGTGTCTTCACTATTTGAAAACTGGAACCTTTTTACTCTTTGAAACCCTAGAGAGCTCTGCACTTGACTATCTGAAAAATACCCAAAAGACCAACCTCTTTTACATCTTACATTCATGCATATATAGCCTATGATTCCACTTGACCTAATCCAGGTTATAATAAATTCCCTCCTATAGGCCATGTCAGAAAATATCTTGGCCAGAAGGGACGTTCATATGCCAGAAATAACTGCAACAAATATTTGGATCCTAGGGTAGATGGGGGATATTTTGCCCTTCTTCAATGCGAGTAGCTGATGCAACAAATATCTAGAAGGGGGTAGCTAAGAAGATTAGATCTTCATTGATGGCAAATGAGACAAAAAATCATGAGGAAAGCTTTTACAACATTTTAAGATTCAAACCCCTTGACTCTGTGCTTTATCGGCTTTGAAAACCTTCAAAATTTGACCTTTGAATGCCTCTGCCGATTCAACCTGCACATTTCCTGCCCTCAAGATGCCTAATAGTCCCATTTGAACACCAACCGTGGATGAGATTACCTTTAGATTAGATCAACAATCATTATGCATTCCACTGCCTACTGTTACCTTTTAAATTTCCTTGATCTCGTACCCTCATGGCCACATGGCATCATTCCGTAGTCGCACAGTAGCAAGTGAGCCATCCTCTTTTGGCTCAGTGGAAGCGCGCTAAGACTTCCACATGGCCCCCTTTTCACATACCTTTTCATTCTTATTGAGAACAGGCCATGTGGCAACATCTCGCGGCCGCGCACTGAATCTTTCCTACAGGCAAGATTCCCATGTGACACTGCGCTACCGTCTGATCTTTATCGGCCCCACCTTTTTACTTTATCCTTCGACACTTGGCGGGACTTGCGTCATCCAACCGAGTCATCAATCATATGGCCATAGGCCACGATACACTTCACACTTGTCTCCATTTTGCAGCTGCGCAGTAGGAAGTGGACCATCACCTTTTGGCTCTGCGCGAGTGCACAAAAGCCTCCACGTGTCCTACCTTATGCAAGCCTTTACTCTTACCTTTGAAAACTAACCATGCGTCACAATCTCTTGACTACATGGTGAATCTTCACTTCTGACAGGATTCCTCTGCGCTTATGCACTGCCGTTAGATCTTCTATTTCCTACAGCTTACTTATCAACTCGACACATGGCAACGCTTCCTTCGTTGATTCAGAATCTTTGATCTTATGGCTATAAGCCCAAGCGTTCTTGACAATTGTCTTTGTATATGCCTAAAAATGACACGATTCACATTCCTCTAAGTTAATTAAATATCAAAATATTTAATTATCTCTTCTAAAGTCAAAATTAAATTAAATTCTTCCAAACAATTAAATAATTCTTAATTATTTAATTAAATCAAATTCATTCTTCCAAATTTGAATAAATCAAATCAAATTTATTTAAATTCTCACAATCTCCTAAAATGAAATAAATCAAATATTTTATTTATTTTTCCAAATCATGCACAACAATTAAATAAATTTATTTATTTAATTTACTTTTTTATCTTCTAATTCTTCAAATATCTTCTAAATCTTCTAAAAATAAGTCTTCTTCTTCATGCACACACAATTAAATAATTTATTATTTAATTTCTCTCAAATCATGCAAAAGCAAATCTTAAGTTGAGTTATCTATTCAATCAACCTTGTTTTTATCAATATCTCTTAAATTAAAAAAAAACTTTCTAATTTATGAAAAGCATGTCTTATCTTGATTAACACAAATAAAACAACTTTTGTGTGACACTTGTCTTCTTCTTATTCATTGCACGTTCCTCAACTATTCTATACCATTGATCTTCTCAAGTCTTCTATACCGTTGATCTTCATTCTTCCAAGTCTATAAATTGAACCCTATTCTTCCATTTCAATCATCCAAGCTTTAAGTATTGTTACTCTGCAGGAATTACAGTGCGCCTTTGGCACCAATTCCTTCATTGCTTGTGATCACACTTTTTACTACGCACTATGCACTACTACCATCGTTGTGAAGCTTCTCTTCATTACAACATTACCATAGCCATTCTCAATCGACATTCTTGACAAAGCAAAGAAGTGCACTCATTAAGGCCCCTTTTTCATACACATAAGGACAATTTTTGATAGGCAACCAATGGAAGTTTCGATCTAAGGAAGGTTTGATTTGTTATTTGATTCATTGTTATTTGATTTCCTTAGTTCACTATTCTATTGAGTTTTGGGTATTTGTTATTGTTTATCATTGCATATTCATTGTTTATCCAAATTTCCCCTAACAGGGGCAATACCTTGTTTGTTCATGTATCATTTGTACATACTTACTTGCTTGTGTGTGTTATCATTCTATCTTGCATCATATATCATTCGGCTCTTTGTTCAACAAATTTCTTCGCACATAACCTAATTCTCCCTTCTTCATCATGAGATTGTCTGTCTCACGTCCTTCTACCCTTCTTCTCGTCCAATCTCTTGAGGGGGCATCCTATCGTCATAACCTGTACCAGGGGCAAATTGGGGCATGTATCACTATCAGACTACTTATTTTTTGAAGCAACGCTGTAAATTGCATTGCATTAGAGAGGGGCAAAATGTATATGCCTAAAAATGACACGATTTGCATTCCTCTAAGTTAATTAAATATCAAAATATTTAATTATCTCTTCTAAAGTCAAAATTAAATAAAATCCTTTATTTAATTAAATTCTTCCAAACAATTAAATAATTCTTAATTATTTAATTAAATCAAATTCATTCTTCCAAATTTGAATAAATCAAATCAAATTTATTTAAATTCTCTCAATCTCCTAAAATAAAATAAATCAAATATTTTATTTATTCTTCCAAATCATGCACAACAATTAAATAAATTTATTTATTTAATTTACTTTCTTATCTTCTAATTCTTCAAATATCTTCTAAATCTTCTAAAAATAAGTCTTCTTCCTCATGCACACACAATTAAATAATTTATTATTTAATTTCTCTCAAATCATGCAAAAGCAAATCTTAAGTTGAGTTATCTATTCAATCAACCTTATTTTTATCAATATCTCTTAAATTAGAAAAAAACTTTCTAATTTATGAAAAGCATGTCTTATCTTTAGAAAAGAAAGTGATTAACTCAAATAAAACAGCTTTTGTGTGACACTTGTCTTCTTCTTATTCGTTGCACGTTCCTCAACTGTTCTATACCATCGATCTTCTCAAGTCTTCTATACCGTTGATCTTCATTCTTCCAAGTCTATAAATTGAACCCTGTTCTTCCATTTCAATCATCCAAGCTTTAAGTATTGTTACTCTGCAGGAATTATAGCGCGCCTTTGGCACCAATTCCTGCATTGCTTGTGATCACACTTTTTACTACGCAATACACACCATTACCTTCATCTTGAAGCTCCTCTTCATTACGACATTATCACCGCCATTCTCAATCGACATTCTTGAACAAAGCAAAGAAGTGCACTCTCTGAGGGCCCTATTTCATACACGCAAGGACGATTTTGATAGGCAATCAAGGGAAGCTATGATCTAAGGAAGGTTTGCTTTGTTATTTGATTTCCTTAGTTCACTATTCTATTGAGTTTTGGGTATTTGCTATTGTTTATCATTGCATATTCATTGATTGATCCAAATTACCCCTAACGGTCTTCATCTCGCAACCGTACGGAAGGAAAATGACATTACCTTAGATGCTTTGCGGGCTTACGATATTCAGCCACGTATCCCTTGTACCACAAAGCAAATCAGAGCATGCACACAAAAAGTTGTTCTTAAAAAGGGGACCATGCTAGGTTTACGACCAAAGGGGGGCTTAAAATTAAACTTAACTCGATAAGTTTTTTGAGGCACTGACAGCAAGTGGTGACCAAGAAGTTGGGATCGGTCACCTCATGACATAAAAGGCTCAAGGTTATAACTTAGACGACCGACAACCTGGCTAGACAGTCAACAAAGAAATACAACATAATGTAGATATATGACCGTAAGCCTTAAGGTTTTGAGGGGAAAGTAGGAAAACACTTAATGGGCATAACTCAAAACCTTAAAACCTAAATAGGTGCCAACATGTTCAATATATAGTTTATTTTAATTTAACTTTACCATATAATTTAATTTAAAATTACCTTTACTATTATTATTAAATTATTTACTCTTATTTTAATCACTTGCTCATTTATCACTCTATAAAAATATTTATTTTAATATCCACTATGGAATATAATTTAAATTTAAATTTTCTTTACTATTTAAATAATTAATCATATTATTTAACTTTATATTCAATTAAATTAACATTTATATACTCAAGAATTAGCAATATTATATTAAAATTCACATTTTTGACCTTGTCCAATGCAAGCAAGGGTAGGTTGAATGATTTTTTAACCATTTTTAGTCCCTTCTAAAAAAATGCATTATCAACTTCTTAATGACGAGATTCAACAAAGTCTTATGAATTGAACTTCTTATTATTGAAGAATTAATCTACAACCACTATCTCTAATAGAATTATTATGCTACTTTAGGTGTTGCACTTAAATGTTTTAATGTTGCTTTTATTTACAAACTTTAGGTGTTGCACTTAAATGTTTTAATGTCACTTTTATTTACAAAATAGGTTGCATTTTTCTCCCCATCCAAATTAGGTTGTAGTTACTCACTTTATGTCATATTACTCCCAACTCTAACCACTTTGGAGTTCATCTAGGATACCCTTGGCTCACACAAACCCAACAAATCCTCTCAAATATCCACCAATGTGTCAAATTTGTATATGATAATGAAATGGTAATCATTATTCATCATGACTACCAACCCCTCCTAAGCTTGGCAACTTTACAATTAATTTATTTGTTTATATGACCACAAGACAACCGTACATGTGTCATGAAACTCTCTTCTATCTCTATAAATTCTTCAAAGAATAACAATCCTATATCTATAAGAGCAACCCCTCCCTTACTGTCCCTCCTCCATAGCCACTCACTATGAACACTCCATTGTAGTGTATGCTAACCAAACAAATATTAAATCAAACTCAAAATCAATGAATCAAGTAATGAAGACTATTTAGTAATAAATCATTTCTTGAGCAATGATCTAACAAACTAATTTCAACTACAAACCACATATTATTAGTCGATATGCTTTTAGTTGTGAGCATTATAGTGCTTGGAAGAGGTTTATCAAAAAGTTCAAGGTGACTTTGGGCAACCTATAGGAGTGGGTTAACTCCTCTACACTTTGAGGTCAACTTAGACTCGGGAGGGATATTCCTAGGGGGATACCTGAACAAGTATTAGGTTCAAACCAGATGAACAACTAAAAATAACAGGACAACCAAACCCAAATTACCTTCTAGGCCCCAAAGATTGTCACTGGACCTAAAAGAACTAGTTGTCACTAATAACCCCTATATAGATGATAAGAGGGCACTCCCATTGACAATGGAAGGTGTAGGTATGTTTGCTTGCAAGACATACAAATTAATTACTTTCTTCACACATGATAAGTTTGTTCTAATTTTTTAAGAGTGTGGGTGATCATGGAAAACTTTAGACTGATGCCAAATATATTGGATTACGGAGTCCATATTTCAACAGAAGGAAGAAAACAAGAGAAATGAAACATGCACTTTCTTGATATCCATATGCAAGAAAAACAACAATCAATGGAGAATATGCTTAGTAATCCTCTATCAAGATATAATCAATCATTTGCAACCATAAAAGAGATTATCACATAGCATGCAATGTTTTAAGAATCCATTCATTCATCTGATTAATGGTTACAGTCATACCACTAAGTGTGGCAAGAGGAAACCCTAAAAAAATTTAGGATTTCCTTGAAAGATTGCAAAGAAGAAGGAGAAGTCCATACATTGATAGCTGAAATCAATATAGAAATCTTTCATGACTTGTGTCTTCACTATTGGAAAACTGGAACCTTTCTGCTCTTTGAAACCCTAGAGAGCTCTACACTTGACTGTCTGAAAAATACCCAAAAGACCAACCTCTTTTACATCTTACATTCATGCATATATAGCCTATGATTCCACTTGACCAAATCCAGGTTACAATAAATTCCCTCCTATAGGCCATGTCAGAAAATATCTTGGCTAGAAGGGACGTTCATATGCTAGAAATAACTGCAACAAATATCTGGATCCTAGGTCAGATGGGGGATATTTTGCCATTCTTCAATGCGAGCAGCTGATGCAACAAATATCTAGAAGGGGGTAGCTAAGAAGATTAGATCTTCATTGATGGCAAATGAGATAAAAAATCCTGAGGAATGCTTTTACAACACTTTAAGATTCAAACCCCTTGACTCTGTGCTTTATCAGCTTTGAAAACCTTTGAAATTTGACCTTTGAATGCCTCTGTAGATTCAATTTGCACATTTCCTACCCTCGGGATGCCTAACAGTCCCATTTGAACACCAACCGTGGATGAGATTGCCTTTAGGTTAGATCAACGATCGTTATGCATTCCACTGCCTACCATTACCTTTTAAATTTCCTTGATCTCGTACCCTTGTGGCCACATGGGATCATTCCGCGGCCGCATAGTAGCAAGTTAGCCATCCTCTTTTGGCTATGTGGAAGTGCGCTAAGACTTCCATGTGGCCCCCCTTTTCACATACCTTTTCATTCTTGTCGAGAACAAACCATGTGGCAACATCTCGTGGCTACACACTGAATCTTTCCTGCAGGCAAGATTCCCCTGCGACACTGCGCTATCGTTTGATCTTTATCAGCCCCACCTTTTTACTTTATCCTTCGACACCTGGTGGGACTTGCATCATCCAACCGAGTCATCAATCATATGGCCATAGGCCATGATACACTTCACACTTGTCTCCATTTCGCATTTGCGCAGTAGGAAGTGGCCCATCACCTTTTGGCTCTACGCGAGTGCACAAAAGCCTCCACGTGTCCTGCCTTATGCAAGCCTTTACTCTTACCTTTGAAAACTGACCACGTGTCACAATCTCACGACCGCACGGTGAATCTTCACTTCTGATAGGATT
The DNA here is from genome assembly GCA_027924645.1 of Cunninghamia lanceolata. Taxonomy (NCBI): domain Eukaryota; kingdom Viridiplantae; phylum Streptophyta; class Pinopsida; order Cupressales; family Cupressaceae; genus Cunninghamia; species Cunninghamia lanceolata. The sequence goes on from BSBN01000025.1 coordinate 21,053,933, forward strand.
CCTCTGCGCTTATGCACCGCCGTTAGATCTTCTATTCCCTGCAACTTACTTCTCAATCCGACACATGGCAACGCTTCCTTCGTTGATTCAGAATCTTTGATCTTATGGCTATAAGCCCAAGCGTCCTTGACAATTGCCTTCATCTCGCAACCGTGCGAAAGGAAAATGACATTGCCTTAGATGCTTTGCAGGCTAGCGATATTCTGCCATGTATCCCTTGTACCACAGAGCAAAGCAGAGCATGCGCACAAAAAATTGTTCTTAAAAAGGGGACCATGCTAGGTTTACAACCAAAGGGAGCTTAAAATTTAAACTTAACTCGATAAGTTTTTTGAGGGACATGCAACAAGCGGTGACCAAGAAGTTGGGGCCGGTCACCTCATGACATAAAAGGCTCAAGGTTATAACTTAGACAACCGACAACCTAGCTAGATAGTCAATGAAGAAATACAACATAAAGTAGATATATGACCGTAAGCCTTAAGGTTTTGAGGGGAAAGTAGGAAAACACTTAATGGGCATAACTCAAAACCTTAAAACCTAAACAGGTGCCAACATGTTCAATATATAGTTTATTTTAATTTAACTTTACCATATAATTTAATTTAAAATTACCTTTACTATTATTATTAAATTATTTATTCTTATTTTAATCACTTGCTCATTTATCACTTTATAAAAAAATTTATTTTAATTTCCACTATGGAATATAATTTAAATTTAAAATTTCTTTACTATTTAAATAATTAATCATATTATTTAACTTTATATTCAATTAAATTAACATTTATATACTCAAGAATTAGCAATATTATATTAAAATTCACATTTTCGACCTTGTCTAATGCAAGCAAGGGCAGGTTGAATGATTTTTTAAACATTTTTAGTTCCTTCTAAAAAAAATGCACTATCAACTTCTTAATCATGAGATTCAACATCTCAAACTAAAGTCTTATGAATTGAACTTCTTATTATTGAAGAATTAATCTGCAACCATTATCTCTAATAGAATTATTATGTTACTTTAGGTGTTGCACTTAAATGTTTTAATGTCACTTTTATTTACAAAATAGGTTGCATTTTTCTCCCCATCCAAATTAGGTTGTAGTTACTCACTTTATGTCATATTACTCCCAACTCTAACCACTTTGGAGTTCATCTAGGATACCCTTGGTTGACACAAACCCAACAAATCCTCTCAAATATCCACCAATGTGTCAAATTTGTATATGATAATGAAATGGTAATCATTATTCATCATGACTACCAACCCCTCCTAAGCTTGGCAACTCTACAATTAATTTATTTGTTTATATGACCACAAGACAACCGTACATGTGTCATGAAACTCTCTTCTATCTCTATAAATTCTTCAAAGAATAACAATCCTATATCTATAAGAGCAACCCCTCCCTTGCTCTCCCTCCTCCATAGCCACTCACTATGAACACTCCATTGTAGTGTATGCTAACCAAACAAATATTAAATCAAACTCAAAATCAATGAATCAATTAATGAAGACTATTTAGTAATAAATCATTTCTTGAGCAATATTAAATAAATATTTGATCTAACAAACTAATTTCAACTACAAAACACATATTATTAGTCGATATGCTTTTAGTTGTGAGCATTATAGTGCTTGGAATTGTCTCACGTCGTAAAATTAGTGCTGGATTTTTTTTAAAGTCCATTAATAATTTAATAAATTTTCAAGGAATACACCGATAGATACATAATTGCCAAATTGTTGCTAATGTGGCAGCCGAAATTATCTCATGCCTCTTCTAAACTCATCGGTTGTTCTCACGCCAGGGAAGAGTCATGTCACCCAGAATGTTCTGTATGCTTGCCAAAACAGTAATTCGATCTAATATAGATTGCAGAAGAAAATGTAGAGATCTTTCATAGATTTTGGAGTAAATGCAAAGTTCCCTGGTGGATGGATAGATTTTATACATTAATTCGCCCCCTTTTATCACTGCCTTAACAATCTATAAATAAAATGAATTGTTGGAGACACAGGACAATAGGTAGAAGCAACTGAGACACAAGACATAAGCAACTGGTGACACAGACATAAGCAACTACAGACATAGAAGCAACTACAAACGTGAGTATAAAATGTATAATATGGAATTTATTAACCTTTTTGTCAAATGTTATGTATCTGTGACTGCTATATTGTTATGTATCTGATATTTTATGATTGTTTTTTAACAACTTTGATGCTGCTGTAGCCTCAAATTTTAGGTTGCAAACACAATTAATTCCTTCCTTCCCTGCAAACGCATACGAGACGATGGATTGACTTTGTCTATTCCATTAGTATTCCCCTTGCTTGATCGACGACTATAAAGCTAAGCCTTGATAGCTATTCCCCCTTTCTTTGACTGGGGAAATCTGTCTATCATTCTGGTTTATACTCTTCTCCCAGGGTTTAACTGGCATGCCTTCTTTCGCTTTCTTTCCTTTTATTTTTAATGCAATCTTGTCCCATTTCTCGTTGACCATACTTTAATCGAAATTGGGGGTTTGCGCAGAGAGGACGATGGCCATTCCTACAATTTTTGCCCGAATCTCCTTCGCAAAATTGAGTATCTGAATACATCTTTTTCTGTCCTGTCCTTCGCTTGTGTCTCACGCCGTAAAAAAAATTAACGCCATGAAATTTTCACGTCATCGGTTGTTCCTATCTGCGTATTCCTTAAACCTCTCCTATGGGTGCAAGTGCTAATTATTACAACACTACAAAGGTAGGGACTCCCACTAAGTGGCACTTGATAATTTTAAAATTAAAATTAAAAAAATTAACAAATTTGTTACAACGAAATTTCATTAAAAAGGAGTACGAATTTTGTAAGTTACAAAGATATATTGGCTTATCGGCCAATCAAGCCATTCCTTGCTGCGAGGGGTCGTTTCTGTGGATTTGTTGGCCTCGCTGCAACCCTAGAAAGAGCCGGCGACACTGCTGAGAAAATGAGCTGCCGAAAAAGTTGGAAAATAAATGGCCAAGAGAAGCTGCTTGATGCATTACCCTTTTTAAAGGTAGGGTTTCTTCTATATCTCTTCTCTTTCGATTAGTTCAAGTTTGAAACCCTAAGTATAGATTTTGATGCTTTTAAATTATTTTAAACTTGTTTCTGTGACACGCTGAGAGTTATGGTGTGAAAATCTCTGCAGTCATTATTTTGACTGCGGACTATGTTATATGGACTTGATAACATGAAATAAGAGGACCATGAGCTGTAATCTTAATGAATGTAATTCCTTTAATTGAAGATAATAGGGCTTCTGTTTAGTGGACCACGAGCCACATTCAAATTTCTCTCTTTGCAATAAGGCAACCCATGGCTCCAGCTGGTAGTGTATGGGGAGGGTGTGATGTAACAATAATGGGGTACATTCACGTTTATAAAGTCTTTGGTATGTAGCCCAATCTGACCCGTAGCTTCACCTGTGATTTTCAAGCACAAAAATTCGTGTTTACACAGGGTTTCAAAATCCCTTACTTTCACTCTGTGACATGGTTGTTCAATTTCTTATTTCAAATATTAGACTTTAGCTCGTAATTATCTCTTGCAATCATACTTGAAGGCCTAGTTTTGCAATTTCTCAATTTCATTTGGTGAAACGCTCAACTCAAAATTTTTACATCAGCATATTAAACCTCACTACTGCTACAGTAATTTTCCAAATACAATGTTTCGAAATATTTATTCCTCTGAAAAAGTTAAGAGTTCAAATCTTCAAACACACAATTCAAAATATCAAGGGTTATGGTGTATCTTGTAATGGTAAAGGATACAAGTGATTAAGTTCAAAGTATTGTGGTAAAATGGTAAAGGGGTGCACATTCCTACCAGCACCATAATAAGGCGGCGCCATAAACTGGAGACATGTCATGTCATGTAAGCTGTGTGTTGTGAAATATGGGTAAGTGAGCTTGTGGTTAGGAAGTTATGATCCAGGTTCAACTTCATGCTGCAGTAAGGATGTCTACGATCTCATTCACACACTGCAATTAGGCAGTTCAGTGTCATGACTACCCAAGTACAAGACCCCAAGTGGGAAAACTCTTCAAATGATAAGTTTTAACTTCTAGGCATTGAATTCTTAGACTTTGACTGTTCAGTTTTAATCTCCTTAAAGCATGGGTTGTTTACTTAAAGAATGCTTTCATGTCTAAAGTTAACATTGAGTTGTATACTTAAAGAATGCCTTCATGTCTAAACTTAGCATTGAGTTGTATACTTAAGAATGCCTTCATGTCTAAAGTTAGCATTGAGTTGTATGCTTAAAGAATGCCTTCATGTCTAAAGTTAGCATTGAACTGCTACCTCACTTAGTAAGCATTCTTTCTTATAACTTATTCATATTTCATACTTGTTTGATTTTAATTTTTGTTGTTATTGTATGTCGGGGAATAGAAGGCAAGCAAGGGAAGAGTGGAACTTTAGAAGACTGCAGTATATCTTGGTTTAATATTACCCGTGTTCTAATTTTTCTGATCGCTATATTGTGAAACTTAGCTTAAACTTGAAAGATTAAATTAAATTTGAAAACTATTTACTTTAAACTTGAAGGAACATTTTTTTTTTTTGAAACCAACAACTTTGAATAATTTGATGCAATCTTTGAGTTGGTTTAATGACATATAGAAAATGAGAAAATGACTATAATCAAGTTCAGAAGAAGAGTACTAGCAATCCATAAACCCATGAATGTAAGTTCACTGTAGCATTTCCTATTTTGATATATCATGATCAAAAAGATAAAAAATAAGCAGAGAAAGTACTGGTAAACAGTCTGTTTTAGTTTGTTTTGAACAGCAATTTGCTCTATCTTCACAAGGCAATTATTCCCCCACTTTCACCATGTCTTTAGATCCTTGGTGTAGTTTATAGGTACTGGTTCTTAAACAGTGGCTCTGGATCTAACTCTTAGCTTAAATATTTTATCTTATGTCCTTGTAGAAAAAAGGAAATGAAAATTTGAAAAAGGAGTGATATTGCATGATTTATTTATATTATCGTTTCTGGAAATTGAAGGTTCATATAATAGATTATTGGTCTGGCCTCCCTTCTCTCAGTCTCCCCCTCAAAAAAATAAAGAAGGAAAACAACATCTGCGATATAGTTATATTCTCTGCTCTCAGAGTATGAAGTACTCCGTTTCCCTGCCTAAAAAGAAAGGTTTTCTAACTGATCTGTTTTGATAATATTTGTTATGTGACTAAAATTTCTTGCAAGTGTTGAAATCTGAAAATTTCCATCTAGTAAAGCTGATTTATCAGACTCTTACAATGATTGTGTTTTGAATATAATACGGAGGATTTCTGCAAATTGGAGAATCATGTTGATGTCTGGGCAAGTTATTTACACATCTCCTATAGAATGAGAGTACAACACAGAAGATCCCTGCAAAGTAGAGAATCTGGGTGGGTGTCTGCGCAGCCCTGCAAACTTATCATTTAGAGATTTATGTTATCTGGACTTGTGTCAAGTGGTAATTATATCTTCTTCCAATATCTTGATGGTTTCATGGTTAACCTTTAAAATGTTATGGAGGAGTTGATCATCCTTTTCTCTATTGTCAAGTATTGATGATTAAAAATATTGATTGGTCCATATTGAGCATTGGGCAAGTTCTCATATATTAGAGGGTTCCTTTTGGAAGCATCAGTATACAATTGCTCAGGGATTCATAAAGGATCATAGCCTATTGGTTTAAATTTTAGATGTTTCCTCATGTCTTTATGTAAAAGCAGCCACATTTTATCACATTCTTGGAAACAGTGATTTGAAGAGGGCCATGCACTGCATTATTAAAGTTGTGTTGATATGCAGAAGATTTTAATCGTAGGACTTAAGAGCTGTTGATTATAAGTTCTCGATAGTTGGATTTTAGTATCCACTGATCTGGTAATGTCTACAAAGCTATTCAAAAAATGACATAGGGATTTGCTATTCCATTGGACATAATTGAAAATGGTAAGCAAAATTCCACATGGACTTTTTTAAAGGATGACTTGGCTAAATACTATGCATTTACAGGGTATTGTATGGCCTGAAAATTGCCTTTTTGCAAAACCTATTGGGAATCACTAAGATGTAATCATTTTATGGTGGTGGCTGGCAATTGCTTAAGAAACCCATTGATCGGGTTTCTCATGGTGTCGTTGATATAGCAAAGGTCGCTACAAGCCCAAATTTCATAGTTTAGAAAGAAAGTACACCACTTCCTCTGATCAACTATGTATCAACATGTGTCATTTTGGTTGCATGAAATGTGACGGGGAGGGCCTGTATTGCATTTCTTGGACCTGCAAGTCCGGACAACGAAAACAGATGTTGTGGACAGGATTTTCCCTTTATTTGCTGCAACACAAATTCCCTTGCGACTACAACCACAAAGATCATCTTTCAGGGCCGGTTGTGGGTTGTTTCCTAAGCTTGCAACCTTGTTGCAGCGGGCAGAATGTTGGAGAGTTGAATTTGTAAAACTGTATTGGATGCAAGGTAAAAGTTTGGGCACACCATCAGTAATTTTAAGTATGCAAATTTTTAATAGACAAATGTTGTAAAAAATTTACTTACAGGCGGGGTTAATTATCAAATTTAATCCCTGCCTACACGGCATTCATGGGGATTGTTGGAGCGCACCAACTTAGAGATTTCTTTACCCCATTTTTATGTTCTTATCTTTGTATGCATTGTAGTACTAGTACCATCTGAAATATACTCGCTTTTGCTTCAATAAAAAGATGGGATTCATATTGCATATATGATGTCCAATTAGAAGTTATTTATTGCTTTTCCCGTTTCTAAAAGATGTGTGACTGGGTTGTGTATGACATGAGCAAGGGTTTAATTGCATAAATGATGCCTATTTTGAAGCTATTATTGCCTTTCCCATCTATTGTTGGATGCTCAACTGGATTCGGGATGATGTGAGCAAAGGGTGTCTTCAATAATTGATAGAAAGCTTTATTATTATTGTTTTTGATTATTAGTCATACTAAACTTGTACAAGAATTCAAATTCTAAATTGTTGGGTTCTTTCAAAGAGACTCATTATTTGCATTATGAAAAGGATGCTTTGTAAGAAGGACAATAGTGTCATGGTAAAAAGGTAACTTCAAAGGCTTCTGAATTTGGCAATTTGCAATTAGAAGACGATAGAGAATAGAAGAGAATGTCTTTGAATTTAAATCGTGGTATAACAAATTTACATGCACATTATTCTTGGTTAGAGCTTCATGATTAATTTTAAAAGCTACATGCAATTGTAATCCACCTGATGTTGCAAAAAATAAAAAAATATGTTTTTTATTAAAGCAATACATATGTTTGTATTGCTGTTGCCATCATGTTTCCAGCTTTTTATTTCTAATAATGTAGCATGTTATCTTGAGCCAATAAAAATACCATTTTTGTTTTACTATTGCCTTTGAAACCTCATGGTCTCCAACAACTTTACAATGATGAGTTTCCCTAAACAATTGCTGTCTATGCTCTCTTTGATGTCCAAGGCACGTAAATCACTAGGGTTCTACCAAGGGCCTTCTGAAGATATCCATTGAAACCTAGTTAGGGTTTTGAGACATGTAGGTATGTAGCAACAGAAATGTGATTCTGACCCCAATGATGACGATTTTAGTAATCAGAATCTTGCTGTCGGTGCTCCTTTTATGCTAATATCACGCTGAAGTTGAAGCACTGCACTCTTTGCAAGCAAGGTAGAAAACAGGCGTACTGAGGGGTATTATTTTTTAATAAAATATATAGTGTTTTTTCAATAAAAATTCTGAAACTGTCACCAGTGCTCTTGGTTTGAATGCTGAAATTTCTTTTATGTCTTTAAACTTGGAAGGATTTTGTCAGCTCTTGATCATATTCTCTTTTGAAAGCTTATGGCACATTGCCATAGAATTTACAGTGCAAGCATTTGTAATTTAATATAATATATTTATAGATAATATATATTAAATATTGGTTGAAATCTATGTATGAATATTTAATTATATATATTTCTGGTTTACATTTTTAATAAATATTAGCCCCCGCCCTTTTCTTGTTTCTAGTTGTTTGTTAATTGTTTTTAACTTACCCCCCCTACCCTCTTATCCTTCATTTTTCGTTCCCATTGTAACCCCCTCTCCCCTATTGCTTTTTAAAGGTCAAGTCTGCAATCCAATTCATAATATTCCACTTCATGATGATGGATCACTGAGTGATCCGAAATCTCGATGAAAAAAGATACACAGTTAAATCCAAAAGCACTCACCATAAAGCTATTCCATTTAAATTTGCACACACAATGAATGTCTTGAGAAGAACACTATGCATTATTTATGACTAGAGAGTTTATTTGTTTCACTTTTAGGTAGTCTTTTTAACATCAACTTCAATGATGTTATTGCCCATTTATATAGTGTTCTTTTTTTGGTAACAATACTAAGAATCTCTACTGCCCCGATTGCACACTGTGATAGAATTTAGGGGTTTTAAAAATTGGCCAACTTGTAAAGACAGTCTATTGGTAGCAGTGGTTTCAACTTTCAAGTCAGAAGGCGAGGAATTATTTTTAATCTTATAAAACCCTGGCCAATGGTATCCATAAAAACTAGCTATGGTTTAGCAACATGTAAGTCTTTAGCAATGATGCAATTTTAACCTCAATGATTAATCCATAAAGGATCTGGTTTTTTGTACTTCATGGCATGTTTTTGGAACAAGGAGAGTCTTTTGATTGCTCCATAGAGGACATTTACTTTGAAATTTGGATCAGAAATTAACAAATAAAAAATATAGAAAAGTAGAAATGAAATGTTTGGAACTGTAAACTGCAACAATGCAGATTGATAAAGCAGATCACATACCTCTGAATGCCTTGTAGTAAATATGTGTCTAACCAAACTATATCTACAATAAATGAGAAGTAGTTTGGGCAGCACTCACAGCTAAAATGATTTCACCAACACTAAAACAAAAAATTGCTACGAAAATTATTTGAAAAGAAAACAAAATTTTGAGTATAGAAGATAATTATATGAATGATATTAATAAAGAAATTGTGCAAGTAAAATTTGGAGAGAAAAATTGGAGGGAAAGAAATGTGTGTAGCCAGGTGGCATTTTTCCCAATATGTAGTTGTGCTTATATTCAGCCCCCTTTATTCCATAGCATATTTTATTTTCCTAAGCAAGTCCACTAAAATAAGGGAAAATTTTAAATTTTTAAGTTATCCTTTGCACATGATTAAAAATTTGAATGGGACATGCCTGGTGCTTAAATTTAAATAGAAATTGACTTATGCAGCCTGAGACTATAGGATAGTAAATTGAAAGAAGTTAAAAGTAGTGAGCTACTCTATTCTACTGCACTGTCTGAAACATTTATACATGACATGCAGGGGTGACCAACAAATTTCAGGACTGGCCGTGATAACCTATTTATACGAATATATTAATTTTAAAAATTAAAAAATTAACAAATTTGTTACAACAAAATTTCATTAAAAAGTAGTACGAATTTTGAAAATTACAAAGATATATTGGCCTATCGGCCAATCATGCCCTTCCTTGCTGCGGGTGGTCGTTTCTGTGGATTCATTGGCCTCACTGCAACCCTAGAAAGAGCTGGTGATCCTGCTGAGCAAATGAGCTTTCGAAAAAGTTGGAAAATAGATGGGCAAGAGATGCTGCTTGTTCCATTACATTTTTGAAAGGTAGGGTTTCTCCTATTTCTCTCTTTCGATTAATTCAAGTTTGAAACCCTAAGTATGGATTTCGATGCTTTTAAATTATTTTAAACTTGTTTCTGTGACACACTGAGAGTTATGGTGTGAAAATCTCTGCGGTCATTATTTTGACTGCGGAATAAGTTATATGGGCTTGATAACAATGAAATAAGAGGACCATGAGCTGTAGTCTTAATGCATTTAATTCATTTAATCAAAGATAATAGGGCTTCTGTTTATTGGACCACGAGCCAGATTCAAATTTATATCTTTGCAATAAGGCAACCCATGGCTCCAGCTGGTGGTGTATGGGGAGGGTGTGATGTAACAATAATGGGGTACATTTAAGGGTGATCACATTTATAAAGTCTTTGGTATGTAGCCCAATCTGACCCATAACTTCACGTGTGATTTTCAAGCACAAAAATTCATTTCTACACAGGGTTTCGAAATCCCTTACTTTCAGTCTGTGACGTGGTTGTTCGAGGTCCTATTTCAAATATTACACTTTAGCTCGTAATTATCTCTTACATTCATACTTGAAGGCCTAGTTTTGCAATTTCTCAATTTCATCTCAAAAAATTTACACCAGCATATTAAACCTAACCACTGCTACAGTAATTTTCCAAATACAGTGTTTCGAAATATTTATTCCTCTGAAAAAGTTAAGAGTTTGAATCTTCAAACCACAATTCAAAATTTCAAGGGTTATGGTGTATCTTGTATTGTGATAAAATGGTAAAGGGGTGCATTCATACCAGGACCATAATAAGGCGGCACCATAAACTACAGTTGTGTGTTGTGAAATATGGGTAAGTGAGGTTGTGGTTAGGAAGTTATGATCCAGGTTCAACTTCATAAGGATGTCTACGATATCATTCATACACTGCAATCAGACAGCTCCGTGTCACGACTCCACAAGTACAAGACCCCAAGTGAGAAAAAACTTCAAATGATAAGTTGTAATATCCTTAAAGCATGAGTTGTTTACTTAAATAATGCCTTCCTGTCTAAAGTTAGCATTGAGTTGTATACTTAAAGAATGCCTTCATGTCTAAAGTTAGCATTAAATTGTATGCTTAAAGAATGCCTTCATTTCTAAAGTTAGCATTGAACTGCTACCTCACTTTGTCTGCATTCTTTCTTATAACTTATTCATATTTCATACTTGTTTGATTTTATTGTTATTGTATGTCGGGTAGTAGAAGGAAAGCAAGGGAAGAGTGGAACTTTAGGAGACTGCAGTATATCTTGGTTCAATATTCTGTGTTCTAATTTTTCCGATCGCTATATTGTGAAACTTAGCTTAAACTTGAAAAATTAAATTAAATTTGAAAACTATTTACTTTAAACTTGAAGGAACATTTTTTTTAAAAACCAACAACTTCGAATAATTTGATGCAATCTTTGAGTTGGTTTAATGACATACAGAAATTGACAAAATGACTATAATCAAGTTTAGAAAAAGAGTACTATCAATCCACAAACCCATGAATGTAAATTGATTGTAGCATTTCCTACTTTGATATATCATGATCAAAAACATAAAAAATAAGCAGAGAAGAAACTGGCAAACAATCTGTTTTAGTTTGTTTTGAACAACAATTTGCTCTATCTTCACAAGACAATTATTCCCACACTTTCACCATTGTCCCTGGATCCTTGGTGTAGTTCATAGGTACTGGTTCTTAAACAGTGGCTCTGGATCTAACTCTTAGCTTAAATATTTTATCTTATGTCGTTGTAGAAAAAAGGAAACGAAAATTTGAAAAAGGAGTTATATTGCATGATTTATTTATTTTATAATTTCTGGAAATTGAAGGTTCATATTATAGATTCTTGGTCTGGCTTCCCTTCTCTGAGTCTTCCCGTCCTCAAAAAATAAATAAAGAAAAAACATCAGAGTATGAAGTTTCTTCTAACTGATCTGTTTTGATAATTTTTGTTATGTGGCTAAAATTTCTTGCGAGTGTTGAAATCTGATTCCATCTAGTAAAGCTGACTTATCAGACTCTTACAACGATTGTGTTTTGAATATAATACAGAGGATTTCTGCAAATTGGAGAATCATGTGGATGTCTGGGCAAGTTATTTACACATCTCCTATAGAATGAGAGTACAACACAGAAGATCCCTGCAAAGTAGAGAATCTGGGTGGATGTCTCGGCAGCGCTGCAAAATTATCATTTAGAGATTTATCATTTATGTTATCTGCACTTGTGTCAAGCGGTAATTATATCTTCTTCCATTATCTTGATGGTTTCATGGTTAAAATGTTATGGAGGAGGTGATCATCCTTTTCTTTCTTATAGTCAAGTATTGATGATTAAAAAATTTGATTGGTCCATATTGAGCATTGGGAATTTGATATGAAGAAGATTTTAATCGTAGGACTTAAGAGCTGTTGATTATAAGTTCTTGATAATTGGATTTTAGTATCCACTGATCCAGTAATGTCTACAAAGCTATTCAAAAAATGATATAGGGATTTGCTATTCCGTTGGACATAATTGAAAATGTTAAACAAAATTCTTCACGGACTTTTTTAAAGGATGACTTGGCTAAATACCATGCATTTACAGGGATATTGTATGGCCTGAAAATTGGCTTTTTGCAAAACCTATTGGGAATCACCAGATGTAATCCTTTTATGGTGGTGGCTAGCAATTGCCTAAGAAACCCATTGATAGGGTTTCTCATGGCCTGGTTAATAAATATAGCAAAGGCTGCTACAAGCCCAAATTTCATATTTTAGAAAGACAAAATACACCACTTCCTCTGATCAACTATGTATCAACACGTCATTTTGGTTGCATGAAATGTGATGGGGAGGACCTGCATTGCATTTATTGGGACTGCAAGTGCCAGCAATGAAAACAGCTGTTGTGGACAGGTTTTTCCCTTTATTTGCTGCACCACAAATTCCCTTGCGACAACAACCACAAAGGTCATCTTTCAGGGCTGGTTGTGGGTTGTTTCCTAAGCTTGCAACCTTGTTGCAGCGGGCAGAATGTTGGAGAGTTGAATTTTTAAAACTGTATTGAATGCAAGGTAAAAGTTTGGGCAGACCATCAGTAATTCTTAATGATGCAAATGTTTAATAGACAAATGTCCTAAAAAAATTATTTACAGGCAGGGGCAATTATCAAATTTAATCCCTGCCTACACACCATTCATGGGGAATGTTGGAATGCACCAACTTAGGGATTTCATTACCCCATTTCCACGTTTTTATTTTTGTATGCATTGTAGTACTAGTACCATCTGAACTATACTCGCTTTTGCTTCAATAAAAAGATGGGATTCATATTGCATATATGATGTCCAATTAGAAGTTATTTATTGCTTTTCCCGTTTCTAAAAGATGTGTGACTGGATTGTGTATGACATGAGCAAGGGTTTAATTGCATAAATGATGCCTATTTTGAAGCTATTATTGCCTTTCCCATCTATTGTTGGATGCTCAACTGGATTCGGGATGACGTGAGCAAAGGGTGTCTTCAATAATTGATAGAAAGCTTTATTATTATTGTTTTTGATTATTAGTCATACTAAACTTGTACAAGAATACAAAGTCTAAATTGTTGGGTTCTTTCAAAGAGACACGTTATTTGCATTATGAAAAGGATGCCGTGTAAGAAGGGCAATAGTGTCATGGTGAAAAGGTAACCACAAAGGCTTCTGAATTTGCAATTAGAAGACAATAGAGAATATAAGAGAATGTCTTTGAATTTAAATTGTGGTATGACAAATTTACATGCACATTATACTTGGTTAGAGCTTCATGATTAATTTTAAAAGCTACATGCAATTATAATCCACCTGATGTTGCTAAAAATCAAAAAATATGTTTTTTAGTAAAATGATACATATGTTTGTATTGCTGTTGCCATCATGTTTTTGGCTTTTTATTTTTAATAATGTAGCATGTTATCTTGAGCCAATAAAAATGCCATTTTGGTTTTATTATTGCCTTTGAAACCTCATGGTCTCTAACAACTTTACAGTGATGAGTTTCCCTAAACAGTTGCCGTCTATGCTCACCTTGATGTCCAAGGCACACAAATCACCAGGGTTCTACCAAGCAACCTGTTGTGACCAAATCACACATCGCCCTATTGCAAATGGGGACCCCCTGTTTTTTTAAAACTCCAGTGCTTTGCTGAGTCTTGTATGATGTCTTAGGTCGACTGCATGATAGAATCAGTGATTTGTTTGAGTTCTCAAGTCTAGTTCTCATGTGCTTTCATTCTGAGATTAATCCTGAGGTATGTTTGAGATCCTGAAACTGACTGAGTCTGGCATCCTGATCCTAAAAATCCTGAAAATTGGCTAAGTCTAAAATCTGGTGGATCCTCCAAATTCTATAATCTGCATGTTACATCCGGTGGATCCGAGACCTATCTCAAACATCTTGAAAGGTATATTGAAAAATATTTAAGGTAGAAGAACTTATACTTAAATATATTTTTCAATATACCTTGTGCTCTGGGACTTCCATTTCTAGGCGCGAATTCGCTCTGGGAGGTTAGGCGCATTTTCTTACTTGCAGATACCCAAACCAGCGCCTTAGGTTGAGACTCATAAGTGCGCCTAGAGGAAAATCAACTTTCAAGCACTCCAAGAGATGGCGCCTTGATTGATATTGAAGATGGAAGGCCTTAGGAATTGAAAAATGACAAAAATAAGACAACTTACTTTAGGCGCCAATTCATTCCTCAATTTTGGGCGCATTCTGCATGTGTAGACACCATTTTTGGGCACCTTGATGGGATGTGAGCTCCAAGTCAATTGTGGAGGGTGCCTAAAGAGATGTCTCCTTCCTTAAGACTCTAGATTGCTCTAAAGTCCACAAAACCTATATTAGAGTTTAGGCGCCCTTCATGCTGCAAAATCTCCTCATTCTAGCGCCTTGATAATGGAGCAACATTATTTGAACACCTAAAGGCAGAGACCTATATGGGCGCCTAGTCTTAAGAGCGTCTAAATGATTAAAACTTTGCGTTAAGACCTCAGGCGCTACTTGACACCTAGACCAATCATCAAGGGCGCCCTAGGAGATTAACTTTCACTCAAGGAAACTAGACGCTCTTTCATCATAAAGACATCATCAATCCCTCCTGTGTTTTAGGCGCCATTTTTTTTAGCAGTTAAAGTCATGAAGTAGGCGCCTTGTAAGGAAAGAGTTTGAGGACATGAAATTGGAAGATCTTTAAGTGTTAAAACCCTCGAAATCCAAAGAAATAAGCCAACTAAGCTAAGGCGCCTTGATTTGTCCCTCACACCTCTATAAGCGCCTAGATTTAAAATGCATCTAATGATGTCTAAGAATGGGCGCCTAGGTGAGGGAGGTCCTACTAAGACATTCATTACTACTTGAAGCATGCAAAATGACAAAGGGAAGTCCAAGTTGATTAAGGCGCCTTTGCTTGTTATTTAATACCTCCATGAGCGCCTTGGAAGAAAGTTGTATTGAAAACACCTTTTTGAACATTATAAGGGAGATTGACTTCTTTAAAAGCATTACAATTGATTGAAATCATTAAAGTGATGAATGTGGGACTAAATTTATGTTAGGCGCCCTTTTACTCCCTTTATTACCTATATGCACGTTTCCTTTGTTATAAATTGATTGATATATTGTTTATCTTGTCTTGTAGGTACATCGAAAGGGATAGGAGTTGTTCAAGGAGTCACTTTTGAGCGAGGAGCTTGGAGTCACTTGCAAGAAGCAGCATCATGCTAGCCACCTTTGGAAGTCACTTCAAGATCATCATCAAGTTGCATCATTGAGAGGAGTGTTGGTGAAGCCAAGGAATCATCTAAAGGATAAGTACCTGAGTCATCTTCAAGTTGCAGAGGGAACACCACTCTAAAGGATCACATCAAGTTCAAGTCTTCTTCATCAATGACATCATCTTCGAAGCATTCATCCATCCAAGCTTCAAGTCAAGCTCTTACAATCTTCAACTCTCTTTGAGAGGTCATCTACTCCACATCTGAAGAAGATGTCATCATGCTATTCACACTTGGAGGAATTTCAAAGATCATCATGAAGAACTACTTCATCTTCATCATATCATCATGTTCAAAGACATCCATCATACTTCAAGTTCTCCTAACCTTCAAGTCCAAGAGAGATCCTACTACTCTATATGGAGAAACATCAAAGAAGATCGACTTACCTACCTGCAAGAAGAAAGAATCACAGAGTTAGTCAGATGAAGCTACAAGTATCATATATCATACTACTTACAATGAACAAGGCAAGATCGTTGAAGATACATTCCCAAGCATACAATTTCAAGCAATCATATTGAAGACATCATATTGAAAATATAATTTGGGAACACGCTGAGGTGGCATCCTATGTGGCGAGTACACATCATTCAGTTATGATTAGCCGCACTATTTTAAATGCATTCAATGTATCATTTAATAAAAGAAGCCAAAGGGGCGCCTATGTAGAAGATGTTTTAAATGATTCCATCTTATCTTTATCTTCTTGGAAAACGTGCTGTCATTGCCTCTCTCTTTGTACTAAAAATAGCAAGTTGTTGTAACTACCTTTGAGTTGGCATGATCTGGGCCCTTGGCTACATGAAATGATCTAAGCCATTCATTGTGTTTCTGGACTACTATATAAAGGCCTTGTTGCCTCATTTGTAAGGAGGTAGCTAGTGGTAGAGAGTAGATTTTAGGAGTAGAATAGAAGAGACTCTTGAAATTTCCTGAGAGGACTTGAAGTTGTTGTAAATATTTCTCAAGGTTAATGCAAAAACATTGGAGCTTTGTTTGGTGTTAAGTGTTATCTTGTGGAATTACATGGTTTCTTGTACTTTGATGAAATGGAAAGATGTTTCAAGTAGATTAGAAGTTCTTTGATGTTAGGTATGTTGTATTGGATATTTGATCAACTCCTAGTTCATGCTTTTAACATTCATCGCTGATCAAGTGTTGTGTAAAGCTAATCTGAGCCTTATCATTTGCATAAGTTCGATTATGAATGTTTGTTTGAGCTGCGTCGTTCAATGGGTGTTTATATAAGTCTTCATGATTTGAAAACCATTCGCGTAACCTTAGGAGATTGCACCAACTCCATGTAGTTGTAGGCATCCTTGGCAAAGTGGAGTTAGGTTAATTCAAGTGTTTGTCTGTTCAATACATCATCATTGCTTCATTGACCCTAGATTAGTTTCCTAAACCCTTTATCTTTTTACTTTTCTTTATCTTTGAAGTCCTATATATATATCATCTACGCTGAAGGAGGAATAAGCTGAGAGAAAGAAGAAGTCTGCGTAAGTCCCTTTGTGATTATCAGCAAGATCACATGCAATCACTGAGTTAACCCATCATGAATCATAAATAAGGAACCTTGGAGTTATTTCACTGGATCACATAGTTCAGCCTTTGAAGAGCTTTATTCAAGAGAGAGTGGGATACTCTAGTGTTTTACTCTATTGTTGCCTTGTCTAAAAACAAACATCAACACAACCCTCTGATGATTTCCATTGAAACCTAGTTAGGGTTTTGAAACATGTAGGTGTTTAGCAACAGAAATGTGTTTCTGACCCCAATGATGATGATTTTAGTAATCAGAATCTTGCTGTCGGTGCTCCTTTTGTGCTGATATCATGCCGAAGTTGAAGCACTGCACTCTTTGCAAGCAAGGTAGAAAACAGGCGTACTGAGGGGTATTATTTTTTAATAAAAAATTTAGTGCTTTTTTAATAAAAATTCTGAAACTGTCACCAGTGCTCTTGGTTTGAATGCTGAAATTTCTTTTATGTCTTTAAACTTGGAAGTATTTTGTCAGTTCCCGATCATATTATCTTTTGAAAGCTTATGGCACATGGCCATAGAATTTACAGTGCAAGCTATTCCATTTAAATTGCACACACAATGAATGTCTTGAGAAGAACGCTATGCATTATTTATGACTAGAGAGTTAATTTGTTTCACCTTTAGCCTTTAGGTAGTGTTTTTATCATCAACTTCAATGATGTTATTGCCCATTTATATAGTGTTTTTCTTTTTTGTAACAATACTAAGAATCTCTACTGCCCCCATTGCATGCTGTGTGATAGAATTTAGGGGTTTTAAAAATTGGCCAACTTGTAAAGACAGTCTATTGGTAGCAGTGGTTTCACCTTTCAAGTCAGAAGGTGAGGAATTATTTTTGATCTTATAAAACCCTGGCCAATTGTATCCATAAAAACTAGCTACGGTTTAGCAAAATGTAACTCTTTAGCAATGATGCAATTTTAACCCCAATGATTAATCCAGAAAGGATCTGGTTTTTTGTACTTCAAAGCATGTTTTTGGAACAAGGACAGGCTTTTGATTGCTGGAAAATGTAACAGATTGTATGGGACATCAAAATGCAGGCTTTGGCAGGAGAGACATAATCAAAAGCTGTGTATTTTGCCACTTTGGGAAAATTGCCGGTTGTAGCAGGCGGCAAAAATGTAAAACGCTGTGGTGAATTTATCTCTACTCCAGCAAAGATGAAAATGCCTCTGTCGGAAGCTGTGAAATCATCACAACAGTTCATGGCATCCTATGACATTCCAGTTCCTAGTTTTTCTTCTTCTTGGTGCAATTTCTCGATCTCTATGGCTCCCAGATGCATTGTAATGTTATTTAATAGTCCCTGTGGGATGTGTGTAATTCGTTCTTAGTTGCTTATATGCATTCTTGAGGACTATAGTTGGAGATTTATGTTGTAGTTTGTCTAAGTTTAAGACTCTGTTAAAGAGCAGAGACAGGAGAAGTGAATTGAGAGTGTTTGTGAAGTTGGTTTGAGCTGGTTTCAGTATGATAGAGCTCTGCTTTGCAAGCCTAAGGGCTGCTATCTCCTGTATTACCAAATTTGAAATACACAAGTGAGCGATTGGTCATTTTTTACCCAGACCGGTTTTCTCTAGGGAATATTTGTCTTCTTTTATGGTGTTTTGCTCTTGTTATATTTTATTTCCTTGCACATTAGATGCTTAACAATTTCAGTCATGTATGCTCTCTAAAACTAAGATATAAATCTGTAAGTTGATGACTACGCGTGAGGAATATCTACCCTGGTTTATGACTCAAAGATGACAATTGTAGTAATCAGAATTCTGCATGTGGTGCTCCTTCTGTGCTTATGTCATACAGAAGCACTGCACACTTTACAAGCAAGGTAGAAAACAAGTGTACCTGGGTGTTTTTTTATTTCTTTTTTAAAAGAAATTCCGTCTCTTGTTTTTTTTCATAGCAGTTACTGGTGAGCTTGTTTTGAATGCTGAATTCTTTTTTTCATGTCTGTTATAGTTGGGAAGATGTTGTTGTTGGTATATTCCATCATTATCTCAGTATGGTTAGTTTGTTCATGTTTGTTATTATTTGGTTTGGTTTGTTAGCTTATTAAAGCTAATTGTTGAACCTGTTCATACACGGTTATTCCTTTCCTTCATGTATAAATATATCTCATAATGTAAAGCAAGACATTCGATTGCATTACCAATTCTGATATGGTATCAGAGCAACTTGATTCTGTGCCTATTATTTAGTGATAATGACGTGAAGGAGAGAATACTGGTGTAATTAAGAGCAGAGGTTGTAGAGGTTTCTGTTTGCTGTTGGAGAATATCTTGGACACCAGACATTTCGGCCAGAAAGTCTACATGCTGGTTGTAGACATTTAGCAATTGCAGTATATTTGATGATCTTTCCCAATCGCCCAAGATGGACATTGAAGGTTTGATAGACGCATAAAGAGGCCAAGAAGAGTTCATGGAGCATTGTTTGTGAAGCTCGCTGGTCAGAGAAGCTGCCGCCAAAATTGCAGATGAACCTGTCTTTTGTGAAGAAAGGATATCACAAAGTAGACTGCTTTTTCAGACTTAAATGCCAGTCAAGGTAATCGCTGGTAAAGGAGACATCGCAGATTTGGAGATTGTAAAGGTGGTTGATCTGATGTTTGAAAAGCAGCCGATATTTTTATGCAAGCTCGACTCCTTTCTCTAAGAACGGAGTGATGGCACTTAAATTTTGCACGGTGGTATTGCTGCAACATGCATTTGACCGCCGGATCGTGCCTTGTGTTGGACCATATTAGAAGGATTGGGGGTACCACAAAACCAACCTACTATCCTCTATTGTGACAATCAGAGTGTTCTCAAGCTTGTTCGCAATCCAGCGTTTCATGAACGAACTAAGCATATTGAAGTTGATTGCCACTTCATACGAGAACATGTTCAACAAAACAATACTCAGCTTCAATTTTGCTCTACTCAAGAACAACGTGTTGCCTCTTGCACGTGTGAAATTTGAAACATTTCAGGATTCTCTCATTAGTACTTTAAAACAATGATGTAATAAGGGGGCAATGTTGGTATATTTCATCATTATCTCCATATGGTTAGTTTGTTTATGTTTGTTATTATTTGGTTTTGGTTTGATAGCTTATTAAAGTTAATTGCTGAACCTGTGCATACACGGATATTCTTTTCCTTCATGTATAAATATATCTCATAATGTAAAGCAAGACATTCGATTGCATTACCAATTCTGATAGTTCAGTTCTTGTTCATGTTCTCTTTTGAAAACTAATGGCATGCAGTGTTAGTTTTTACATTGCTAGCCATCCTGTCTAAGTTTACATGCATGGTGAATGTCTCCAATGTCTGAAGAACATAATTCATTATGTATGCCTGGAGGCTATTTGGTTTGACTCCTGGATAATTTTTTAATCATCAACTTCAATGTTATTGTCCTTATATTTTGTTGTTCATTTTTTGTAGTAAGAATATTGTGATTTCTGTTACTCCCTTTTGTTTTTTTGGTTATATTGTTTGGTTTGAGTGTTTTGAAAGTCCAATTTTTCTTGGGGACACGTCTCATGCTCTCTAGGTCTGTCCCACATGGAGGCGACTTCCCCAATGTGTACCCATTTTTTTCTGCATTTTCCTCCCATTATCGAGATGTTTCAATTTTTTTGGTTCTCCTCGACCCTGGTTTATTGTTTTGAATTTGGGGATGTCCTGATGCGCCCATTTTGCTGAAAATGTTCTACGAATGACTGGACATTCTCCACACCAACAATTCTAGGAAACAGAAAAGTGTATTTGGAAAAAAAAAAAAAAAAAAAAGAGGGGCCATTTTGAAACAGTTATTTTCATGATCATGGATAACATAACAATCCTATATTCGTGTTCGCATTTTCATATTTTGTGTTTCAGTCACTCAATTTTGAGTTCAATTTTCCGTAGTCAATGTTGAATTTTCATTGTTTAATGTTCAATTCGATAGATATAAAGTTAAATGTCACTTGAATTTGAGCTCTTAGGAATGTGTAATGGTGTTTAACCGTATATATTTTTAACTTTGTTATATATTTTGCCATGCCCCAGCCATCACACTGCTATGGTTGAAACCAGATATTTTTTCTTGGAAACCTATTTTGTTGGTGGAATGCGTTGAAACTAGTTATATGTGATTTTTCTAGTTATTTGAATGAACATTTAATGTGGTATTCTTATCTTTGGCTTTTTGATGAGAATAAATGTTTTTCCAGAAAATGGTGTTTTCACGGTTGTATTGGTCCTCCCTTGGACCCCAAGGTCCTATTACCTTTGGTGCTTTTCTGGGCACAAGTCCTTGCGTTTAAGATGAATCTGAAGTGGATTTATTTGGTACCAGAGTTG
This sequence comes from Cunninghamia lanceolata, assembly GCA_027924645.1. Classification (NCBI taxonomy): domain Eukaryota; kingdom Viridiplantae; phylum Streptophyta; class Pinopsida; order Cupressales; family Cupressaceae; genus Cunninghamia; species Cunninghamia lanceolata. Next base: position 21,075,364 of record BSBN01000025.1, read on the forward strand.
GATATCCAGATCCATATGTCAAAAGGCCTGGATTGAATGTTGTGCTAAGGAAGGACATCTTAGCTTCTATAGTGCTATTACAAATTACCTTGCTTGTAGTTGCATACAGACATGGCAAAACAAGGAGAAGAATTTACATATACATATATAGCTAGCATTCAATGCTATTCTCTTCATATGCTATTGATACTTAAATTCGACTAAACCCATAAGATGAGAATTGGAATAGGGCTGCTGCCAAATCCATCATAATAAAAAGTGGTATCATACAATGTAGTCCTTGAGTAATAGGGTGAATAGACACCTAATATTTTAAACTGAACCTTTAGGGCCCAGGATTGGAGTATGGCCACTAACAAAATCTCCTGTAATAATCAGTAATAATGTATTGCATAACGATCAATAAGAATCAGTTAATTTATAGGAGACAATTCGTTCATGTTTATGAGAAATTAAAAATGTGTGTCCATAGCACCGGTCATCAACTTTTGATAGAAAAATAACAATCTGTTTGTCTTCACCCATTTCTAATATAATTACGCTGGAGGCATTCCCTTTGTGAGAGAGAGGGCTGACTTTCTATATCAATGGTCTCCATCTGTGCAGAGGCGTGCAAGACTATTGCAGCGCCTTGCACCGTTGGATTTAGCTGATCATTGTTTTCGGTCACGCAGAGTCTTTTTTGTTTGCCGTTTTTCCCCTTTCCCTCGCCGAAACTGCTTTCTCGTGGATTAAACAAAATATCTTTTCAAGACTGCAGTAATGTCCATGTCCTATTTAATGGTGCCACAGAAGCAACCACATAGGACGATTGGAGTTCGGAACAATGATGCCATGTCGGACACTGATGGTACGAGAGAGTTTCGTCTTTTGGCAGATCCTGGTAAAAAGTGCCGTCGGATTACATTTTCCATCTTAGACTTTTTTATGAGACCATATTTCTCATCTTTTCTCTGCACATTCTGTGAGGCTTCACAGAGTTATGCACTGCAGATGTGAATAGTTCGCAGAACTTGGATGTGAATAATCTCTACGCCGTGCTGTTACTGTTTTGACTCTTTCCATTTCTACATATTCCTATGGATCTTGTGCTGTTGCAGAGAAAAGTCAGTACTCGGTCGTTTTTTCCCCAAGGCAAAAGGCGAATTGACAATTCAGGGAAACATATTATAGGGTAGATGAGCTTATGCTTATGCATACACAATGTTTCTCTCTTTCCTGTATGTATTCATCTGCAGTAAACCTCATTCAGAATGGATCTACTTTTGCAAAATCCTTTCTCTCTATTTCCCACAAACAAACAATTAACCATGTTTCTTTGACCGCGATTCTCCCCCCTTACAGCTGCCAGTCCCGCATTCAGGTGTCCGGTCGTCTTTACTCCTGGCAGTTTAGAGCAAGGCTGGTCTGGATATATTTTGCATGGTACTCTTCCATGGCCTGATTTAATATTTCCCGCATATGGTCGTTAGACAATTTGGGCTTGAGATACCCTGGTACTTCTTTTACATTGAGCTGCCTCATCTCATTGAACAAGCTCTTCATCGCCTCCATGACTATTTTGCTTTCCTTTCACTCGCCCATTGCATTTTTACGCCTTTTTCAATCAACTATAATGTGATGATTTGTTGCCCTCTGTGTGATATAGTGTGACATGCGTACAATATTTTTATAGGTGTCAATATTATGGATTCTCAAAGACGTGTTATGTTCATTAAGTGCAGTTTGTAGGCGTATCCCACAATGTTTATATGTGGAGGAATTATAAGTTTGCATAACAAGTGAAAAATCTTTTAATTACGTGTAATTCGCTTAATTGCCTTTGAATTTAAAGATTTTTATAGTGTATAAAAGAATAGAATAGGATTGTTTCAGTTAATGTCGTCCAGAAACGTGAGCTTCCTGTTCATTATATTAGCCATCGTAGCCTAAGGGATTTCTAAAAACACTTAAAATAGGGATTAGCCATCGTAGGCAATTTCGTAGCCCAACGAAGATGTAATGTCATATAACTAATATATTTCGAATACAATATTATAAAATAAAATAATATATAATATAAAATATATTATATTTATATATTAAGATTGTATATATGTATAATTTAATTATATTTATTTAATTAGCCGATAGGCTTATTAGTGGGAGCTTGCTCCCGGAAAATTGTGGGACACCCGGGAAATTCCTAACCGTTTTACCCCGTAATTAATTAAATACAGCTAGATCACTCTTTCACCGTTTTACCCTGTTTTCGATTTTTCGCCGTTTTTTTTTTCTTTGGCCGTTTCTAAACTCGTCGGTTGTTCTGATGCCGGGAAAAAAAATCGTGTCAGGAAAGGTCTGATGTCTTTTAAATGTCCCCCGCCCGGCTAATTAATACACCGTCTTTAATTTTTCAAATGGATAGTTCCATGGAAGATTGGTTAATGAAAATGGGTATAAACTTTGATATTTTTTTATAACTTTTCTAATATATCATACTAACATTTAATATTAATAATATATTTAAAAAATATAAAATAAAATTTGATATTTTTAATTTATGATTGATTTTTAAATAAGTATTACCGTTAGAAAAGTTTAGCTTTATTTATAGTTGAAAACTTTATAAAATTAAAAATATATACATCAAATTAAATATTTATTTTATATATTTATATAAAATAAAAAATTAAGGGCTCAAGCCACTTATTTATTATAAAAAATAAATTTCTCCTTGAAAGTTTAATCCATTTATTTATTATAAAATATATTTCTCAATGTAAATTTTATCTAATTTTTATGTGTGGTGTATTCAAAAAAATCACTTAAAAAGTTTAAGTCAATTATTAACTGCTAATGGAACTAGAATATAATATCATATATTATATTAATTATTATATTATATATAACCTATATAGCATTCCCTCAAATATTCAAATATTATTAATTATTTATGAGAAATGTATATTAGATAATTATAATTATAAATTTAGTTAATATAATAAATATATAATTGTTTATTTATTATAAGTAGTTAAATATAAATTATATATTTAGTCAATAGATTTATATGTGGGACATTTTTGTCTTAGAAAATTGTCTCACGTTGAAAAGTTGTCAGCCTTCGCTCCAGAAACTCTAAACTCGTCGATTGTTCTCATGTCAGACAAAAAATCATGTTCAGAAGCATGCATTTAATAACTGCTGCCACTCTCTGCACTCTTTTCCAACCAATTTGAGCGGTCACCACCACCATCTGACTAATCAATCATATTGTGTACACCATTACCTCGTAATTACAGGAACCACTGTCTGCTGTTAACGTAACCCACATTACAGGTTGTCGTTTCCCTAGGGTTTCAACCTCTGCGTCTAACCCTAACTGTAAAATACTCACGCCTAAATCCTAGATTTGCATATTTATTTAGTGACATGTTTTTTCTTAATTACCTCTAGACATCTGTAGTTAATTACATGGCGAAGGACATATACGTGTATTTGGTGCTTTTATTGTTGAAAATGCCTTTTGCCTTTGGTACTATGCATTCCTTTTCTCTTTAATCAATATTTGTTACTTTATGAAAGATGGGTTTTATGCATTGATATGAATAAATAAATATATATATTTATAAATAGTATTTTATATGAATATTATAAAATGTATTTTATATTTTATTAACAATATATTTAAAAAATATATTTTATATTTATGTATATTAATAATATATTTAAACTAAATAGTTTGAATATATTTATAAATAGTATTTTATAATATATTAATTACATTTATAAATATTAAATATTAAATAATATATATAGTGGGAGGTTGGGAGGGAGCCTTGCCACATTAGCATGGGTGGCAAGGCCGAGGCAGAGGAGTCAGGGAATCATTGTTTGTATTGCTTCAAGATGGCACGGGCAGAGGGGAGGTCGACATTAATTCCCTTAAGTGCCAAGCCTTGGCATTAGCTGGTAATCATTCTGAGGAATGCCTTCGAGAAACTTTGGTGTGAAGACTGGGAGAAGGATATAAGGAAAGGCGGTTTCTCCATTCTGCAGTTTCATTCTCTGTCCGCTGTCAAATGCCTTCACTTTGTTGCGATAATCTCGGCAGAGTCCATCTGCTGTGGGGGGATGGATACCCCAGTCAGACTGGTTAGCAGAAAGAGGCAAATGGCCTTCATTGGCAGTATCACTGATCTCAGACTATAGAGGATGCTTCGCAGGTCGAATGATCTAATGGTGGGGGCTGTTAGAATGATTCTGGGCAAAGACTTTATGGAGAATGATGAAAGATACCGGGTGGACACAAATATCTCTTCGAGGGTCTTAGCAATGCTATTGGAAATGGATACGTCGAAGGTAGAGGCGGAATCCATTATGAGAGGCATTTTCAATCCAGAATACTTAGGTGAATTGGAAATGACCTTGCAGGTAGCCAACACTGGTATTGAAATCCCTCGACCAAAGGATTGGAGTCTTCTCAATGATTTCGAAGTAGTGATTAAGCTGTATCTGTTTATTTTGGACGTCAAAGGGTTTGATCTTGTGGTGTTGAAGGAGCAGGCGATGGTTGCAGTGGATTTCATCAAAAGGGTGCTGGGCTTGGTTGCAGTCGAAGGTCTTTAGTGGGTGGAGGATTTCAGCTTGAAGCTAGTTGAATATGATAATTAGTAGATTCAGTGTAACACTGTGGCTTCATTTTGTATAGTAGAAGCCAAAAGTTAGCCAGTCCTAGTATGTTTATTGTTTCCTTTGGTTGTTAGCAGTACTGACCCTGCGTGGTCTTCTTATACAAGTTCTTAGTCTGGGAAGGTGGTTAGGTTTGAACATACTGCCAGCCATGAAAGGGCTAAGGAAATGTATCTTTTTGGCATACTTTTTAATATAGAATATATATATATATATATATATATATATATATATATATATATATGTTTGATCTAAATAGTTAAAATATAATAATATATAAATTATATTTATAAATATAAAATAATATATAATGTATTATCAATATGAATATTATAAAATGTATTTTATATTTATTAATAATATATTTTATATTTATGTATATTAATAATATATTTAAATTAAATAGTTTAAATAAAAATAATATTATATTAGTATTGATAAAATATTTAAAATTTTGTATAAAACATTGAATATGATAATTAATTTACAATATTAATTAGATTATTATTCACATGTCTATAAAATTAAAATTAAATTAAATAATTATAAAATAACTTTTAAGCAAACAAAACAAAATAACTCTTTATTTAGGAGTTATTTATTTGGGTAATTTTTTCGTTTAGTTTTTACTTTATAATAAATATTATATATTTATGTTACTTTAAAAAAATAATTTTATAGTTTTAGTTTTTTTAATTTGAAGAGTTAGTTTTATTTACATTTGTAAAGGCTTGTCTAACACTTCATTTCTTTCTATTTGTTAACACAAATCAATAATGTAGCATTTAACTAATAAAAATATAATTTGCAAAAATATATATTATAATGGATTTAAAGTTTAAGTTCTCACTAAATTTGATAGAATTAAAGGTTAAAAATTAAAGCTCAATTTTGACCAATAAAAATATAACTAATATTTACCACATTTTAAAGCCCCTGAGATATAAACAAACTACTAGCAGTGGCAATGGGTAAGCCCAGATAGCCTAATCTCTAATCTAGGGTTTTCCATTACAATGCTTGACCATAGGCCCAAGTGTATCACACAACGTAATACTTTTTTCCCACTATGTATATACAGTTAACCTTAGTTTTGTAATCTCATATGTCTCATATGGCCAAATGTCACCAAGGCAAAACTAGATCAATTATAATTATCATATTAAATTAATTGCTCAAAAGATAAAATACATTTTCTTAATGAGTAAAATCCTACTTGTCTTAGAACATAGTTGGTATTGTTAACCTTTAAAATTCACTATTGTTACATTTTTTTTGTTTTCAACTATAATCACTTTGCAAATTTTTAATTGTTTCATTTCCCTTGATTTAGTTATTTTATTTATTTCAAAAAAAGATTTGTAGTTCAATTTTAAAATTAGGAAAAAAAAATATTAACAAAAATTAAAATTTACATAGATATAAAGTATACCATAAAAAATGTTACTATCTTCACAATTTATATTTTCTTTCTATTCCTCTATATATCTCTTTCCCTCCTTCCCTCTATATCACTTTATCTCTATCTCCTCTATCTCTCTTTTTATCTAAAAGCATGTCTACAAAGTTGCTCTAATCTATTTTCCTCTCATCTCTCTATCTTATATATCTCTTTGTCTCCCCCTCCCATGCAAATGACATGATGCCTTCAGTGTAGCTCCCCGTGGACACGTGCTATTTGGATTGTTAGCATCTCTCTCTCTCTCTCTCTCTCTCTCTCGTATATCTTCCGTATAACCTATACTTTCACCAAGTATTGAGTTTAAATCCATACAAACTTCCTCAAAATCAATACTATTTTTTTTGTCATTTTTTCATGGACGGTGTTTATCTATATCATTCTCTACCTCCATAATCTATTTCATAGAAACAAAATAATAATAATGGCCATAATATTCAATACTTGTACTCTCTGCCTATTTTAAATTACTCTCTATATATAGAATCAAAATAAAAATAATGTCCATAATTTTCAATACTTCCTTTTGGTAGACTCTTCAATTTGGGCATGAACTTGGTTATGAAAGTAATGAATTTATAATTTATTGAAGTCCAAATTAGTACAAAGTGAAGGTTTTATTATTCTATCAAGTTACACTTGAATGCATTGCAATCCATGGAAATTCATATAAAATAGAGGAATATTTTTTGTGAACATCATTGGATCAAGATAGAAATGTCTAACAGACATACTCCTCGACAAAATGGTGGTGTTGAAAGAAAGAATAGGACCTTAATGGAAATGGCATGATTCATGTTACAATCTAAGGATCTTCCTTTGTTTCTTTGGTTTGAGGTTGTTAATATGGAAACTCACATGTCTTGAATAGATCTACTACAACTTGTTTACAAAATACCAAGGAAGCATGGAGTAGTGAGAAACCAAATGTTAAAAGTATTTTAGGGTGATTGGATGTGAAGAATTTTCCCAGATGCCTATAAGATTAGTCAAAATAAGTTTGATAGTAAGAGTGTTAAGTGTATCCTTGTCGTCTATGATGATCACATGAAACGATATATTCACAGATGAACACATTTTCTACAAAAGACATTCTTCTTTAATTGACTATAAAGGCATGGTTTACTTATTATTTTTTTAAGAGCAGCGACAGTTGGGAACCAGCTGATGCTGCTTTCCCATTTGTAATTGCACTTGTTTTTTGCTTAAGCTTTCTCATTATTAAACTAGTCTCTTCAAAGTTGAATTAGCTCTATAGTATTAAGTCTCCAAATATTTCGTTGACAAGAAAACTCTATTGGAAGTGTATAATTTATTTCGGTTGTGTATAAATGGAAGTTTACTAAATGGAAGACTATTGGAAGTGTATAATTTATTCCAGTTGTGTAGTCAATCAAAATGTTCTATTTTTTTTTTGTTTTAGAGTTTTTAAAATTTTATTTTTCTTATATTTTAAACTACAAACTCAAACACCTACTTTACTTACAAATTATACGGAGAATACTTGATTCTCTGGCCAAGTGAATATTATTTTCACATATGAACACACTTTCTATAGGAGACATTTCTTTTTGATTGACTATAAAGGCATGGTTTTCTTATTATTCTTTTAAGAGCAGCGACATAAATTGATCTCTTCGAAGTTGAATTAGCTCTATAGTATTTAACATCAAAAAAATAGTGATTTCACTATACAATTAAATTTTTAAAAATGTTTTCCACTCTTTCACAAACATGGGGCTAATAATCTACTCCAAGACAAGAATCCAAAGGAAGCATACAAATGCCCTCCTCTTAAAGTTATAGGTACAAAAGAATAATAGTAACAAAAAATTAAACAAAAGAAACACATAAATACTAATAAAGCATAATGAAAACCAATAATTATATTAACCAACAATTTGGTTAATTTCTGACGTAATTGATATTGCTAATATTTAGTATTTATAATTAAAATATATTTATTTTATATATAATATAGTCTCTAATATAATTGTATTTATTCTTGTATAGTATATCTTTGAATGATTGTGTTGTCATTTGTCTCTTATTTATTATTATCTATGCAATTACAATTGCTTGGCTTAAGATGAGCTCTAAGAGATTGTATTGGCTATAACATTTAGTATTGTAAGATGGTCAATATGTAATTTTAGCAGTTAAGCAATTGGTAATATTAAAAATGTCCTTTTCAGGAAAAAAACTAAATGATCCATATTTTTTGCATCCTTCTATGCTTGATGTGGTTACCAACACAAAGCATAGTGTTTCTTTACTGATATAGTCTGCATACTTTGTTACACCACCATTGAGAACTCACTACAACTTCAAATGGATTTAATTGCATTAAAAATATGAAAATATCTCAACCTTATGTAATCATCTACAACATCATACTAATGTTTTATCCTTCAATGCACATGCATTTGATACTACCCTAAATACTATAATATAAGAGAACACTTATGTTAGTGATGAAAACCCAAATTCTATAAACCTTGTATTACTCCTATTCATATAAGGAACATTTATTGTAAATATTATACATTTTATATGTAAATTAAAAAATGCTTCTTATACATTGCAAAAAGTAAAACACCATTGTCATTGTCTCATATTACAATATAGGTATGAAATTTTATTTCTATATTTCATTCCACAATTTGTTTCTTCCATTGCTAATAGCCTATTGGCAAATCCGTTGCGCAAAAATTCCGTGCAACTGCTAGTATATAACATATAAAATATCATTATATTTATTTTTTTATACTATATTTTATATAATATGAATTATTAAATATATTTTAAATATTATATTGTAAAATTATAACATTAAATTATATAATCAAATAAAAAATATCTAAATATTAATATATTATAATTAATGTAAATCTGCCATCTAGATAACACCATTTGTAATATATATTTTTTAAATTTGTTAAAATTAAATATGTAGTCATTCAAATTATATGTAGTAAACTAAAAAACTTTATTTATATAAATAATTATGCATAATACATCAATAAAAAAATTTGATTTTGCAATTGTTTGTTTTCACTTGTAGTTACTTTACCTATTCAAAATTACAATGTGCTGGTAAATTAACTACCATCAAAATTACAATGAGTTGGTAAATGATTTTGTGTATCAACTTACTTCTAACTTGAATCTCATGACCCAATCTATGAACTAGGTCACACAACATGACATAGCCCACCTCATCTAAAATCCTAATGTCAAGATCTCAGGTCAACCATAAAATGAATAAAAACTAAATATTTTAAGCTAGGAGTTTAGTCTTTGAATATTTAAGCCAGGAGTTTAGTCTTTGTTCTTTCTTTTTTTTAATATATATTAAATTTGGGTTTCTTTGTATGATTAAATTATGAATTATTAACTTGGCGAAATTAAGACTTCAATTTAAAATTGAATTTCAAAAAATCAATAATTTAGTATTGCATTCGTTTGTGGCATTTATGTTTGCAATAAAATATCAATTCGAGGTTGCCAACTATTCATGGAGTCATAGGTTATGCATAAAAAACACTCTCAACAACCTCATATATGACCATAGGCATTGCCCCACTGTATGCTAAAAATGATGAATTCAACGAATATAATCATTGATGATGTACTCCTACACTTGTGGAGTGGGGTTTCCCTTTGCCCCGACCACATTCCTTCCAAGTCTAGGGTGGGGTTGCCTGCACATGTGAATCCATTTTTTTTTTCAAAGTGTGTAGTGGGGTTTCCCTTTGCCCCGACCACATTCCTTCCAAGTCTTGGGTGGGGTTTCCTGCACCCGTGATTCCATATTTTTTCCCAAGCGTGGAGTGGGGTTTCCCTTTGCCACGACAACATTCCTTTCATATAATAGGGTATGCATGAGAGACTAAGTAGTCTTTAGAATCCGTGAAGATGGCCTCTATATAGTGCTCTTTGTGTTTTTTTGATGCAATATGGGTTTAGTGTCTTTCTTTCTTGGGTATCTATCTTGTAGGCGTTGGCCAACATTCTATTGAAAGTGGGTATGGTGAGCAAAATAAGCACATACAGAGGCAAGAGAATCAAACAAAATGTTGAAGTGTTGACATATCATCATAGGAATATTTTCCACTATGAGAATGGAGTGCTAGGGTTTGTGTGCAAAGTGTTAGGAGAAAAGGGTTTGAAGTATAGTAACAGGCTAAAAATGACTCTAAGAGAAGATTTCATCACCTCTTTTCCCTACTTTGTCCCTGACATGGAGTTAAAGGTTTTCTTATTGAAGACATTCCTTCCCAACCAATTTGGAGATATTGAGGTGGTTAAGATTGTAGAGGAGGCCAAGGAAGCTAAGCAAAAAGGGGTTATAGAGCTTGAGTAGGAGAAGTCTGTGAACTTGGTAGTAGCTAAAATGTATTGGCAAGAAGAATTGGGTTAGCTTTAGCAAGAAGTGGGAGACTTGAGGGCCTTTTGTTAACGCAATCAAGGTGTTAGTGGCACTATGTCACTCATAGAAATGGATGTGCAGAGCTCAAAAGTGACTGCATTCCTTCCAAGTCTAGGGTGGGGTTGCCTGCACATGTGAATCCATTTTTTTTTCCAAAGTGTGTAGTGGGGTTTCCCTTTGGCCCAACCACATTCCTTCCAAATCTTGGGTGGGGTTTCTTGCGCCCATGATTCCATATTTTTTTTGCAAGCGTGGAGTGGGGTTTCGCTTTGCCACGACAACATTCCTTCCAAGTCTTTGGTGGGGTTGCTTGCACCCATGGTGGCATTTCCCTCTATCCCAACCGCATTCCTTCCAAGTCTAGGATGGGGTTGCCTGCACATGTGAATCCTCTATCCCTCTGTCTCTATCTCTCTCTGTCTCTATTATATATCTCTTTTCCTATTTCTCTTTGTCATCTCTCGCACCCTTTTTTCTCTCCAATTCTTTGTTCCTCTCTCTAAGGTTGGTGCCAATTGTTGTCATAAGGACTGTGATATGCAACAATGAGATCTTGAGGGTCAAAACTATAGCTTGTGTGGAAGATTTTATTGTCCTATTTCATAAGGTCCTCTTATATTATATAAGAGGGTATGTTATATTTCATGCCGCTACAACTATACAATAAATGCATAAAATATAAGATGTCATTTGCAAACAAATTTCCATTTGGTTTCTTCCTCTATCCCTGTGATTTGGTTTCTTTGAGAAATCTAACTACTTTGTCATGCTTCACTGTTTAATATTTCCAGAGAACTAAAAATATGTGTAGCCATTATCAAGTTTTAAATATTATCAAGTTGAAAATATGTGTAGCCATTATCTATATGCAAGCAACATTTTATTTAAGCAGTTTTGGATACTTTATATGTTCATAACTATTCTTCCTAACCATCCAATTCAAAATTCTCTTCAACATTCCACGGCGTACCCATTGCACACTACAATGCAATTTCTATTTGGTATTGTACTAACCAAAGGTGGAAGTCCATCTAGAACCAAAATTCCCTTACTACTGTTTCAATTCCTGGTCATTTTTTGGCACATTACAATATCTACAGTGAAATTTCATAAAAGCAGGGGAGAAATAAAGCTAAGCTAGGGGCAAATATGATTATTCTTATATTCTTTCAATACATCACATCAGCAAGACTTGCTCCATTTGGATCCACATTAGATGGGTTCAGGTTCAATGGCTGTTTAAGGGACAAACAATCAGGGTGCCATTTTCTTGTACTAATCCAACAATGGGCATATCATATATATCATTGGAAAGTTGTGGGAACACTCTTTTTGATTGTGTAATCCTTACATATCAAATAGACGTTTCAACCCCAATCCATAACCTCCATTCTGTCTTGAGACAAAAGCGTAGTGATGAAATGTATGACTTAAAATCAAAATTATAAAAGGAAAAAAATATAATTGCCACCTGTAATTTAAGGGATCTAGTATTTTATGTCTTGTGGTTTTACAAAGGTAATTTGCATCTCAAATTTTCGTTAACATTTGTTATACATGGTATCTATATAACAAATTTATGTTGTCAATATTATTTTTTATTGCAGTTGGGTAAGCAGTTGCAACAATATTTTATTCTTAACATTTGGTATTAATGCCAAGTTGGAAGTTAGAGATTTAGAGAGTTGAAAAGATAGAGCAACAAACTCTACTTTTATCAGTACCTCCATTTAATGAAGAACATTATGATTACTAGGCAATTAAAATGCAGAAATTGTTGGTCTATTAGAGACGTGTGAAAGATATTACAAGTTGGGTAGGGAGAGCCCAATGATTGCAATGTTTTAGATTAAGGTAAAGAGCTTTTGAAAGGGCCCCCACCTTTTTACAAAATGACAACCCTAAGGCATAAGAAACATGTCTCACGAGAAGTGAGACTTACAATGGAAAACAAAAGCATAGGGACTGCAAATGCAAGATGAAACAAAAAATAGAAACAATTATAGATAGGTTGCCGCAACAGAGAAAAAACAAGGGGTCGACAAGCTACACAATGCCAAACCTTGAACTTGCTTGTCTCTTACCCAAAGCCCGATAGTGAGAAACTAAAACCAAATTGGGAAGACCTTTTTTTCTTCTTTGGACGATGGTCCAAGACACCATTATCGAGATCTTTTGAACAAGGAGAAAGAAGGGGGGAATCTTTGAAAGTCGCCATAACCCTCGACCCCTCCTTTGAAGAGGAAGAGAGAAAATTTAAGGAGTCAAGGAGCTGCACAACCATAGAAGGATGAGAAATCTCAAGGGACCCGCCACAAATAGTCAGGGGGGCACAAGGCACAATCGAAAGCTCAGGAGTCGCAACTAACTTGGAAGTGCAACATTTGGTACTAGAGGAACTAGGGTTGAAGGCACCTCATCCCGCAAGTCAGAGGTCACTGAGGCATCAACACTCAGGTGGCCAGGGAGAGCATTCCACCACCACGAAGTCGAATCCGCATTCCTGTGGGGAGAGTGAGAACAATCCGAAGCTAAATGACCAGTAGTAAAACGTCTTCTACATTGGAGAGGAATACCCTCATAGTCTAGTGATTGTGTCCACAACCTATTCTCCACCATCAAAACCACATCTGCAGGGAGTGCCTTAGAGGTGTTAATGTCGACTAAAAAGTGAGCAAAAATAGTGTGACCAAGATTTATGGTGGTAGAATCCATCATCTGAAATCATCCAATAGCATTATCGATGGCCTCAAAGCATGAGACCTCCCAAAATTGTAGGGGAAGATTGGGCAACATGACCCAAACTGATATAATGTTTAATGGTTTTGTGAGAGGATTGAAGGACAAAAACCAAAGCTTGAGTGAGAGGGAGTGTTCACCCCACATCCAAGACCAATCCTCCAACATTGCAGCCCTTTGTGATAAAAAATCCCCTTGCACAAGGGAGTAGTTCAATTTTCTCCTTTGTAAGGGGCCTCCATGACTCCAAAACCTAGTGATGCAAATTCGAGAGGGAGGGCCATAGTTGGTTGAATCTGTCAATCAAATTGCAGCTAGCATAATGAACCTCATTGTCGACCACATCTTGCTCGCAGACCACTACTGGGGAAGTTTGTGAGCAGGTCAAGGTTTAGCATTGCCACATTGGAAGGAACGAGTAGATCCCTTCCCCACCATGGCCATGTAAAATAGGCTTGGACCCATTCTAGTCATGGTAGTATTGGGCATACCATGATTCACCCCAGTCAAAAGCTCCAGTAATTAGACCCGAACCCATGCCACCGTCGTCGGACGTTGGATGCCACCAATTGTAGTAGTCGGATCAGGGATGCCATTGTTGCCAATAGCGAAAATGTTGATGCTAGGGGTTGTGCGAGAAATGGTCTGAAACTCTTTAAAGACATTCTTGATTGAAACAGAAGGACATGGTGTGGTAATGGTAGTAGGACGGAGCCCAGGACTAGAACCTTGGGAAACTTGCGCGTGGGTGGGAAGTGAGCGTGGCGAGCTCTTTTTTTTTTTTTTTAAAATGTATTGTTCTTAATGATTGCAATGTTTTAACAACACAAGAAAGGACACAAAAAAATGAAGCAAGGAAAAAGGAATCTTTGGGGTATATTTTTAATACAAACTGCTCTAGATGTGGACATTTTTGCTTGATTTGGAACACAAAGATTGCCTAGGGAGCATGGGTTATGTTACAGTATGCTTACCAAGGCACATATAAAGTCAAATTGGTTTGTTTGTAAATTATATAGAGAGATTTTAAGAATATTCAAATGAAGGAAAGTAAAAGTAGCCCGGTTCTATGCTCGTGTTCAAGATATTATGAATAAGTCGTGTAGCCATGAAAAAACCATTACAAACCAAGTAATTTGTGAAAAAGTACAAAGATCTTTGGCAATCAAATGAAATTTTGTAGTAATTACAATTGAGGAAAGCAAAGATTTAACACAATGAAGTTGGTTCAGCTCATGTGATCATTGTTATCTCATGTGAGTAGATGGGACTACACAGAACATTGAGGGGGCTTTTGCAACAAAAGCCAAAATTGGAGAAGGAAGCAACAACTCTAATAATTCCCAATAATGAAAATGGCAGGCAATTCTTTTTGAATAGAGGAGGGAGAGACTATAGTATTAGAGGTTGTAGACATGGTTGTACAAACAAAAGGCATATTTAATGCCGTCATTGTAAAAAAGAAATTGGGCATTTTGAAAAGGAGTGTAGGCTCAAACAAAGTCACATGTGAAATAAGAAAGCAAAATTTCACTTGAAATGAAGGAGATCATCTCAATTCCAATATGTTTTTCTTTTGTCATGCAAAAGATAAATCTTAAGATAATGTTTGGTTTCTTGTTTTTGGTTGTTCAAATCATATGATAGTCAATGAAGACTTATTTATGCCAGTTGCTGTAATATACACCCTGTTTCTGTAGGTTTTTCAAGGCCAAGTTGTTTGCCGGATTGGTTTCTTGTTTCACTACTGTGTGTTTTGATTGTTTTTGTGTTTTGCATATGATATTTGAAATATAGCAATGAAATACAAGCATGCAAAGATACCCATAAAGAAATATAACATATATACATGAAAATATGAATACCCAAATGAATAAATAGCTCAAATATCAATATGGTAACATACCCATTTGCATTACTGGCGTTGGTGTACCAATCAGCATCAGTTATGGGCCCGTATTCTCACCCATAAGTATCTTAGGAGAGTTGCTTCTTGTGAAGTCCCTCGCTATCCTCTGGAGGGGAGTGGTTCTATGATTTGGCATACTTTGAAAGCTGGGGCTCAGTTGATTAAGCGTGCACTTTTTTGGATCTGTCATTCGGGGTCACAGACTCTTTTTTGGTTAGATTCTTGGGATGGCCACCCACCTATTCTCTCTTCTCTTCCTCACCTCCAGTCACTTTTTGAGGTTTTTACTGCGGCTGGCTGGGATACCGTTGATCATTATAAATTTGCACAATATTGTGGTTCGATTGTAAGTTTTCATTGGAAGCTTCCCTCTGAGTGGCCTCCTGGGGGGTCTGAGGAGGATAGGTGTGAGCTTGCTCAGCTTTTGGCTTCCCGTGCTTGTAATTCTTTGATGGGACCCGATGTCTTGGCTTGGGATGGTCCTAATTTATCCGGGAAGTACTTTGTGTCTGCTAGTTATAAGCAGCTTGGTAAGCAGTTGTTTGGGGCTATTGAGGTCCCTTGGTGGAAGCATGTTTGGCACAAGTTGTCGTGGCCCAAATGCAATTTTTTCTTGTGGCTAGTTGCTCCTTACTTGGGATAATTTGTGTAAGCGTGGTTTCCAGGGCCCTTCTATGTGTGTTTTGTGTCATAACTATGAGGAGAGTGTCTCTCATCTCTTCTTCCAATGTTCATATGCTATGGAGATTTGGCATTTTTGGTGGAGGGTGTGGAATATGCCCTATTGGCATGTCTCCTCCTTGGCTGAGTTTGTGGATCGGTGGGGCAAGGCCCCTGTTTCTACTTCCTTTCTTCAGGCTGCTTGGGATATTGGCCCCTCCTTTATTATGTGGAACCTTTGGTTGGAGCGGAATCGTCAGATTTTTCAGGAGGTGATGTTGGTGGCCCCTCACTTGTGGTGGAAAATTCTACATTCTTTGGGGGAAACTGTTGTGGCTAAGTGTGATCTTACAGCATCAGTGGACCCTTGTGATGTTGGTTGTTGTCACCGTCTTCATCTTCCACGTCCGCAACGTCAGCTCATGCGCAACAGATGTAGACATCCTATCCCAAAGGTGAATAGGGAGGGGAGATGGTCTCCTCCGCCTCAGGGTACACTAAAAATCAACACGGATGGCTCTTCTTGCGGAAACCCTGGTCATGCTGGAATTGGTGGTGTTGGTCGGGATAGCTCTGGAGAAGTTTAGTTTATCTTCTTTGTTTATAAGGGTCTTCATACTAATAATAGTATAGAGGCTCAGGCTATTTTAACGGCTGTGGAGCGTGGAAGTCAATTGGGGTGGCGAAGGATCATATGTGAGGCTGATTCCCAGGTTGTGGTGAACTTGTTGAATATGAGGCATTTAGATAATGTCAGTTGGCATTTGGCTTTGATTGTCGATCAGATTCTTAACCTCTGTGCTTCATTGGATTATGTTACTTTTACTCATATTCCTAGAGAATGGAATAGTGTTGTTGATTGTTTGGCTAAATGGGCTTCTGATCATATTCATGATTGTAATTTGATGGATCGTGGTTGTTTACCCCCGGATTTGTCTCAACATCTAGGTCACTTAGTGGAGCTTGATAGGGCTTTGTAATTTTCTTGCTTTGTTCTTCTTCTCATTTTAATAAATTTTAACCCCTCCTTTATGTTAACATACCCATTTGTATTTCTTCAATAATGTAAGTTTGAAGTACACAACTAGCTAGGGTTTGCCACCAAAAATGAATTCAAAAAGCATCAAACTATGAACACTCCAATATGCAAGTGTGGGTGACAGATTGTTGTTCCCTAGGTGCCAATATTCCTCACAAAACCTAACCCAAAGGTTAGGCGTTTCAGCCTAGGAAGAGCCACGTCCCAGTATGGGCTTGTACGGCTTGGCTGAGTGCTGTAGCAGTAATGAAACCCTTACAAAAAACTCTGTTTCTATATGTTGTTTCAAACATGATGAATATGCATTAGAAATCAACTTCAAACGCCTTAGATTTAGCATAAAATGAGATAAAAAACACAAATGAGCTGCCATAGGAGGTAGTGCCAGCCTGTGAGGAAGTACGACTTGTCATAACTGCCCAAAACTGCTCCAAAATACTTAGAAATGGCCTTCAATCTGCTTTGTAATATTTTCTAATGGCTACTTGGAAATTTGCAATAACCCCTATGTAATATCTTCCCAAAATTCATCTAATAAGCACAATGTGAAATCTCTGATTGAGATTCCCAGCAACCCTCCTGATGCTATCTTCCAAGCACGAAGAGAGTGTGTTCTACAGAGGTTTTCGTCACTATAAAACTCTTGTTTCCAATTCCAAGCCAAAGCTCCAAAGTTTGCATGACAAAGATGATAGTGAATGAATGCATGAATTCTTTTCTCCCTTTTCTTTTATTCCTCTATTTCCAACGCCCAAGGAGTCTTTATTATTTTTAATATTTTTTTGTTTAACATAAAGACCCTTTATGCCTCATAAGTTGGGCATCCAAGCCTCACATAATACTTTTGAACAACTTATAACTCCCTTTTTAATAAATTACTTTATATTATAAAGTAACTAACATTAAGCTTAATAAGTTAAATCTTTAATTTAACTTAATACTACACATTAAATATTTCATTCTTTGGTCATTTTGAAAACCATGTGACATGTGCTAGATATTCCAACTGGCAATGCTAAATATGGAAATGTCGAACAAACTCCACCGGTGATCCCCTGCCTGACTTACTATAAATAATAAGTCCTAGAAAATGTGTCCAAGACACCCTCAGAAAGAGAAAATGAACTCAACCCATCATTTGATTGTGCTAGAGCTGCTGGAAAGACGCCACAAAAGTTCCCTAATCAATCTCCATTAGCCTACGGGAACCCTAGAATAGGTTAACTGCTCCACTTGTCAAACTGGCTAAGGGGACATTATAATCCACCCTCCCCAAAATTGCTTGTCCTTAAGCAATCTCAGCTCAGGATGCTGCAATATCTGCTCACTCTCCCATGTTGCATCCTCTACTAACAAGTTCTTCCATTTGACCAGGTACTCCTTGATGATCCTCTTCCTAAGATTCCTCTCCCGAGTGTCAATGATAGCCTTTGGAATCAGGATTAGCTTCCCTTCCTCATCCAATGGTGGTAACTTAGATGAAGGAAAAACATTGTGCCCAAGTACCTTCTTGAGCCTAGATACATGAAATACATTATGTACTTCTCCCACTCTCCTAGACACTCTAAACAGACCATAGAACCTGGGTTTTAACTTCTCTTCTCCACTCCTTTTGAGAGTGGAGTGCCTGTATGGTTGGAGCCTTAGGTAGACCATGTCCCCAACCTCAAAACTCCGCTCTACTCGGTGCTGGTCTGTATACAATTTCTACTAATTTTGTGCTTGTTGCAGATTCTCCTTAGCTCTTTCATGATATTTTGACTTTCTTGCAACAAGTTCTTGGCCTTCGGCACCCTACTGTCACCAAGTAGCAAATCCATGAAACTAGGGGCATCATATGGATATAGGGCTTTGAATGGAGTCATCTTGATAGACATGATATGTCATGTTGTAACAGTACTCCCCAAGGTGTAGCCACTTAATCCATGCTCTCTACTGCCTTGAGACAATTTTTGAGATACCCTTCCACCCATTTGTTTACTATCTCCATTTTCCCATATGTTTATGGGTGGTAACTTGTACTAGGAGTAAGCTCAGTGCCACACAACCTGAACAACTCCTGCCAAAAGAGACTTAGGAACTTGCTATCCTTATCGCTCACAATCCCCTTGGGTATCCTGTGTAACATGAAGATCTCCCTGAAAAATAAATTAGCTACCTGTATTGCTGTATACGTCACTAATATGGCGAAGAAATGAGCAAATTTGGTTAGTCTGTCAACCACTACGAAGATGCAATCCTTCCCCTGTACCTTGGGTAGCCTAGTGATGAAGTCCATGGAGATGTATTCCCATTTCTGATTCGGAATGGGCAAAGGTTGAAGTAGTCCAGCTGGATAAGTATGTTCATTCTTATTCTGCTAGCAAATATGGCACTCTCTAACATACTTAAGGACTTCATTCTTAAGTCCCTTCTATGTGAAACGCTCCCGAACCTGTCTGAATGTCTTAAAGAATCTAGGATGACCAACTGTAGGTGTGTCATGGACAGTCCTCAAAATTTTGCCCTTAAACTGAGAGTTAGGCACTAGGAATATCCTCTTCTTATAAATAATCAAATCATCAACCGTAGAGTACCTGTCATCATGCATTGTGCCCTCTATGATGTTGGATTAGGTCCGGACAGCTGAGAGGGGGGGTGAATCAGTTGTCACTCATTTATAATTTTTTTTTCCTTTAATCTGTCTTTACCACTTATAATCAAATTAATGCAATAAACATTTCAGCATCACATAAGCAGAAATATAAATAACACACTTGACACCAAGATTTTTGACGTGGAAACCCGGTTAAGGGAAAAACCACGGTGGGGGTTAACCCACAAGAATTAATACCCTGTTAAAAGTATTTTACAAATGGGAATGCACATGCATTCGGGCTCACTGCCCCAAGCTCATTGCTCAAGTGGAGGCTCACTACCTACAGAAAGGATTACAAGAGATTTACAGAGATTTTGAATTGGTAAGATGCATCTGCCTATGCTAGAGATTAGTTCCGGTTAGGTGCAAACACTGACTTTGTACACTTCATCTTTATTATGTTCTTCTCTCTACTCTGCCTTCATTCAGATATCAGATTTCTGCTCCTTTCACACATATACTCTTTTCGCATACACACACAAAATATCCACAAACATTGGCTATATATATCCTTATCTTGAATTGCAATCACTTGCCAGTCGGCAACAATAACACTTTGAACTTTAAAAAATAGTCTGTTTTGTCGGCTAGATCCGTACACTAATATTGATGCGTACCAAAAATAACACATGTAGATCATCATACATGTCGACCACTAACATTCTATCTCATACACAGTTCATCAAAACACTTCTATTGGGTCCGCACAAGGATTAACATAGGTCTGCCTGTTCTTCACTGAACTGTTCTGTCATAATAGAATCCGGTATTCAGATGCTCATAACTTTTGATCCCTTTATCACCGGAGGCTAAAAACTTGGATTTATATTGTCTTGGTGTCCCTTTACACTCCTTCAGATCCGCAACACATAATGATTAACTGGAGAGATCCGCTGACCAAAATACTAGACTCTGCTATATGCTCTGTTTCAGGCTCCCGGACTTAGATAGATTATCATTCTAATTTCTGATATGATTAGATACTGTACTGCGGATGTGTGGAACAATCCTAGTTGCATCAATGACAACACCTATCAATGCTATGCAATGTCTCTTGCCAACAATCTCCCCCTTTGGCATTGATGGCAACACTTAGTGAAAAATGACTAAGTGTCTTAGAGCTACTCCCCCTTTGTTTGTACATACATGCCCTTTACTTAATCCGGTGCTCCCCTATGCTGAATACCTCATTTTTCACTATCCTTCACTCCCCCTTTGACATCAATGACAAATGGTGGGATTCGCAAGCCAAAATTCTCAAAAAGATTCTGTTTATACTGTCGCAAATCAAGTTCTACTTACATGAACTTGAGAATGTCTACAAAACTAGTTTTTAATTGTACAAGTTCAGAGGCCCAAGTATTCTTCATTCCATCCAAGAGTGAGATGTGCCCACTTAGTAGAAATGCATATGCTTCAGTGTTTGCCAGATCTGGAGGATCACTTATCTGAAGTGCATTCTAGGCTTCGGATAAGGCATTATGCATGGCTTCCAACTTGGGGGCAATCCCCGAAGCTCACACATTCTTTTCATAGTATTGATTTTATCTTTTTCAAGTCCCTTTATTTCATCTGTCAAGCTAATGACCTGACATTCCTGGCTTATAGGAGAGGCATTTAGAGGATCAAAATTTTGAGATAGAGTTGATATTTTCTATTCTTGTTCCTTTATCTTCTTCTCAACATCCTTATTTACTTTAGTCCATGATAGGCAAAACTTATATATATCTCCTCCATCACTTAGAGCATTCTGAATGCTCTTTATGCTAATGCCCAGTACCACTCTATCACTCCTTATCAGATTCTTAATTTGACTAAATTTCTTATTCAAAAACTCTTTCTGAACCTTTGCCTCCACAAACTTTTCAAAAGAATTAAAATGTAAGTTTACTAAACTTACAATATTTTTCAAATGGATGGAGGGGGAATCATTTTGATTCTTTTGATAAGTTGGCATTAATTTCTCTAAAACTCCGGTTGCTAGCCCCAGCAGCTCATTGTCCTCTAAGTGGGATTTTATCATCTTTTCTCTGGCTTTTACTTGGGTGAAGGATGCTATTTTCATCAATTGAAATGGAGAGAGCACATCCGAATTCGTTAGTCCTTGGAGTAGTTCAGGCTCATCAAACTCAATCACTTCCTTTTCAAGAGGGCCTTTTACCGCATCTGCAGTGTCTCTTGCTACATTTTCAGAATCACCTTTTTGATCATCAGATTTTTCTACATCTGCTTTAGGTGCTTCAACATTTGCACCATCTTCTTCTACTTTGTCTTCCTTTCCTTTTTCTTCCTCTCTCTCTGTATTATTCTTTTCTCTATTCTCTTCTGAGGGACTCATTTCTGCTTGCTCACCACTTACTACTTGATCTGGATGATTCTGTGTGGTAGCAATATCCTTTTCCTTCCCAGAGTGATCAGGTGGAGAAGTTGTCTCTGCATCAATTATTCTGTCTATCATTTCTATGTCCTCCTGATTGACTTGTTCTTCCTGAACTTCTCCAATATTTAGATTTGATGAATCAAGTTCCACTGGATCTAGAGTAATACTTTGGTCATTAATTCTTTTGCCAATTTCTTCTTCTGGTGCTTTTTGTTCTGGAGTAGAAGGATTATCTTCTTCAACTTGCTTTTCTAAAACAATGTAGTATTTGTTTCTGTCTAAAGCCTTTCTCAGAATTTCCTCTGTTTCCTTAGCAATTTCTTCAGTCTCACCAAGCATCAGTTTGTTCATCCAAACTTTGCTTTTGAATTTATCTTTGACTTCTCTGAGGATTTCAGCTGCTTCTTTTCTGGTCATTACAGGGCACAAGGAGGAGAGAACATACTCTTAGAGTTCTAAATCTTTTTCTTTGGCTGCTTCTTTCCTCATTTCCATTACTTTCCTCAAAATTTTAGGAAGTTCTTGCAAGATTTCCAACAAGGATCTATTGAACTTATTCAGATATATGATAATGACATCTTCTAAAATTTTCTTATTTGCTTGATCAAGGTTATCATAGTAAACTCTGATAGGTTTTAAATTTCCATGAATAGTGATTGTTTTTACAATTTCATCAATAGTCATGGCAACCTTACCGGATACTTGCTTTTTACTGGCCCTCATGCTTCCAGAATGGTTGATCTTTAGAAGTCTTTGAAGTTTTGACCTTTTTGGATCTTATTTCTTTCACTTCATCTGTTTCTGTCTCCTCATCATCTTGTGTGCTCTTGTGGGTTCTTGTTGCCTTGGTTTTCTTCCTTTTCCCTCCTTCACCGAATGGAGTGGCTTCCAGCTTCTTAGTGGAAGTGAACTTGAGTGGCTCAATAGGAGTTGCAAAACTCCTTGTCTTCCTTGGGGCTTCCAGGGGAATTACAGACTCACTTTTTGCCTACTCAGTGCTTTTCTTTATCTTTTCAATCCTTTGTCTATTTTCTTTCACTGCTTCTTTTGTAATCCCAATGCTTTCTACATACATCTCCACTTGCTTGTGCACCTTTATTTTTGTTTCCGGCTGTCTAAGTTCCACATGCAACTTTAAGCTTAGTTCTTTATATGTTCCAAACTTTTCAACAGAGGTGTCTTTAGGTTTGCTCAGGGGATGTTGAGCATACATGTCCAGAATTTCCTCATCCACTTCATAGCCCACTGGCATTATCCAAACTGTCCTTGGTTCTACTGCTTCCATCAAACATTGATCTGTGTCTACCATAAAACATATTTCATTTTTGTACTTTTCAACAATTGTGTAGACACCTAAAATTGGCTTGCTTCGCAAACTAATTTTCCATGTCTCTACACCCTTATTATCCATCTCCTATTAATTAAATAAATTCATTTTATTTAATTAATTTATCCCTCATTGTCTACCTTGACCATTTACTCATCCTTTGTGATCAATTAATTCATTTAATTTATCACTAAGACCCTACAACACTATCCCTCATTAATCAAATAAATATTCCCAATATTTATTTGGTTCAATTCTCCTTTTTCCTAATCCTCATTAATTAGATAAATCATGGTTATCTAATTGATTTAGCCTACTAATTGACCTACCCTAACCTACCCTAGCCTACCTCATCCTAGCCCTAGGATCAATTAAGCAAAACCTCTATTTAATTAGTCCTAACCTCTCATGTGGGTGGTCAAACCTAGTTTAACACCCTTCCCCACATCTCCCAAATTAAAAATTGAAATAAGTCACACATCACATTTACTTCCCTTACAAGCCCATATTCATTCATTACCTCTTATCCCCAAAATAAATTCTTAATTCATTTCCCATTCCCCAAATGAATTTTTAATTCATTTCACATTCTTTCACACCCATACCTCATTTATCACCCCTTTTCCCAAAATGATAAAAGATTCACTTTTATTCATAGCCCTTGATCTCATCTTTCAATCCTCACCCTCCATCCTCCTCTTAGAAAATCTATAAATGAAACCCTCTCCAAGCCATTTTAGGGAGGGACTTCTTCATGCATCAAACCTCTGCCAAAATCACTCCACAATCTCCTTATCATGCCACCATAATGCCAAAATCTTGTTTCATCTCCATCTAATCTATCTGAATCCACTTGTCTATTATCTTACATTGTGTTGAGCATTTCGAGCAATCCACATTAGTCATTTTAATCCTGGGTAAAATCTGAGGAGCTCTATTGGGTGCAACTCCTTCCCGCTTGGATTTGTGAGTTCATTATGGAGGTATAATCATTCTATTTTGCATTTGATTCTTATTTAAATCTTCATTTTGATTTCATTAATCACATTGGCACGCCCGGTCCTGGATCTAATCGTCGTTTTGTGAAGGTTTCATGTCAAAATCTTTGTTTTCTAACCCTAATTGAAGCAAGTTTTGGAAGTTTTGGTGATAAATTGTTACAGGTTGCATCTTGGGCAAAAACTGACCTCACCGTTGCGATTAGAACGCTGTTTTTGAGTTTTTTGACAGTAAATTTGCATATATTTTGTGACTGAAATTTTTTAAATTTTTTTAAGGTACAGTCCGTATTGTATAGATCTGTACCGTACAGATTGTCTGTACCATTCATGCGCAGAGGTATTATGGTCGATTTGCAGGTGATCATTTTTTTATCATCGCTGGTTTGATGTTCATTTGTCTTGCAGGTTGAATATTGCTGTTTGCAGGTTCTAAGTTCAAACCACTGCTCCATCCAACAACTCCCACCACTCCCGTGCGCCACCACCCTGCACCCCACGCTTCCACCTCATGGTCGACGCCCCTCAAACCTCTGTCACCACCATCCAACTACCCGACACCAGCTTCCCCTCCCGGCTGATGCCCCTCAAATCCCTATCACCACTGCGCTATCCAACACTCCCCTGTCGCCGCCACTCCATCCCAAACCTCTCGCCACTTCTGTATGCTCTGTCACCACTTTCAATCCTGTCACCACCGCTTCCTATACTCCAAAACCTCACTATACCGCCGCCGCCTGAGATTCTCTCCTCTGCCGCAGTCAACTCAAGCTCCGCCCACTGTGTTAACCCACCGATCTCTGCCACTCCTGCACCACCCCGAGCCCCAACTTGTCCCCACCACTTCCCACTACAATGCCCCCCCGAACCCTTGTCGCCGCTCCATCCAACACTCCCTGCCGCCCTCGCTCTGCCGCTCCTGCCGCCACCACCGCTCGCTCCATCCCCTGCCTCTACCCACCCCCCGTTCCCCTCTGATTCCTGCGCCTCCCCTTCTCCCAAACTCTCCAGTGCCGCTTCCTTGTTCCCACCTCCTGCGCCGCCCTCACTCGCCTCCCTTGCAAACCCTAACGTCGACCATCCACCAGCGGCGGCGTTTAGGGTTTTTAGCTCACTCAAAGTGGAAGGGGTTATAAACCCCTTCTCATTATTTTTTTTAAATTTTTTCATTGGATCTAGCCCCTGGTTATATGAGCGACCAGGGGCCTATTTCGCCCAAACTTAACCCTAACTACCAGAACAACCTGCCAGCATGTGACCAGAATTTGCAAACTATTAACAGTTAGTGCAAACTGCCAGGGTCTCTCTTGCCTCCCATATACCATAATCGACTGTTTTTTTCAAACTCACACAACTTTGAGATACGGAGTCAAAAATTTGCAAACGAACACTCATCGGAAAGAGGACTTTGAGCACTTCGCAGTTGTGAGGAAATTTTCAGGTGTATCATTCGGGGCTGGAAAAACATCAGGATCAACATCTACATCAATTTGGACAATGAAATAATCAGGTGCACTCATTCTATCTCTCATTTTCATCATAATCTTGTTTGCATACACACCTCGATTTGGGCTCATAAAACAAATATTTGTCTTCATCACATATCAAAATTGAGCATAAAATCAACCATTGTCTTCAATCACACCTTGAAATTGGGCTAAAAAGAACCATTGCTTGAAGTGTCTTCATCACATTTCTATTTTCTAAGGGTCAATTAATCAAGTGCGAGTGTGAATCAAGTGTGTGTGTGTGTGTATGCTCTCTCCTCGCACCACAAGGTGACCTTGGAGATCAAAAACACCTCACTTTGATTTGCTTTTGTTTACCCTTTCCTAGGAGGCCTGCTAGCGGATTTCATCACCCCTAGGGACGACCTCATCCGAGGCTGAATCGAAAGACACCCTCATTGAAATCAGAATCTTGTCACTCTTGGCTAAGCCCCAAAGAAATTTCTACCTTTGGGAAGTGAAGGTGAAGGGTGGGTTACCCCCTTCTCCCGGCTGTGTGATAGGATTTCACTTTCAATTCTTAGTCAACCTTGTGTAAACATTGCCCAAACCTAATTGGCCATACCTTACATCAAACTAGACATTAGGGCATGTTGATTTGTTTTACACATGTGCTTGTTTAATAATTATCATATTTCTTCCAATCCAAAAATTCAAAATTGCTTGTGTCTTGTGTGAGTGATTCATGTTTGTACAAGTGTGATCATTTCATTGAACATTGCCAAATCAAGATAAACATCAAATACATAAGACAAGCCATTCACCTCATTCTTCCAACACATTCAAATCCAATCACTCATCTATCCTAATCATCCTAATCACCTATCTTATCCACATCATCATCCAAATCATTCAATCTAATCTTATCCTAATCACTCTCATCATCCTTAATCCAATTCATCAACATCATTCTAATCCCATCTCATCCAAATCCAAAATCCAAAATCAAATCCAACATCAATCATCCCTTCTCCATTATCCACTCCAATCAAACATTCTAATTCCTAATCCTTAATCAACAAATCATCCTTGGCACATCAAACTTTGGTTAAGGACCTAGTCTCCTTCATCCTCCATCAATCCCCTCATCCAAAATCCCAACCACAACTATCCACATCATTATCAAAATCCCTTAACATCATTATCATCCCAATCCAAAATCCAAATCAACCCAATCAAAAAAATCAAGACCTTAGTCAAACACATCAACCCTCTTGCTTAAGATCATTAGTCTATCAAAAGCATAGAGAACCATCCAACAAAAAACAAATCAAATCAAATCATCTTAATGTCTTGAAATTTTGATTCCCAACATCACACCTATCCATTATCCTCCATTTCATTTCATATCCCTCCCACAAAATGGATCTTTATGAAGCAATACAACAATTACAAAGACGTAGAAAAGTCTATGAGAACATGGATCCTAATGCTAAGGAACAATTCAAAAATGACATTAAAGATATACCCTTAGCACACCTCATCATTGGAGAATCCCAAACCCCTACCCCATCTTCATCATATCAACCCTCATCATATCAACCTTCAACATCTTACATATCCACACCATTGACCTCATACCAACCTTCATCATATCAACAAACACCCTACACATCATCCCCATCCACATCATATCAATCGTCATTCTTTCAACCTTCGTACCAACCTACATCTTACATATCCACTCCATCAACCTCATATCAACCTTCAAACTCATACCAACTTCCATCATATCAACCTTTACCCTCATATCAATCACCATCCCCTTACACATCCGTGCCATCATACTTAGCCAACCAATCAATACCTCCAACTTATCCATCCCCCAACCTTTGTCATGCTAACTTTGATCAAGGGAACACCAATCTAGCACACCTTATATCCGAAATCCAAACCTTATATCAACAACCAAATCCCCCATCTTCTAATCCCCATCCTCCAATCCTCCCATCACAATATCCCTTCAACATTATCAACCTTAATCCATCACCTTATGTATCTCCCAATCCACCAACCCCTATCACCTATCCACCATCTAATCCACCATCAAATCTTCCAAGTCCCAACACTTTCACATCCAAAGAATCCTTGTGGGATTTCCTCCAAAGAACATCACCTAAAAATGAAAGCAAAGCAAAGGAATCCCCCCAATCCCCCACCCCTCCAACACCACCATCTAGTCCAACACCTATCCTTGAACCTACCCACGAACCACCATTACTTAATCCAATCACCCCCTATCCAAACCCAATCCTAATCCTACACCATCCACCATCATTATCCATCCATTACATTGTTCTTCAACCCATAAACTCATGAAGGATACCATCCATTGGCTATTAGCAAGGAATCAAACACCCTCATGCAATCCAACATCCACCAAACCTCTTGAACAATCCCCTATCATAAGTCAAGAACCATCATGTAGCCATGTTCAAGAACACATATGTCAAGCACCCACCACATCTATCCAAGTCACTCCCACTTCTATCCAAGCACATGAGCTATGCAAAGAATCAAATCCAAAGCATGTTGAAACATCAACCCCTTCTCTTAATCAAGATCTCACCATCCTATCTAATCCCATCCCCGATCCCCTACCATCTATTGATCAACTTATTGATCTCACACCATCTTCTACCACACCATCTACCAATCCCATCCCAAATCCATCCTTCTATTCACTTGGAAAAAACACCTTCATCAGTGGTAAACCCCTTGTAGGAGGTGAACAACTTCCATCCACCACCTATCCTTCTCTAACAAATAACGGACTCGCGTCTTGTTTCCAAAGCACCAAACATCCCATTGCATGTCGCATGCTCCAACATATGAACTATCAAGGCAAAGGCTTAGGCCTTCATGAACAGGGCATCTTGGAGCCCATCCAAACCACATTCCATCCATCCTCGCATGGCCTTGGCTATACATCCCAAGATAAACAATCTAAACATGTTGATACTATCCACCCACCTTCCAAAATCCATTCATCCAATCCCAAACATGGTGCATCTCATCGCACCCCCAAAGCATATGTCACCATCCCTCCTCCATCATCCTATCATTTTCAAAAGCATGTGACCATCCATCTCCCTCCATCAAATTTACCTCCACTACTTCCAACTCCAAATATCTCTATCAAATCTGCTCTACCTCCTATCCTACCAACACCAAACATCTCTATCCACAAATCCTCTTATCCTCCCATCCTCCCAACTCCTAATATCCCCATCCTCAAATCTCCTCATCCATTTATCCATAAATCCATTTTTTATCCCTCCACCCATCAACCCCCTAAATTTCCCAATCAAGACCAACAAAAGCACACATCTTTCAAACATGAAGCTTCCCTCAAATCCATGGGATTCAAAAGTAATAATTTGAATGCCTCAACTCATAAAGCACAAAAGCCTAAAGATGTTATCCCTTCCAAGCAAAATCAAAAATCCCAAAGGCTATCAAAGCCCACACCATCACAAGAAAAAGAAAAAAACAAAAATGGTGTGGGTCCCTAAGCAAAGATCAATCAAAACAAATGAGGCATCCACCTCCCAATCTACCGCAAAATCCCAAACATCCCACTCCCCATCTAAAAATCCCCCAAATCCCAAGTCTATTTGGGTCCCTAAAAGCCCAAATCGACCATCCACAAATCTCCTATCCCGATCCCCATTACTCCCAACTCCACATCCAAAATACAAGCTTCCAAATACATCACGTGTGTGCAACCGTTGGTCTTGGTTCCCCTCCACCACTTAACATTCCCACATACCCCCATCTCTCCATATTTCGTTCACTATCCTACATATCTTCCCCATCACATTCCTATGGTCCATGCTTTTGCATAATCCACATCATAATCCACATAGTCCACATCATAATTTGCATAGTCCACATCATTATCCACATAATCCACATCATAATCCATTATCCACCGTCCATTCCATCTTCTCCTATCTACCAACAATCCATGCGATCATAATCCATAATGCTATCCAACATGGGACCATCTTCTCCTTGCTATGGAAACAGACGCTAGAGTCCCCATCCCATCAAAAAAGCAAAAAAATCAAAAAATCAAGAAAATAGTAAAGAGAAAAATCCGTCCAATGGTGAAAACCACTCCTTGTGGCGCCTTGGGCAAGTACCTTGATGAAAACCCCTTGTGGGCGTCATGCGTAATCCCTTTTCCATCCATTTTGTACCCTACACTTGGGGGCAAAACCATATCCTTCATCCACATCCATAATATCCTTTGCACATCTTATCCACTATCTTATCCTTATCCTATCACATTCCTATCCACCATCCTCTATTTATCCTATCATTTCCCATCCATCATATCCATTATATCTTGCTTTTACCATCTCCCCCCTTAGATCTTGATAAAGACAAGGGGCAAAATATCAACAACATGCTTTGGAGACCTCTTGGCATACTCCCTTTATAAGTACATTCCATCCATCTATTGTAAAGACCATCCAGTCAAACATGATCCCATCATGCAAAATTCTTTAAGCATTGGGGCATATGATTCCTTGCAACCTAGCCCTTGGAGAAAATCCTTATCCCCATCTCCTATCCATCTATCTTGCATCCATATCTCTATCTTCCAATCCATCTATCATGAATCTCTTCCCTCTCCAACCCCATCACCCTCACCTCTAGACTTGGTGTTCCCTTGTCATTGCTATCTAGCATAAAGGTTATCCACATGAAATCCAATGCAACCATCTCATAATAAACCATGCCCTTTCCAAAAAATCAAAAAATCCAAAAACATCAAAAAATCAAAAAAATAAAAAAAAACATCACAAAAATAAAAAAATACCAAAAACAATAGAAAACACACAAAATTCCAAAAATAATTTATCCATCACAAAATCAACATTGCTCCATCAACATCTTATCATCTTTCAACAATCATCAAAATCACCCAAATCATTCATCTCATCATCTTCCAACATCATCACATCTATCATCATCCCACATCATCATCACAAATCAGAACTACATATCATAACCACTTGCATCTTAATGTGCCTTGATCCTGTGGATACAGGGTATGTAGGTAGTCTGGAATATACAGGAAGTTTCCAGTACTCAGGTCCATAAGATACACCGATCCAACCCGCTGAGCTTACACTAAATCCAAGCATCACATCACCTATCAAAGCATCATCCCTTAACAAAATCATCAACTATCAAATCAGTATCAACCACAACTTGTCACCATCATATCTTGAGCCAATCTTACAACATCAACTAAAACATGATCAAATCATCAATCGATCCCTGCCTTAGGATATGTCGTTCCTACGATAGGCATAATCTATCCAATCATCATCCATCTTGGCAAGAGATACAATGGTTACTTGTTTGGTTCGTTGGTCTTTTTGTTTTTGATTTTTTATCTTTTGTCCTATTCGAAGAACACATCAAAGCTACCTTGATCTCACTATATCATGGTATGTGGCGAAAACATCTAGAATGGGGCATAGTCTTGCTTTTTGTATGCTGTGCTTGTGGGTTGGTTTCATTACTCCAAGCTAGTATTCATATCTTGTTGACCATAGGGTCGGTTTTAGCATATTGATCTCCTTATGCATCTAAGGTTCATCATACCTTTTGTGTACTAAGGACTTATACTATGAGTCCCCTTTCCTCATCAGGACAAGGTTGTACTATCTTGGGCATGCATGAGATCATCCCTTTGTTTGCGTGTCTAGTCCATGCAAATGTTGGATAAACATTATCACCCTGGTCTTCTATACCTTGGTGAAAATATCCACTTTGCTATATCAAACCTAGGATTGCTCTAAATTATTTTTCAACACAATGATCATCCACCAATCAATCTTCCAACATCATCATCCTTTCATCTCTCCCCTTATCCTCCAACCACTTCAACCAATCTCTTCCATCCATTTTGAGAGCACAACCATGTTCTTGCAACCCGCCTATCCTCTCGAGGGGGCATCATCCTTACCAATTATCCCCAAACCTTACCCTATTCTTCTAAACCAAAATCCTTTTTCTATCCAATCCAACTCTATGTTTTAAATTCTTTGAAATGATGTTACTTATCCGCAACACCATCTCAAAGAGGGGCAAATGTAGACACCTAAAATTGGCTTGCTTCGCAAACTAATTTTCCATGTCTCTACACCCTCATTATCCCTCCTATTAATTAAATAAATTCATTTTATTTAATTAATTTATCCCTCATTGTCTACCTTGACCATTTAACCATCCTTTGTGATCAATTAATTCATTTAATTTATCACTAAGACCCTACAACACTATCCCTCATTAATCAAATAAATATTCCCAATATTTATTTGGTTCAATTCTCCTTTTTCCTAATCCTCATTAATTAGATAAATCATGGTTATCTAATTGATCTAGCCTACTAATTGACCTACCCTAACCTACCCTAGCCTACCTCATCCTAGCCCTATGATCAATTAAGCAAAACCTCTGTTTAGTTAGTGCTAACCTCTCATGTGGGTGGTCAAACCTAGTTTAACACCCTTCCCCACATCTCCCAAATTAAAAATTGAAATAAGTCACACATCACATTTACTTCCCTTACAAGCCCATACTCATTCATTACCTCTTATCTCCAAAATGAATTCTTAATTCATTTCCCATTCCCCAAATGAATTTTTAATTCATTTCACATTCTTTCACACCCATACCTCATTTATCACCCCTTTTCCCAAAATGAATAAAAGATTCACTTTTATTCATAGCCCTTGATCTCATCTTTCAATCCTCACCCTCCATCCTCCTCTTAGAAAATCTATAAATGAAACCCTCTCCAAGCCATTTTAGGGAGGGACTTCTTCATGCATCAAACCTCTGCCAAAATCACTCCACAATCTCCTTATCATGCCACCATAATGCCAAAATCTTGTTTCATCTCCATCTAATCTATCTGAATCCACTTGTATATCATCTTACATTGTGTTGAGCATTTCGAGCAATCCACATTAGTCATTTTAATCATGGGTAAAATCTGAGGAGCTCTATCGGGTGCAACTCCTTCTCGCTTGGATTTGTGAGTTCATTATGGAGGTATAATCATTTTGTTTTGCATTTGATTCTTATTTAAATCTTCATTTTGATTTCATTAATCACAAATTGAACTAGGAATTCTTTCCCTTGCATGCATCAAGTTTTGGAAGTTTTGGAAGTAACCCTAGATAGCAGTCTTTTGTGTTTGAGTATCGCCAAGACTGTGTAGATGATCCCTAATTTGCCATGCCACTGGCCTGTCAGATGTCCATTGTATACCTGAAACTCCCAGAACTTCATTCATGAAGTATAAGAAAATAAATATCACCAAGGAACCATACTTGAAGGAATTTTTTTTGTCCTTTTTAATTTATTTAAGGTTTTCTAATAGTTGGCTTTGTAGAAGCTCACACAAGTCATAATCCACATTTTCCTTTATCATCTGATATGTGGCATAAATAGCTATTCTAGAAACTATGTTCTCCTTGATGAAGTGGTAAATCTTATACCCAACTACCATCGAAGCAAACTTGACATCCAGATTAGTGATGTCATTGATAGTCATAGCTCTTCTGTCAAATTTTGCTCTGGTTGCATCAGTTACTGTTTGATTTTTCACAGCCTTAAGCATGGGTTGCCCACTGGTTGCATTCAGTCTAGTCACAATTTGGATTACATCTTTTGTAATCTTGAACGGCTTCAACAACCACATAAACTCATCATGTATCTGACTCAATACATACTTAACCCATTCGCTTTCATCAAAAGATGGAAATTTAATAACTTGTATGAAGTGTTTTTTCTCTAGGGTTTTATATTCTAGCTTCAATTGGTGATTGTCATTCTTCAAGTGGTTTTCAAATAAATCCAGTAATTTCAGATTTCCAAATTCCTCTATATTGCAGTGAATGTAAGCCCTAATATCTTTGACATGTAAAACCCCGTACGAAACTCTAGAAAATGCACCTAGCGGTTCAACCTCTACAGATTTGAATGGATGCTTCTTGAACTTGGGACGAGGCCTTTCAGTAACATCTACCACTAGAGGTGTAGCCATTTGCAAAAATTGAAAACTCAAAAGATTTAAATACCTTGCTACGTAGATTAGGGTTTTTGCTTGGAAATCCTTTTCTCGCTTCCAACTCTTGAAAATTCTCAGCTCTAAGCTACTCCACTTCTTTCTTCTTGATTTCTATTGATGCAAAGTGTTTGAAATGAGGAGTGAATGACCCTTTTAAGCTTCACATCACCTAATTTTCCTTTGTAATAAATGCCCTGCCCTCGCGCATCTGGTTGCTCTATTTTTGAGTAGCCTTTCATGTATTGTTCTGCATATTGCCATATCCATCTCTTTTCTTTCAGAGATCCTTCCACATGGTCTGAAACAATCCAAGATCTCTTTTCTTACTGTACTAGATCTAGGCACTTACTTACTAGCTCGGGGAATTTGATTTGTAATGTTGCTCCCCCTGAGCCAAGACTTCCAACTTAATTCCTAGAGGAATTATCAGCACCAGATTGCGGTGCAGATCCATTACTGTCATTCATAATGGTTTTCCTGACCCATATCCTGTTTGATTCATCCTGAGTCTCATCCGTATCAATTTTTTCTTTGTCTTTGTCTTGTTTTTGTTTATCCAGTTTTTTGTTTACCAGACCTCTTCTTCCATTGTCTTTTGCAGAATCTTGCAATATGACTAGATTTATTGCAGTTAAAGCATACAAAATTTCTTTTCTGATTTTCTCTTGATCGTCACTGATTAGCCATATGTCCAAACCCATTACAAGAAAAGCAGTAACCATTGAAAGAATTGCTAATTCTTCTATTATTGGAATTATTCATTGTCATACTTCTGCATTCATTTGATCTATGACCATACCTGTTACACTTGAAGCATTGACTAGAGAAGGATGGACCATTTTGATTTACTTTGTTTTTGCACTGAGTAGCTCTATGACCAAATTTGTTGCAGTTGAAACAATTTCCATTGAATGATGGATATCTTTGAGCACTTGGCTGTCTTATCAGAGGTTTTCTAGGTCTGTTTCTCCCATTCTTAGGTTGAGGATTTCTCTGTTCGGATCTGGAGCTCTCACCTTTCTCATATCCAAGACCATGCTTGTCATCGACCCTTTTCTGTCCTTCAAGTAGTGCCTCAAGTTTAGCTAAACTTATCTTGAACTTCTCCTTGTATTCATTTGCAATAGCTAGGTCATGTCTGAGAATGATTATTTGCCTTTCAAGTGCCCTCTCATCGTCTCTACTTTCTTGCAGATCAGACTCTAGATGGCTAGCTATTCCATCCAATCTACAACAGTCTTCAGATCTTTTATTTAGTTTGTGTTTCAGATCTTCTTCAATCTTATTTCTATCTTCACTTTCTTTGGTTTGCCTCATCACCCCAGATTCCATTTCAATTTTTAGAACAATGACTTCTTTTGAGAGATTTTCACATTCTTTTGTTTTTTCTTTCAAAGCTTCATTCAAATCATTTTCTTCAAGTAAACTAGATAGCTGCAGAAGTAGCTCCTTTTTTCTTTGCATAGATTTCTTTAGTTTATCTTTTAACATTTCAATGGTGTCATCAACATCTTTAAGTTCACCTCTCAGATTACTAATTTCTGTTCTAGATTGAGCAAGTTCTTCTAGGGCTAATTGAAGATCTCTTAGTGAACCCATTTGAAACTTCTTCCAAGATCTTTTCCTTAAGCTGTTAGGCTTCTCTAAGGATCCTTGCTTTGATACCAATTGTTGGATTAGGTCCGGACAACTGAGAGGGGGGTGAATTAGTTGTCACTCATTTACAATTTTTTTTCCTTTAATCTATCTTTACCACTTATAATCAAATTAATGAAAAAAACATTTTAGCATCACATAAGCAGAAATATAAATAACACAATTGACACCAAGATATTTGATGTGGAAACCCGGGTAAGGGAAAAACCACGGTGGGGGTTAACCCACGAGAATTAATACTATTAAAAGTATATTACAAATGGGAATGTACATGCATTTGGGCTCACTGCCCCGAGCTCACTACTCAAGTGTAGTCTCACTGCCTACAGAAAGGATTACAAGAGATTTATAGAGATTTTGAACTGGTAAGATGCATTTACCTATGCTAGAGATCAGTTCCGGTTAGGTGTAAACACTGACTTTGTACACTTCATTTTTATTCTGTTCTTCTCTCTATTCTACCTTTATTCAGATATCAGATTTCTGCTCCTTTCACACATATACCCTTTTCGCATACACACACAAAATATCCACAAACATCGGCTATATATATCCTTATCTTGAATTGCAATCACTTGCCAGTCGGCAACAACACTTTGAACTTTAAAAAAAAGTCTGTTCTGTCGGCTAGATCCATACACTAATATTGATGCGTACCAAAAATAACACATGTAGATCATCATACATGTTGGCCACTAACATTCTATCTCATACACAGTTCATCAAAACACTTCTATTGGGTCCGTACAAGGATTAACATAGGTCTGCCTGTACTTCACTGAACTGTTCTGTCATAATAGAATCTGGTATTTAGATGCTCATAACTTTTGATCCCTTTATCACTGGAGGCTAAAAACTTGGATTTAGATTGTCCTGGTGTCCCTTTATACTCCTTCAGATCTGCAACACATAATGATTAACTGGAGAGATCCATTGACCAAAATACTGGACTCTGTTATATGCTCTGTTTCAGGCTCCCAGACTTGGATTATCATTTTGACTTCCGGTATGATCAGATACTGTACTGCAAATGTGTGGAACAATATTAGTTTCCATCAATGACAACACCTATCAATGCTATGCAGTGTATCTTGCCAACATATGATTCCTGCTACCCAAGAATCCTTAGCATACTCTGCTGAAATTGACTCTCTCCAATCAACAAAGATCTCCCCTAACAAACACAAGCGGGGTCTCCAGGATAATGCATCTGCCACTATGTTCTTGTTCCCTTTGACATATTCTATGTCAAAGGCATATGCTTGTAGCCTCTCACCCACTTCTGTTGACGATCATTCAGGTCATTCTAGTTCATGACGTACTTGATACTGTTATGATCTGTATTAATGATGAACTTACCTCCAACCAGGTAGGGTTTGAATTTGGCCAATGCATGCATTATGGCCAACATCTCTCTATCATATATTGAACAACTCTTCTCCACACCCTGAGCTTCCTGCTCTCAAATGCTATAGGGTGTTTCTCCTGCATCAATACTGCCCCAATCCCCTCTCCAAAAGTGTCACACTCTAGCTCAAAGGGCTTGGAGAAATCTGGTATTGCCCAACACATGGCAAGTGAACATCAACTGCTTGAAGTGTTTGAAACACTTGTGTGCTGATTTTGACCATATAACTATAGTTTGTGAGAAGCCCTTGATGAACCTCCTGTAGAAACCACATAGCCCAAAGGCTCCCTTGAGCTGAGAGAGATTTGGAGGTGTAGGCAACTCTATGATAGCCCTTATCTTCTCTAGATCAACCCTCACTCCCTCTGCGCTGATAATGTGACCAAGGTAAAGCAACTCAGTCATGCCAAAGTCACATTTGGACTTCTTGGCATACAAGGACTCACTCTCTAGGATGATCAACACCTCCTCTAGATGCCTCATGTGCTCTTCCCATGTTTTACTAAAGATCAAAATGTCATCAAAGAAGATCAAGACAAACTTCCTCAACTGTTTTCTAAATATTTGATTCATACAACTCTGGAAAGTAGTCAGTGCATTAGTTAGTCCAAACAACATCACCAAAAACTCAAAATGACCGTAATGGCACCTGAAAGCAGTCTTCTCTATGTCTTCATCTCTCATCTTGATCTAATGATATCTTGACCTCAAGTCAATTTTCGAGAAGTAACAAGCTTCGTGAAGTTCATCAATCAGCTCATCAATGCGAGGAATAAGATACCTATTCTTAATGGTCTTCTTATTCAAGGCATGGTAGTCATTGCACATACATATTGTCCCATCCTTCTTGATAAGTACAACTACATTAGCAAATGGGTTCTTGCTAGATCTGATGTGCCCCATCTCCAACAACTCCTTGATGGTTTTCTCTATCTCATCCTTGAGCCTATTAGGATGATGATAGGGTGTAGTAATCATTGGCTTGGACCCATCCTCCAATTCTATAACATGCTCAATCCCTCTATTAGGTGGCACTCCTGGTGGTATACTCCAAAACACCTTATTGTGCTTGGTCAACAACCTCTGAATGCCTAGATGGTGGTTATTTTTTTGCTGTCATGGAACCTCTGGCATGATTAGGCACTCAACTGCTTGCTCTACCTGGTCATGTCCGAGCATTCTCTCCATCCTCTTAAGAGAAACTACTCAAGGTCACCCATCTGATAATGCCCTAAGCACAATCTTTTTGCCATTGGATTCCATATTCTGCAAGTTCATAGTGAACTCTCCAATTGTCATCATCCAGTGCATGCCTAAGACCACATCAGTGTGAGTAATACCAACTACATAAAAATCATCTTTAAGTTCATACTCACCCAGTCAGATACTCAAATCAGAAATCTTTTCGGTGCATGTGAGTTTGAAGCCATCTGCTACCATCACCTTAAAGCCCTCAAACTCCTCAATCTTAAGCCCACATTTTGCAACCAACCCCTCGTTAATGAAGTTATGTGTTGCACCCATATCAATAAGAGTGATGATGCATTACCCACCAAGAACTCCTCTAACTCTGAAAGAATCAACTTTTTGGAAGTTGGAGAGTTGTGCCATCACTCCTTCACCATCACTACTCCCTTGGGATGAGTTTTCATTATCATTGTCCTCACTTTTAGATTACTGATCTAATTTTTAAGAATTGGTTTCTTCAGCAGAAAAGTACTCAATTTGTTTTTCCTTTGCCTTGTTAAGGCATCTATGTGATGGATCCCATGGTTCTCTACAATGGAAACAAAGTTTCTTTCCATGTACTCATTTAACTGCTCATTAGTCAGTTAGTTTGTTTTTTCTCTCGGGTGATTTATATCTTGCTAAAATAGCTTGCCGTCCTTGTCCTTTTTGTATGGAAATCCCTTGGACTGAAATTTGCTTTTGGATGTAGAAGATTCCATGTCCCTAGCTTTTTTCATGGATTCATGTAGAGAAGGTGGATTAAGGCCCTTGATCCAACCTCGTAAGGGATCTCTGAGTCCACTTACAAAGTGAACCATCATTCTATGCTCTGAGATATCAATCGCCATCCCCGATAGATTCTAGAACTCAGATATGTAACTCTCTACTGAACCCCATTGTTTTAGCTGTGCCAGTTCCTTAAATTGTAACTCTGGGTCCTTGTCAAATCTATCAATTAGTTGCCCAATGAACTCTGCATATGATGTAATATGATCATGACCAAGAATGATCTTCTTATGGTGCCACCACTCATGGGCAATGTTGTCAAGATGTAAGGCAACATAGGTGATTGCCTCCTCTTTTGGCATAGGGCTAAGCTGAAGGAAGCTATCTAGCTTCTGTACCCAAGCTCTCACTGTTGTCTTCCATGACCCATCAAAATAAGGAATATTCAACTTGTTCACCTTCTTCTGTAGCTCATAATTTTGTTCTCTACCACCCCTGTTGGGTCTGTTTCATCCTCAAATCTGAATATTCAACAAAAGACATCTCATATTTAAACTCCTCACTAGAATCCCACCAATCTCTAATAATCACATCTTGAAACTCAATATGTGTGGGCTCAGGTTTTGGGTCATTGTTTCGTGGGGTGAAAGTAAGTATGCCAGGTCTATCATAAGCTGTATGCTGGTTAACTCCTCTATTATTAATAGATACTTCCTATTATTTCTTCTATCCTCATCATCTCTGTACCTATTCCTATCACCATTTTTTGAAAGGAAGAAAGGTATGCAGAAAATGCTTCCTACACTGATCTAATGAGGAAATATTTATGCAATTTTTTTCTTTTTACAGTTACAGATTAAGATGCACATTAACAGAAAGATAATAACAACTTCCAAATGCAAACACAAAACTCACAACACAAGATATACGTGGGGAAAACCCTTTCAAGTAAAAAATCCCACACTCCAAAGCCACCCAATATATTATCTAGGAATCACGAAGATTACAATATACTTGCAGAGAAAGCTTTTATATGAGTATATCTAACTAGAGATCCAGGAGGTAATTCGACATCTATAAGATTCTTACATGCAACCTTCATCTCAAGTTCCTGATATATAGGAGATACAATATAATACACCACCAACGATAATTACAAAACCATGAGCCAAAACCACCAAAAAGTGGTGCCCAAATTATCTCCAATCAAAGATGCCTTGTGATGTGCCAAACCACACGCCAACACATGTAACTCTCCCCTTTACAGTGCTTTTATATGTCCAACACGTTTTTTCATTTCTCAAAATAGAAGGTCCAACTTCCGGAGGCCATAACTTTTGATCTGGGTGTCTGATTGATGAACCATTTGATGCGTTAGAAACCTTGTGAAGAGATCTATCACCCTATAATTGGCTACACCAGTTATGACAATTTTTAGGACATTTAGAGAAGTTTTGATTCCAATAATTCAGTTCAAAACTTTTTTGGTAGTTTCAAAAATAGAAACTTTAATATTTCATAATCCAGATATGATCTTGAGTCAAAACTCATCTGAGATGTTTACTTAGCTGTTCTGCACCTTTTGGGAAAATTTCAAGTCAATCCGAGGTCAAATGTAAACTTACTAAAAATAGTCAACCCCTCCATTTTTAGCCCTTTTGGAAACTTTGAAAGTTCTAGATCATTCAACATAAAGGGTATTCGAAAAGACCAAAACTAGGAAGAATAGTAGCCTTTCGAGGTTGCAAGGTTGAGACACTTTTCTTAACATTCTCCCACTTGTCGAACACCTTGCAAGAGCAAAGGGAGTATCAACACCATGATTTAATTGCTAGGGGCTGTGAGGCCCATAGACTCTGAACACCATCTGAACTTCTCTATACTCATAGGTTTTGTTGAGGAATCTACAACATTTATCACAGTTTCAACTTTTTTCAAGTTTACCTTCCCATCCTCTACCATGTCATGAACAAAATGGTACTGGACATCAATATGCTTAGTTCTTGCATGGAAAGTAGGATTCTTTGCCAAACATATGGCACTCTGACTGTCACAACAAATAGTAATCTTCCCTACATCAAACCCAACATCAGAACAATCTCTTAAGACAAATGGCTTCTTTACAAGCATGAGTTGCTGCCATGTACTTAGCTTTAGTAGTGGACAAAGCGACCACAAGTTGCCGCTTACTCATCCAACTAATAGTACTACCAAACATAGTGAACACATAAGCACTGGTGGATTTCCTCCTGTCAATGCCGAGGTCCTGTAGGATAACCATGATAACATAAGGAAT
Organism: Cunninghamia lanceolata; assembly: GCA_027924645.1. Taxonomy (NCBI): domain Eukaryota; kingdom Viridiplantae; phylum Streptophyta; class Pinopsida; order Cupressales; family Cupressaceae; genus Cunninghamia; species Cunninghamia lanceolata. Next base: position 21,116,544 of record BSBN01000025.1, read on the forward strand.
ACTTAGAAGTACCCCGCAAATATCTAAACACTCTCTTCATTGCATCCTAATGTACCCATCTAGGATTATCCATAAATCAACTAAGGACTCCCACTGCTTGGGTAATGTCTGGTCTTGTGTAGACCATCACATACATCAAACTGCCAACCGCACTAGCATAAGGAACTCTGTTCATATCCTCTGTCTCAGATGGACAATCTTCAACATATAACTTTGTCCCCATTGTAATAGGAACAGTCAAAGGTCTATAATCCATCATGCTGAATCTCTCCAACACATTGTTAACATACTTACTCTTGCCTAACCAAAGTTTTTTGTTTGCTTTGTTTCTTCTGGTTTCCATTCCCATAATGTACCAAGCTGCCCCTAGATTTTTCATCTCAAATTGTGCTAACAACTGAGACTTCAAATAAAAAATCAAACTTTTACCATTCCCAATGAGTAACATATCATCGACATACAATGCAATAATGAGAATGTGATCATTGTCAAACTTGAAGTAAACATAATGATTTGATTTTGCTATTTGAAATCTAATACTCAACACAAAGGCATCAAACTTCTGGTACCACATCCTAGGAGATTGTTTCAAACCATACAAAGACTTTTTCAACTTGCAAACCAGATTTTCTTTACCTTTCACCACATAGTGCTTTGGCTGTGACGTATAGATTTCCTCCTCCAAGTCACCACGAAGGAATGTTGTCTTCACATCCATCTGTTCCACTTCTAGATCATACGCTACTGCAAGAAATAACAGGAACTGAATAGATGTTAGCTTTATAACGGGAGAGAAAATATCACCATAGTCAATTCCCTCCACCTGAGAATACCCCTTCACAACCAATCTAGCCTTATATTTATCAACACTGCCATCTACACTGAATTTCTTTTTGAACACCCATTTGCATCCAACAGGTTTTTGTCCTTCAGGCAAAGGCACCAAGTCCCAAGTATTATTCTTTTCCAAAGAAGCCATATCCTCTTCCATGGCCTCCTTCCAGGAAACTACATCTTTCATACCCATAGCCTCTTTCATAGTTCTAGGCTCATCAGTGTTAGAAATCAAAGCAAAAATACAACTAGAATCATGCAATGAATAACCAAACCTATTAGGTTGCTGCCTTATCTGCATGGACCTCATCAAAGGTTGAGGTTGAGGTTCTTCATATTCTTCTAAACTTTTAGAGCTACTAGAGCTCTCCTCATTATCAGGTCCAATAGATGTTTTTGGTTCAACTTTCTTAGGGGTGGAAGGAAGCTGAACCACATCATCTTTCTTCTCTTCTTTCTCTAGATGCAAGACAATAGAAGAAGGATTGAGCTCTTTGAAAATCACACTTTTGCTATACATAACTCTCTCAGCTACTGGATCCCAAAGCTTGTACCCCTTCACATTGATGTCATAACAGATGAAGATACACTTTATAGCCTTGGTCTCCAACTTAGACCTCTTCTCCTTAGGCACATGTGCATATGCCTCACAACCAAATACTTAAATCTTGCTTAATGAAGGTTTTTTACCAAACCATACCTCCATAGGTGTCTTATCAATGAGTGCTGATGTAGGAGACCTATTAACCAAGTAACAAGCGGTAACAACAACTTCAACCCAGAAATTTTGTTCAAGACTAGCTCCACTTAGCATACTCCTTTACCTCTCCATCAATGTTCTATTCATCCTCTCTGCAACTCCATTCTGCTGAGGGGTGTTGGGATAAGGTGCCATTAACCTTGTAAATCCCATTATTGTATTATTCCATGTATTATTTGTAATTACCCATAAGGGATGTACAAGTTTCACCGGTAGTGGTAAAAATTATTTACTGTCCACGGTAATTACAGAGTTACTGCATGGTAAGTCCCGGAGTTACCGGTAGTAATTACGGGATGTCATTTACTATGGTAAATGGTAATTGGTCAAAGTGGGGTGCACATGTGGAGGAATAATCTATTTTTAGTGTTATGACGCACATCATAGATGCCGTAAGGTGTAAGAGATTCTATGAGAATTGTAAGTCGTCATAAGAATGTATGACACTAATAATAGCATATGATGCGTCATAAGATGTTGTAAGTGGCTATTTTTGGCCCCAAGGTGTTTAAACTTGCATGGGCATATTTTTCCAAGTGTAGGATGCATGTATGACAACATTTATGACCTTGTAAGAGCCTATTCTTGGCCATGGACGCCCAAGGTTGTATTATTGACTCTTGACAAGTGTTTTGGGATTGTAAGAAGTCATTTAATGTCTTGAGGTTGTGTAAATTCTATATATACCATAGCATAGTAGATGAGATGCATAATAACAGTTTACAGGTACCCAGGTTCTGCTAGAGTGAAGGTTGGAGGACAGAGGAAGTGAATGTATTTGTAATCTCCTTTTGTGAAGATAATACAACTTGACCTCTTTTCTTGGTGGAGTTTTTTACCTGAAAGGGTTTTCTCCACGTTAAACACTTGTGTTATGTGCTTCAGTCTGCTTCTGGTATATTTTTGTATTGTGGGTTTATGTTTTGTTACAATATCCATTGTTAATACACACAGTTAAAGATTGCTGAAATTTATCTCGAATCAGATTTCTATTGAAGTAGTGTTGCTTTCATTTCTAACATTTGGTATTAGAGCTTGGCCATATTTGACTCTTGGGTGGTAGTGTGGAAGCTGTAGCTATAGTGGGAGATTTGGTTGTATTTTTTTTGCAGATCTTGTGTTGTTATTATGGCTGCATCCATCGTTGCATCAACCTCTAGATTGGACATTGAGAAGTTCAACGGAACGGGGTATGAATTGTGGAAGCTAAAAATAGAAGATTTGTTGGAAGAAAGAAACCAATGGTTGGCTATTCAAAAAGAGAAGAAACCTGATGATGTCTCTCAAGATGAGTGGGATAGACTGGATAAGAAGGCATGGGGAACCATTCAATTGTGTCTTTCAGACTCTGTCCTATTAAATGTCCCAAAGGAAGAGACCGCATACAAGTTGTGGAAATGGTTGGGTGAGATCTATCAAGCCAAGAGTATGGTAAATAAACTTTATTTAAAAAGAAAATTGTTTTCCATGAAAATGCGAGAAGGTGAATCAGTTGCAAAGCATTTAAATTCTTTTAATTTGTTAGCGAGTCAGCTTGATTTAGTAGATGTTAAAGTTAGTGAGGAAGATAAATCTATCTTACTTCTTTGTTCTTTACTCGAGTCTCGGGAGAATGTTATCCTTGCTATCACTGCTAACCTTGCGGATTTGAAGTTGGATGCTCTTGTTTCAGTGCTCCTGTCACAAGAATTGAGGAAGAAGAGTTTAAATAGTTTAGGGGATGCTCTGAGTGTCAAGGGAAGGTCCAAGAAAAGGGGACCTAAAGGAGATCAGAAAGGGGCTAAGGACAAGTCCAAGGGCTGGTCTAAGACTCCTGGTAAAAAGAACAGAGTTAAGTGTTGGAACTGCGGTAAGATGGGACATGTGAAGGAGTGCAGAAACCCAAAGAAACAGTGGGAGAGTGCTTCAGATAAATCCTCGAATGTAGGTGAAGAAGTTTTACTTTTTGCATGTAATCTTGTTTCTAATGATCACTGGTTGGTTGACTCAGGATGCTCATTTCATATGACCTCGCATAAGGAATGGTTCTCCACATATGAAGAATATGATGGAGGTAATATCTACCTTTGTGACAACTCTACATATCCGATTGTAGGGAAAGGAAAGGTATTGTTGTGTTTTAGTGATGGGAGGATTAAAACCCTCCATGGTGTTTTGCATGTTCTTGGATTAGCTAGAAATCTGATTTCAATTTTGAGGTTGAATGATTTGGGAATGCATGTGACATTTGACAAGCATGGCTACAGATTGGTGAGAGGGAACTTGGTGGTAGTGAAAGGGAAGAGATTCGGGAACTTGTTTAAGCTTGAAGCGACTACAGTTTGTAATGCCTCCTTATCTGAGGCTACTACTAAAAATACATGTATGTTGTGGCATCATAGATTGGGCCACACAAGTAATAATATACTGAAAACTATTAAGAATAAAGAATTGTTGGATGATTTCTCTTATTCTGATGAGCACTTTAATTTATGTGAGCATTGTGTGTTTGGTAAACAAAACAGAAAATCATTTCCTTCAGGAAGCAATAGAGCAAAAGAGAAGTTAGAAATTATTCATATGGATGTGTTTGGACCTGTGGCTAATGAATCTATCAAAAAATCTCGTTATTTTGTAACCTTCATTGATGATGTATCTAGATTTACATGGATTTATTTTATGAAGCATAAATCTGAAGTTTTCACTAAGTTTAAGGAATTCAAAGTCTTAGTAGGGAACCAATCAAGTTTAAAGATAAAAATATTAAGATCTGACAATGGAGGGGAATATTGCTCTAAGGAATTTGATGAGTTTTGCAAGCATACAGATATAATCAGACAAAAGACAACTCCGTATACACCACAATAGAATGGTGTTGCAGAAAGGATGAACCAAACAATTATGGAAAGGGACAGAAGTATGCTTAGTGATGCACAATTGGATAAATATTTTTGGGTAGAGACTGTGTGTACTACTTGCTACTTGATAAATAGATCTCCTTGTAAGGCTCTTGATTCGACACCTTATGAAGTGTGGATAGGTAAGAAACCTTCTGTTTCACATTTAAGAGTTTTTGGTTGTGAGGCTTTTGTTCATGTGCCTAAGGAAAAGTGATCTAAGATGGATCCAAAAGATGAAAAGTGTACATTCATTGGATATGGTGATAATGTGAAAGGTTATAAGCTTTGGAATCCACTAACCCGCAAAATTATCTTTTCTAGAGATGTTATTTTTAGGGAACTTAGAGCTATTTCTGAACCTGAGTAGCCAAAATAAAAATATGAAAAGGTAAATAAGGTGCACTTTGATTTAGAGTAGCAAGATGTACCTCAGGAAGAACATAATGATGGATTGGGGGGTGAAGAAGAAGAAGAAGATTCGAGTAGTTCTGATGAAGATGAGTATGTTGTTACAAAAGAAGTTGTTGCAGATGATCATGCAGAAGAACGAGTAGAGTCTCTTACTCCACCCTTGAGGAGATCCACAAGACAATAGAATCCAGTTGACAGGTATAGCCCACCAGATTTCTATTGTGTATATGCTTTATTGAGTACTAACGATGAACCTAGATCCTACAGGGAAGTTATTTCTGCAGATGATAGTGAGTCTTGGTAGTTAGCCATGCAGGAGGAGATGATGGCTTTAGACTCTTGTAACACCTGGGATCTTGTTCGTTTGCCCAAAGGAAGAAAGGCCATAGGTTGTAAGTGGGTCTTCAAAAAAAAGTTTGGAGCAGATGGGTCATTGGATAAGTACAAGGCTAGACTGGTAGCCAAGGGCTACTCCCAGAGAGAGGGAGTTGATTTTGGTGTAATGTTCTCTCCTGTTGCTAAATTGACTTCTATTAGATTTCTCTTATCCACTGCTGTAGCTTATGATTGGGAGATTGAGCAAATGGATGTTAAGACTACGTTCTTGCATGGAGATCTTGAAGAAGAAATTTATATGCAACAGCCTACAGGTTTTGAGGTAAAAGGAAAAGAACATTGGGTTTGCAAGTTAAAGAGATCTCTCTATGGTTTGAAATAGTCCCCCAGAATGTGGTATCAAAAATTTGATTCATCTATTTTGAAATTGGGTTTTGTTAGAAGCGAGAAGGATCATTGTGTTTACATTCATTGTGTTGATGATTCTATACTCGTTATTGCTTTGTATGTTGATGACATGTTTTTCAGCAATACTAAGGGTATGGTCAGTGAGCTTAAAGCCCAACTTTCAGGTGCATTTGAGATGAAGGATCTTGGTGCTATAAGGTATATTTTGGGAATGGAGATCAGGAGGGACAGAGTTAATAGAAATCTTTGGTTGTCACAAAGTAAGTATGTGAATAATATTTTGCAGAGGTTTAGCTTGCAGGACTGTAACCCAGTTAGAGTTCCTTTACCTATTGGTACTAGGCTTTCATTAGATATGTGTCCAAAGACTGAGGATGATCTTGAGGATATGTCTAATGTGCCATATGCTAGTGCTGTAGGGAGTTTGATGTATGCAATGGTTTGTACTAGACCAGATATTGCCCAAGCAGGGGAGTTTTGAGCAGATTTATGTCTAATCCTGGTAGAGAATATTGGAACTATGCGAATAGGGTGTTTAAATATCTTACAAGTACTCCTGATCATTGTTTGGTTTTGATGTAGGAGTATCCCTAGTTCAAGAGTAATCTTGCATCAACCAAAACATGTACATTTCAGTTGTTTACATTTTAATTCTTTCATTTTCTAGTTCAATTCAGACAGTTCAGTCAGTAGCAGTTTTCAGCTTGTGGTCCAGTTTTGGCATTTCACATCTTATGGATCTGGACTTAGGATCTACATTCATTCATCTACATCATATCAAAAATTCAGAGCATTTGGATCAGTTACTAGAAAGTTATCACTATTAGAAGATCATCTGTTTTCTCAGAGCAGAGCATTCTAACAATTCCTGATAATCAGCTGAAGGAGAAGGTTTACGGATCATTCCTTGACTTGCGGATCCTAATGATACATTCTACAATGATCCTTAGTTCGTGGCTGATCCTCCTCGAAGGTCCGCACATTGTTCCATTTATTTGAGGAAGTGTTCTATGCATTTATGTCTGACCTATTTGTGAACACGTTACATCTCTTCATTGGAGTTTGTGACCTTCCTTGGCCGACGTGGAGGAATCTATGGGTTTGGAAATGATATATATTGATGTAATAGATCATTAGGAAAGTAGTTCTCATGATTTTAGAAGATTGGTAGTTTAGATTTGTGCGAAGGAGCTTCAAAGTTTTATCTTGCGCATGTATGTATTCAAGCCTTTGAGCCCTAATTGTAAGCCCGCATGTTGCCGGCCAGATTGTATTTGAATTCCATGATATACTGAATGATTGAATTTGCATTTTGTTCCATTTCTTGATTTGTTTCCATTGTGCTTACTCTTGTTGCATGATCTGGATAATTCATTTTGTGAACTCTCCTACCATGACTGCACCAAGTGGTATCAGAGTGAAAGTTTGATTCTTTGGAGCAAATTGGTGAATGGGATTCCATAAGATCTTGTTGTAAGCAGATCACTAATCCGAGGCAAGTTACTTGTGCACAATCGATCACTGATTGAGAGGCAGTTGTCGCTTGTAGCTCGATTGCCGAACCTGAGGTAGTTTGCACTCGATCCTAGGAAGATGCTGCCGCGAAGATTTCCTCCTGTTGGTACAATGGATAATAGAATGGATGAGATGATGGAATTGATGAGGACAGTGCAATCATTTGGATGTTGTTGAGGAAGATAGGCGAAGAGGATTGACACCGAGACCTAATGTTGAAAGTGATGATGAAGAAGAATTTCAATCTACTAAACAAACTAGTGAAACCCTAGAAGGTAATGAAGAAGAAGAATCAGATCAGGTAAAGATGTTGCGATCTATTTCAAAGATTGGAAAGAGACCTAGAGTTGATGTGCCAAATTATACTGGTAATTTGAACCCTGAAGAGTTGATTGATTGGATAAATGATATGGAAGAATACTTTGAATATGAAGAAATGGAAGATCTGGAGAGAGTGAAATTTGCAAAGACAAAATTGAAAGGATATGCTGCTATATGGTGGAAAGAAGTTCAGTTGGAAAGAAACATAAGAGGAAAAGAAAAGATTACAAAGTGGGACCAGATGGTGACAAAGTTGAAGAATCAGTTCATACCTGCTGACTATGAGTTGAAACTATTGAAGAGATTACAAAACCTAAGACAAAAGGAGAAATCTGTGAAGGAGTACATTGAAGAATTTCATAAGATGGTCATAAGGACATGACATAGTGAAGCACGCAAGGAGAAAGTGGCTAGATACATCAATGGACTGAGATTGAACATTCAAGAAGAACTAAGTTTGGTAAGGATGACATCTTTGGAGGAAGCATACCAGTTTGCCCTAAAAGTTGAAGAGAAGCTGAACAAAAGACATGACCAGAGACAAAGAGGCAGAGGAGGTAAATTTTAGAGAAGTAGAACATTTTCTAGAGGAGACAAATCATTTGTGGAGCAGCACAAGTTTGACAGCCCGTTGAAGAAAGATGCTTACCAAAGAGATGACAAAAATTTTTACCGGAGAGGAAACCCTAGTGCATACCAGAATGAAGAATACAGAAGAGAAGGAAGTGGATTTGATAGGAGAATATTCAGAGGTACTTGTTCAAGTGTGGAGGTGAAGGACATAGAGCATTTGAATGTAATTAGGGTAGTACAAGCAAGAAGATAGTGAATAGTGGAAGGGTCGCCTATGTTGAGGAAGAACCTGTTGAATCACCTAGTTTAGTTGGGAATCTGGAGAAAGGAGAATCATTGGTGATGAGGAGAGCCCTATTTCAAGTAGAGACACATGAGGAACCATCACAGAGGAAAAGTCTGTTCAGAACTAGATGCAAATCTAGAGGTAAGTGTTGTAAAGTTATGATTGATAGTGGTAGTTCAGATAACCTAGTTTCAGAGGAGATGGTGACTAAGCTGAAGTTGGAAAGATTAAAACACCCTAAGCCCTATCAGATAGCATGGATCCAGGATGATCATAAGGTATTGGTGAGTGAACAATGTTTGGTGAAATTTCATATTGGATCTTATCATGATGAAGTCTTGTGTGATATCATGCATATGGATGTTTGTCATATCTTGTTGGGTAGACCTTGGTAGTATGATAGAAAAGCTATGCATAATGGGAGAAAGAATACATATACTATAAAAACAAATGGAAAGAGAATTACCTTGATTCCTTTGGAGGATGATTCTAAGAGTGAAGTATGTGGGAATGCTAGAATCTGTTTGGTAGATGGAAGGAAATTTCTAGATGGTTTGAGACGTGAGAACATGTGTTATGCCTTGATTCCTAAGAAACCCGAAGCATTAAAGAAAGAGACTGAAGAAGAACAATCAGAGGAGATAAAGCAATTGCTAACAGAGTATGAAGACATCATATTAGATAATGTGCCTGAAGGATTACCACCTATAAGGAGTATCAGTCATCACATGGATCTTATATTGGGAGCAAGTTTGCCTAACAAAGCAACACATAGAATGACACCGGTAGAGAATAAAGAGTTGAATAGACCGATACAAGAGTTGTTAAGGAAAGGTTTGATCAGAGAAAGTCTAAGTCCTTGTGCGATACCTATAGTTTTGGCACCGAAGAAGGATGGAGAATGGAGAATGTGTACTGATTCCAGAACAATAAACAAGATCACAATAAAGTATAGATTTCCTTTACCTAGGAAGAATGATATTATGGATTGTTTGAGTGGAGCAAGATATTTCACAAAGATAGACTTGAAGAGTGGATACCATCAGATTAGAATAAGAGAAGGAGATGAATAGAAGACTGCTTTTAAGACAAATGAAGGATTGTATGAGTGGTTAGTGATGCATTTTGGATTGACAAATGCATCGAGTACTTTCATGAGATTAATGAATGAAGTCTTGAAGAAATTCTTGGGTAAGTTTGTAATTGTATACTTGGATGATATTCTGATTTTCAGTAAGACTAAAGAAGAACATTTGTGGCATATTAGACAAGTTTTGCAGAAGTTGAGAGAAGAGAAATTGTTGATAAACATCAAGAAGTGTAGTTTCATGAAGGAAGAATTGGTATATTTGGGATTTGTGATTTATGTGGAAGGATTGAAGATCAACCCTGAGAAAGTGAAAGCAATTATTGAATGGCCTACACCAGAGAGCATTGGAGAGGTTAGATCATTTCATGGATTGGCTAGTTTCTACTGGAAGTTCATCAAAAATTTTAGTTTAGTTTGTAACCCTATGACAGAGACAATGAGAGGTGACAAAAAGGATTTTAAGTGGACATCAAGAGCAGACAAAAGTTTTGATTTGTTGAAGCAGAAAGTGATAGAGCAACCTATTTTGGCATTACCAAATTTTAAAAAGGTATTTTAAGTTGATTGTGATGCAAGTGGAAATGCAATTGGAGCAGTGTTAAGTCAAGAAGGTAGACCTGTAGCTTATTTCAGTAAGAAGTTGAATGATGCAAGGAGAAGATATTCAGTTTATGATCAAGAGTTCTATGCCATAATTCAAGCCTTGAAGAAGTGGAGACATTACTTGTTGCCTAAGGAGTTTGTATTGTATATAGATCATCAAGCTTTGCAATATTTGAATAGTCACGATAAATTGAATCAGAGACATATGAAATGGGTAGAGTTCATGCAGAGTTATACTTTTGTGTTGAAGCATAGGAGTGGTAAATCAAACAAAGTTGCGGATGCCTTGGGTAGAAGAAGAAACTTGTTGACAGAAATGAGAGTTGAAGTGTTGGGTTTTGATGAATTGAAGAATATGTATGAGGGAGACACTGATTTTGCAGAACCTTGGAAAGCATGTAAAGAACCTATTGTATCAAATAGAAGTAAGTGGTTGGATTATTTCATTCAAGAGGATATGTTGTTCAAAGGAAATAAGTTATGCATACCTAAAAGTTTAATGAAAGATAATTTGATCAAGAAGAAGCATAGTGGAGGATTGGAAGGACATTTTGGTATTGATAAGACAGTGGCTTTGGTGAGTGAAAACTACTTTTGGCCTCAGATACATAAGGATGTTTAGAGATTTGTGCAAAGTTGTAGAGTTTGTCAAGTTGCAAAAGGGAGTAGTCAGAACACTGGATTGTATAAACCTTTGACAGTACCGGAGAGACCTTGGGAAGACATAAGCATGGATTTTGTAATGGTATTACCTATGACACAGAGAGGACATGATTCGATATTTGTAGTGGTTGACAGGTTTTCAAAGATGGCTCATTTCATACCTTGCAAGAAGACAACTGATGCAGTGCATGTAGCTGACTTATTTTTCAAGGAGATTGTGAGATTGCATGGATTACCTAAGAGTATAGTTTCAGACAGAGATACAAAGTTTGTTGGATACTTTTGGAGGACACTTTGGAAGAAGATGAGATAGATTTGAAGTTTAGTTCTACTTTTCATCCACAGACAGATGGACAGATAGAGGTAGTGAATAGGAGTTTGGGAAACTTGTTGAGATGTTTGGTTGGAGAGAAAACTAGAAGTTGGGACTTGATTCTTTCACAAGCAGAGTTTGCGTACAATAATTCAGTAAATAGGAGTACTAGAAGAACACCTTTTGAGATTGTGACTGGAGTGAATCCTAGAGGAGTTACAAAATTGAGAGACATCAGTACATAGGAAAAGAGAAGTGCAGAAGTAGAAGAATTTGTAGATCACATGAAGACAGTGCATAATCAGGTGAAGAAGCATTTGGAAGATATGAACAGCAAGTACAAAGGGAAGGCTAATGAGAAGAGAAGACCTAAGGAATTTGAAGTTGGAGATGAAGTGATGGTGTACTTGAGAAAAGAAATATTTCTAGTTGGGACATATAACAAGTTGAAGATGAAGAAGTTTGGACCTTGTAGGATACTCAGGAAATTTGATTCAAGAAATGCATATGAAGTGGAATTACCGGAGACATTGGGTATTTCACCGATTTTCAACATTGTAGATCTTTATCAATATCATGAAGTAGAGTTCAGTGACAACTTGGAAGAAGACCTGAAGAAGTAGTTACCACAACAAACGTCGGAACAAATTGAAGACATTTTGGACAACAGAGTTGGACGCATCACTAGAGGCAGACAATACAAAGAATATCTTGTGAAGTGGAAAGACAGACCAGAAGAAGACTCATCTTGGATTTCTCAGGTTGAGGTGGATCATCTTGGTTCTCCCCTAGCCCCAACAAAGTGAGGGACTCACTTTTTCAATAACCCCAGATGCCTGATGCAGGAGCTGTTGGCAAGAGACACTGTGTGGCTTCATAAGTGTTGTCATTGATGGCAACAAAGTCTATCCCACACATCCGTAGTACATAGTATGCCTATACCGGAAGTCAGATTGAAGATTGTTTTGGTTTGGCGAACAAGAACAGATTATGTAACAAGGTCCAATAATTAGGTCTGGATCTCTCAGATGGTGTAACTTAGTAAGTTACGGTCTTAGATAAGAAAAGAGGGGTATCATGACTTTTATATCCTAGAGATTTAGCCTTCAGTGATAAAGCATGAAAAAGATACGAGCATCTGAGTGATGGGTTCCAGTTAGGCAGAGTAGATAGAGGAAGAACTGATTGACAGAGTATCAGACTTCAATCTGGATGAGTAAAAGGTGTTGATCAAGCAATTTGTGGGATTATACATTGTTGGCCAACATGATTAATGAATTCTATGCTTAAGATTTTGATATGCATCACAAATCAAGCATGGATTCAGCCGACAGATCAATAACTTGCAAATATCTTGAGTGTTCTTGTTGCCGACTAGAAAGTTGATGAAAATCCTTGATGCAGATATATATACCAGATGGATTCCAGCATGTAATAGTGTGTGTTGAAGATGTAAAGAAATAAGGTGCGAAGAAAAGCAGGGATAAGTGTGAGAACAACAATTCAAGTCTGATATGTGATTGAATAACAACATTGAATAGAGGAAGAATGAATTGCATCAGATCAGTATATTGTACCTAACTAGAACTAAACTCTTGCATTTATAGATTCTTCTCATTAGTTCAAACACTTGATTATCTTCTGTAAGTTCTGTAGACAACGAGTCTCTTGTAGGCAGTGTGCCTCTTTTGAGCAGTGTGCTTAGGCAGTGAGCCCTAATTAGCAAGTACCATTTTGTACTCCTTTATTTTTTTAACAGAGAATACAATCTTAGGTTAGTCACCCCGTGGTTTTTCCTTTAACAGGGTTTCCACGTAAAAATCCTTGTGTTATGTGTGTTGATTTTATTTCTGTTCCTATGATTACATATGCTTTCATGTTTTGATATAACACTGAATATTGAGATAACGAAAGAAAATAAAATTAAGGAAATTTTGAGATAACTGATTTCCCCCCTGTCAGTTATCTGCCTTGTTTTCAACAATTGGTATCAGAGAAAGGTTCCTCTGAACAAAGCCTAACAGCTTGAGGAAGATCTAGGAATCTCAATGGATGCATATGGTATGAAGGAACAACTCCAGTCTGCCATAGATGATCTTGAACAATCCCACTCTGAAGTCAATAATTTGAGAGAAAGACTCAAACAAGCTAATGATTTCATAAATGAGCTAAAAGAAAAACTTAGTATCTCTGTGAAAAAGAGAAAGGAACTATTTCAAAAATTATCCAATCAGAGTGAAGTCAATGATACTAATGAAGATCTAAATGAGAAAAATAAGCTATGTGAGAAGCTGTCAAAAGAAGTCATTATGGTAAGGCATGAAATGGAATCAGGGGTTATGAGATTCACCAAAGAAATTGAAGAAAAAAGAAAGATTGAAGATAATCTAAATAATCCCTTAAGGAGAAAACAGAGGACTGCCACAAAATGGACAGAATAATTAGGCATTTTGAATCTGATCTTGAAGAAGCTAGAGACAATGAAGAACAACTTGTGAATCAGATAGACACTCTTAAACAAGATCTTCAAACTGCAAATGAATACAAAGAAAAATTCAAGATAATCTCAGCCCAACTTGAAGTTCTTCTTGAAAGCCAAAAGAGGGTAGATTATAAGCATGGCTTGGGATATGAGAAAGGTGAAAGCTCTCGATCTGGTCAGAAGAACTTTGGATCAGGAAATCAAAGAAACAGGCCTAGAAGACCTCTGATAAGGCAACCAAACAATCAAAGATATCCATCCTTCAATGGATACTGCTTCAATTGCAACAATTTTGGTCATAAAGCAACTCAATGCAGGACGAGAATGAATCAGAATAATCCATCCTTCTCCGGACAATGTTTTAATTGCAAAAGGTATGGTCACAAATCTCATGAATGCAACAATATGCAATTAAACAATTCATTCAATGGTAGATGCTTTGCATGCAATAGAATGGGACATATGGCTAATCAATGTAGATCAAGAGGATATCAATCAAATAAGAAAAGAAATGTTTTATGTTACAATTGCAATAGATCTGATCATATTGCCAAATTCTATAGAAATAGAAATCATGATAGAAAAGGTCCGGTGGAACATGATCAGAAACAAGATAAGGGCAAAGGTAAAATAAATGTGGATGAAGTTCAAAAGGAGATGAGCAAGATTTGGGTAAAAAGAAGTACAATGAATATTGGGGATGGATCTGCACCAGAATCTGGTGCTGATATTCCTTCCAAAAACTAAAAAGGTGAGCTCTGGCTCAGGGGGAGTCATAGAGAAAAACAATTTCCCCCAATCAGTCAGCTAGTGCGTAAATTCAGAACATTGAGTAAACATCTGACGTTGCGGATTAAAAGGTTCTCAGAAAAACCTCCAAATAACCTTCAGTCAAAATGTGAAAGATCCACATGGAGTTTTGCAAGATTTATAACCGCTCAAGTTAATTCGGTTTCGACAGCTATCCGGTAAAACAGAATTTCACAAATAGATCCAGTATGATTCAAAATTGAAATGCTTTGATCTATGGACCCATGACATGATTGAAGAAAAGAAGATACGTTGTCAATCTTCACTGACAATGATTCTAAGTTCCGTGCAATGATTCAAGAAAATCTCTCTCAAAACAGGGCAATTGGATAACTTAAGTTGTGCATTTATCACAAAAGGAAATTAGGGTTTGCGCAAGGATAAAAGGGTTCTTTCACTCATTATTTACACACTTGCACTCATGAAGAAGAAAGGAAGAGCTCCATGAAGAAGATTCTATAATTCACTCAGATCAATTGAAAATTGAATTCAACCAACGATTCGTTTTGGCTCCTGCTTCAAACCCTAAAGCGTGAAAAGGTACTTCCATTCTGAAAATCTCTCTTCAAATCTCTTGCAAAATAGCTACTCCAATGGTTGTCAATATTTCTGATAGGTCGAGACCTAAATTCAAGAAACACCCTTACAAATCTCTAGAAATTGATCCCTTGGGCACATTTTCTAGCATTCCGCATGAAGTGTTGCATGTAGAAGATGTTAGGGTTTATATCCATGCAAACATTGAAGAATTTGGAGACTCAAAATTGATGGACATTTATCACAAACAACTAATAGATAAGAATTTTGAACTCAAACCTGAGTTCAAGGCCCTCTGGGGCAAACACTTTAGACATTGCATACATTTTCCATGTTTTGCAGAAGATGATTGGGTCTAGTATGTTCTAAGTAGGATGCATGATAATTTTATGTGGCTAATGAGGCAATTCAAGATAACTAAAGATGCCATCAAGGCAGTGACCGGACTGCATTCATCAGGTGGGTTACCCACACTCAAATCTGTGAAGAACCAAATGGTAACTGAAGCCACCAGATCAAAATTTGACAAAAGAGCAATGACTATAGATGACATCATAGATCTAGATGTCAAGTTTGCTTCAATGATAATCGACTACAAAATGTACCATTCAAGCAGGGAGAATTCTATGTTTGGTACAACAATCTATGCTGCATATCATATGTTGAGGGAAGATGCAAATTATGATCTGTGTGAGCTTCTTCTAAATCAGTTGTTGGAGAACTTGCAAAAGATTAAAAGGGATAAGAAATATTCCTTTAAATATGACAGTCTAATACTATGTCTATTTTTCTATTATATGAATGAGCTGCCTGGATCAAATGGTTGGGTTTGGCAAAATGATAAACCCGTTGCAATTCAGATCAGAGATTACATGTATGGACTTGGTGATGCTCAAACCCAAAACACAACTCTCTAGGGTTACTTTAAGAATTTCCAAAGCTTAATGCAAGATAGAGAAAGAATACCACAAACAATAGTTGACAAATACAAAGATACAGTTTGCTTCATGGTTGACACCGATCAATGCCTAATGGAGGCAGTTGAGCTAAGAACTATATGGATAATACCTATGGGATATGAGATCGATGAAAAAATCTTGGAGCTACATATTCAACACTTGCTGAGCCAGCCTAAGGACACTGAAGCAGAAAGGTTTGGCACCTTTGAAGAGCTAAGTATAAAATACATGTTGAGTTAAGACAACTGGAGATGAAGAGGAAAGTAAGGAAGTTGAAGAAATTGCCAAAAGATTTGGCTTATCAAAGAAGGCTGTAGATACTAACAGAGAGAAAATAGATAGGGCAGAGAAAGAAAGACAAGAAGCAAAGAAAGAAAGTGCTCCTATGAAAGCTTCATCCCGGACTAGATCTTCCAAGAGCTCTGCACCTGTCACTCCTAAAAGCTCAAAGGCTACCAAACTAGAAGTGAAGCCATTCGACAAAAGCGAAAAGAGAATGAAGACCAAAGCCTCAAGAACATATAGAAGCCATAAGGATGATGAAGAAACATAATCAGATGAAGAAATCAAGAAAATGAAGAAGAAGAGAACATCTGGAAAGTTCTCTGCTAGCAGAAATGAGGAAGAGAAGGCAGAGGAATTTGTTGAAAAGCCCACTCTTTCCATTGATGACATCATCAAGGCAATTACTGTGGATGGGAACCTGCAGCCAGTGACAGAGTTCTATGATGAATACAATGATGTTGACAAGAGAATTTTGGAAGAAGTTACTGTCAGGTACTTGAACATTTACAATAAAGCTTTCATTGAAATTATATCATTAATTCCTAAGAGCCTAGAAAAGGTACTTGAGCTAAGAAAAGAGAATGCAAAGGCAAAAGACTTAGAGATTCGGAAGCAGATAGCAATTCAACTTTATCCTTCCATAACTTCAAAACAAATGATCATGATCTTCAAGGATTGTAAGGATGAGTTCCGGAGCAAGGCAAGAATGAATAAACTCATGCTTGGAGAAACAGACCAAGTAGCAAGTGAAACAAAAGATATCCTCCATAATGCCTTGAAGAGATTCAATCTTCCTATTGTAGAGGAAACATATGAAGAACTTTCTACCATGGATGTTGAAGGATTAAATGTAATCAATGAAGAACTTTTTGACAAGGATGTCGAGGGATTAAAGAAAATAGATGAAGAGAAGTCTGAGGACTTAGACTCCTCTGTTCCAGTAGAGGAAGTTCATAAAGTAGCAAACACTGGTAATATCACTCCTTTAGATCCCACAGCTGGCAAGCCAAATATTTTAGGCATTGGAGAAAAAGAGGAAGGAAGAAGAAAAGGAGATGCAAGAAAAGGAGGAAAAAGCAAAAGAAGAAGAACAAGTAGAAACAATTTGTAATGACACATCCAAACCAGACATCCCTAATATCTTTGAAGGAAATAAATTTGATTCATCAGCAAGAGACACTATAGAGATAGTGCAGAATTTCTTGAACAAAGAGGTTGTGGAGTTAGATGAACCGGAGCTACTTCAAGGGCCTCTAAATCTGGACACTCTCTTTCCAGTACAGATGATGAAGATTACATCATTCGCTTAGGCCAAGGCTAAAGAGAAACTTTTGAAATCACATATGGAGGATTGTGAGCTATTGGAGAGTGCATCTGGGATATTGGAAAAGATCACGCTAACCTATCAAAAGGATCCTTTGGCCTCACCATCCGGTAATCTTAAAAACTTAGTCAATTCTGTTAACACTCATTTTGAATCTTTAGAGAAATCAACGAAATAAAGGTCTGAAAAGAGTTTTTGGAGAAAAGATTCACTGAGGTGCAAGGACTTATTGCTAATGATAGAAGGATCCTAGGCATTGGAATAAAGAGCCTTGAAAATGCTCTCAAAGATGGTGGGGATTTATTCAAATTTTGTTTGACCTGGCTTAAAGTGACAAAAGATAATGAAGAGAAAGTAAAAGAACAAGAAGAAAAACTGTCAAGCCTAGTTTAGAATTTTGACCCTCTTTCCTCCTCTTTAATGAATCAAGAATGCCAAGCTATTGTTATAATAAATGAAATAAAGAGACTGGGAAAAGAAAAGAAGAACATAATGAACAGAATGGGTGAACTCAGAGGGAGAATTATCCCTAAGCTAGAGGCAATGCATGAGGCCTTGACAGATGCTCAGACCACAGCCTGGACCAGTGATCTAGCAGATTTAAGAAGGGCAGAAGCATATGCATTTTTGTTGAGTGGTCACATCTCCATTTTGGATAGGATGAAGAAGAGCTGGGCCACATAGTTTGTACAGTTGAAGACTACTTTTGCGGATATACTTAAGTATATGTAAGTATAACATGTGATTTATATATACTTATGCGGCCATGTATATAATAGTTTTTGCAAAATTTTGGTATACGGATTCCGCCCTTTACCATTGATGTCAAAGGGGGAGTGAAGAGTAGTGAAAAATGTGGAGTCCAGCTAAGGGGGAGCTCCGGTAAAACAGTGCAAAAGATAGAGCATCAGCTAAGGGGGAGTTACTGCAACACTTACCCATTTTTCACTAAGTGTTGCCATCAATGGCAAAGGGGGAGATTGTTGGCAAGAGACACTATGTGGCTTCATAAGTGTTGTCATTGATGGCAACAAAGTCTATCCCACACATCCGTAGTACATAGTATGCCTATACCGGAAGTCAGATTGAAGATTGTTTTGGTCCGGTGAACAAGAACAGAGTATGTAACAAGTTTCGATAATCAGGTCCGGATCTCTCAGATGGTGTAACTTAGTTAGTTGCAGACTTAGACAAGACAAGAGGGGTATCATGACTATTATATCCCAGAGATTTAGCCTCCGGTGATAAAGCATGAAAAAGATATGAGCATCTGAGTGATGGGTTCCAGTCAGGCAGAGCAGACAGAGGAGAACTGACTGGCAGAGTATCAAACTTCAATCCAGATGAGTAAAAGGTGTTGATCAAGCAATTTGTGGGATTATACATTGTTGGCCGACATGATTAATGACTTCTATGCTTAAGCTTTTGATATGCATCACAAATCTAGCATGGATTCAGCTGATAGATCAATAACTTACAAATATCTTGAGTGTTCTTGTTGCCAACTAGAAAGTTGATGAAAATCCTTGATGCAGATATATATACCAGATGGATTCTAGCATGTAATGGTGTGTGTTGAAGATGTAAAGAAATAAGGTGTGAAGAAAAGCAGGGATAAGTGTGAGAACAACAATTCAAGTCCGGTATGTGACTGAATAACAACATTAAACATAGGAAGAATGAAGTGCATCAGATCAATATATTGTGCCTAACCGGAACTAAACTCTTGCATTTGTAGATGGTTCTCATCAGTTCAAACACTTGATTATATTCTGTAAGTTCTGTAGATAGTGAGTCTCTTGTAGGTAGTGTGCCTCTTGTGAGCAGTGTGCTCGGGCAGTGAGCCCTAATTGGCAAGTGCCATTTTGTACTCCTTTATTCTTTTAACAGAGAATGCAATCTTGGGTTAGTCACCCCATGGTTTTTTCCTTAACAGGGTTTTCACGTAAAAATCCTTGTGTTATGTGTGGTGATTTTATTTCTGTTCCTATGATTACATATGCTTTCATGTTTTGATATAACACTAAATATTAAGATAATGAAAGAAAAGAAAATTAAGAAAATTTTGAGATAACTGATTCACCCCCCCTCTTAGTTATCTGCCTTGTTTTCAACAGGAGCATCCTTGGTTCAAGAGTAATCTTGCATCAATCAAAACATCTGCATTTCAGTTGTTTGCATTTCAGTTCTTTCATTTTCCAGTTCAGTTTAGGCAGTTCAGTCAGTAGCAATTTTTAGCTTGTGGTCTGGTTTTGGCATTTCACATCTTGCGGATCTGGACTTAGCATCTACATTCATTCATCTACATCATATCAAGAATTTAGAGCATTTGGATTAGTTACCAGAAAGTTATCGTTATCAGAAGATCATCTATTTTCTCAGAAGAGAGCATTCTAACAGTTCCTGATAATCAGTTGAAGGAGAAGGCTTGTGGATCATTCCTTGACTTGTAGATCCTAATGATACATTCTACAATGATCTTCGGTTCGTGGCCGATCCTCTCAGGAGGTTCGCACGTTGTTCCATTCATTTGAGGAAGTGTTCTATGCATTTAGGTCCGACCTATCTGTGAACACGTTACATCTCTTCATTGGAGTTTGTGACCTTCCTTGGCCGACGTGGAGGAATCTATGGGTCTGGAAATGATATATATTGATGTAATAGATCCTTAGGAAAGCAGTTCTCATGATTTTAGAAGATTGGTAGTTTAGACTTGTGCGAAGGAGCTTCAAAGTTTTATCTTGCACATGTATGTATTCAGGCCTTTGAGTCCTAATTGTAAGCCCGCATGTTGTCGACCAGATTGTATTTGAATTCTATGATATACTGAATGACTGAATCTGCATTTTGTTCTATTTCTTGAGTTGTTTCCATTGTGTTTACTCTTGCTGCATGGTCTGGATAGTTCATTTTGTGAACCCTCCTACCGTGACTGCACCAGGTTTATTCTGGTACTGATAGTGCTGATAAATTTTTGGACATACAGGGTTTTGTTGGTGCAGATTGGGTAGGTGACTTGGATAGTCAAAGGTCCACTAGTGGCTACATATTTATTCTGTTTGGAGGTGCAATGAGTTGGATGAGTAAGAGGCAGCCCACAACTACTTTGTCCACCACAGAAGCAGAGTATTTGGCTGCTACTCATGTCTCTAAGGAGGTAGTTTGGTTGAGGAGACTATGTACATGTATGGGTTTTAATTGTAGGATCATTCAGATTGGTTGTGATAGCTAGAGTGCTATCTGTTTGGCCAAGAATCCCATGTATCATGCTCGGACTAAGCATGTTGATGTTCAATATCACTTTGTTCAAGAGTTGGTTGCAAATGGAGAGATTGAGCTGAAGAAGATAGACACTCAGGAGAATGTTGCAGATTCATTGACCAAGCCTGTGAGCACAAAGAAGTTCGTATGGTGCAAAGAGGGCATGGGCCTTGTTTCTATTGCCTGATTATTTTTCATTTGATTTCCTATGGGTTGATTTACAATGTATAAGGTCAAGTGGGAGAATGTTGGGATAAGGTGCCATTAACCTTGTAAATCCCATTATTGTATTATTCCATGTATTATTTGTAATTACGTATAAGGGATGTACAAGTTTCATCGGCAGTGGTAAAAATTATTTACTGTCCACGGTAATTACGGAGTTACTGCATGGTAAGTCCCCGAGTTACCGGCGGTAGTTACGAGATGCCATTTACTATGGTAAATGGTAATTGGTCAAAGTGGGGTGCACATGTGGAGGAATAATCTATTTTTAGTGTTATGACGCACGTCATAGATGCTGTAAGAAGGTGTAAGAGATTCTATGAGAACTGTAAGTCGTCATAAGAATCTATGACACTAATAATAGCATATGACATATCATAAGATGCTGTAAGTGGCTATTGTTGGCCCCAAGGCATTCAAGATTGCATGGGCACATTTTTCCAAGTGTAGAATGCATGTATGACAACATTTATGACCCCGTAAGAGCCTATTCTTGGCCATGGATGCCCAAGGTTGTATTGTTGACTCTTGACAAGTGTTATGGGCTTGTAAGAAGTCATTTAATGTCTTGAGGTTGTGTAAACTCTATATATACCATAGCATAGTAGATGAGATGCATAATAATAGTTTACAAGTACTTAGGTTCTGCCAAAGTGAAGGTTGGAGGACATAGGAAGTGAATGTATTTGTAATCTCCTTTTGTGAAGATAATACAATTTGACCTCTTTTCTTGGTGGAGTTTTTTACCTGAAAGAGTTTTCTCTACGTTAAACACTTGTGTTATGTGCTTCATTCTGCTTCTGGTATATTTCTGTATTGTGGGTTTATATTTTGTTACAATATCCATTGTTAATGCACACAGTTAAAGATTACTGGAATTTATCTCGAATCAGATTTCCATTGAAGTAGTGTTGCTTTCATTTCTAGCAAGGGGTATATGGAGTTGTCTTGTGCCTCTCAATCCCCTGTTCTTTACAAAACTTGTCAAAATTTGCTGAACAAAACTCACCACCATTGTCAGTCCTCAAACACTTAATCTTTCTATCCTTTTGATTCTCTACAAGAGCTTTGAACTCTTTGAATCTATTATAGACTTCATATTTACTTCTAAGGAAATACATGTTGCAAGTATGGGCCTAACCGGTGTTGTCATTGATGTCAACATACTCCTGTTTTATTGATGATAAGGATTGGATGAGCTGTGTGCTGAGGATATTGAGGAAATTAGTTCTAATCAGGAACAAAGAAGAACAATGAAGGCAGTGAGGCAAAGATCCCAGTTAAGATGAAGATCAGAGGATGCGCTTCAAAGGGTTTGTATATATGTGTCTTAAGATGATCCAACAAAGATCTTAGAGGTCCGCATGAAGATCTGAAGAAGTTATTGGCACTTAAGTAAAACCGGTTCTGACAGATGTTCAGAAGTGACAGAGTGATACAGATAGGTCCGGTGAGATCCAGAAATGCAATATCCTGTTCTGTGGACTTGGTGGAGTGTTTAGGAAGTCAATGTGAAGTGACAACTCAATTGGTTCATGGTCTGGAGGTCCGCAAGCATCTATTCCAATATGACAGTGATGACAGACTGTGTTCTTGAGGTTTCAGATGAAGGAGAGAATGATTTCAGTAGGCAGAAGTAGTGTGGATGTTCTTGGTGATTCAGGCATGCTTGTGGAGGTCTTTGGATTATGTCTAGTCCATGTTGGTGGTTCGCATTGAAGATTGAGCTCGTAATTGAAGAATTACTTCCGGATGATGATGTTCTTCCTAAGTCTGGCTAACTGGATGAGTTACACATCCTGCGGATGATCTTGGAGATGTCCTGTGAAGAATGGCATGTTCCTAAAGGAATATTGAAGTCTCAGATCTGTGTGTCTGACAGTGTGTTGATTTGTGTGAAGTCTTTTTGTAATTAGTCATATTGCATTTAAGTATTTGCTCTGTAATGTATGCTAACTTGGATGGTTATTCCTAAGTCGATGTCTTGTATAAATAAGGAGTTGAAAAGTCATTTCAAAAACTATCTTGGGGAGATGAGAGTGTTGTAGAGAGGAGAAAAGTGAAAGGCAAAGCAGAAGTATTGGGCTTAAACGGAACTGACTCAAGCATGGTGAAGATGCTATTCTTTAGTTCAAGTATGTAATACTTATTATTTTGTAGACAGTGTGTCTCCTGCAGGTAGTGGGCCTCTTGTGAGCAGTGTGCTCAGGCAATGAGCCCTAATTGGCACGTGCCATTTTGTTCTTTCTATTCTTCTAATAGAGAATACAATCTTGGGTTAGTCACCCCATGGTTTTTCCCTTAACCGGGTTTTCCACATCAAAAATCTTGATGTCATATGTGTTAATATGTTTTTGCTCTTGAATTGTTGCATTACATTTCCATGATTGATTTATTATTATGCTACTGAATTAAGAAAAGAATTTAAGTGATTAATTGGAAGAAAGTTTTGGACAACTGATTCATCCCCCCTCTCAGTTGTTTGTCCTAAATCTAACAATTGGTATTAGAGCCAAGTTCCTCTAAAAGAGATTAATTGCTTGAGGAGATCCAAGATGTCGTCATACAAGAAGGATAGCCTGAGGTTTGATGGAACCAATTTCACTCTTTGGAAAAGTTGCATGGAATGTCACTTGCAATGTATGGGAATGTAGTATTGAATCATGGCTTCGAAGAAGTATGATCCTCCACAAAATGGTCCGCGTACCGTAGATGAAATCAGAGATGCTGAAAACAATCTGCAGACTAAAGAAGCTCTACTAAGTCCCCTATCTGATTCAGAGCTGACAAATGTTATTGATCTAAAAACTGCATATGAGATTTGGCAAAAACTAGAACTTCTGCATGAAGGAGACAAGTATGTTAAATGTGCCAAGCTACAGAGTCTAAAAGGAAAATTTGAAAACCTAAAGATGAGAGAAGATGAAAATATCACTTCATTTATGCTAAGAGTAAATGAGCTTGTTTGTGGCATTAGATGTGCTGGTGGAATCTTGGACGAAGATGAGATTGTTGGCAAAGTTCTCAGATCTCTTCATGATTCTTAGAAATATAAGGTTGTTGCTATTGAAGAATTCAGATCCTTCTCAGGCATCACCAGAGATCAATTGGTTGGTAAATTGGTTGCATTTGAACTAACTGAGTTTGGAGATGCACCCCCTAAGACTGAATTTGCATTAAAAGCTAGTGCCTCTGTAAAGGGAAAACAAAAGTTTGATCCGGGAGAGAACTCTTCAAGGAAACTATCATGGTATGAAAAAGCAAGAAAAGACCTGGAAGAAGATGAAGCAGAAGCTGCTCAACTTGAAGCCCTTATTGCAAAAAGACTGCTGAGAGGATCCGGTAAGTATGAGGGGAAATTGCCTTTTAAGTGTTTTAACTACAATAAGATTGGTCATTTTGCCTCAAGGTGTCCGGAAAGATTTTCAAGGCCAAATCCTAACAGATCAAAGTTTCAAAAGAATTGCTACTATGCTCATGAAGATGATGATAATGAAGGAGTAACAGATGATGAATCAGAGACAAGAAACAAATCCGAAAGTGACTGGGTGTTTATTGCCATCAAGGAAGAAGATCCAATGCCCTCTGAATCTGTCAATCATAAAATTGTAGAAAGAGCTCTCGCTGCCCAAGTTGAAGAAAAAGATGATTGAGTCATTGATAGTGGATGCTCTCACCATATGACAGGTGACAAAAATAAGTTCATAGATTTGGAAAGGTATGAAGGAGGAGTAGTAAAGTTTGGTGATAATTTTGCTGGTAGAATCAGAGGTAGAGGAACCATTTCTTTTGATGGAAAGAACAAAACTGATAATGTACTGTATGTTGAAGGTCTGAAGCACAATCTTCTTAGTGTTGGACAGTTGGTGGACAAAGGCTATGATCTCTGATTCAAGAATGGGAAATGCAAGATCTTTGAAAGTTCTGGAACAGAGATTGCATCCAGTACTCAAACAAAAGGTAATATCTTCCACTTGGTTGGTACTGGTAAAAGTTGTTTATTTATTCAAATTGATCAGAGCTAGTTATGGCATAGGAGAATGTGTCATGTGAATTTTGATAATATCATCAAGATAAGCAACACTCAGGCTGTAAGAGATCTTCCAAGATTGGTAAAACCTACCAATAGTTTGTACAAAGAATGTCAGTTGGGTAAACAAAGCAGAGTCTCATTCAAAAGTAAGGAACAATCTTCTACCGGATTATTAGACTTAGTTTATATTGATCTATGTGGTCCAGAAAGAATCAGGATTGTGCAAGGTGATAGATACTTCATGTTATTAATTGATGACCATTCCCGGATGATGTGGGTGACTTTTTTGAAAGAGAAATCAGAAGCTCTTGAGAAATTCAAAATATTCAAGGCTATGGTAAAGAATGAAACCATATTAAAATTAAAATGTCTGAGGTCTGATAGAGGTGGAGAATTCACATCCGGTGAATTCATAGAATTCTGTGAGAAACATGGAATAAAAAGACAGTTGTCTGCTCCAGGACTCCACAACAGAATGGAGTAGTGGAGAGAAAGAACCGGACCATCCAGGAAGCATCTAGAACCATGATGATGGAGGCAAATGTTCCTCAGATCTATTGGAGAGAAGCTGTAAGCACTGCAGTCTATACTCTCAATCGAGTACAAATTAGAAGCAATACCGGTAAGACTCCTTATGAACTTTGGTTTGGCATCACTCCCATTGTGAGGTATTTTAGAGTCTTTGGTAGCAAATGTTACATTAAAAGAGATGAAGATCTAGGAAAATTTGATTCTAGAAGTGATGAAGGAATATTCTTGGGTTATTCTACTCAAAGCAAAGCATACCGGTGTTATAACAAGAGATTAAGGAAGATTGTTGAAAGTACAAATGTGAAGGTTGATGAAGGTGTTGAAAAACCCTCAAGGTTTTATGAATATGATGAAGATGATAAAAATGATGTTTTTGTTCAAGAAGTCCAAGCTCCCTCTGAAATTCAGATTCAAACTGATCCAGTAAATCAGGAAGAAGAGATAAGTTTGAATGAACCTGTTTAAGAATCAGAAGTGCAAGAAACTCCCGAGGTTCCCAGGTATGTAAGACTGAATCACTCTGAAGATCAGATCATAGGTGATAAAAGCAAAGGTGTACAAACAAGAAGAAGGATTACTCAAGATTTAGAAGAGTATTGTCCGATTTCAAAGATTGAACCTAAGACAATGAGTGAAGCTTGCAATGATGAAAACTAGACTAAAGCAATGGAGGAAGAGCTGATGCAAATTGAGAAAAATCACACTTGGGATCTTGTTCCCAGACCTAAAAACAAGAATGTGATTGAAACCAAATGGGTCTTCTGGAATAAACTGAATGAAGATGGTGAAGTAGTCAGAAACAAAGCCAGATTGGTCTGCAAGGGTTACTCCCAAGTAGGAGTTGATTTTGAAGAAACTTTTGCTCTGGTGGCAAGAATTGAAGCAGTTAGATTATTTCTTGCTTTTGCTGCCTTCAAGGATTTCAAAGTATATCAGATGGATGTCAAGTCTACCTTCCTGAATGGTGACTTGGAAGAAGAAGTTTACATTGAGCAACCGGATAGATTTCAATAGTCTGATCATGGTGATATGGTTTGCAAGTTGAAGAAAGCACTATATGGACTCAAGCAAGCCCCAAGAGCCTGGTATGAAAGATTGGATAAGCATCTTTTGAAGATTGGTTTCAACAAAGGTACTGCTGACAGTAATTTGTATTTCAAAATTGATCATGAAAATATCTTGATTGTTGAAGTGTTTGCTGATGATATCATTTTTAGAGGAAGAGATAATATGAGCAAAACCTTTGCAAATCAAATGAAAAGTGAATTTGAGATGTCTATGTTTGGGGAAATGAATTTCTTCTTGGGTCTACAAATCACTCAAACAAAGAAAGGAATCTTCATTTCTCAGACCAAATATGTGAAAGAATTGTTGAAGAAATTTGGGATGGAAGACTCAAAACCAATGAATACTCCCATGGAAACCGGATGTAAATTGAGCAAAGATGATGACTCTCCTAAGGCTGATCAAAAAAAGTACAAGTCAATGATTGGAGGACTATTGTATCTCACTCAAACTAGACCTGACATTATGAATGTTGTTGGTCTTGTTGCTAGATTCCAAGCTGATCCTAGAGAATCTCATGTCATGGCAA
The DNA here is from genome assembly GCA_027924645.1 of Cunninghamia lanceolata. NCBI lineage: Eukaryota > Viridiplantae > Streptophyta > Pinopsida > Cupressales > Cupressaceae > Cunninghamia > Cunninghamia lanceolata. Next base: position 21,143,577 of record BSBN01000025.1, read on the forward strand.
TCAAGAGGAATTTTAGATATCTAAAAGGGATAGTTGAGTATGGTTTGTGGTATCCTAGAGATCATGATTTCTCTCTTCATGCATATACAGATGCGGATTGGGCAGGAGATGTGGATGACCGGAAGAGTACCAGTGGTGGAGCATTCTTTTTGGGGAAGAGATTGGTTTCTTAGCTGAGCAAGAAATAAGAGGCAATATCTCTGTCCACTGCAGAAACATAATATATTGCAGCAGCAGGTAGTTGCATTCAAGTGTTGTGGATGAAGCAAATGCTAAGAGATATTAGAGTAGAGTATGAAGAACCTATCACAATCTTCTGTGATAATTCAAGTGCAATAAATATATCAAAGAATCCGGTGTTGCATTCAAAGACTAAACATATATCCATCAAGTTTCACTTTTTGAGAGAGCAAGTGAACAAGAATGAAGTCAGATTAGAGTTTGTGCCTTCCAAGGATCAGATTGCAGACATTTTTACTAAACCTCTACCTAAGGACTCTTTTGAGTATCTCAGGGAGAAGTTAGGGGTTATTACCCCTCTGGTTCTGAATTAAGGTGCACTGATGTGCATCAGTCCGGTGGATCTCATAGTCATATCTTGTGGTTTGGATTGGTGATGGGAAGCTGCTACTTAGGGGGAGCAGCTAGTATGATTCTGAATTGATGCAAGTATGTGCCCTTTGCCATTGATGTCAAAGGGGGAGAGAAGACATGTGAAAAACAAGTGGTTACTGATCAAAGGGGGAGTAGGAAAGGAAGAGAAGACATGTGAATATTTTTTTGATAGGGGGAGTTGTGACAGTGTGGAGAAGTTCTTGTCTTGATGGATAAAACAGTTTTAAACATCATATGTTGCCATCAATGACAAAGGGGAAGATTGTTGTAAGTATAGGCCTAACTGGTGTTGTCACTAATGTCAACATACTCTTGTTGCATTGATGATAAGGATTGGATGAGCTGTGTGCTGAGGATATTGAGAAAATTAGTCCTAATCAGGAACAAAGAAGAACAGTGAAGATAGTGAGGCAAAGATCCCAGCTAAGATGAAGACCAAAGGATATGCTTCAAAGGGTTTGTATAAATGTGTCTTAAGATGATCCAAAAAAGATCTCAGAGGTCCGTATGAAGATCTGAAGAAGTTATGGCCACTTAAGTAAAACCGGTTCTGGCAGATGTTCAGAAGTGACAGAGTGATACAGATAGGTCTAGTGAGATCCGAAAATGCAATATCCTATTCTGCAGATTTGGTGGAGTGTTTAGGAAGTCAATGTGAAGTGACAACTCAATTGGTTTGTGGTCTGGAGCTTCGCAAGCATCTATTCCAATATGACAGTGATGATGGACTATGTTCTTGAGGTTCTGGATGAAGGAGAGAATGATTTCAGTAGGCAGAAGTAGTGTGGATGTTCTTGGTGATTCAGGCAAGCTTGTGGAGGTCTTTGGATTGTGTCCAGTTCATGTTAGTGGTCTACATTGAAGATTGAGCTCGTAATTGAAGAATTACTTTCAGATGATGATGTTCTTCCTAAGTCTGGCCGACCGGATGAGTTACACATCCAGTGGATGATCTTGGAGATGTCATGTGAAGAATGGCATGTTCCTAAAGGAATATTGAAGTCTCTGATCTATGTGGCCGACAGTGTGTTGATCCACGTGAAGTCTTTTTGTAATTAATCATGTTTCATTTATGTATTTGCTCTGTACTGTATGCCGACTTGGATGGTTATTCCTAAGTTGATGTCTTGTATGAATAAGAAGTTGAAAAGTCATTTCAAAAACTATCTTGTGGAGATGAGAGTGTTGTAGAGAGGAGAAAAGTGAAAGGCGGAGTAGAAGTATTGGGCTTAAATGGAACTGGCTCAAGCATGGTGAAGATGCTATTCTTCAGTTCAAGTATGTAATACTTATTATTCTGTAGACAGTGTGTCTCCTGTAGGCAGTGGGCCTCTTGTGAGAAGTGTGCTCGGGCAGTGAGCCCTAATTGACATGTGCCACTTTATTCTTTCTATTCTTCTAACAGAGAATACAATCTTAGGTTAGTCACCCCGTGGTTTTTCCCTTAACCAGGTTTTCCACATCAAAAATCTTGATGTCATATGTGTTAATATGTTTCTGCTCTTGAATTGTTGCATTACATTTCCATGATTGATTTATTATTATGCTGCTGAATTAAGAAAAGAATTTAAGTGATTAATTGGAAGAAAGTTTTGGACAACTGATTCACCCCCCCTCTCAGTTGTCTGTCCTAAATCTAACAATACACCCATGTCCTTCTACTGTAATTGTCAATGAATGAGACAAAGTAAACACATTTTGAAATAGAAGGAACATTAACAAGACCAAACACATCAGAATGAATCAAGTCCAACACCTCAGAAGATTTGTGAGAATTGGAATAAAACTGAACACGGTTTTGTTTTCCATAAATGCAATGTTTACAAAAATTGAACTCAAGGTTACAATCATTCATACCCTCAACAAGATTTTTATTCTTTAGGGTCCTCAAACCATTTTCACTAATGTGACCAATCCTTTGGTACCATAACATTTTCCTCTGAGCTGGAAGTTTCATCTCCATAGAATGAGCACCCTTAGGTACCTAGAAAGCATGACCATCAGAAGTAGATGCAACAATCTTTTTCGTTGCTGGTTCCAATGGTGAGGATGAAGACTCCGAAGCTCTCTTCTTCGAAATAGAGGCACTATTGCACTAAACTATGCATGCATCAAGCTGAAATACAGTGCCAATTTGAACACCCTTAGCCAACACCATAGATCCTCTAGTCATCTTGCATCCTCCATTCGAGAAAATAACCTGCACACCCACATCATTCAATTTACTTACAGAAAGAAGGTTATGTGTCAAACCATGGATATGCAGAACACCATTGATTCCCTTTACTCATCCATCAAGGAATCGAATCAAGACTCTTCCATGGCCAATAATATATAGGTGAGAATTATCACCCAAGTACACCTTTCCACCATCATATTCTTCATACTTCGAAAACCAGCCCCGATGCGAGATCATGTGAAAAGATGCACCAGAGTCAATAAGCTACACATCCTCAGATGCATGTGTTGCCAAGGCAGTGACAAATGCTTCTCCTTCATCCTAAGAGGACTTGTCAGAATCTAAATCATAATTTTTCTTCTTTTTCTTTTTTTCCTCCTTGTACTCCTTGCGGAAGTGACCAGGTTTGCCACAGTTCCAACACAGGGCCTTAGACTTTCCGGGAGACTTAGATCTCCCATGAGATTTGGATCTTCCTTTTTTTTTCCTTCTTATCCTTTTTCTTTCCCTTCTCTTTAGATCTAACACAAACTGCAAGAGCCTCCTTAGCCGATTTGGAAGACTTTCTCCGCATCTCTTCAGACAACAACAAAGAAACCACTTCATCCATCTTGAAGGTGGTAGTGGTACTCCCAATGGCCATAACAAGGTGGTCCCACGAATCTGGTAAGGAACACAATAATTTCATCTATCGATCCCCCCTCCATCTTCACACCAACAGATGTCAACTAGGCAACAAGCATATTGAATGTATTCAAGTGATCAGCGATAGATCTTCCATCTTCCATCCTTAGAGAATATAATTTCTTTCGCAGGAATAACTTGTTCACCAAGGATTTAGCCTGATAAACATCTCCAAGCTTCTTCCAAAGTTCCTTTGTAGTCTTCTCTTCATGGATATTCAGGAGCACTAGATCAACCAAACAGAGTCTTATCAAACCCTTAGCTTTTCGATCGTTGAGATCCCAGTCTTATTGAGACATTGCCATTAGTTTTGTACTAGATACGACTTCCCATAAATCTTGATCTACAAGCATGTCCTCCATTTTGAGTTTCCACAACTCAAAATTACTACCATTAAACTTCTCTATCTCAAACCTCCCAGATGTGCTCTCCATTTCTTACTTGCAACAAGGATTTCAAAATCCTCTACACAAGCTCCCACTCAAACAAAGATCAGCTCAAAAAACCCCCTACCCAACAACTAGAACCAAAGGTGATCAGGCTCTAATACCAACTAAAAGGAAGCAAGGTATGTGGAAAATGCATCCTACACTGATCTAATGAGGAAATATTTATGCAATTTTTTTCTTTTTACAGTTACAGATTAAGATGCACATTAACAGAAAGATAATAACAACTTCCAAAGGCAAACACAAAACTCACAACACAAGATATACGTTGGGAAAACCCTTTCAGGTAAAAAACTCCACACTCCAAAGCCACCCAATATATTATTTAGGAATCACAAAGATTACAATATACTTGCAGAGCAAGCTTTTACAGAAGTATATCCAACCAGAGATCCAAGAGGTAATTTGACATCTATAAGATTCTTACATGCAACCTCCATCTCAAGTTCCTGATATATAGGAGATACAATACAGTACACTACCAATGGTAATTACAAAACCATGAGCCAAAACCACCAAAAAATGGTGCCCAAATTATCTCCAATAAAAGATGCTTTGTGATGTGCCAAACCACACACCAACATGTGTAACTCTCCCCTTTACAGCTCTTTTATATGTCCAACACATTTTTTCATTTCACAAAATAGAAGGTCCAACTTCCGGAGGCCATAACTTTTGATTCGGGTGTTTGATTGATGAACCGTTTGATGTGTCGGAAAGCTCGTGAAGAGATCTATCACCATATAACCTGCTACACTAGTTATGATAATTTTTGGGATGTTTAGAGAAGTTTCATTTTTGATAATTGAGTTTAAAACTTTTTCAGTAGTTTAAAAAAATAGAAGTTTTACTATCTCACAATCCAAATATGATCTTGAGTTGAAACTCACTCTAGATGTTTACTTAACTGTCCCACACCTTCTAGAAAAATTTTAGGTCAATTCGAGGTCAAATGTAAACTTACTAAAAATAGTAAGCCCCACCATTTTTAGCCCTTTTGGAAACTTTGAAAGTTCTAGATCATTCTTCAACATAAAGGGTATTCAAAAAGACCAAAACTTGGAAGAATATTAACCTTTCGGGGTTGCAAGGTTGAGATACTTTTCCTAACATTGTTGTTCCCAATGTTGTTCCTATTCCTGTTATTGTTGTTATTGTTTCCAGCATTCCCAATGGCCTGGTTCGCTATAAGGTCCACAAGATGATTAAAGTTATTCTGTAACTCTTGATGTCCCCTAGCTAAATCATTCAGAATTTCTCTGGTACTAGGTTCTTCATGATCTCTGTCACCCATATCTGTCTCTACTTTGTCAACACCTTCAAATGGGTCAATGTGTGGAGGTACTTCCAAGTTCGGCTGTGACCTATTCCTTCTGAGATAATACTGATGTGTATTGGGTTGGATTACTCAATACATACTCTGCATGTTTCTGTTTGACGTCATAGGATGGCAAGATGAGCTATGCTCTAATACCACTGTAATATACAGCTTGTTTCTGTAGGTTTTTTCAAGGCCAAGTTTTTTGCCGGGTTGGTTTCTTATTTGACTGCTGTGTTTTGATTGTTTTTGTGTTTTGCATATGATATTTGAAATATAGTAATGAAATACAAGCATGTAAAGATACCCAAAAAGAAATATAGCATATACACATGAAAATATGAATACCCAGATGAATAAATAGATCAAATATCAATACGGTAAGTCTGAAGTACAAAGCCAATTAGGGTTATAGATTTGGGGCTCAAAAGACTTACGGGAAGAATAGTAACCTTTTGGTGGCAAACCCTAGCTGATTTGGGGTTACAGAAGGTAGAAGATTCCAGAGCTTGGTGATGGGTACAACTTATGGAGGGTTGATTTCTTTGATTGTAATTGAGCTTTTGTAATGTAATGAGTTGTCCAAATCAATAAAAGAAAGTTCTATTTTCTGTGTGCAATTTTTGTTGTTGTGTGTTTTATGATTTACCCCCTTCATCAAGTGGTATTAGAGCTAGGGTTCCTGAGTGTGTAGATAGATTACTGACTATGAGGTAGTTTGCACTAGGCCCTGAGGTTGTGGGTTTGCTGCGAAGATCAAGATGCCTCCACAAAGAAATTGTATTGGGAGGAATGCTTTGATAGAAGAGGGTTTTAGAGCCCTGCAAAGGCAAATCGATGCATTGCAAGAGGAGCTACGAAGAGGGTTTGAGCCAAGAACAAGAGAAGAAAGTGAAGATGAAGCTAAAGAAGAGCTATTTGAGGAAGAACAAGAAGTTGCAAGAGATCCTGCAGAAGTTAGGTTGTTGAGGACCATTTCAAAGATCAGAAAGAGGCCCAGGATCAAAGTTTCTACATATTCTGGAGATTTGAATCCAGAACAGCTTATTGATTGGATCAATGACATGGATGAGTATTTTGAGTATGAAGATGTGGAGGACCCAGATCGGGTCAAGTTTACAAAAATAAAGTTGAAGGGCCACCAGTATTTGGTGGAAGGAGGTCCAATTAAAGAGGAATAGAATAGGAAAAGGAAAGATCACCAGATGGGATCGGATGGTTGAGAAACTGAATAAGCAATTCATTCCTATGGACTATGAGATGGAGCTGCTGAAGAAGATGCAAAGACTAAAGCAAGGTAACAAGTCTGTTAAGGAGTATACAAAAGAGTTTTATAAAATTACTACCAGGACAGGCCATGCAGAGCCCAACAAGGAGAAGGTAGCCTGTTACATTAATGGGTTGAGGTTGAGTATTCAAGAGGAGCCAAGCCTGGTTAGAATGACCACCATAGAAGATGCATACCAGTTTTCCCTGAAGGTGGAAGAGAAGCTGAATAAAAGATTTGACAGCAAACAAAGGGGAAGAGGTCAAGGCAGAAGGACTGGTGGAAGACCCTATGGCGGATGAAATGAAGATTCAAAGAAAAGTGTTGAAGCTGGCACTAGTCGAAATCAGAGAGGAGATAATACCTACTGCCCTCGTGACCAGAACAATGGTGAACAAAGAGGAAGAGGAAGAAGCAGACCTAGGCAAGGACCTGGAAGAGGAGGTTTCAGAGGAACCAATTTCCAATGTGGAGAAGAAGGACATCGAGCATACGAGTGTCCACAACATCAAGGAAGGACAAATAGAAGACCTGAAGGTAATGCACGAGTTACACATGTCGATGAAGATGCACAATCTGAGCGCTCTGAAGATGCTAAAAGGGGAGAAACCTTAGTTGTCAGAAGAACTTTGTTGAATGAGGAGAAAGAACCCAATCAAAGGAAGAGTTTATTCCACACAAGGTACAAATGTGAAGGTAAGTGTTGTGATATTATTATTGATAGTGGGAGCACTGATAATCTTGTTTCAGAGGAGATCGTTGACAAGTTGAAGTTGACAGGAAGAAAGCATCCACATCCATATCGGATTGCATGGTTGCAGAAGGACCATAGAGCTTTGGTCAATGAGCAGTGTTTAGTGAAGTTCAAGATTGGAGACTACCATGATGAGGTGCTGTGTGATATCATACCAATGGACACATGTCATATGCTGTTGGGAAGGCTGTGGAAGTATGATAGGAGTGCTGTCCATGATGGCCGTGCAAACACATATTCCCTAAAAAAGAATGGAGTTCATCATAAATTGAAGCCCTTGAAGGAGGTGGAAGAAAAGGTATGTAGTACTGCCAGAATTTGTTTGGTAGATGGTAGAAAATTTTTGGAGGGTATGAAGCGTGAGCGTCATTGCTTTGCATTGATTCCTAAGATTAGTCAAGAGAAATGTGAAGATGTACCAGCAGAAGTCTTAGATATGTTGGAAGAATTTTAGGATATTATCTCTGATAATGTACCAGAAGGTTTACCACTGGTGAGGAAGATAAGTCACCAAATAGATTTGATACCAGGAGCTAGTTTTCTGAATAAGGTAGCCCATAGAATGACTCCTGCAGAGAGTGAAGAGCTGAATAGACAAGTTCAAGAGCTGTTAAGGAAGGGACTGATAAGGGAGAGTGCAGTACCTGCAGTACTAGCACCAAAGAAAGATGGAGAATGTGTACCGATTCTCAGGCCATCAATAAGATCACGATCAAGTACATGTTTCCATTGCCAAGAATGGATGGCATAATGGATTGTTTGAGAGGAGCTAAGTACTTCACAAAAATTGACCCAAAGAGTGCATATCACTAGATCCATATCAGGGAAGGAGACAAATGAAAGACAACCTTCAAGACAAAGGAAGGTTTCTATGAGTGGTTAGTCATGCCATTTGGGCTAACCAATGCACCGAGCACATTCATGCGGCTCATGAACGAGGTATTGAAAGAATTTTTGGGAAGTTTTGTTATTTTTTATTTGGATGATATTTTGATTTTCAGTAAGACTTGGTATGAGCATATGATGCATATCAGAAGAGTTTTGGAGAAGCTAAGGGGGGAGAAGTTGTTGATCAATCTGAAGAAATGTAGCTTTGCAAAGGAGTTGGTATACCTAGGATTTGTTGTCTCAGAGGAAGGTCTTAAGATGGATCCAGAGAAGGTGAGGAATATCATTGAATGGCCTATGCTAAGGAGTGCTTCTGAGGTAAGATCTTTTCATGGTTTGGCAAGTTTTTATAGAAAATTTATTAGGAATTTTAGTAGCATTTGTGCACCCCTAATTGAGACAATGAGAGGGGATAGAAAAGAGTTTAGATGGACTAAAGGAGCAGACAAAAGCTTTGATACATTCAAGCAAAAAGTCACAGAGCAACCTGTTTTGGCACTTCCAGATTTCAATAAGGTATTTCAAGAAGATTGTGATACTAGTGGCAATGCTATAGGAGCTATTTTGAGCCAAGAAGGTAAGCCCATTGCCTATTTTAGTGAGAAGCTTAATGATGCCATGAAAAAGTATTCTATTTATGATCAAGAGTTTTATGCAATAGTTCAGGCTTTGAAGAAATGGAGACATTATTTGTTGCCAAAGGAGTTTGTTTTATATACTAATCATCAAGCTTTGCAGTATTTTAATAGTCAAGGAAAGTTGAACCAGAGGCACTTAAAATGGGTTGAGTTTTTGCAGAGCTATACTTTTGTTTTGAAGCACAGGAGTGGGAAGTCCAACAGAGTTGTAGATGCCTTGAGCAGAAGGCAAAATTTGTTGATAGAAATGAAGATAGAGGTTGTTGGGTTCGATGAGCTCAAAATTTTGTATCCTGAAGATCCAAATTTTGCAGAGGCCTGGAAAGATTGTTTGGAACCTGTTACTTTGGACAGAACAAAATGGTTGGATTTCATAATCCAAGATGGCATGTTGTTTAGAGGAAGCCAGTTGTGCATTTCGAGGAGTTCCATGAGAGAGAACTTGATAAAGGAGAAGCATAGTGGGGGATTAGCTGGACACTTTGGTTAAGATAAGACCATTGCTATTGTTGGTGAAAATTATTATTGGCCACAGTTGTAGCAAGATGTGAGGAAATTTGTGTAGAGTTGTCGAGTGTGTCAGATGGCAAAAGGAACAAGTCAAAATACGGGGTTGTATCAGCCACTACCTGTACCTGAGAAGCCATGGGATGATATTAGTATGGATTTTGTTCTTGGTTTACCAAGGACACAGAGAGGACATGATTCCATTTTTGTGGTGGTGGACAAATTCTCAAAGATGGCACATTTTATTCCTTGCAAGAAGACTAATGATGCTGTTTATATTGTAGAGTTAGTTTTTAGGGAGGTGGTGAGATTACACGGTCTACCAAAGAGCATAGTTTCAGATTGAGATACCAAGTTTGTTGATTATTTCTGGAGGACATTGTGGAAGAAGTTGAAGATAGATTTGAAGTTTAGTTCTGCACACCATCCATAGACTGATGGACAGACTAAAGTGGTGAATAGGAGTTTGGGTAACTTGCTATGATGCTTAATAGAAGATAAGCACAAGGGATGGGATTTGATTTTACCACAAACAAAATTTGCTTATGACAATTCTGTCAATAAGAGTACTGGTAAATCACCATTTCAGATTGTATATGGGAATAGTCTAAGAAATACTTCAAAGTAAAGGAATCTAGACAAAGGAGAAAAGACAAGTGCTGAGGCTGAAGACTTTGCAGAACACATGAAGAATTTGCATGAAGAGGTGAGAAAGCACATTAATAAGATGAATATTTAGTACAACGATAAGGCAGACCAAAAGAGGAGATAAAAGGAACTCCAGGTAGGAGATGAAGTCATGGTTCACTTGAGAAAAGAAAGGTTCCCAATTGGAACATACAATACGCTAAAAATGAAGAAATTTGGACCATGCAGAATTTTGAAGAAACATGATTCAGGAAATACATATGAGGTAGAACTGCTGAGTGGGATCAACATTTCCCCTATTTTCAACATTGTTGATTTATCAGAATATCATGAAGGTGGAACAGAGGATAGATCAACAGAAGAACAATGGAGTATTTTGGCATCTACTTCAATAGAGGAGATAAAAGAGATCTTGGATAGCCGTGTGGGATGAAGTGCTCGGAACAGGCAATATGAAGAATATTTGGTGAAATGGAAAGGAAGTCCTATTGAAGATTCTTCTTGGTTGTCTAAGGCAGAGGTTGACCGTTTGGGTTTTCCTTACACAAACATCTGAGATGTGACAGGGTCACTTCTCAAATTACCCTGGGTGTCTGATGCAGGAGCATCTAGTGGTGTAAGGGTAATCTTGCAGCACCCCAAAAAAGATGTGTTTCAAAATTGTTGATGTTCTTTCCATTTCTTTTCAAAATTTGTGGTTCTGGTTCCATAATCACTTGAATATTGATGTAGAATTTTTAGTTTTTCCAAACTGCTAAAAATAACAACCTGCTATTTTAGGAAAGTTTGCATTTGGGAATGGATTGAAGTGAAAATTTATAGGAAGCTTCATAACTAAAAAATAAGACATTTGGCGAAAGAATCACTCAAAGATCATTTGCGAGCTGAAAGATATTAAAGTTTTTCGTTTCCTGAAAAATGCCTAAAAATTATTCAAACTCAGGTATGAGGCACTAAATGGCCCTGTACAGGCCTGAAAATGGACGGAATCAGCAGGGCCAATTATTAGCACATAGAGAGCTTCGCAAGATTTCTGACGCATAAAACAGTTCATCAATCAGACACCCAGATCAAAAGTTATGCCTCCCGGAAGTTGACCTATTTTTGGAGGGAGATGTAAATTTTGAAATTAAGTTGTTGGCCGCCAAAAAGGCTATTAATAACCATCTTTGGGAACCCTGGGCAGTAGTAGAGTTAAGGGGGAAGGTGTAGAGTCAAGAATAGGTGGGAAGATAGAAACCCTAGCTGATTTGGGGTTATAAAAGGTAGAAGATTCTAGAGCCTGGTGATGGGTAGCTGTAGTGTGTTACAACCTCTGGAGGATAGATTCTTCTGATTGTAATTGAGCTTCTGTAATGTAATGAGTTGTCCAAATCAATAAAAGAAAGTTTTATTTTCTGTGTGCAATTTTTGTTGCTGTGTGTTTTATGATTTACCCCTTCATCAAGTAACCATGCATTGAGAGTTGGATGTTGTGCTATGGCATGGAGATTATTACAACCAAGTGTTGCTATGGTAGTAACTGCAAGACGCTTGGTGAAGAATTCACTATTGCATCATGAATTGAGTGAGTTGCTAGAGCATGCATGGCAATGTAGGTGCACATGTGGTAGTGTTGGAGTGCATGTAGTGATAGTTGAGAACATGTATATGTTCTAGAGGATGTTCTGCAGTATCACAAGTGATAAGAAACAATCTAGAGTTTCTTTTTGTTATCACAAGCCATAGTTTGGTTTTGGTTGCAGTGTAGGAAGACATATACACGGTTCACATGTTTTGGTCAACAACCTTTGACTAAGTATGCATAGAAGCATCTAAGCATATGTGGTGGTTATCCATTTGGAGAAGTCATGTTTGGTATTATGTGGAGTATGCTGATGTCACTATATGGTCATGCTATGGTTGTGTGATAATTGATTTTCCATGGGCAATTAGAGTGTAAAATGTTTGGGATTTTAGGAGAACATCTCAAGGGGTATATCTAATTGTTGATACATATGGAATATGTTAATGCAAAGTTGCTTGATGATGTTGTGATGTGAAGTGTGATTATAGAGTTTGTATGTTGTAGTTTGCAAATTGAGATATATGTAAAGAGACTAATTGTATTTGGAGTTAGCTTTAGATTAACTATTCTTTTGTTAGTGGTATATCTAATTGAGACTCAAGGGACATATCTAATTGTTGATACAAATGGAATATGTTGATGTAAAGTTGCCTAGCAATGTTGTGAAGTGCGATTGTAGAGCTTGTATGTTGTAGTCTATAGATTGAGATACATGTAAAGTGACTAATTGTATTTGGAGTTTGTTTTAGATTAATACAATTGTAATTGTCATTTTCCTAATGGGTTTTTTTATCGTAAAAGTTTCCCACATATATCCTTTTGTCTCGTGTATGTGGTTTACATATTATTTCATGTTCTTTTTTAATATTGCTAAAATAATTGATACAATAAACATAATTATATTTAGATCACACAATCTTAAGGTTTATGATATCATAGTTTATTTGACATCTTGAGGATTAATTTCCCAACATTTGGTATCAAAGCTTGCTTATTTGGGTAGGGCCATGTCATTTAGTGTGACAACCATATGTGTTTAGTTGTGAAACCCTCAACAATTTTGTGCTAAGGTTTGTTTGGTGGAAGGAATGGGATTCTATTTTTTTGTTGTACATATATAAGTGGTTCTGATAGGAGATTTTGGAAATTTTTTTGAGAATATGTAGCATGTGTTATTGGATTCAAGGCTAACACATCAAGATAAAATTGAGAGATTCAATGGTCAGAATTTCGAGTTAGAGAAGTTGAAAGTAGAAGACTCCCTTGTATAGAGAGATAAGTGGACAATGATATCTTATTCTGTGAAATTTACAAGTATGTTTGATGAGAACTAGAATGACTTGGATAAGAAAGATATAAATATTTGTTTATGTCTTTCAGATCTTATATTAATGAATGTATTAGAAGAATTAATTGCATATTTGTTATGGAAGAAGATAGGAACCTTGTATCAATCCAAGAGTCTTGTAAATAAATTGTTCTTGAAAAGAAAGTTGTATTATTTGAGGATGAAAGAGGGAGACTTTGTAAATGCTCATCTCAACACCTTCAATCTAATTTTGAGTCAATTAATGTTAATAGTGTTGAATGCACAAGACAACTGGGGGGGGGGAATTAGTTGTATCAAAGCTTTAAGCCTTCACAAACATAATCACATCCACATCAATTCACTTAAACCCTAATTTTGTTATGAAGATTAAACATGAAAAACATATAACAAAAACTTAATCACATCAACACCACGCATAAGAGAACACTAGATTTTTACGTGGAAAACCCTAAAAGGGAAAAACCACGGTGGGGATTAGCTCACAATATATAGTAGTATCAATACCGAATTACAAAGAGGCTCACTGCCCAAGGACTCACTGTCTAATGAAATGCTCATTACAAAAATGGCTCACTACCATGAAGGCTCATTTCCAATAGGGCTCACTCCCATGAACTGATATAATAGCATCTACCACATGTCTGAGTTCAGTTCCATTGAAGCACAATATATATCTCTTTCGCAGTCTCACAACACAAACATCCTCATCTTCACATCTTCGCTCATTCACATGAATCCTTTACACTTATTTATATCAATCATTAACCTTAAAACATACATCAAGGTCAGCGACACATTCTACAACCTTTGGAATAGTCTCTAAGGTCGGCAAACATACACAAGTCAAATTAGGTCTAGACCTAAATGATCTTGCGAAGAAAATGAATGAAGGTAGAACACTTCATGTCTTAGATCAGACCTAAATACATCTTCACACGCTTCAACACACTTCCACAATCCATGAAACACATCCGCAAAGAATGTTAGCACCCAAGTCGGCCAAACTTGTGTAAACACTAAGAACACTTAGGCACACACTTCTAAGAACTCAATCATAGCTTGCAAACCAAGCACAAGCCTTCAACACAATCTGGAGACGTCCATGAACAACATGAAGTCACCTGAGAGCCAACAAATCCAGCTACAACAAATCTCACTTGAAGACAACAAATCTCACTTGAAGACAAATCACATACTGCTCACAACACATTGTCAAACTCTACTACACAAGAACTTGCTTTTTGGAGGATCAAATCACAAATACTTTGGAATGAAGATAGATAAGGGCCTTATAAAAATATGTCTAGAACCACAACATTCGAAATCACTCTATGAAGAAATGTGGAACAAAATACTTTCTCCCAGACACATCTGCACAACTCATAAACTCTGTCAATTACAGTCTTCAAATTGGTGAATATAACTTCTATTGCATAGTGATTCAGACCATCAAATTATGGATTTAGCATCTTCAAATACTTCTCTAAAATATATCTAAATCTCACACTTCGGTCTTCAACACAGAAGAAATGTGGAGCAAAAACTTAGACAATATCCTGCAAGCCATAATACATCTTCACAACATTGTCTTTAGTATTTATCAAATTTTCTCAAAATCACTTAGAAACTGAACATCAGGACCATATTATTATCATCTTCAACTCATCTACAAGGCATTCAAATCACCTTAACACAATAGCTCAACCAACCAACAACAACAACCATAGAAGATACAATTGACACCAATGACAACACAAACATGTTGACATCAATGACAACACCAATTAGCACATACTTGCAACAATCTCCCCCTTTGTCATTGATGGCAACATATGATGTGAAAAACCATCATGACATAACTTTTCACTAATCTCACTCTCCCCCTTTCTTTTATACATCTTACTCTCCCTTTGTTTTTCACATGAATTCTCTCCCCCTTTGACATCAATGGCAAAGGGTGAGACACCTTCTTCAAGCCTTGTCCCCCCTGAATATAATATTGCACATACTTGCACTATTCTTAGCTTCTCTAAATACCTCCCCCTTAGGAGTACACACCAATCAGTATCAACTATTACTCTCATTTCAGAATACCTTAAGACCTTCACAGACTAACACTTTAGGAGTAACATATCTTGTCTTCAAAAACTTTGGACTTGACTCTACACAAATTAGAGTATGACATCCAACCAGAAACTTTCCTTCTTCTTTGGGAACATAACATCACATATTTTATCAACCTTCATAACAACTTATGAAAATAATGCAACTTATAACAAAGACAACATATATAGCCAACAATCTTCTTAGATCAACACTCATCTGTCTGCAACATTTCTCCTACAGGCTCCCCTATCATCAGTCACTGCTACCTACTCCTCCTCAGAGGTAGCCAACATTAGTCAAGGATAAACAAATGTCTTCTGCCATTCAAGAAAGAAGCCTCCACATTCATTTGATATATTTTGAAATCTTTAGGTGTTGCAAAAGTCAAAAACAACCCGATAGCCTCCAGACTTGCCATTGGAGCAAAAGTTTCCTCATAGTCTATCTTGCTTTGTTCCTTACCACTTCTCCATTCTTATTCAACTTATATTTGAAAACCCACTTTGTTCCAATCACATTCTTATTTGCAGGCCTGGGGACAAGTTCCCAAGTCTTGTTCTTTTCAATTTGCATCAATTCTTCTTCCATTGCCTTGACCCAATGTTCATCTTTACATGATTTAGTAACTGTCTTAGGTTCAACCTTTGGAAGTAAATAGAGATTTACGTGTTCTCCTGTAACTCTTCTTCTTGTCAAAACTCCTTTGTTTTTATCACCAATGATTTGATCCTCTGAGTGATTCATTTGCACATACTTGGGGATTTTAGGAGCTCTTTTCGGACCTTCTTCTTCTTCATCAATCTGAACTTCCTTGTCTTTGTCTTCTTTAACTTCTTCTATGTCAGCAGATTCATCCGATTCATATCCATTAGGCTCTAATATTCTCTGAATATCTTCAAACACCTTCAATTACCATTAACACTCTTATGTACTGGAAACAACTATGTTTTGTTAAGCCAAGTTTTTGTTACTCATTACTTTCAATTCAATCATCAAAATCAAACAAAATTATGGATGTAAATGTATACAATGATCAATAACCATATGCCAGAACTGCAAAGTGATATCTTAAATAACAGACCAATGCAGACCAAATTACTGGAGCACTATAGCTTGATTTTACCATACATATTCTTATCCAAAATTCATAACATGTCTTCTTACCTGATCAAGTTTTCTTGCAAAACCAGGCTAATCTGTACAACCCTACCTTTATCTATTTCAATCATAGTCTTCTACCTGTCTTGATCCTTTGCTAATCCTTTACTTTATCAACAGCATTCCTTTGGCAGGGGAGAAAATATTACCATTAAAGCTCCCTCTGAGCCAAAGCTCTCATCTCAGTTCTCAGAGGGAACATCTGTACCAGATGTAGGTACAAGTTCATCATTCACCTCTATTACTTCCTTCTTTATCCAAATCTTATTCACCTCCTTCTTAGTCTCTGCCAGATCAACTTTTTGTATTGGTTCATTCTTCTCTACTGGATTATACTTCTTCATGCTTTTGCTTTTGTAGAACTTAGAAATATGTCCAGAACTATTGCAATTGTAGCACACAACATTTCTCTAACTGGTATTCCTTCCACTCATTCTGGATCTGCATTGGTTAGCTTTGTGCCCAAATCTATTGCATGTATAACAATAGCCTCTGAATGATTGAGTTATTCTAGCATTGTTATAGCCATTCATCCTTTGATTCCTACACTCATTTGCTTTGTGTCCCATTTTATTACATGCAAAACACCTGATAGAGTTCTAATTCACTTTACTTTTGCATACAACAACTCTATGACTAAATTTATTGCATGTGAAGCATTGACCAAAGAAGGATGGAACATTTTGATTGCTTCTACTTCTACATTCTTGATTTGTGTCCATACTTATTGCATAAATGACAAAAACCATTGAAAGATGGATACATTTGATCATTTGGTTGTCTGACCGGAGGTCTTCTAGCTTTAATCTTTTGATTCCTAATCTACTTCCCTTTGTCATTCTTGTTCTCATCGTTCACTTCTTGACCTGATTTGGAACTTTCACCTTTCTCAAATCCCAAGCCTTCTTTGTCATCTGGGCTCTTTTGACTAGTAATCATCTCATCAAGTTTTACATAATTTATCTTGAATTTTTTTTCATAGCTCTTTGCCTTCTCCAAATCTGACTTCAGGTTCACAACTTCTTTTTCAGGCTTTGCACATTTTTTAGATTTCACTATCACCATTTGATTTAGATATTCTTCTACTTTTGCCTTTTCTTCAACTTGCACTTGTAGACCATTCAAGGTTTCATTTGCTAATCTCAATTGTTCACTAATCTCCTTATGCTTTTGTTTGAACTTCTTGACTTGCTCCCTCAACTTTCTGATGCACTCATCTATTTCCTTGATATTTTCCTTTAGATCTAGGTTTTCCTCTTCAATCCTTTCAAGGTCTTCAAGAGCAACTTTGAGTTCTTCACTACTGACAGACATGCATTCATCTTTTGAAGATCCATCAAATAGGGAGACATTCTTCTTGTGTTCCATCCCCAATCTACTTCAAGCTGTTAAGCTCTCTTCCAAGGAACCCTCGCTCTGATACCAATTGTTGAATGCAAAAGACAACTGAGAAGGGGGGGGTGAATCGGTTGTATCAGAACTTTAAGCCTTCACAAACATAATCACATCCACATCAATTCACTTAAACCCTAATTCTGTTATGAAGATTAAACATGAAAAATAGCTAACAAAAACTTAATCACATCAACACTATGCACAAGAAAACACCAGATTTTTACGTGGAAAACCCTAAAAGGAAAAAACCATGGTGAGGATTATCTCACAATATACAGTAGTATCAATACCGAATTATAAAGAGGCTCACTGCCAAAGGGTTCACTGCCTAAGGACTCACTATCCAAAGAAATGCTCACTACAAAAAGGGCTCACTGCAAAAAGGGCTCACTGCAATGATGGCTCACTGCCAATAGGGCTCACTACCAGAATGACTCATGTAGACATGGAAAATTGACCTATGATCAATTTCCTAATTCCTCCCTTCACATGAAATTTAATTAATTTTAATTAATTAATTAAATTTCCATTTATCTTTAATCCACCCTTAATTCCCTAAAGTTTAATTAATTTTAATTAATTAATTAAATCTTTTTACCTTTTACCATATCCCGTGAATAATAAATTAAAATTAATTTATTATTTACTAAACCTAAAATCCTCCTATAAATAATAAATTAAGATTAATAAACTTAATTTATTATTTACGGTTCACATAACCAAAAACTCATTATTTACCTACCTTTTCCCATTCAACCGATCAAACCACTTTAGAACCATTTTCCCAACTTTTATAAAAACCTAGCTATTTTCCAATTACCAGGCCTGAAAATTTTTACAACGGAGTTATGCAATTATCTGAGCAACCACATTTTTAAGCGTGTTTGGTAAAATTTGTTTTATAATATCTTTTGATCTATTTGGTGGTGCATTTGATATAAATTTCTAGGGTTTTGCAATTGTTTCTACTTGTTTTTAAATAGAAAGTTATATTGCTGCTTACAACTCACTGCCATGAATTGATATAATAGCATCTACCACATGCTTGAGTTTAGTTCCATTGAAGCACACTATATATCTCCTTCGTAGCCTCATAATACAAACATCCTCATCTTCTCTCATTCACACGAATCCTTCACACTTATTTATATCAATCATCAACCTTGAAACATACATCAAGGTCGGCAACACATTCTACAACCTTTGGAATGGTCTCTAAGGTCGGCAAACATACACAATTCAAATTAGGTGTGGACCTAAATGATCTTGCGAAGCAAATGAATGAAGGCAGAACACTTCATGGCTTATCTCAGACCTAAATACATCTTCACACGCTTCAAAATACTTCGACAATCCACAGAACACATCCGCAAAGAGTGTTAGCACCCAAGTTGGCCAAACTTGTGCAAACACCAAGAATAATTAGGCACACGCTTCCAAGAACTCAATCATAGCTTGTGGATGAAGAACAAGCCTTCAACACAATCTAGAGACACCCACAAACAACATGAAGTCCCCTAAGAGCCAACAAATCTAGCTACAACAAATCTCACTTGAAGACAAATCACAGACTGCTCACAACACACTGTCAAACTCTGCTACACAAGAACTTTCTTTCCGGAGCATCAAATTAAAAATTCTTTCAAATGAAGATAGCTAAGGACCTTATAAATATATGTCTAGAACCGTAGCATCCGAAACCACTCTGTGGAGAAATGCAGAGCAAAATACTTTCTCCCAGACACCTCTGCACAACCTAGAAACTCTGTCAATTACAATCTTCAAACTGGTGAACATAACTTCTACTGCACAGTGATTCAAACTATTAAATTTTGGATTTAGCATCTTCAAACACTTCTCTAAAACATATCCAAATCTCACGCTCTGGTCTTCAACACAGAAGAAATGCGAAGAAAAAACTCAGACAGTATCTTGCAAGCCAGAATACATCTCCACAACTCTGTCTTCAGTATTTATCAAATTTTCTCAAAAGAACTTGGAAACCAAACATCAAGACCATATTCTTATCATCTTCAGCTCATCTACAAGGCATTCAAATCACCTTAACACAATAATGTAATCAACCAATAACAACAACCATAGAAGATATAGTTGACACCAATGACAACACAAACATGTTGACATGAATGACAACACCGATTACATACTTGCAACAAATGGGAGTTAAATTATAAGAAGATGATAAGTGCATAATATTATTTTGTTCATTACTTGATTCATGGGATAATTTGATTATGACAATTAGTGGTAACTATTCTTCACCAAAAATGGAGGACATTATAGGTGTCTTGTTAAGTGGTGAAATGAAGAGAAAATCCATATATGATTCCCCTAGTGATGCTTTGATTGAAGGTGGTAGGTTAAAGGATAGAGTGGGTACAAAGAAGGGTGGGGACACAAAGTCCAAGGGAAAAGGCAATCCTAAGTCTTTGGGTAAACCTAAACTGAAGTGTCAAAATTGTGATATGAGAGGTTACATAAAGAAGGAATGCAAGTCAAAAGAATGGTGATTCCTTTGAAAACTCTTTGGACAATGATGATTTTAGCTCTACTAACATCATTGACTTAGGTACATCATATTGCATGATTATTCACAAGGTGTGGTATTCCAATTACAAGAAGTGTGATGGAGGACATGTTTTCTTTGGTGATAACAATTCTTGCCATATAGGTGGCTGAGGAAAGGTGAAGGTATTTTTTAGAGATGGGAAAGTGAGAACGCATTGATGTTTTATATAGTCCAGGTCTAGTAAGAAATCTTATTTTTGTTTTTAAGATGATTGATTTTGGAACACATGTTACTTTTGATGAGAAGGATTATAAGTGGGCTAGAGGAAATTTGGTGTTAGCTAAAGGTATTAGACATATAACATTGTTTAGGCTAGAAGCATCAATATTATGTAGCTTAATTAAAGTAATTGAACCTAAATTAGGTATGATGTGGCACCACAAACTAAATCATAGGAAAAAAAGGTTTGAAGACTTTGGTAAGTAAGAATATGGTGGAAGGTCTTTCAAATTGTTTTGTTGATTTGAGTTCTACCAGCATTGTGTGTTTAGAAAGCAGTATAAGGTAAGGTTTGCTTTAGGAAGCACTAAAGCAAGAGAGATTTTGGAATTGATTTACAATGATGTGTTAAGTCCTGTAAATGTGCACTCTATTAGTAAGTCTTGGAACTATGTTTCCTTTATAGATGATTATTCTAGACATGCTTGGATATATATTTTAAGAAGTTTAAGGCACTTGTAGAGAATCAAATTGATAATAAGTGTTAATATTAAATAATGATGGAGAGTATTACTCTAAAGAGTTTGAGGTATTTTGGAAACATATTGAGAATAAACGACAATGCCCTATAGTAGCTAAAAGGTTGAAAAAATCTTTGTTAGATTGAACCAAAAGCCTAGTAAGTTGTGTTGGTCTAGAATATGAGCTTTACAATGAGGCAATTAATAATTCTTATTACTTGAAAAATAGGTCTCCCACTTATACATTTGAGAAGAATATACCATACGAGATGTGGACAAATAAGAATCTTTTTGTTACACTTGAGAGTATTTGGCTGTGAGACATTTGTTTATGTAGTAAATGAAAAATGTTCTAAGTTGGATTTGAAGGTTGAAAAGTGTGTTTTCATAGGTTATGGTGAAAATGTGAAAAATTATAAGCTGTGGAATTTGGTGATGCTAAAGAGTCTTTACTCAAGGGATGTCACATTAGGGAATTTAGATTTTAATCCAAGGAGGAACAACCAATGGTAGATGAAAGCCAAATGATGCATTTTGAACACAAAATAGAGCATGAAGATGCAATGCAAATGGACAAACTAGAGGATAAGACAATGTGGATGCAGAAGAAGAAAGTACATCAAGTGCAAATTGTGAAGAACATAATTCTGACGTGGCATGATCTCTAATTGTGAGTATGAGACGGTCTACAAGATAGCATAATTTTTTGATAGGTATAGTCCATCAAATTTTTGTTGTGTTTTTGCTCTTACTGATGATGAACCAAAATTTGTAGAAAAAACTCTCTTCTAAGGAAAAAATGTCTTGGAGAAATACCATGAAAGAGGAGATGTTGATATTGCAGTAGTGTAAGATGTTGGTTGATGTGTCTTATGGAATGAATCCCATTAGCTGTAAATGGTTGTTTAAGAAGAAGTTCAACATAGACGATACATTTAAAATGCACAATTCAACATTGGTGGCAAAAGAGTATTCCCAAATTTAGAAAATAGACTTCAGCGATATCTTATCTCTTGTAGTTAAGTTTAATGTCATTAAAATGTTGTTATCTATTGTTACGACATGTGATTTTGAAGTAGAAGAGTTGGCTATCAAGATTGCATTCTTGCATGGAGATTTAGAGGAAATTTATGGGTCAGTTTGAAGAATTCAATGTGAAAGGAAAAGAGGATCTAGTTTATAAATTGAATGTATTTGTATGGTCTAAAGCAATCACCATGTATGTGACATCAAAATTTTGATGCATATGCATTAGAATTGGGTTTTACTAAGAAAAATGTTGATCACTATGCACACTACAAATATGTTGGTGATCATGTTTTAATTATTGTTGTATATTTTTATGATATGTTATTGGACATTGAACTTCTACATGAAAGAAAAGTCCATAGACCATTCCCTCACCTTCTTGATCCATTACATGTTGTACAATAAATCTTTACCTTTAATGCTAAATCCACGAAAAGCCATGTCACCTGAAGAAGGCTTTTCTACCATTTGGAAGTAGACCAGTTCCACCACTCAGCTAAGAGATCCTGTCATTGTAAAACACAAAGATATTCAGATGCCTATTGAATGGGCATTAGAATTATGGTCCAAGGATGCTCAAGTTCCAAAGCCCCCTCAATTACAAGGAGTTCATCTCGAAGAGATAGACAATAAAGCAATTCTGAACTTTTCCAGACCCTCTCTTAGTCGGTCCCGGTCTGTTAAACCTGAACAAGTTTTTAATTATAATAGGCCTATGTCGGAATTATCATCCTCTCAGTCTATGCGACTAAAACCATCTGCAGGCTTTGAACATTTGTTTCAATTTCCTAGTTCCTCTTCCACCGCTTTTGGTTCACCATTCGCCAGTACATCCAATACTTTTCCACCCACTATGGGTCCAAGTTCATCCACAACACCAATACCTTCTCCTCAAGAATGTTAGCATCAGCATCTCTCTGAACTCGAGACGGGTATCTTAAAATATGATCACTGTAGTTTTGTTTTTTCCCAAGGTAAGATGCGAATGATGTCTGGTAAATCCGTCACATTCCCTGAACCAGATATACAGTCTACCAAGGAACAAGTTGTTTCCACTCCTGCTAGTCAATCCATCATACCTGGTGTCATTCCCAGGTTTAAAGACTTCATGCAATATGATATGATGGGTAAATTCCAAATTGAATTTTGGCCGCAACATGTTTCCCCCGTCGGTGAAGCCCTAGTCTCCAGCTAATCCGAGCTGCTAAATTGGACCAATTTGTGCATGCGCAAACAACTTCTCCTCCAACAGGATCAAGCTCACCTTCAAAAATTGCAATATCTTGAAAATGAAAAGCGTTATGCTAGCTCTCAGGCCAACCTTCATTCTGTTATTGCTACTCTCCAAGCTATGTCTGATCGTCTCAGCTCCAGTTGGCAAACCACTGTCAACAATGAAATTTCTCAGCTCCATGCTAATTACAACCAGTTTAAACAACAAACGGAAGCATGGTGGGCACAACAACATACTGTGTCTAAGTTGTCTGCTCTGATCTCTCCACTGTCATTCACACAGTCAATCAGGTCAATAATTAGATCACAAGCATAGAAAGGTTAGAAGAACAGAAAAGAGCCCTTCTTAGCCCAAAAACATCAGCCCCACAGATCCCGCCTCACCAATACAAAGTTCTACCTCTACCTCAAAGATCGGCTACAGAAGCACCAACTCCTGGTAGTATGGTTCGTCGCATCTGGAGAAATCAGAGGCGTAATTACTTGGAAAAAGTAATCCAATAAGCTCGAGCCGAGATACAAGAACTTGATGAAGAAGAAAATGACAATCTCACAGAAGAATTAGCCAAGAATCATGAGTTAGAAACTTACATTGCTAAATTTAATGAGTTTTCTCCTTTTTCTTTACCTCATGCTGTCCAACTAGAAGAAGAAGCCTATTTTTCACAGCCAAAGCAATACAGTTCAACCATTATCACTGCAATAGAAGTTGAAGGGATTGATCCGGATACTGGTAGCAGTAGTCAACGACAATTCAGAGCACTTCGGCAACCTGTCTCTACTCCTTGTCCAGGAATAGAACTTCAAATTCATTTTCCAGGTATCAAACCTATCCCTTAGCCTTTTTATGGGATACTGGTGCTAATTTAAATGTAGCTCGCTACAATTGCATCCCGACAAATCATTGGATTCCTGGAACAACCAATATCCTGTTTGGCAATGGCAAACATACATCTAATCTTGTTTGCATAGCATCTATTCAGTTCAGTGATGGACATATTGAGGAACTGACTTTTGTTCATTATGAGATTGATGGGTATGATGGCGTTATCGGCAGCTCAACTATGCAACAATGGGAACCTAATCTCATCACATGCAAGTCCATTACTCTCATGAATTGCTATACAGTTCCACGCCTCTCCTTTGAAAAGGCTTATATCAGTTAGTCCTCTCTTCCCAAGCCAACCAAGGATTCTACTCTCTAGCTCGCTAAACAGCTTGTCACTTCTTAGTCTCACCTGGGGGAAATCCAGCAGCAGTTTCAAGCCACTGTGCTCACCAAGGATTTAAAGAAGCAGAATCGCACCCTCACCTATCACCTTCCATTAAAAACAGATCAGGGTGGTAAAGAAATGCTACCTCGAGGTAAGGCCAATTATTATCTCATGAGTCCTCTAGAAACTGCACTTTGTCAAAAGGATATACAAGAACTCAATGACTTAGAACCGATTCAAGATTCTAGTTCTCCTTTCTCTTGTCACACCGTGTATGTCCCTAAGTATGATCAAAATGGAAAGGAATTGGTAGAAAAGAGACTTGTAGTGAACTACAAACCTCTTAATGAATGTGTCAAAGCTACAAGACAGATCTAAATCTAGATCGGTACTTAAGTTGCACGCTTTTGATCAGTATTTCATTGATAGAAAGATTATAAATGGATTACAGAATAGAATTACAGACATAGATATCATAGAATCTACTACTGGGAAGTATCATCAGGTCTGAGTTTCTGATTCCCGAAAACGGGAAGAGCATACTACTCTGCTGAGATCCTTTCTCAGTATTTAACTAACTGAAGACTAAACTAAGACCTATGCAATAAAACTCACTGCCTAGACTTCTCTCTCAATTCGACTTCACTCAAATCGACTTACCAAGACTGAACGAAAGATCTCCTTTTATAAGAGGAGAGACTTGCCTTCTCATGTATCATGGCAAAGAAAGTTTTGAGATACGGCTTAGTTGTCTAGGAAGTGTGATATGAAGAACTAGAGGAAGTATCTCAAAATTATTTTGTGGTCGTTTGACATGTATGACAATAATCCTATAAGAATCCTTTTATTGGTAGGCATTAGATTGAGTTTGAAATAGTGTTATAAGATTGCATAAGCTTTGGAGGATATGTGCAATGCTCCATATGCAAGTGCGGTAGGAAGCTTTATGTATGTGATGGTTCGTACAAGGCTAGATATTGTCTAAGTAGTAGGAGTTCTAATTAGGTTCATGTCAAATCCTAGTAGAGAACACTAGATTTAGGTGAAAAGAGTTTTTGGGTACTTGAAAGGAACTTTAGATTACTGTTTATATTATCATAGTACTAATGATGCTGGCAAGGTGTTGAACATTCAAGGGTTTGTTGATTGTGATTGGGCTGGATATTTGGATAATCAAAGGTCAAGTAGTGGTTAAGTGTTCACTCTGTTTGGAGGAGCAGTGAATTGGATGAGTAAACGACAATAGACAGTTGATTTATCCACTATAGAAGCAAGGTATATGGTTGCCACACATGCTTGCAAAAAAGTAGTGTGGTTACAAGGACTTTGTAATGGTATTTATTTTAAGAGTCATATAGTATTGAACCATGATAGTTAGAGTGCAATTTGTCTAGTTAGAATTATGTTTACCATTCCCAGACTAAACATGTGGATGTGCAATACCATCATTTTGTTAGGGAGATGGTTAAGAAACATAGTTTATAAGGAGAAAATCGACACTTAGGTAAATATTATTGATTCTTTGAAAAAACTTATAAATATTGCTAAGTTTTGTTGTGCATAGAGACAATGGTTTATCCATTTCCCATGCATGAGTTATCTTATATTGCATACTCTTGTATGATGAATATCAAGTGGGAGAATGTTGAAATTTTGGTGTGCTATGTATGTAAGGAAGCTAAGGTAGTAGAACAACTTCCTACACTAATCTTGAGAGGAGGGTTATGCAAAACTTTTCAGATGTTTACAACAGTTACAAAAATTTGTCCACCCTCTTCCATTCTCAAGGAATACAATTTCTTCCTCAAGAAAATCTTATTCACTAAAGATTTGGCTTGATATATCTCATCAATTTCTTCCATAGTTTCTTCACAAAGAACTCTTCATGGAAATTGATTAAAATAGAGTTTGCCATGCACTATCTGATTAGACCTTTGGCTTTACGGTCCATAACATCATATTGAGCAGACAAAGTAGCATTTGTAGGCCTTGAAACATGCTTATCAACAAAATCCCATAGATCTTAATCAATTAACAAATCTTCCATCTTCAACTTCCACATCTCAAAATTGTTACCAAGAAATTTTTTACCTCTATTCTCCCTGATGTGCTCACCATCTAAAAATTTCCACAATAAGATCACAAAGTATTTTCTACACAAGCTCCCACTCAAAACTAGATTAGTTCAAAAAACTCAACAACCCACAACTGAAACCAAAGGTGATCAAGTTCAAATACCACTTGTAAGGAAGCTAAGGTAGCATAACAACTTCCTACACTAATCTTTAGAGGAGGGTTATGCAAAAATTTTTAGATCTTTACAACGGTTACATAAATTATATAGAAATAAACGTAAATAGTAATCATACCACAACACCATGATTTATGTGGGGAAAACCCTTTTGGCAGAAAAATCTCACACTCCAAAAGCTGCTTAATATATTATTTAGAAATCAACAAGATTACAATATACGTGCAGAGCAAACTTTCATAGGAGTATCACCGACTAGATATCTGGAGGCAACTCAACATCTATAAGACTCTCACACACAACCTCCATCTTAAGTACATAATATATAGGAGATACAATACATGAAACTATCAAACGGTAATTACAAGACAATGAGTTAAAACTACCCAAAAGTGGAACCCAAATTCTTAGGGTTTTGTTATTTCCAATCAAAGATGCCTTATGATGTGTCAAAACATGCATCAACACGTGTAACTCCCACTTACAACTCTTTTCTATGTCCAACATGTTTTTACATTTTTCAATATGGGAGGCCTAACTTTCAGAGGCCATAACTTTTGATCCAAGAGGTTGATTGGGCCCAGTTTTCTAAAATTGAAGAGCTCAAAGAGATCTATGTGTTGAGCACCCTTGACGGTGGTGCAAACCAATCAGAAATTTTATTTTGGCCAAAAACTAGTGTTTCATGGGGATGCGTTCCCCCAAAAAACATAGAGTTTATGGGACGAGGACATCTGCGGGAGGTGGGGATGACAAGGAGACGTCCCTTTGTCACACTACCACCACTGCCCAAGAATTTGAGACATCCTCAGGATGTCTCCCTTTTAAAGGGGATATTTCTAGGGTGTCCCTCCAAAAAGGAAATGTTGAGGGACTCTAGGACATCCTTGGGATGGGCAAGGGACACACATGTGCCCCTTGATCCCTACAGGAAATGCCCAGGCATCCCCCCGTGCTGAAAATGATAAAAAGTAACTTTTTTAAAAATTAAATAAATGGTTTAAGTGCCCATAGCCCTAACCCTAATTGCTAATGGATGCCACCCCCACCTCCAAGGCCTCTCAAAAGCTTATAAAAAGATACATTCCTCTCATTCCAAATTACACAAAAACTTTATTGAGTGAAGTAGAAAGCTGGAAGTAGAGGCAAAAAGCTAAGAGGGAGAAGTTTGTAAGACTGAGAGAGCATTAGGAGAGGGAAAGTGATATCAAGAAGAGGATATAGAAGCCAAGAAGACTCGAGAGTGATTCAAGTTCATCATTAAAGCCACAAGGTTGGCATAATGCATTTGATTCTTTGAATTTCTGATTTTCATTTGTTCATTGAATAATTTCTTAGAATTATTTGTGATTCATTTTTTAATCTTTAGATTAATAGATTTATGATTTTCAATGTTAATTTCATAAATTCATTGACATTCTTAATTTTTAAGTCTTATTCAAATGCTTAAATTTCAAATTTATTTTGCTTTGTACAGGTTGTAGCTTTGTAAGTTTGTTTTCAATTTCAAAATTAGAATTTAGAATTCAAATTAGGATTTCATCTTGTGTCTCCTCTGCTTCTACGCTTCGTGTGACCTGAAGTAAGAAAAACAAAGTGAAATCCTTGTTTGACCAAGTATTTACAATTTTCATTTTATTACAACAACATTTAGGTTTTTTAAAATTTTAATTAATGCATAAATATTTGATAAAATTATAAAATCAATCATAAAATTTGAAAGTCAAATTAGGATTTTAACTTGTGTATCCTCTACTTTTGCACTTCGTGCGACTTAAAGTAAGAAAAACAAAAGTGAAATCCTTGTTTGAAAAAGGTCAAGAACAAGGATTCTTGTTTGTGTATCCTATACTTTTTTCCTTCATGCGATCTGAAGTAATAAAAACAAAAAAAATCCTTGTGTCTTAATCCCTTCCACTATGTATGGTTTGAATTTTAAATTTTAAATTATAAACATAATATTTTAATCATTTCTTGCAGTGTCATTATGAGTTCTCATAGCATGAGTGAGGATGAGGGTCAACCTCAAGGAGTTGAGGTTGAAGTTAAAAGTGAAAATGAATTTGATTATGAACTTGATTATCCTAGTTCAGAAGCAAGGAGGGGTGAAAATCAAACTAGTTCTATTGGGAGTCCAAATTATAGTTGCCCTTTCAAAATCCTACAAAAATATGTTAAGGGTCCCTTTGATCTAAAGTCCCTTATAAAAAAATTTGCAACAAAGATACCAGCAAAGCTTGGGATAGCTGGGGGCACTAGGTTGTGGAAGTGTAACCTATGTGACCTTGAATGGTTTGGTAACATGACTAGAACGAATGCTCACCTCCTTCTTATCCGAGGCAAAGGTGCATATATATGTGAAAAGTTGCAAAGAAATATGAAATATAGGGCTGAAATATGTAGATTTTGGGGTGCTACTGAAGAAGATGCACCTACATCTACTACTTTTCCACCAAGGGGAAGGTCCATCTGAGTTCTACTTCTACTACTTTGTAGAGGCCAACGAATCCATCTAGTTTAGGGGCAGTAGGGCCTAAGGGGAAACATAAGGTGACTAGTGATGCTTCAAATCCACTGGGAAAATTATTCAATGTCCAAGAAAAGGATGAGGTAGATGATGCCATTGGAAAATTCTTCTTTTCCAATGGCATTCCATTCCATGTGGCTCGCTCTCCATATTATAAGGAAGCTGTGGAAAAGATAATAAGGGCAAGACCATCATATGTGCCATGAGCGGAGACTAAATTGAGGACAACAATTTTGGATAAGAATTATTCCAAGATTAATATTTTAATGGAGAAAATGAAGAATACTTGGGTCACAAGTGGATGCAGCATAGTCATGGACGGCTAGATGGACATTAGGCATAATCCACTCATCAATATCATGGTTACATGTACAACAAGCCCTTATTTCATTAAGGCTATTGATTTTTCAAGGCATCATAAGGATGCTGATTTTCAATTCCAGATCCTCAAAGATGCTATAGAGGAGGTTGGGCTACAAAATGTGGTGCAAGTAGTGATAGATGCAACCCATGTGTGCAAAGTTGTAGGCAAGTTAATTGAGGCAAATTGTAGACATATTTGGTGGACTCCTTGTTGTGTGCATGCCATGAATAATGCACTCAAGGACATGGGAAAAATTAGCTAAATCAAAATAATTGTTAATGATGCTAGAGATGTGTAGATGCTTATCTACAACCACCACACTTCAACTGCACTCTTCAAGACCTTCTCCAAGAAGGAATTATTGAAACCTGTAGAGACTAGGTATGCATCATACTTTATTCTCTTAGAGAGGATGCTTGAGTTGCAAGAGGCATTGCAACTAATGGTTATGACAATAGAATGGAATCAATGGCTTGAGTCGAAGACAGAGCAGGGGAAGAGGGTGAAGGAGGTGGTGAAGAGTGATGTTGGGTTGATGCCATATATATTGTCTCCATTATTACTCCAGTCTTCAGAGTGATTAGATATGGGAATGCTAATGCACCTACCACTGGAGAGGTGTATGAGTGCATTGATACTATGCTTGATCAAATGAAGGGTATTTTACAACAGAAAGACCCCACATTGCAATTCTACACCCAACATATTCAACCGATCATTCATCACAGATGGGAGAAGTCCAACACTCCCTTGCACATGGTTGCCTATGCATTAAACCCGAAGTGGCACATGCAAAGGCCTGTTAGAGTTACATCTATACAAGATACTAAGGTGGAGGCAGGGTTCATGAAGGCCATTCATAAAATGTATAATTCTATAGAGGCCAACATCATTCGTACTGAGTGGATAAAATTTGCCTCTTAGGGGATATTCACGGGAGGACAAAGTAGATAGGTAGACTATGGCACATGAGGACCCTATTTTGTGGTGGACTATGCATGGGCCTGCTTCTATGACTATCAATCTAGCCATTCATTTACTGTCCCAAGTTTCTAGTTCTGCTGCTGAGAGGAACTGGTCTACTTATAGCTTCATCCACTCTGTTAAGAGGAACAAGCTTAACTCTAGGAAGGCAAAGAAGCATGTCGATGTACATAGTGCCTTGCATCTCATTGACTGCAACACACATACAAGGAGAGTCCAATAGATATATGGGATCTAGATCTAGAGGAGTTGGCATAGATTGATGATGATGCTACACAGACATGGTTGGTTGGTATTGGTTTGGAGGAGCTTGAGCATGTGGATTCCAGCAGTTCTAGTGATGAGGAGTTCGGTGAAAAATTTGGGGATGATTAGAGGCATCAGGCCATTAGCCATTGACTCATTATTATTTATTATTTTATTTTTAAACATTGTTGATTGCAATCATGAACCATCATTATGAAAATTTGACCTCTAAATTTGATATTTTGATTTTGATTTTTAAATTTCAATGTTCAATGTTCATTGGTTCAATAGTTCAAACTTCATTGTTAAAAACTTAAATGTTAAATTGTTAATGTTCAATGCAATATACTTATTCCTTGTTGATGTAGGAGCATCTCAGGCTCTCAAGCTATCTGCATTAATATGTACATACGCAAAATTTTGTTTTTCAATTATGTTGTGTGAGGCAGATACATTGAAGTTCAACTTTGATAAACCCTAGCCTGTTGGTGGGTGTCTTTCTTCATTGGTATGACCTTGTCCGTTCGGTGAGACTCTTGGTGGTGTCCCTTCGACAACCTGATGCCAAGTTGTGTAGCATTGGTGTAATTATGCGATGTCAAAGGGACTCAAATTCTAGTTCCCTCGACAACCCGATGGTGGGTATGAGCGTCATGCAATGACAGGGAGATCTATATTGGTGAGAGTTGATGTTTTAGCGGGACTCTAAATCTAGTCCCTTTGATATTTTGATACAAGGCTTGACTCTCGTTTGTGGGAGAATGGATGTCGGCAGGACCATGATCCCGGTCTCTTCGATGACCTGATGGGGAGTTCTATTTGGCGGTGTGGTGTATGGTACTACATGCTCCATCGATGGGACCTTCTTTTGTTAGAGTGAGTCTTTCTACCATCTCTTTGATATCCCGATGGAATGCTATTGAACGACTTGTGGTTTGACAATTCAGTTTTGGGTCTTCGATAGTTAACCGTTGGAAGACCGTTCGACAGGGAAGTGGAAACGAACTATTTTTTTTTCTAGAGAATAGGGGAAGGTAAAATAGAGGAATGTGACCAGAGGAAAAGTGTTGATGTTCAAAATGGGAATTTCTGATCGGAGGGGATTGATCTGAAGGAGGAATTGGGGGGAAAAGGCTGTTGATGGAAAAGTCAAATTGGGGTCTCTGAGAAATATGTTGTAATTGATCTTTGATTGTAATTTGTACTCTTTTGATTGTAATAAATGGAGAATTATTTTCTGTTGAAAGTTTTTGTATGTTTTGTGATTTTGCTGCTTGATTGACAACCTGATAAGGCTCTTCAATCTCGACTGCATCAAGTGGTATCAAAGCAGGTTTGTTCTTGGGGAAAGTGTCAAAGAGATTACGAAGTCCTGAAGGGAATTTGTTGTGGGTAAGTAAGCAAAGGAAGAAGAATTGCAACTACAGAGGACTTGCATAAAATGGCATAGAGAGGATGTGGCAGAGGAAAAGGGGCGTGAAGAGATGTAGACCCTGTTTTGATGGAGATGTCGAGAGGAATTACGGCTAGATTGGAAGCCATTGAAACTGCACAACAAAGAGGTCACCATGTCGAGAGGTGAGTGACAATGAAGAAGACCAGGTTGAAGCTGAAGGAGAAGAAAAGCAACCCGAACTTGATTAGGGAGAAGAGAGATTCATTCGAGCCCTAACTAGAATAAATACTAGACACCATTTTAACCCTCCAGACTATAGTGGTAACCTAAATTCAGATGAATTGTTGGATTGGATCACAAAGATGGAAAAATACTTTGACTTTGAAGGTACAAAAGAAGATAAGAAGGTGAAATATGCCTGTACAAAGTTGAAAGGGCATGCATCCCTGTGGTGGGATCATTTGTAGACTGATAGACAAAGAAGAGGCAAGGAGAAGATAAGGTCATGGGACCGAATGGTAAATAAATTGAAGACAAAAATTTATGCCTGCAGACTATTAGATAAATTTGTTCAGAAAATTGTAGAACTTGAAGCAAAGAGAATCTAGTGTCAAGGAATACATAGAAGAATTTTACCAATTGAGCATTTGAGCAGACCATACAAAGAATGAGATTGAGCAAGTTGCAAGGTATTTAAATGGCTTGCGGGTGCCCATACAAGATGAGATTAGATTTCTTAGATTGCAGAGTGTGGAAGAAGCCTACCAATGTGCGTTGGTGGCTAAAGAGAAGCAAAATAGGAAACAACAAAATAATAATAGGGGTAGAGGCAGAAATGCTCATGGCAGAGGGCAGAGCAGTGGTGGAAGAGGATATTCTGCCAAACAAGATGAAGATGGTACCTCTCAGACTCAAGAAACAGGAGGTAGAGGAAACTTCTAAGGAAGACAAGACTCTTTTAGAGGAAGAGGTAATTTTGGAAGAGGAAGAGCCATAGGTTTCACTGGTACATGCTACCAATGTGGTGAGATCGGGCATAGGTCCTTTGAATGTCCACAAATTCAAGGTGGAGGTAAAGGAAAAGAGGCCAAAGTTCATGTGGCCCAAGTAGAAGATGAAGTGGTAGAAACTTTGAAGCACGGTGAATATCCAAAGGATGGAGAGTCTTTAATGATAAGAAAGATTTTTTTAAGTCTTGAGAAGGAAGAAATCGAACCAATACATAGAAGAAAGTTGTTCAGGACCAAATGTAAGTCAGGCGGCAAGTGTTGTAAAGTGATTGTAGATAGTGGTAACACAGACAATATTGTGTCTGAAGAAATGGTGAGGAAGTTGAAGCTAAAAAGAATGAAGCATCCCATCCCATATAAGGTCTCGTGGTTGTAGAAGGAGCACCAATTAGAGGTAAGAGAACAATGCTTGGTTAATTTTCAAATTGGTAATTACAAAGATGAAATACTCTGTGATGTAATGCCAATGTATGCCTGTCATATCTTACTGGGAAGGCCATGGAAATTTGATAGACAAGCTATTCATGATGGTAAGAGTAATACATATACCATTAAGAAGGATGGACAAGAATTTATTCTGAATCCTATGAAGGATAAAGATGAAGATGCAGAAGGTATTTCTAGGGTGTGTCTTGTCTCAGGAAAGAAATTCCTGAAGGATCTGAAGAAAGATGGTGTTTGTTATGCATTTGTTGCCCAACCTTTTCAAAACATGCCTGTAGAAAAAGAAGAGAAACTACCAGTAGAGATTTAGGAATTGGTTATTGAATATGCTGATATAATGATGGAGTTGCTGGATGGACTACCACTAGTGAGTGAAATCAGTCACTATATGGATTTAATCCCAGGTGCAAGTTTACCAAACAAGGCACCATTTAGGATGACACCTCAAGAGAATGAGGAGATAAATAGACAGGTCCAGGAGCTATTGGACAAAGGGCTGATTAGGGAGAGTCTCAGTCCATGTGCCATACCTACAATATTAGCACCTAAGAAGGGAGGTGAATGGAGGATGTGTATAGACTCCCGTGCAATTAATAAGATCACCATCAAATATAGATTCTCACTGCCTAGAATGGATGATTTAATGGACTGTTTGAGTGGAGCAAGGTACTTCACGAAGATTGATTTAAAAAGTGGGTATCATCAAATCAGAATCCGTGAAGGGGATGAGTGGAAGACAGTGTTCAAGATGAAGGACATATTGTATGAGTGGCTGGTCATATCGTTTGGATTGACAAATGCACCCAGTACATTCATGAGGTTGATGAATTAAGTGCTGAAGCCCTATCTTGGTAAGTTCCTCATAGTTTACCTTGCTGATATTTTAATTTTTAGTAAAACAAAAGAAGAACATCTAGAACATATTAGGGTTGTCTTGGAAAGATTAAAAGAAGAAAAACTAATTATGATTATGAAAAAGTGTACTTTCATGAAGGAGTTAGTGTATTTGGGATTTGTAATTTTGGAAGAAGGATTGAAAATGGATCCTGAGAAGGTAAAGGCTATTGTTGAATGGCCATCACCAAGGAATACTTTTGAAGCCCATAGTTTTCATGGGTTGGCAAGCTTCTATAGGAAGTTCATAAGAAATTTTAGTGGGATATGTGCTCCCATTACAGAGATGATGAAGGGAAATAGAAGAGAGTTCAAGTGGACAGTTGCAGTAGAGAAAAGTTTTCAGTTGCTGAAGAATAAGGTGACAGAGCAGCCGGTATTGGTGCTGCCAGACTTTGGAAAAGTTTTCCAGGTGGATTGTGATGTAAGTGGAACAACAACAGGGGGAGTTCTCACCAAGAAGGAGGACCAATAACATACTTCAACGAGAAGTTGAATGAAGCTAAGAGGAAGTATTCTATGTATGACCAGAAGTTCTATGCAATTGTGCAAGCTCTCAAAAAGTGGAGGCATTATTTGCTACCAAAAGAATATGTGTTGTAAACAAACAATCATGCCTTGTAGTTCATAAATAGTCAAGGTAAGTTGAAGTAGAGGCATATGAAGTGGATTGAGTTTTTGCAAAGTTATTCTTTTGTGTTAAAACATAGGAGTGGTAAATCCATTCGAGTTGTTGATGCACTGAGTAGGAGAACTTTGTTGTTGAATGAGATGAAAGTGAATGTTATTGGTTTTGATACTTTGGGTGAGTTGTATGAACAAGATCTAGATTTCAAAGAGGCATGGTTAACATGCAATAATCTAGTGGAATTGGATTGAACTCCATGGCTGGAGTATTTCATTCAAGAGAGCTTGCTATTCAAAAGAAAAAAATTATGTATTCCTAGAGGCTCCATGAGGGAGAATCTAATCAGAGAAAAGCATAGTGGCAGATTGGGTGGACATTTTGGAGTAGATAAAATAATAGCTCTACTGAATGAGAGTTATCATTGCCCAGGAATGAGTATTGATGTCAAGAAAATGGTACAAGGATGCAGAATTTGTCAGCATGCAAAGGGTATGAAGCAAAATACTAGACTGTATCATCCATTGCCGATTCCAGAGAGATCATGGGAACACATTAGCATGGACTTTGTTCTGGGACTGCCTCGAACTCAAAGAGGTAATGATTCAATTTTTGTGGTTGTTGATAAATTTTTGAAAATGGCTCATTTTATTCCATGTCAAAAAACTAGTGGCTTCCCATATAGCCAATTTGGTTTTCAAAGAAGTAGTTCGATTGCATGGTTTGCCAAAGAGTATCATATCTAATCGAAATACAAAGTTTGTTGGCCATTTCTGGTGCACATTGTGGAAGAAATTAGGCACACATTTGGGTTTCAGTTCAGCCTACCATCCACAAACAGATGGTTAGACTAAAGTTGTGAACCTGAGTTTGGGTAATCTCCTTTGATGTCTGATTGGGGACAAACCAAAACAGTGGGATTTGCTATTGCCATAGACAGAGTTTGCCTATAACAATTTAGTTAATAGGAGTATTGGGAAAAGTCCATTCAATGTGGTGTATGGTTTCAGTCCTAGGGGCATAGATGAACTCAAAGATAGTGCATAACTGGTGAGAACAACTGCTGTGGTGAAGGATTTTGCAGAATATATCAGAGATTTGCATAAAGAATGGAGTAGAGTGCACACTAATTCTACTACATTTGTTCTATGGATATATTATGCATTATGGAATGCTCACAAAACTAACATAATCTAAGTATGAGATGGCTATAATAAAGGCAATTGATAATGATTATGATATGGAAAATGATAGCATGTACTTGCATATGAAATATGTGATGTGATAATGATGTGAGAGGCTCAATTTATAGAGGGTTGAATGATGGATAAAGGGCTAGGATTAAAAGATGAAATGGATGGCTAGGATTAGATGAGAGGATTATAGGTCAAGGATAAGAATCTTCTAGAGCCTTCTTCTATGTGAATGGTGGAGATTAAAAAGATGTGATATGAGGTGGATGGTGGAGATTAAAAGTAAATTTAATTTTAGATCCATTATTTCATAATTGTAAACAATTATTTAATAATAGTGGTGAGTGGTTGAAAATAAAGATGTAAGTGGGTGAATTAATTAAATAATGAGATTATGTAATTAATTTATGGATCTAGGAAGTTGTTAGAAATGATAAATTAATTAAATAAATGGACTTTATAAACTAATTTAAGAGGAAATGAGAAATTAAATAAATAAAAGAAATTTATTTATTTAATATGGGAAAATGGATTAATGAAAGATGGATTAATTCATTAAATAATAATATTATTTAATTAATTATTAGAAGACATGTTAGGGTGCAAGGTGGTGTTAGAAGTGTGTCGAAAATGAAGGTGAATACATGGTCATTTTCATGTGTCTACAGTAGGATGTAGTCTCTAGATTGCGATACATGTAAAGAGACTAATTGTACTTCGAGTCTATTTTTGATTAAAACAATTATAACTCTCTTTTTGTTGGTGGGTTTTTCCCATAAGGGTTTCCTATGTAAATCTTCGTGTCTTATGTGTATGTGGTTTGCGTATTATTTCATGTTCTTCCCTTAATGTTGCTAAATGAATTGATACAACAAACATAATTCTATTTAGATCACACAATCTTAAGCTTTCTAATGTCCTAGATTATTAGTCATCTTGAGGATTAATTTCCCAACATCATGGCAAGCTTATAAACCATTGCAAATTGTTCATTTACATATATGTGGCACTATGTAAACACCAAGCTTGAGTAAGTCTTTTTATTTCTTATCATTCATAGATGATTAGTCTAGGAAGACTTGGGTTTATTTCTTGAAGCATAAGGATGAAGCACATGATTGTTTTATAAATTTTTAAGCACTAGTTCAAAATGTATGCGGTCACTCAAATATAATATTAAAGAATAATCATGGAGAAGAGTTCACCTGAAACTAATTTAGTAGTTATTGTTTTGAAAATGGAATAAAAAGACAATTCATAACAAAATGGTGTTGTTGAGTGGAAAAGTAGAACCATTATTGAAATGGCAAGGTCCATGCTACAAACAAAGCATTTTGGAAATAGATTTTGGACAGAATTAGTAGCTACAATTTTGTATATTCTCAATAGAAGTCCTAAATTAGTAGTGAAAAATTATACACCAAAACAAGTGTGATCAGGTAGAAAACCAAGTGTTGATCATTTGAGAGTTTTTGGTTCATTGGCATATGTGCTTGTGTTAGATGAGACTAGAAGATGGTTGGATGCAAAGAGTGTAGAGCACTTATTTGTGGGCTATTCTGATAATAGTAAAGCATACGAGTTTTGGGATTCAAAATTGAAGAAAGTGATTGTGTCACAAAATGTGATATTTGATGAAGGGGGAGGATGGCAAGAATATGAACAACAAAAAGAACCAACAAGTTTTGTGACTAATTCATCACAATATGACATCATTTCTCTCCACAATAATTTGAATGGCAGCTCAAACACTACTTCCACTTCACCTCCAAGAGCTCATTCACCAAGTTCAAGCAATACCATAAGCCCAACATCAACTTCAAGGCCTACAAGAATTTAGAATCTTAATTTTTTTATTAGAATGCTGACAACCAAGATAATTTCAATCAACTTGTTAGCTTTGCATTAGTTTCTCAAATTCAAGAAGAACCAAATTGTTCTGAAGATGAAACAAAACATAAAGTTTGGTGTGATGAGGTGAAAAAAGAAATGGGAGCAATTGATAAGAATAAAACTTGAGACCTGGTCAATCCACTAGAAGATAAAAAGTGATAGGAGTTAAGTGGATTTATAAAAAAGGTATAGGAGTGATGGAAATATTGAAAGACAAAGTACAATTGGTTGTAAAGGAATATGCACAAGTATATGGCATAGATTATGTAGAAACATTTGTAAATGATGCTTGTTGGGGTACAATAAGATGTGTGCTAGCTTTGACAACCTATAATAAGGCAACAACAAACCAAATGAATGTGAAATCATCATTCTTGAATGGTTTCATTGAAGAAGTTTATGTGGAGTAAATCCTAGTTTTTGAAGTAGAGGGAAGATAAGAGTGTGTTTATAAGCTAAAGAAAGCTTTATATGGTTTGAAACAAGCTCCTCATGATTGGTATTCAAGAATTGTCAATTATATGTAGTAGCATGAGTTTGTTAGGAGCCCAAATGAATCAACATTGTATGTGAAAATTTAAGCTAACCATATTTTAATTGTTTGTTTTTATGTGGATGACTTGATTTCATAAGTAACAATTCAAGGTAATGCCTGAACTCAAGCAAG
Organism: Cunninghamia lanceolata; assembly: GCA_027924645.1. Classification (NCBI taxonomy): domain Eukaryota; kingdom Viridiplantae; phylum Streptophyta; class Pinopsida; order Cupressales; family Cupressaceae; genus Cunninghamia; species Cunninghamia lanceolata. The sequence continues at coordinate 21,182,320 of BSBN01000025.1, forward strand.
CAATGATAAAAAAATTTCAAACAACTAGTCTTGGATTAATGCATTACTTTCTTGGCATGCAAATAAACCAATCACATGATGGCATTTTTATTTCTCAAGCCAAGTATGCATGAGTTGTTGAAGTGCTTTAGATTGGACAAATGCAGGTTGTGGCAACTCCATTGGCACTAGGTGAAAAGCTAAGCAAAGAAGATGAGAGCAACGTCATTAATGGTACTCTTTTTTGAAGTCTAGTTGGAAGTTTGATATATCTTACAACTACTAGAATAGATATTAATTCTGTAATAAATCTTGTCTCTAGATTTATGACAAACCCACATAAAAATCACATTTTGAGAGCAACAAAAAAAATACTTCATTATGTCAAAGGCACAAGTTTTGGCATTCATTATGCATGTAATATCCCTGACGGATATTGGCTAAAATTTTGAATGCTCTGATTTGATTTTTCTGAATCTTGTAATTTTTCAATCAAACCCGAGGACAGAATTTTCTGATTTTCTATTTGCACCTTCAATTTGTCAACAACATGAATTATAGAATAGCCTAACTACTAGGAATGAGATACACCATACATTTCACATAAATGATCAACACAATCAGAACACTACTGCCATGAATTCAGTTTGCTTTAGACTTCCATTACATCACTTGTATGGCTTATCATAGCCAATTACAAATATCAGAGTGCTATTACGATACTGAAATGAAATGATGAATACATACCAGCTTCAATACTCAGATCTACTATGACGAAAGGCTTCAATGATGATGATTACAAATGTTTATTGATTGTTGCATACATCAGCCATGTCTGATTATTATCAAACTTAAATCAGACTTCTATACAAAGCAAAATGAGCATCAATATGCTTTCAAACCTTCACCAATCAATGCTTAAACAAAGAGATAAGACCAATATGATGTCCTATCATTCATTGGACCTTACAAATGCCCTAAATGAGTTCTGATATACTGCTGTGACAGAGATATGACTGTTGCAATAACCTTTGATAGCCCAGATTGCATCAAAATACCAAAATAGTGCCACAAATATGCTTGCAAACTAAACACAAAATGGTACGGATCACTGTAGCGACGGTACGGATCACTGTAGCAGCGGTACGGATTACTGTAACAATCTTTAAAAAATCATTGAATCTCTAAAATCTTCAATTCCAGCCAATCAAGCATTCAAACCCTTCTTCAAAGATGCCAATTTAACCTTCAAAACCCTAGCTGGAATAATGCAGAAAATGTCTCCAATAAGCTCTAAATGGACTCATGAATGAAGCCCACACTATGGCAATAATATCAGATAGTATTGCACAGCCTCAGAATTGCATAAACATTGAAGAGTTCTCATTCTTCAATGGCTCATATGCAGAAACCCTTTGTCTCCTCCAGAAAACCACAAAAATAGATTCAAATGGTCATTCAATAATAATGAGGTTGATTTGCTTTTTGAGTCCTTTTATAACCTCAATCTCCTTAATAGCTTTTAAATCCACTTTAGGTTTTTAATAAAACTTTATTATAAGTCTCATAAATGGGTGCTCCAATCCATGAAATTTAAATGTACTTTAAGTGATTTTAATGATTGGTCATGGCCCCATCGAATATAAAGTGACTTCAAAAACTTTATAATATAACTTCACTTAGCACTTTAATCCACGACTTTAATATTATTATATGACCCCCACCTTATAATAATAATTAATTATTATTAAAGATTACCTTTAATAATAATTAAAGGTCATTTATCTCCATAATTAGACATCATTTCTCAGTCCTGTTTGAACCTGGGGTTTCACCATGACACCCTCTATGCATCCAACCATCTTACCAAAAATAGCAGGGGTCCATCTCTATCAACCTCAGTCGGCTAAAAATAGCGAGAGCCTCCAATACAGGACCAGAGACCTCTAAACAACCTTATCACCAGCTGAAACTGGGGAACAACACTGAAATCACCACATGACCAGATACCTTGCTATAAATAGAAACTCAGGAAAGATGACTTACTATAAATAGTAAGTGTGTAGAACTGAGTCCAACAAAGGCCAAACCTAAACCCAAACTGAGCTCTGATAGAGAAAACACACTGATCTCTGCCAAAAGGGACCCTCTAACCATTTGAGTTAGCCTACGAGGGCCAGTGATAGGCTAAACTATCATAAAACAGGATCATGCTAAAAAGGGGACATTACAATGCACCAACAAAGAGTTTGGATATGATAAGATTTTCTGAATTAGATTGGGCTAACTCTATAGATGATCCGTAATCAACATCAGGATATTGTTTTCGTCTTGGAAAAGGTGTTGTAGCATGGAGTTCAAAGAAACAACAAACAATTGCTCCTTCTATAGCAGAGGTAAAATATACAGTAGCAGCTTCTACATGCTGTAAATCAGTTTGGTTGAAAAGAATTTTAGAAGATTTTACAACACCAATCAAGTATGCCTATTGTTATTTATTATGACACCAATAATACAATTCAAAATGCCAAAAAATCTAGTTCTTTATTTAAAGACAAAATATTACATTAGGACATCATTCTATCAGAGACTGGATTAAACAAGGAGAATTGTAGCTACAGTTTTATCTGACAAAAGATCAACTTGTAGATATATTTACAAAAGCATTCCAAAAGAACAATTTTAAGCATTAAGGTAGATAATGTTGGAAACAATTTTTGGGTGTAGGAAATAACAAGAATAAAGACATTTTCTTTTGTAGGCAAGCAATAGAATTAAGCGAGATGTTTTGCTTTCTCAGTTTTATATGTAGCTTTAAAGATTTCTTTTTCTAGTTTTATTGGTTAGGCTTTTGAACTCAATTTTCAATAAAGTTATGATGTAATCTTGCAAAGCAATATCTAAAAATATATATAGAGATTTTTTTTTTTTAATCTACTTTGTTTTGTTTCGAGTGCAATAGTGTAGGTTGCAATAATATAGAACAACTACAGCACGATATGTTACTTTACAGGACTTATGTTGCCACGAGGAGCTCATATGGAAAGTAAGACTTGGTCAAACACGTGTGATGGTTGCTACAAAACTGCATTACATTTAAAATTTGGATGTCCTTTATGCTTTGGAAAATCTCTAAATTGTTTCAGAATTTTGGTCATCGAAGGAGTTAACAATATCTATGCAAAATCATGAGATTCTCCCTTGATAAGGAGTTCTATGTACATGAACTCTTTTACATGATGTAAAATGGCGACTTGTTGGAGCTGTGGCATGATGTAGGAGAGTTTTTTAAGAGGAGAAATTTCCTATTTTTTTCATTGGCTTCTCATTCTTCTCGTTGATCGAGAGCTTTTGGCATTTCTAAATGCACTTGGAAAATTCTAGCACCTAGAAGCAAGGATAATGGATTTGACTTAAAGGATAAAGCTAGATTGAAGCACTATAGTTGACACGAGGCTATCATATACAGACAGACATGGAATTATAATTCCTTGATGAACTACTATTATCTAATTTATGTTTTTATAATGTGCACTAGATATTGTGGTTATTTTGTGATGAAAGAAAAGACACGTTGAATGGGTAGTGTTGGAGATGAAACAACGTTAAAAAGATGGTGTTCAATGGGCTCTTAGAAGCATTAATGGTTAATAAAATGGTGGCAACTAAATTGTTAGCCCTTGAAACTCGGGATCTACAGTACCATTAGCAAAACCAAACAATTACTTGAATGATAGTTCACAAGGATCGCATTTTGGGAAAATAAAAAACAAATTTTGAAATAAGTAGTATTATTTATCTAGGAAAATCTAAATATGGGGAAAAACCAATTAGTAGTAGTAATGGTATGTCTACTGAATCTTATTAGATTGGAAACAATCAATCACAAAGAGTAGATACAATAATTAGTTGTTCTTATTCTCATTGTTTAGTTGCCAATCCTTATAATTAAATTCTCCTCAATTTGATCACTATGAGGCCCATTACCACTCTCCCTCCACCCTCCCACCCCCTGTAACATACACCCCACGGTATGTGTTTCCCCTGACTGAATTTTTTTGTGTTTTTTTTTTGGTTTTTTGCTGTTTATGTTTTATGGGTTGTCTTGCATGTTTGATTTTTGCATTGCATGTGCATAATATGAAACAGATAAACAAACCCAAAAAATATACAATGTATTTGCATAAACGAAAAGCAACCCAGATCATAAAATGCACTAAAACTAATTACTATGACATACCCAGATGGAAAACTTGAACTTTATTTTATTGCCGAAATTGGACCAGCAATACAAAGCTATAGAAATGCATCAATCTTCTCACTCCAATGAGGAAGTCATCAGCAATACAAGTCTGAGCTGATAAGTGGTCCCTAATCGCCTAGAATGAGGGGTTTTACAGCTTCAAAGGCACAACGAACAACCACTATGAACCCACAAACTGTACTTGGCAGTACGGCCCCTTGGGATGGGTAAATTAGTAGTAAATGAATTGAAATTTGCTTCTAACCCACTCAGATCTGTCTACAACACTATATCCACCTCCAACGATTAGGATGGAAGTCATAAATCTGCGAATAACCTCTAAAATTAATTACCAACAACAGTACGACCTATAGGAGCAGTACGACCCTGCAACAAGGGTACGGCCTGCACAAAAGACTCTGACAACAACATATAACTACTCCACAATGCTTATTTCTATCTTCTAATGCACTCCTCAATCTTGCAAATCAACCTCCAAAAAGATGTGAACTTTCAGCTCTAAATCTCTACCGGAACCGTCAATGAAGCACAAATGGAACCTCTGGATGAAGCTCCTCATACCCCCTCCTAATGCACTCTTTCATATGCAAGGAAAGGCAAATCTGCAAAGGTTTTTGTCTCTGCAATTCGTTCTTCTAACCACAAAGCCAAGCATCAAAACCCTATGCACGGCAACTCCAAAACAAGAGCAATAATCATAAACCAAGCATAAATAAATGAAGTTACATCTTAGTCCTTATATCTCCCTCAAGCCCAACGCCCAAGTGAGAGGGAAAATCTTTTAATTTCTAATTTTTAATTGACCCCCTTGTCCCTCCATGAGATGGGTGTTCCTCCCTATGCAATCACTTTTCTAACTTTAAGTTACAACTTATTATTATAAAGACTAATTATAATATAACTTAAAGTTACTCAAAATTACAATAAGTTAAATCTTTAATTTAACTTATATAAAATTGATATAGCTCTAGAAGATTTGACTTCTCGAATCTCATGCCTAGGCTCGTCCACTGCCCTGCCAAATATGGAATCTAGCTCTGTCACAAATTACTATAAATAGTAAGTCCTCAAACTAACTCCCTGAACACTACCGTTAGCCTATGGGAATTTTGTGATAGGCTAACCCTGACCTCCCAGCGTGATGAGCTAAGTGGGGGACATTATAGTCCACCCTCCCCAAGATTGCTTGTCCTCAAGCAACCTCAACTTTGGATGCTACAATATCTACTCACCCTCCCATGTGGCATCCTCAACTGGCAGATTCTTCCACTTAACCAAGTATTCTCTGATAACCTGTTTCCTTAAATGTCTCTTCTGGGTGTCAATTATAGCCTCAGGTACAAGGATCAACTTACCCTCCTCATCCAATGGTGGAAGCTCTATAGAAGGAACTATATTGTAGCCAAGAGCTTTGTTCAGTCTGGAAACATGGAACACATTATGTACTCTGCTGTCTAATGGACACTCAAGCTCATAAGCCACCTCACCCACTCGTCTGACAATCCTGAAAGGACCATAAGTTTTAACTTTTCTGCTCCACTCTTTTTGAGAGTGGATTTCTTGTAGGGTTGGAGCCTCAGATACACCATGTCTCCAACCTCGAAACTCCTCTCCACTCGGTGCTGATCAACATACAACTTCTGCTGATTCTGTGCCTGTTGTATATTCTCCTTAAGCTCCTTGAGAATGTCCTGACTATCCTGCAAAAGATCATTAGCCTTAGGCACTCAACTATCGCCAAGCAAGAGATCTGTGAAGCATGGGGCATCATAGCCATATAGTGCACTGAAAGGAGTCATCTAAATAGACATGTGATGTGTAGTATTATAGCAGTACTCCCCTAAGTGCAACCATCTAATCTAGGCCTTCTACTGCCCTGAAACATATTTACACAGGTACCCCTCTAACCATTTATTTACCACCTATGTTTGTCCATTAGTCTGCGGGTGGTAGCTAGTGCTAGGAATCAACTCTGTACCACACAACTTGAACAATTTCTGCCAAAATATTCTTAGGAATTTGTTGTCCCTAGCACTAACTATGCTCCTAGGTACCACATGTAACTTGAATATCTCCCTAAAGAATAGCTCAGCCACCTGAGAAGCTGTATAGGTCACTGAAATAGCAAAGAAATGTGCAAATTTGGTGAGTCTATCAACCACCACATATATGCAGTCCTTACCCTATACCTTCGGCAACCCCGTAATGAAATCCATGGAGATACATTCCCATTTTTGATTGGGAATGGGTAGTGGCTGTAGTAATCCTGCAGGAAAGGTATGCTCGTGCTTATTCTGCTAGCAAACGAGACACTCACGAACATACTTCTACACCTCATCCTTTAGTCCTTTCCATGTAAACCTCTCCTAAATCTGTTTGTATGTCTTAAAGAATCCAGGATGGCTAGCCATTGGTGTGTCATGGAAAGTTTTGATAATCTTCTTCTTAAACTATGAATTGGGCACTAAAAAATAATATCCTTGTACACAATCAAATCACTCACCACAGAATATCTCTCATCTCTGACGGTGCCCTCAATGACTCCTGTAGCCCAAGAGTCCTTAGCATACTCTGCCATGATCTCCTCTTTCCAATCAGCAGAGATTTCCCCAACCAAACACAAGTGAGGTCGTCTGGACAAGGCATCTACAACTAAATTTTTCTTTCCTTTGACATACTCGATGTCAAAATCATATGCCTGCAATCTATTGACCCACTTTTGTTGTCTGTCATTCAGGTCTTTCTGGTTCATGAAGTATTTGATGATGTTATGATCTGTTCTGATTATGAATCTACCCCCAACCAGATACTGCCAGAATTTGGCCAATGCATGCATAATGGCCAACATCTCTCGGTCATATACTGAGTAGCTACTCTCCACACCCTGAAGTTTTATGCTCTCAAAAGCTATCGAGTGCTTCTCTTGCATAAGAACAGCCCCGATCCCCTCTCCATAAGCATCACACTGTAACTCAAACGGTTTAGCAAAGTCAGGGATCGCTAATACTGGACATGTAGACATCAAGTGCTTGAACTTGTCGAAGCACTGTTGGGCTGTGTCACTCCATTCAAAGGATCCCTTCTTCGTCAGATCAGTCAATGGTGCTGCTATCTATGAGAACCCCTTAACAAACCATCTGTAAAACCCACAAAGCCCGAAAAACCCCTTAAGTTGTGTGAGGTTTGTGGGTGGAGGCCAATCAATTATTGCCTTAATTTTCTCTGGATCCACTCTAACTCCATTTGCACTGATAAAGTGGCCAAGGTAAAGCAACTATGTCATACCAAAATCACACTTATATTCCTTGGTATAGAGTGAATTACTCTCCAAGATGCTCAAAACCTCCTCTAGATGTCTCAAGTAGTCCTCCCAAGTCCTGCTGAATATCAAAATATCATCAAAGAAGATCAAAACAAATTTCTTGAGCTGCTACTTGAAAATTTGATTCATACAACTCTGGAAAGTGGCAAGTGCATTAGTCAAACTGAAAGGCATGACTAGAAACTCGAAATGACCATAGTGGCATCTAAAAGCAGTCTTCTCAATGTCCTTTTCTTGCATCTTGAACTAATGGTATCCAGATCTCAAATCAATCTTAGAAAAATAACATGCACCATGTAACTCATCTATCAATTCATCTACCTTGGGAATTGGATACCTATTTTTTATAGTCTTCTTGTTTAGGGCCTTGTAATCTATGCACATTTTGATTGTCCCATCCTTCTTTTTGACCAAAACAACTGTAGAAGTGAATGGGCTTTCACTGGGCCTAATATGTCCCATCTCCAGAAGCTCCTTAACCATTTTCTCAATCTCATCCTTTAGCCTCTTCGGATGGCGATATGGTGTAATCATGATGGGTTTAGTCCCATCCTCCAACTTAATGACGTGCTCTATGCCTCTATCAGGAGGCACTCTAGGTGGTATATCCAAAAACACCTTACTGTGTTTGGTTAGCAACTTCTGGATATCTGGATGATAGCTATTCTTCTATCATGGTGGGGATTCTGGCATAATGAGGCACTTTGCTACCCACTCAACCTGGTCATGTCTCAAGAGCCTCTCCATTCTCTTTAGTGATACCACTCGAGGTCCACCATCTGAAATCCCCTTAAGGCATATTTTTTTCCCATTATACTCAAATCTCATCTCCATTTTCTTAAGATTTATGGTGAACTCCTCCAACTGGCTCATCCAATGCATGCCAAGCACTACATCTGTTTCCCCTATACCAACCACATAGAAGTAATCAACTAGCTCATAATCATCCATGATGATTTTCAACCCTGATATTCTCCTCGTGCAATGCATTTTGAATCCGTCAGCCACCATCACCTTAAAGCCTTCGAATTCTTCTATTTTCAATCCCTTGCAAGCAACTAACCCTTTATCAATAAAACTATGAGTGGCTCCTGTATCAATAAGGGTGATAACTCGCTGCCCACCTAGTACACCATGCACCCTGAAAGAGCCAACCTTCTGAAAACTCGACAACTGGGCAATAACACCTCCACTATCAGCACTGTGATGTGAAGCTCTCTCGTCCCCACTGTCACCATGCTTTGAATGTTGATCTGACTCTATGTCTAATGCCTCTAATTGTGACTCCTCAGCTGAATAGTACTCAATTAGTTTGACCTTAGCCTAATGTGAGCACTTATGCGAAGGATCCCATGGTTCTTTGTAATGAAAGCACAATTTCTTCCTTCTGTACTCATTCAAATGATCATTAGTTAACCTGTTGGATCTATCCTTGTGCTAATCAACATCTCTGTGAAATGGTTTCTTCTCCTTCTCCTTGTCCCTCCTATGAGAAAATCCCTTAGACTAGAATTTACTCCTCCACACTGATGACTCCATGTCTTGGGCCTTTTTCATGGCCTCCTAGAGTGTAGCAAGGTCAAAACCCTTAACCCAACCACGAAGTGGGTCTGATAATCCATCAATGAATAGAATCACTAACCTGTGCTTAGATAAATCTGGGACCATAACAGATAGGTCCTGAAACTCAGAGATGTAGGAGTCTAATGATCCACTCTGCCTTAGCTGTGCTAACTCCTTAAACTGAATTTCCAGATCCTTCTTATCAAATCTGTCGATCAGACAGCAATAAACTCAACATAGGAAGTAATCTGATCATGCCCCAATGTGACCTTCCCATTACTCCACCACTTGTGTGCCACTCCCTCCAAATGTAATGTAGCATAAGTGATGGCATCCTCCTCAGGCATAGGACTGATCTGCAAGTAGCTATCCAACTTTTGCACCCAAGCCCTAGCAGTGGTCTTTCCTGATCCATCAAAATAGGGAAGTGTCATCTTACTCACCTTCTTCTGTAACTATTGGTTTTGAGGTCTGTTCTTAATCCTAATGTCAGAGTACTCCGCAAAAGTCATTTTTGCTCTAAACTATGCACTAGAGGCTCTCCAATTCCTTAGAATCTCCTCCTGAAACTCGGCCTGTGTGGGATCATGTTCAGGAACTTGGTTCTTGGGAGCAAAGGTCAGAATACCAGGTTTGTCACCTGTTGTAAATTGTGAAGTCCTCCTATGAGTCACTGAGGCCTCATCCTCATCATCTTTAAACCTGTGTCTATCACCCTGGTTCGTATCTCCATTGTTCCTGTCCCCTGGTTCCTATCGCCATTATGTCTATCACCCATATTATGCCTGTTCCTATCTCTGTCATTGTTCTGATTCTTGTCACCATTATTGTTTCTATGCCTATCACCGTCATTGTTTCTATTCCTATCACCATTGTTCCTATTCCTGTCACGGTGATTTTCCCTATTATTCAATCCATCAAGCAACTATGCAAGGGAGTGTCCTATCTCAGCCTGTGTCTCCATCATCTCTCACTGAGAATCCCTCAACTCTCTCTCTATGGCCACTGAGCTCCTGGTGAGCACATTCAGGATCTCTCGTAAACTAGGCTCCTCAACCTCCCTGTCACCCATTTCTTCTGTGGGTTCTATAACTGGTGGTAACTCTCTTGAAAATGGGACTGTACATGAAACTAAGGAATCTTCATCACTAGCGTCAACCACAATCTTGTCCTCAAATGGATATATTGGTGGCTCAAGATTCTCTGGTTCTATCCGCTGCAGAAACTGTGTTACTTGTCTTGCCCTAGTATTTCGGAAAGGATATCTATCTATAGGTCACGTGTCTCATTTTTATCAACTGCATGTCATATCAACCCCATAGGATGGCAAGATTTTCTGCTATGATACCATTGTAACATACACCCCACTGTATGTGTTTCTCCTGACTGATTTTTGTGGTTTTTTTGGTTTTCTGCTGTTTATGTTTTATGGGTTGTCTTGCATGTTTGATTTTTCCATTGCATGTGCATAATATGAAAAAGATAAACAAACCCAAAAATATACAATGTATTTGCATAAACAAAAAGCAACCCAGATCACAAAATGTACTAAAACTAATTACTATGACATACCCACATGGAAAACTTGAACTTTATTTTATTGCCAAAACTGGACCAGCAATACAAAGCTATAGAAATGCATCAATGTTCTCACTCAAATCAAGAAGTCATCAGTAATACAAGTCTAAGTTGATAAGTGGTCCCAAATCACCTAGAATGAGGGGTTCTGCAGCTTCAAAGGCACAATGAACAGCCACTCTGAACCCATGAACTGTACTTGGCAGTATGGCCCCTTGGGATGGGTAAATCAGTAGTAAATGAATTGAAATCTACTTCTAACCCACTCAAATATGTCTACAGCACTATATCCACCTCCAACAATTAAGATGGAAGTCATAAATCTGCCAATAACCTCTAAAATTAATTACCAACAACAGTACGACCTCTAGGAGCAGTACGACCCTGTAGCAAGGGTACGACTTGCACAAAAGACTCTAGCAGCAGCATATAACTAGTCCACAATGCTTATTTCTATCTTCTAATGCACTCCTCAATCTTGCAAATTGGCCTCCAAAAAGATGTGAACATTCAACTCTAAATCTCTACCGGAACCATCAATGAAGCACAATTGGAACCTCTGGATGAAGCTCCTCATACCCCCTCCTAATGCACTCTTTCATACACAAGGAAAGGCGAATCTGCAAAGGTTTTCGTTTCTGCAATTCATTCTTCTAACCACAAAGCCAAGCATCAAAACCCTATGCACAACAACTCCAAAACAAGAGCAATAATCATAAACCAAGCATAAAGAAATGAAGTTGCATCTTAGTCCTTATATCTCCCTCAAGCCCAACGCCCAAGTGAGAGGGGAAATCTTTTAATTTCTAATTTTTAATTGACCCCCTTGTCCCTCCATGAGATGGGCGTTCCTCCCTAGGCAATCACTTTTCTAACTTTAAGTTACAACTTATTATTATAAAGACCAGTTATAACATAACTTAAAGTTACTCAAAATTACAATAAGTTAAATCTTTAATTTGACTTATATAAAATTGATATAGCTCTAGAAGATTCAACTTCCCAAATCTTATGCCCAGGCTCCTGCACTGCCTTGCCAAATATGGAAACTGGCTCTGTCATGACTTACTATAAATAGTAAATCCTCAAACTGACTCCCTGAAGACTGTCGTTAGCCTACAGGAATCCTGTGATAGGCTAACCCTGATCTCCCGGAGTGATGAGCTAAGTAGGGGACATTACACCCCCACACATAGTACACTGAGTTTAGGAAATTTTTCTTTATTTTAGTTCTTCATTTTTTTTGTTTTTCAGTTTTAGTTTAGTTTTTTGGTCCTGTTTTGCTTGTTTTTAGGTCTATTATATGTTCATTTATTTTGGAATAATTTTTTATCTAGTTTTCCATCCTCTACATGATTAGTGAGCTTTGGGTCTTTTCCTACATTTTCATAGTCAAATCTAGGATGTTTGCATGTACTTCACTAGTTCCTTTGTTTGATGTCATGTACTTAAGTATTTTGGGATAAAATCTCTATTTAGGCGAAGGAAATAAGTGATTAGTAGATTCAATTATTTTTGATATGATTTCATGATTCTAAAATGCTAAATGGACTTTGGGACACCTAAAGTATTACTTTGAGCCTCACACTATTTACACTAAGAGATTTCTTGATTTATTTGAATGCCATTTTTTTTAGCTTGGGTGTCAAGTAAAAACCTTCAGTGATGCTTCCCTCTAACATGACATAGTGGTCCCAAACCTAGAAAACAAACTTAATTAAGCATAAAAGAATGTGCTACACCCCTAATCCTACTGTGTGTATATGGTTATGAGTAGTTGGCTTGTGGCTACCTTAACCCTTATTTAAGTTATATAATCATTAATATAGTCTTATATAGGTAGCTAGGTCAGCCTGGGTGGCATCCATGGTATAAGTATGGTATATATAGTAGGTAGAGGTTATTTATTATCATCATATTGAGTATTGTGTTCTTATTGAAGACTATTGGAGATATCCCCCTCAAAGTGGATTAGGAGGTTGCCCCTTCAAAGTGGCATATTATTATCAAGTATTTGCAACATATTTCCTATTATATTATTCTATTGTGCAAGTTGTTTCATTACAAAATATCAAAAAAATGAGTTAATAAGTTAAAAGAATATCAAAAAATGAATAATGAATTTGAGAAGAGAAAAGAAAAGAAAAGAAATAATATAGTCTCAAAAATTTTGGGTGATTTAGGTAACTATATTGGGGCTATAAATATATGACTAACAGTAGAGTTATGTCTTAAGCATAGTAGAGTTATGTTTGTTGGGGCTATAAATGGTTGGCTAGTCATAGAATAATGTTTAGACATTTGGCAACATGTCTACTGTCGAGTGCTATCAATTCCCAATAAACCTAATGCAGCTAAGGCTTGTATACAACTCAACAATTGTTCTCATTCCATATCAAGAAACTCATTGAGTGATGACATACTACATTTACTTTATCAATCCAGGTATGTATTTTCTTGGTATGGTGTTGATACTATGTGTGTAGCTAAAGATTTCTGGAGATTGGGACACTACAATTGTGTATAGTTGGAAAATGATATTCTCTGAATTAAGAAAGGAATGTAATGGTACAGTATGAAATCTATCTTATAAATTCTAAGAGTAATTGAATTAACCTACTAACTGAAATAGAATAATAAATTGAAACAAAATAATAACAAACAAATCTAGTTCTAATTGCAAGAATCTAATGCTAACATGATAAAGTCTTAGTTGCAATCCACCTTAAGTGGGCCCTTGGATTGATTGCATCCTGCTTTTCTCCCTTGTCAACTACTAATCAAATTAGTATCTCAATTGATTCGTCACATTCAAGAGTAAAAACTATTAAGATGGAAAAAAATTTCTTATCAACTGCAACAATCTAGTACATGCATATTGCTTACATATCGAAATGGCAGAGGCAAGTAAGGTTTCTACGTCGGTGGAGGAGGTGGAGGCGATACTAGTTTCTAAAACACATGGTGTCCCACTAGACGACATGGACATGAACAGGAACAGGCCTGGGGGACCCTCAACCATTGGCTTGAATGGTGCAGGGTAGATTGTCCAAGATTTGCGCGCTATTTTCCCTGATGTTAATGTAGGTTATGGCACTGGTTGTGTGGTGCATGAATTGGATCTATCTACGTAGATTGAAGGATCCTCTCAGGATAAATCATGCCCTGCAAGATCTCTTGTTGTTGGTTCCAGACCCTGCGCTGGCAAGAATGCTTCAGGCCTCCCTCAGAGTTTTATTAAATCGGTTAATTGGGTGCCCAGGCCCGCCCATCACAGACTAGGGTTCAGCCTTTTCTATGTGCTTGTTCATCTCCAGTGGTGGTGTGTGGTCCAAAAGTTATAGAGAATGAGGTTATTATCTTAAGCACAAAATGATCTACAGATTCAACAGTCTTTGGCCCTCTCTTCTAGATCTTCACAACTGGGTCATGGAATTATGGAAACCCTTTGTGAAGGGGTAGATTGAGCTTCTCCCCAGTGCTAGGGGATTCGGTAGATTGAGCTTCTCCCCAGTGCTAGGGGATTCTTCATTGTAACCTTTGCTTCCACAAAGGAGTGGGATGTAGTGCTGGATGGCAGGGTTTAGATGTGGGGAGATCATTCACTTTCCATCAAGCCTTGGGTTTGTTCCTTTAATCTGGACTTACTAAGCCACTTAATGTCAAGCCAATATGGGTTCATCTCCCAAATCTCCCTCTCCAATTTTGGGAGGATTCATGTTTTGAGGCCATAGGCAAGGCTATTGGTCTTCGTTTCTTGAAGAAATATACTATGATCGTATTCATAGGACATTCTATAGTTGTCTGCATCTTAGTGGATATTGACATGTCCATACCCCTTCATGGAGAGGTGGTTTTGATGGTAGGGGATATGCCTTAGACACAACTGTTAGACTATGAGGGTCTTCCCTTCAGATGTAGATGATGTTTCTCTATTGGCCACTTGGCCTTTGGCTATCCTCACTCTTCTCGCAAGGGTGCTACAACTTGGTGGAAGGATGCACTCACTGATCTTTTGACTATTAACACTTCCTCAGTGGATGGTTCTTCCTAGGAAGATGAGCCTCCTCAGGAAACATTGCTTGTTCCTCTTGTAGAGCATATTATAGCGTGCCACATGATTCCCTCTGATTTACTCTTGTCTACTTAGGCTGGGTCTCCTTTGTCAGCCTCAGTTGTTTCTTTGGCTCCTAATCAAGGCCAGATTGCTACTTCATCAATTCCTATTTTTTCATTGGCTCTGCCTTCTTCTGATTCATCTTTGCACAAGGTCTCTTTGGTTGCGACGTCTACTGAGGATTCCATCCTCTTTCCCTGCTCTGAG
This sequence comes from Cunninghamia lanceolata, assembly GCA_027924645.1. Classification (NCBI taxonomy): domain Eukaryota; kingdom Viridiplantae; phylum Streptophyta; class Pinopsida; order Cupressales; family Cupressaceae; genus Cunninghamia; species Cunninghamia lanceolata. Next base: position 21,197,350 of record BSBN01000025.1, read on the forward strand.
GACTTGGACTCAGAGTTTTCTTGGACGGTGGTCTAGCAGAAAAAGAAAGGCCTCCTAAAATCTATTGTTTCTTTGAGGCCTAGGGTCAAGGGTCTTCATTTTTCTTGTTTGAGATTTGGTGTTGTGGAGATCCCCTTTGGTTCTATGTCTTTTGTGTGTTGTTTTTATGATGTTACTAACCTGTTTGTGGCTTGTTTTGCTTCCCTGGGGGATTTTTTGTAAAGGGATTCAACACCCTTGTTTGTTGCTTATAAAAAACAATCTAGTACATGCATGGAAAAAATATACCTATCATATATATGCTGCATCAAAACAATATATACACATCAAACACGAGTTAATACATTTATGAAAAACTATGACTAGTTGGCCACTTCCCGTCATATGAGGGAAGGGCTCTTATTTTTGGAAAGAGAAACCAAACTAGGAAACTAAACTTGAAACAATCAAAGAGGAACACTTCCAACAGGATCCCCTAATTTGTACGTGGTACAAGCAAGTCAATTAAGGACCATTCTAGCAAGTCAATTAAGGACCATGAGAATGGATAACTAGACTCATTTAATCCTTCCACATTTCTTGCTAAGGGATAGACATTTGTCTTTTTTTAAACACCTTTCTTGCTATTTGTGAAATTCATCCTTATTTGCAGAGAATGAGTTAATCGCTACTGGACAATTGTAGGTAGCCACGAGCTTTATTGCAGGAGTTGGTCCTTTGACTTTAGGTACACTACAGTTTTGGCTGCAGGTTGTTACTCTTAGTTGTTGTAGGAAGGAGTTACTCCCATAAAAAAATCCCTACTCTAAGATCATCATAAAAAAATAACATACCACATTATACTTGAAAATAACTTCTTTAACACACATGCTTTTGTCCAAATGATAATTAAAGTCTTAGTTTAAAAGATGGGAATGTCTGCATAAATGTGTTCTTAAAACATGAAACATGGAGATTATAAAAGATGGCACTCATCACACCCCTAGCTTGGCATTTTGATTTCCCTCAAACAACTATGGTCTCCCATTATACATGAGAGCTATGGTTTTCAAATCATATGGCTCTGTCTGCCCCTCACATTGATTTTAAATTCTTTTTTGACCCTTGATGCGCTCCCATCTGACATCCTCTTCCTACGAAGTGTAAATATTGTTTCCATGCCAATGCGGAATAGGAAACTAGAGGAGTGGTGGCTGGAATGTGAGTGGAAGCCAACAAATCTATTTGCTCTACCCAAGTTAATGTAATGGTGTGCTCTGCTCATAGCTGCATGATAATTGTGCATAGAATGTGGCTCTTTTTTATGTAATTCTACTGTGAGTTCCTGCCATCTGACCTTGTTGAACTCAAATGACTCATTTACCTTTTTTGTTACCACCTGGTTAAACATAGAGTGATCATTATGCTGGTCTTGACAGAACTTACTAGCCAATGAGAAGTTCTTTGTCAAATATATCTAGTTTTCTATAATTTCATTTGGATCTTTAGCTTCCCCTCTAATCCTCAAGGAAATAGATTTTTCCTGCTCTTTATATTTATGCATATGCATTCCCCTATTTTGTTCATTCTGTATAAAGGAATAAAGCCTTGAGATGGACATCTCCTATAAATGGAATTGGATTCCATGTTAGATTCCATGGGACGGCTAAGTCATGAAGATAGAACTCAAATAGTTAGCTTTGAAGCTCAACAGTAGACGCTTGATATACTTTGAAAAAGGATCTAGCTATGTCAATTTTGTATGGGAGGTCACAGTAAACCTGCATGAACTGAAAACTAAGAAATTGTTCTTTGAGAAATAGAGCATAAACTCTAGTGGGAGGATAACATTATATAATATGTGTGGTTAATCCTACTATTTACTCAACTTTCTTCAACTTATCATTTCCGACATTTTTCTCCTCTAATTCCTTAGCAAATTTTTGTTCCATTCCTTTTTCTTTTGCCCATGTCTTCTTCATGAATTGTATTTCTTTCTCTTTTCCATAGTAGTAGTTCAAGAGATGACCTATTTGTTTTGATGGCCATTGATTGGAGCTCCTTAGAAGTATCTAAGGGAGAGGGAAGATTATGTTCTCTAGATTGGGTGATCATGCATGTTTGTTTTTCAATTCTCCCTTATTCCTTATCAATTTCTTTTGATGCCAATTGGGCTAACTTGTCCAGTTCATTTTATTTTTTCTCATATGCCTTAATTTGTTTCTCTAATTTCTCAATTTTCTGCAAAGCAATTTGTAATTCATTAGTTGTCTCAATCTCGATAGGGGTTGATTCCTTGTCCACACCCAAACCAAAAAACTTAGAAAAATCCATCGACTCTTTGCCTGGTTCAAATCCTAGGTTGCTGGATGTATCCAAATGCTCCCTATTGACAAACAATTCTTCTCTTTGAATCATTGTCTATCTCCAGAAGACTACTCATGGAGTTGAGGCAACAATGTTGGTTCTTATCCCTTTTGTTTTTAGGTGTTGAGAATGCCTTGGATGACCCTATGCTGGAGATGGGGTAGCCTTTTTCTTATTTTTGTTTGGTTTAGTAGAAGAAGGATATACTCTTTGTTTTATTTTAGGTGTGGAGGAGGAAGGGACAATAGTAGTTGTAGGCTATTCTAGTTGAGTAGTATGTATAGGTGAGAGTGATTCATGCACAA